>CM057458.1:981382500-982582500 GCA_016271365.2 Neoceratodus forsteri | reverse complement strand
CCTCCCAACTCCAACGACTGGTCTGCTCTCAGTGGAGTGGACTGTGTATGCAGTGGAGATGGTGGTCCAAGTGCAGCACTCAGGTTCCCTGCAGCCTACAGGGATGGAACCTGGAATCGGATAGAGTTAAGTGAGTGAGCATCTCCATATGATGGCGACCTACCGATCTGTCTTGTTGAATTGAGGACTTGGGATTCAGAGTCAGTAGGTGCTGGCTGAGTGACTGGGCTGCTAAAACTAGTAAAATAGCAATAACAGCTAACTGACTGTATGGGGGGGTCCAGTCTAGCAGTGAGTCTGACTCATCCGACTAACACTGCCAGTGCCCTGCCTCCACTCCCAAGTTGTGTGTCTGCCAGTGCCAGCCTGCAGATTAGGTAGGGACTGGGAGCTGGGATGGAGAGAGCATCTCCGTGCATGCTTGCCTCATGGCTCGCTCCTCGCTGAATACCCATACAGGCTTGGGGGGGAAGGGAGACTCTCCAGCAACCTGTCAGTGTTGGCAATGGTTCCCGTTCCTCTGTCTCGGCTGAATCTGATGGAGGATAGTGCCTCCTCACCTCCTCTCCTGAGTTCTGACCTAATATAGTGGACTGGAGTGGTAGTCCTACCTGTAGTGTGAGTGAGTGAGTGCGTGAGTGAGTAAGTGACACTGTTAGACAGTTCTTGTAAGTTAAAATAAAGCTATCCAGGACTCCAGTTTGTGACATGGGCAACTGGGGAGATGACTCTCTACTTGGGGCATGCGCAAGGGCTGGCAAGGCACTGTATCATGTGTGTTGCGCTTTTGTTACACTCGTGATACAGTGCTGGTGATGAATCTCTTATCGTGCACTTACGCTGATGCGTTAGTTGATGCGTGACTCAGACTGAGTCAGTCAGAAGGAAGGTGCCGCAGCCTGGCCACCATATTTTTCTTCTCAATTCAATCAGTCAAAAGAAAAAAACATTATATATTCTGAATCTGTGTGCTGCTACAGTCACCTGTGCGTGCATATAGGGAATCGGTTCAATCGGGGGATTGAGTTCTCTGAGCCGGGGAGTGTAGAGGGAAGGAAGGCCCTGGCTCTGACTGCGAGCTGAGTGGCAGCCTGAGTCTGTGAGACAGCCTGCCGCTGCCCGACTGTCTGCTCTGATGTTAAGTGGGCCTAGGGTGGGAGAGGTGGAGGCCCAAACAAAAAGCTTTTGTATGATTGTATATATTTATATAACAAAAAAAAGGAAAATACAAAAAAGACAACAACTTTTGCTGCTGCTTTCCTTTGTGTTTCTAATTCTGATGATTTAGCAGTGCTATTGGAGAGGTGACGAATCTGCTCTGCCGTTCAGTTATATCAGTCAAACTGGCTGGGGTGCTGCTAAGTGCTGTGCTGGTATAGTGATGGGAGGAGAGGGAAGGGGCTATCTGATTCTAGTGAACAATTCAACTTATACCCTGATCCTGATACTCCATTACTTCTCTGTTTTACAGAAGTATGACTATACATATACAGAGTATTAGACTATTTTTTCAGCTGTGTGCTGACTTGAGACGTACTGTGACTTTTTTTGCTATTTCCAACAGAATGATATATAACCTTTCATGTCTAGTAGTCTGACTGAGGTCTGAGTCATCTGACAGACTTTAGAGCCAGTACCCATGATTGTGTTGCAGTCCCCACTCCCCATTGGCTTGCTGGTGCCTGTCAAACGTTTCCCTCATTCTCAGCCAGTAGTGTGATACTGATAAGGCAAAGGATTCTTATTTCAGCTTTGTGCAGACCACCTGAGTGTGACTGTTTTCTTGCCATTTCCACCAGAAAGATATACAGAGAATAATGCATAGGGTACTGATCATTACGAAAATCTATTGTTCACCCAAGGTGAGGGATGCATCATTAAACCCCGAGAGCGAAGCTCGAGGGGTTTATCAATGCATCCCTCACCGAGGGTGAACATTAAATTTTCATAATGATCAGTACCCTGTCTTATTTTTTATAATTGCTGGCATAAATTTTTTTCCTGACAGATTAATTACACACAAAAAAACAATGAATTCAAATAATGTTTTGTTTCGCTTGCTGCAAAAAAACCAGAACTCTCTTTCAAATACGAGTCCATGCAGCATTTTGCTTCACTCAAAAAACAAATCCCTGAGCTGTGAGATCTCTGTGGGAACTTTGTATTTTGTGTGCTTGCTATCCGTTGCTGCACGATAGTTCATCATCATGGCTATGGAGGTTGTCTGACGAAGTCCATGAAATGAACTAAGGGACAGTGTTAAAATTCTCCTGTTTCCGTTTTTTTTTTTTTTTAAAGTGTCCAGACACGGGATATTTTCACCCAATGATCAGGGACACTGGTTTACCGCATATGCGGTGATGCGGACGGAAAAACGGAAATTTGATTGGTCGGAGGAAAACGGCGCGAAAAACTGAAGCAGCATTTGTTCTCGCTGACTCCGAGAACACAGCATTGCAGCATGTTTGTTTTTCTCCCTCTGCCTTGCTGCTGATATTATTCTTACCAACTTGTTTCTGCTCCTAACCCGTTCCTGTGCTCATTTTAACTGCTTTTCGGACCATTCCATGCAAAAAGTAGTAAGTTTTTTAGCTGCCTGTGGTAGTTACTCAACTATTTTTAATCTATCCTACTGTTTTGATTATTGCCTCTGAAGTATGTATATGGGGGCCTGCTTTGAAGTCTCAAGCTATCTGCTCTACGGCCGGGAATCAATAGCCGTTATCCTCTGCTCACAGCTCCATACAGTCCAGAAAGGTGTTTTTGTTTGTCCAGATTGGCTATCTTGTAAGTAACTAATTTAGAGACTCCGTTGTAGAGTGAGTGTATGCCTGGCCTTACTGCTGCCTAGAATCCCGAATCTCCATGGTGGTGGTGCAGATTGAACCCTGCTCATTTAATATTTGCTGTTGTTTTAAGCACTTGGGGTCACATTTATTATATACTGTGGCTGCTGAATCTGTGTGTGGATGATTGGAAGTGTATTCCGTGTTGTGGTTCACCTCCATTTCAGTTAAGGTAGGTACGAGTGATGAGAACCTGCTGACCTGGGTTGGTCCGACTGGCCATGTGTTTGGGGGGCTGCTGGACATGAGCAGGGGGTTGCTGTCTGTGTGTTGGGGGGGTTGCTGGCTGTGTCTCTGGGGGTTGTCTGACTATGAGCAGGGGGTTGCTGTCTATGTGTTAGAGAGGTTTGCTGTCTGTGAGCTGGGGTGGTTGCCATCTGTGTGTTTGGGGTGATTTCTGGCCATGTCTTTGGTGGGTTCGCTGGCTGTGAGTTGTGTTTGTGGGGGTTGCTGCCCATGTCTGGAGGGGTGGTTGCTGACCATGTCTCTTGGGGAGTTTTGCTGGCTGTGAACTGGGGGTTTTGTTGACTGTGAGCTGGGAGGTGGGGGCTGCCTGCTGTACCAGCTTCCTTCAGCTGATGCCCTTTCTGCTTCTTTATGTTGCCACTGACCTGACCTGCCTTGCCATCTTCTGCCACAGGACAACTGTCTAAGCGCCTGTCATAGCCTGGTAAGTTTTTATTTTTTGTGGGGGAAGATAGCACTGCTGCTGTTTGTATGGGAAAGCAAGAGAGGGAAGATGGAGGTGGGTGGTTGTGTTAGCTGGTATGCTTAATTTAAAAATAATGTTTTGATATGTTTTTTCGGGGTGTTACCAGTAGGACAGGTCAGTCCTTTGCTACTGTGGTCTCTTGTTATGTGTGAAAGGACAGGCCTGGCAGGTACACATGTTTAAATTAAACTGTTCTGGCCTTGGTTGCCATGGGGCGGGGGGGGTGGATGGGTAGACTGGCACAGAACCATTTTTCCAGCATGTATGCTTGGACCATGCCATGCTCCAGTGGCTTGTTGTTGATGGTTGATGGACTGGTACATGTGCTGGGAAAAATGGTTCTGGCCTCTGGTCATGGAGGGAGGGAGGGGTGGATGGGCATACTGGCACAGAACCATTTTGTCAACATGTATGCCAGTCTGCTGGCTCTGTGCCATGTTCCTGTGGCTTGTTACTGGTCAGCGAAGGGACAGGCTTGGCCGACTAGTACACATGTGAGAAAAAATGGTTCTGGCCTCTGGTGTTGGAGGAGGGAGGGGTGGATGGGCATACTGGCACAGAACCAATTTTTCAACATGTATGCCAGTCTACTGGCTCCGTGCCATGTTCATGTGGCTTGTCGCTGATGGTCGGCAAAGGGATGGGCTTGGCCAGCTGGTACACATGTGTGAAAAAAATGGTTCTGGCCTCTGGTAATGGAGGAGGGCGGGGTGGACGGGAATACTGACACAGAACAATTTTTTCAACATGTGTGTTTATGCAGCAATTTCATATTATTGTGTGGTTCAACAAGATGTTTTGTGGTCTGGACTGTGACCCAGCCAGTCCCCCCTGAGGCAGGAAGGTCGTTGTTTGGTCTTGGGGCGGTTTGCTGGGCGTGTGTCTTCTTAACTGTAAAATGTATTATTTCATTTACTGTGTTGTATTTCTGGGACCTGCTTCACCCCGTCTCTATCCTGAATATAAATATGATTAAAAAAAAAAGGTCACTTTTGGGTGGTCTGTGTTTGTGTCTGTGTGTAGAAGAATTGACACACACACTAGAACAAAAAAAACTTTATTAAACCACACCAATCAACCATGTTTCATCTGTGCACTTCAAAACTGCTGGATGAGACAATTTTGAAGCAGCTGGTGGTGGGGGGAGCATTCGAGGCAACCTGGGCTACTGCAAACAGGCCCACCACCCACTGTCATAGGTGATGCTAATAAAAATCACCAAACAAGTACTTACCTTTCAGGATGGGTCCTGAGTGGCTGTGCATGGGTATCTGGAGGTGTCATTCCCTCAAACATCCTGTGGTGTATGTTCTCTTAGGTGGTGTGGTGGGGCCACCTTGTTGTAAGTGCAGTCCGTGTTTGCTTGGGTTGGGGAACTACAGAGATGATGAGTTTTTTTTTAATTTTCTTTATTCACTGGGACCTAGGGCATCTCTCCAGGGTTGGGATGTGGGCAGGTCTCCAGGCCCCCTTCGCCTCTGCTAGGCCACCAGAGTTTTTTCCGCACAGTTTCCCCCTGGAGCACAGATGTGCAATGCCAGCACTGCATTTATGTGTAGCCTGGCTGCCACTACTCCACCCTCGATGAAGCGCCAAGCCCTGCAGCCTGTAGGTCCCATGGTCTCCACCCAGAGCCACTATGGAGCAGGCATACATACCCCAGAACCCACCCCAGGAGGGGAGAGCAGTCCTCCAGACGCTCAATTCCTTCCCTCCCTTGCTGTCCCTCCGATGACCCAAGTCATTCCCAAACTGGGCATGGTGTGAGTTGTGGCATCCAGCGCCTCAACCCTCAGCACCACCAGGCCGGCCGTGACGATGAGTTCTTAAAAGGAGAACTACCAGCAGAGGTGAAGCCATAACTGCTGTACAGATCGGGGCTTCACCTCTCTGGTCCCCTCTGTAGGCACTAGATTAAATAAATAATCTTTATACCTGACACTCAAATTGGTAAATTCTCCAGTGCATGCTGTATTTTAATTTTGGCACTATTGAGCATCCCGTGCTCTCATGAACTGTTGACATGATGTTGACCCTTCCTCAATAGTGCCCTTATATATGGAGATTGAAGTTTATATCTCCAATGCCCTTTTATAAATCCCATGGGTGTGCCTAGGGCACTATTGCTCTGCCTACTGAGGAAGAGGCATGGATGCATCATCGCCTTACAGTGCTATGAGCGTAGAGCGCATCATGTCCAATAGCACCGTAAATTAAAATGCCGGGTGCACTGGACTAGTGATCAGGCACAAAGATTCATTTATTTATGTTGACTGCAGAGGGGATAGGAGAGATGAAGCCCCAATCTGTACAGTGGCCATGGCTTCACCTCTGCCAGTAGAACTCCTTTCATGAGTTTGAGCTCCGACATGAAAACTAAGAGGCTCCATTTTCATGAAGACCAAGTCAGAAAGTGCCCAATTTACTGTGGGTGTAATTCTGAATTGGTTTATTACTTGGGAGAGACTGTGTATCACTCCATTAGCATCCTCAATCACTTGTGGATTTTTTTAATTGGATGCACTTTGTTTACAAGTAAACCAATTCAAGCAGCTTAAATGTTAGCTAGGGACTGAACCGATGGAGTCCACCTTGGCATCTGGTGGTTCGGCTTAATTCATGTCTGAGCTCTGACAGACAAGCTTTGGTACATGGCATTGTTGGATGAGTACTGTCATGATGCCTCTGTGGCCATCACACCTGAGGGGTGGGGGTTCAGTGTTGCATCACCTGCTGTCACACCTGAGGGGTTGGGGCTTCAGTGCTTCACTGCCTGCTGTCACACCTTAGGGGTTGGGGCTGCAGTGATGCACCTGCTGCAGTCACACCTAAAGGGTTGGCGCTGCAGTGATGCAGCTGCTGCCATCACACCTGAGGAATGGGGGCTTCAGTGCTGCACCACCTGCCATCACACCTTAGGGGTGGGGGCTTCAGTTGGGGGCTTCAGTGTTGCACCTGCTGCCATCATACCTGAGGGGTGAGGGCTTCAAGCTGTAGTGATGCACCTGCTGCCATCACACATAAAGGGTTGGGGCTGCAGAGATGCACCTGCTGCCATCACACTTGAGGGGTGAGCGCTGCACCTGCTGCCACCACCATTGCACCTGAGGGACTGGAACTGTTGTGCTGCTGCTGTCAGACTTTCAGGATTGAGAGAATACTGCTGTTGCTATCTTGCCTGGAGTTGGAAGTTGAAGTCACTGCACAGTGCTTTCAAGGATGTGTGTCTGAGGGATGGGGGGCTACAGTGCTGCTGCTTCTGTCACACTGGAGGGAGGGGGGCCATAGTGCTGTTGCTGCTGCCTTCTCACACCTAAGGGATAGGGGACACATTGCTGTTGCTACTATTGCACCTGAGGGATGGGGGCCATAGTGCTGCTGCTGCCATCACATCCTGTACCAAAAAATAACTTTAATTGGTACTAGGATGGATGGATGCACAATAGTGAATGTAAAAATTGCCAAAATGCATGTTAATGCAGTTAAAAATTGCCAAATAAAGTGCACAAAACCAAATGCCGGTAAAAACGTATTTTGGCTTGGCCGACACCGGTGGCAATACCGATTTTTACTATGTGCAAAATGGAATTCACCCTTTCTCAATCACGGTAAACCAGTGTCCCTGCCAATGATTAGACTGAAGAGCAGTTTACAGGTTGGTGAAAATTAACAGTTTTGCGAGTGCTGCATTCCCTAGCTGTTTGATTATGTGCTCTAACCCTCGCACTGAACTAATATGTGCACGTGAAACTCGTAGCAACTGACTGGTGATTACTGAGAATATCAACCGGTTTTCCCCATTGATAAAAATTTGCACCAGTAATTGTATAACCTTTCACGTCTATTAGTCAGACTGAGGTCTGAGTTGCCTGATGGATTTTAAAGCCTGTACCTGGGGTTGTGCCCTTCCCCATTGGCTTACTAGTTCCTGTTAAACTTTTCTCTCATTCTCAGCTAGTTGTGTGATACTGATAAGGCAATTTGATTCTTATTTCAGCTGTGTGCTGATCACCTGAGTGTTACTGTTTTTTTGTTATTTCCACTTTCCACAAAGATGTATAACCTTTCAATACCATAATGCCTAAAATAAAAAGAAGAAAGGTTACGTGTCTGGAATGTGGTTCAATATTTGATAATGACTACAGAAATAAACATAATTTAAAAATGCATAGTGAGCTCCTGAAAGCAAGGAAAGTTATTCATTACAAACTACATATATCTCATCCAGCTGTTGCTAATTTTTATGTTGGCGCACTTGCGCAGCCAACATCTTGAGGTAGTGGAGATTTGGAGGCACGGTCGCTGTTGGGCAAATGCAGGGCACACACCAGTAGGTGCGCCCCTCATTCCCCAATCAGCCTGAATGCCAGTGCCACACCATGCATACTAATGTGGCGATCGCATCAAAGGAGAGGTCCACTGTAATGTGAGCAAAGCTCATCACACACAGCGGGCCTTCCTACATGCTTCAGCGGGCCTTCCTACATGCTTCACCAGCTACAAACATGGTGGCACAATGGCCGCTAAACTGCCAACTTTGGGGGTGCCTAATCCCCCGGTCAGCTTACCCTGCCCCTCATGTAAGTGCTGAAGTGGGACCCCACTCCCCATCAGCATGATGTGTCCCCTCCCTCCTTTTCTGCTTGCCAAGGGGGTGCCCAATCCACCTCAGCTCATGCGCCCCCCCACTTTCATTGTTTGATGACGGGGTGCCCAACCCCCGTCAGCATCCATCTCCCCCTTTCCCACTTTAATGTGCTGATGAGGGAGCCCACTCCCCATCGGCATGATGTCCTCCTCTCTGAAGTGATAAGGCCTAATCCCCAGCTATTGTCCCCACTTCCCTATGTGCCGACGGTGGTGCCCAATCCCTCATCGCTACTGTATCCCCTCACCAAAACACCTGTAAAAAGAAACCATCCACGATGTTTTGTTTTTTAACACCTGTAAACAGAAAATGGTCCCTCATAGTCTCCCTACCCACCACCCGCAGCCAACCACTGCGCTTTCTGCCTCCCCACACCACCCTCACTCCATACTTACCTCTGGAGCTTGGCGCAATGATCTTCAGTGGACCGGGAACACACCTGAACTCTTCAAAGCCGACCAAGAACCGAGGAAATGCTGGTAAGCTGTATAATGGAATAAATAGGTTTTTTTCAACTTTGATTCATATCTCGGGCATTGTTTGGAATTTTTGCACCAAATTTTCAACATGGGATTTTTGGGACCCCTCCTCATGAATTCTGGCACTGTTATGACATTAACTGGTCCCAAAGGGTGATTTCACAGTCACTGCATGCAATCACCTTTTGGGACCAATTAACACAAGGACAGTGGCAGTGTTCATGAGGTGGGCTCTAAAAAAGCCTATGTTGCAAATTTGGTGGAAAAAATCCCAAAAATGGCTGTTTTATGAGCGTGCATTGCGCAGTTGCTACGCATGCTCATAACTTCACAAATTTGCAATATTTTCACACCAGATTTTCAACACTGTCATTTTTCTACACCTCCTTGTTAACAGTACAGCTGTCATTTTTCACATCCTGGCCGAAATGTGTTTCCGCACTTCTGGTGCACAATAGCGCATTCACTGTGGGAAATCAGTGTTTGGGTCAGATTATGAAAATGACTGTGACACTGTTCATGAGCAGAGGTCCTAAAATGCCTCTGTTGACAATTTAATGACTATACTCCACAAAATGACTGTGTTACGAGTGTGTGTTGCACTGTTGCTACACACACTCGTAACTTCACAAATTCACAATATTTTCATGCCATATTTTCAACATTGTCATTTCTCTATACCTCCTTGAGAACAGTATAGCTGTCATTGTTCACATCCTGGCCAAAATGTGTTTCCGAACTTCTGACGTACAATAGCGCAGTCGCTGTGGGAAATCAGTGTTCGGGGCAGATTACAAAAATGACAGTGACACTGTTCATGGGCAGAGGTCTTAAAATGCCTATGTTGAAAATCTGGTGCCGATACTCCATAAAATGACTGTGTTACAAGTGTGCATTGCACAGTTTGCATGCACGCTCGTGACGTTGTGCATTTGTATTATTTTCACTCTGGATTTTCACCATTGGCATTTTTCCACACCTCTTGATGAACAGTACAGCTGTCATTTTACATATCCTGCCCAAAATGTGTTTTCACGTGTCTGGTGCAGAATAGCGTGGTTGCTGTGCAAAATCACTTTTTGGGACAGTTTGAGGAAATGACAGTGACACTGTACATGAGCAGAGGTACTAAAATGCCTCTGTTGAAAATTTGGTGCCAAAAGTCCATAAAATGACTGTGTTACAAACATGTGTTGGACATTTCCCAAGCACCCTTATAACTTCTCAAATTTGCAATATTTACATGCCACATTTTCACCACTGCCATTTTTTTACACCTCCTTATGAACAGTACAGCTGCCATTTTTCACATCCTGCCCAAAATGTGTTTCTGCACTGCACTACCAAAGCCAATGCCAGTGCAACAACATTCGGCATTGACAAATGTTTGTTTTCAGTGGTACAAGTGGGACTACATCCATAATACAAGTATGTAGTAGTGATAATAACCAGAACATAAATTCAAATGAATCTTCAGATTCAGAAACATCTTACTGTGGTGAAGGTGAACTACCTTGTCCATCAGTGGATGTATCAACAATACTTGCTACAGAGACATCTGCAGCTGCTTGTTCTGAAGGTAGTGGTAGTAACAATACATGATCAAAATTGTGCTGAAAAATCTGACAATATTTTGGACTCCCAGGTTGAGGATGTCAATGAAATAGAGGACTGGGACGTTGGCAATGCCAACACTTTATTTATTGTTAATTACAGACATGATGATTTTAAATATTTTGAGCTCAACATAAACATAGACACTAGTGAACCAAATGTGAATAATGACATTGTTGATTGTCCAGATGAGATGCCACTGTCTATTGACTCACATAATGAAAATGAACAAAATGATGATGATATTGAAACAGTTTGCCATGATGGTATTCCAAGTGTGGTGCAAATTCGCAGATGGTAGTTGATTCTGGTGATTGACCACCAGTAATTATGCCTTCCCTCACATCAGAATTTATAAAGGCAGGGCCTATTCAACCTGAACTAAGTAAATACCCTATAAAATGTGATGTTTCTGGTAAACAATTTAGAACTTTTCACAATGATTGGTACTATACCATGAATGAAGTAACAGACAAACGTGTTAAGAGAGACTGGTTAGTATCTCCAAAAGTTCTATGTTCTGTTTTCCATGCATACTTTTTGGAGAGACAAAATCATAGTGGGTTCAAGGGGGTGTCACCAGTTTTCGTAAAGCGCTTGAGTTCATTGTCACACATGAAAAGTCAAGTTAGCATAGAGAAAATGTACTACAGTGGCGATTGTTTCAAAATGAGAGTACACATGTGGATAAGCTATTGTGTAAGCAAGGAGATCAAGAAAAGGAGAAGAACAGAAAGCTTCTCCGGCCAACAATAAAGGCTGTTTGGTATCTTGCATCTCATTAGGATGCTTTAAGAGGCCATTGAGAAAATACTGATGAAGATTTTGGTGGGAAATTTTTGGACTTAGTTAAGCTCATTGCTGAATATGAGCCTTCACTCCAGTCACATTTGCACACAATTTCTGAGTTAAGACATGAAGGTATAAAGATCAGAAAGCAAGATCTATCATCTACGATACAGAATGATATATTGCAAGCAACTAGCAATCTAATAACTGAGAAGATCTTACATGAGGCAAGACAGTCACCAGTTTACTCTAATATAGTCGATGAAACAAGTGATATCTCTCTGCAAGAGCAGTTATCTCTTGTTGTGAGATACTTTCTGCCAGATTTCTCAGTTGAAGAAAGCTACCTAGGCTTCTATCCTTTAACAAGCACCACTGGGGAAGGAATATTTGAAAAAGTGAAATCTATTCTTCAAGATTATTGTAAACTTGGGGGGTAGGGCGTGACTAGCTATCAACGATGGCAGACGTGTGTTAGCTGGCTCCTTGGGCAAAGTTTTAAAAATTTGCCTAATAAGCTGCTACATTACTGTTTTCACCACAGTAGCGACTTTATGATCTGTCCTGCTACATGGCATCTTCCAAACAGAAAAATCACCAAGGGAAGATACATTTTGATGTGGCTAAACCACCATAGTCTGGGAGACATAGTGAGATGCTCCTGGAGCAACAGGCCGTCAGCATGGAAGGGCCGAATGGCTCTGCCGGGCCTGAGCTGAACACTCTCACACAATCCCTTGCTGGAATACCTGCAGCATTACTGCAGATGCAGCAAGAAATGAAAGCTGGATTTGTGAACCTTACTGCTCAACTCACTCATCTGCAGGGAATAGAGATGGGGCTTTCTGAGACCCTGGCTGCACACACCACGCAGATTGCAGAGCTAAAACACAGGGTAAGCACTCCGGAGGATACACTCTCTGAAGTGACAGTGGAGAGAAACACAATGAATGCCTCAATAGAGGAGCTAATGACAAAACTAGATGATCAGGACAATAGGCCGCGACCCTCAAATATTCACATAATAGGTCTGCCTGAGGGTACGGAAGGTCGGTATGTGGCACAAGGCCTGCAGAGATGGTTGGTGGTGCAGATGAGCCTCCCCAGTAATAATGAGAATTTTGAAATAGAAAGAGCACACTGAGTGGGGCGCCCACCTAGGCCTGGGAAGAGAGCCAGGCATTGTCTAATAAAGTATCTCTGCTTCCAGGATAAAGAAAAAATGTTGCAGAAAGCCAAGCAGTTGGACCTGATTGCTTATGAGAACACTAAAGTGCACATATATCAGGATTTTAGTAAGGATCTACAGACCAAGAGGCAGACCTTCTTGCAGATCAAAGCTAAATTACACAGTCTTGGATGGTCTTTTGCATTCAGATATCCGGCTCACCTATAGATCGATCGTCCTGGGCTGGCGTCTCACTTCTTTGTGTATCCTAGGGAAGCTGAAAAGTGGATAGTTCAGGAGGAGGCCAGGAAGGAGAGGGCCCAAGCAACAGGTACCTGACTCTTATGCTTATATGTTAATCAAAGTTCTGGTCCTAATTCTCCTGGTGCTCTTATTTCCCTGACATCCTATATTGGCCTAGGTTTCTTTTTTGTCTTTGGCTGGAATCATTAGGGGCCTCCCAGGGAATGCTCGCACAGGGCATACTGCCCTTCACAGGAAGAGTGAACTGGCGTAGAGTTGCAACGATTTTTTTTTCTGAACTTTAAACACCTGACCATGTCCAGGGACATGGGTAACAATGTTCTTATGTTATACACTTTCTCCGTGGGTTGCCAGGTGTGCTTGGACTAGTCTGCTGATACACAGAGCCAAAGTTACATATACTAATTGACTGAGTGGTGTTATCATCGTTTCTATATTTGAAATTGTAGCTTGATTGCAATGATTGTTGTTATAATAATTTTGCCCTCATGTTAATGCTATGAACAAATTTAAGATCTGCCGTTTACTGTTGTATGGGGGGGGTTATAGCGAGCTTGTTAGTACTTGCTGGGAGGGGCTCATTGGAACTGAAATGGGTTGGGAAGGCAATGTGCAGGAGGATGATAGGGATGTCACTCAGATCACATAGGGAGTGGGGTTTGGAGTGGATGGGATGTGGTGGGGGGTTCGAATGGAGGATTCTGTGTCATTTGGAGCTGGTGAGGCCTGTGGAGCCCATCTTGGAGAGACATATCTTGCTGTGCCATTCTCTCTGTGCATGAGGCCTGGGTGTTTACCAGGATCCCTCTGGTGGCTCATTTTTTGGGTGCTAGATTGGGGCTTAGGGGGTTGGGGGAGGGGGGAGAAGGGGTGTTTTCAGGAGTATGGTTCTGTTATAAATGTTAAAAATGTTGATTCAGGATGTAAGCACTTTATAGCAGGGTCAGGTATTGATGATCCATGATTTAATTCTGTCATCTGAAATCAAGATAGTCACATGGAATATAAATGGCTTGAAATCCATTATTAAACGTAGGAAAGTGCAAGCAGAGACATGCCGGTTGAAATGACAAATAATGCTTTTGCAAGAAACTCACTTTTCTGATGTTGAGGCCCACAGGACTGCTGCCTTTATGGGGGGGGAATATGGATTTCGTCTGTCTATTCTTCGGAGGCCAGGGGCACTTCGATTTTGCTGCCCAAGGGTAGTGCAGTGGAGGTGCTTGACTCATTTGTGGACACTGTGGGCTGGTATGCTCTCGCAAATCTCCACTTATCTGGGGGAGAGGTGCTCTTGCTGGGGTCGGTTTATGCCCCTAATGTAGAAGAACTGGGATTCTTTCAAAAATTAGCCATGGATATGGCCAGATAGGAGGGTCTTTGGATACTTGGGGGAGATCTCAACTGTGTGCTAGACACAATACTGGATAGGTCTAGACCTACTGTGGTACCTATATCTCGTAATGCCAGGCCTTAGAAAACATTCAAAATGAAATGGGACTCATGGACGCATGGCGTCACCGTCATCCCTCAGACAGGGAGTATATTTTTTTCTCTCACGACTAGCTGCTGGTCTCCCTGGTACTGTTGGCAGTGGATGGTGAGGTTAAATGCCTGCCCATGCTGGTGTCCGATCATGCCCCTCAATCTCTCTCTCTTTGGACATTATGGGGGCAGCTATTTCCCAACGCATGTGGAGGCTAGACCCACTCCTTCTTAAGGACTCAGGTTATGTGGAGTTGATAAATGACAAGATTAAGGAATTTCTGACCCACAATATTAGAGGGGATACCTTTCATAGTGTTAGATGGGAAGCATTGAAAGCATTTATAAGGGGTCAAACCATTTCCTACGCAGTCTACCACAAGAAAGAAGGAGAGAAAGAGTTGAATTCCCTTAGAATTAAGATTGCAGCCTGTGAGACCACCCACAAAGCTAGTCCTACGCATGAGTTATACCGTGTTATTCTACGTCTGAAATATAAATATAATGTGTTGAATAGTGCTAAACTAGAATGCACTCTATTACTAGAAGATGCGGGGACCTACTTTGATGGTGACCGGAGGGGGGGGTAAATTTCTTGCTTGGCAGATTAAACGGAGAAAGGCTGAAAGGAGAGTGGGTGGGATTGTGGATCCTGGGGGAGGTATGCTATATGACACTAGCAGTATTGAGAAGGCATTTGTTACATATTATAAGGAATTATATACCTCTGAATGCCATCCTTCTGAAGAAAAGTTGTTCTCCTTTTTCAGTAAGGCACCATTGGAGAAACTAGGGGTGGAGGAGGAAGGGAGTCTGGGCCCCCCCCCCATCTAGACAGGGGGGTTCGGACATTGATAATGGCCCTGAAAGGTGGAAAAGCCCCTGGCCCTGATGGTATCCCCATAGACTTTATAAAAATCTTCTGCCCACAAATATTGGACACTCTATATGATATGTTAGTGGAGGGCTTGCAGACAGGTATTCTACCTGCATCCATGAGAACATCAGCCATCACTGTGCTTGCTAAATCTGGGAAAGATTTGATGAGGTGTGCCTCTTATCACCCCATCTCCCTGCTTACTGCAGACTACAAAAATGTGGCAAAGATTATGGCCACGCACCTGAAACCTATGCTTCCCAAACTGATTCATCAGGATCAGTCGGGGTTTGTGAAGGGCAGACAAGGTAAACATGATATTAGAAGAACCCTAACTGTGATTTATAGATGGGCCCAGGGTAAAGGGGTCTCATGGTGTGGCAATAATTGCGTTAGATGCAGAAAAAGCTTTTGACCACGTGGAATGGGAGTACCTGTTTGATGTCCTGGGAAGAATGGGGTTGGGCATAACATTCTGCCAGTGGGGTACGTACTCTTTATAACAATCCATCAGCACAAATAGCCATTAATGGAAGTCTCACCAAGCCTTTTGATTTAGAATGGGGCATGTGTCAGGGATGCCCATTAGCTCCTCTGCTCTATGTTTTGACCATGGAGCCATTGGCAGCGGTCCTCAGGGCTCACCCAGACATTGAGGGGTTTGTGGGAGGGGGGGCCATGCATAAAATTTCCATGTATGCAGATGACCAACTGCTATATTTACAAAATCCTGCAAGAGACCTCGCAGCCATGCATACCCTAATGAGAGAGTTTGGTGTTATCTCCAGCCATAAAGTAAACTGGACTAAAAAGCGAGTTAATGCCCATAGGTTTATGCAATAGAGCACAACTGATTACGAACCTAGGCAGATTACAGATGGTAAATCAAATAAAATATCTGGGGATAATCATGTTGGCATCTATAAGTCACCTATATGCTCTAAATTATAAACCTTTAGTGGCCAGAATAGCAGAGGACTGTGAGAGCTGGAGCACTCTCCCTATCTCGTTGTTGGGCAGAGTTAGCACTGTAAAAATGATGGTGCTCCCGAGGTGTTTATATCAGTATCAATCCCTTCCTATTAGAGTGCTTCAGAGTCACTTTAGGTGCCTGTATGCAATCTTAAATAAATTTTTATGGAGGGGCAGTGGGGCACATATTTTCAGAGCCATGCTGTGCCAGCCTACTGACAGAGGTGGGGTGGGACTGCCAGACTTCACAGCCTACTACTGGGCCGCTTAATTAGCCTACATACAGCAAGGTAGTGGAAGGGCCACGTTGGCTTGGATGAGACTGGAGGAAGAGATGACATTGGGTAATTTTAAACATGACCTATTGAGTGGTAGTCTCTCCCCCTCAGTTCACCAATATGTGAATGTGTCACCTAACCCATTTAGAGCAAATACACTAATGGTATGGAAGAGGGTACACCAGCATATTGGCTGGCAGGGAGTACTCTCACCATACTTAAGCTTGCTTGGTGTGGTGAGACAAAGGGGCCCACAATTGGTACTGCTTATACAGAGATTAAGCTTTTGGAACAAGGCAGGTCTCTCCTGCGTAACGCAGCTCTTTGAGAGTGGGACAATCTATAGTTTTAAAGACATATGTGATATTTGAGGGATTCAACCAGGTAATTTTTTTGTTTATCTCCAAATGTGACAGATCTGTGGCTCCACCGTGCCCGTCTCTGGGTGGTGGGCACCTCCATCCCCCTTTGAGGAGGAGTTATATAGACCCCAACTGGGCAGCAGGCCCTTATTGACCTATTATCACACAATTTTGGGAAAATCTGGAGAGGTGCCGCAGTTAAGTAAAATGAGATGGGTGGGAGACCTCGATCTGGAAATGGATACTCATACCTGGAAACTGGCATGTTCTCACTTTGTACATTGCTCCTACAGTAACAGGTTGAGGTCAACACAATTGAAGTTTTTGCACAGAGCTTATGTTACCCCTGCCAAACTACACTTAATGGATTGCTCCAAGTCAGAGATGTGTCCCAAATGTGGAATGGGTGTGGGTGATTTCCTTCATATGACTCTAATGTGTGCTAAGATCGCACCGTTCTGGCATGATGTACATAGGATAATGTCACACACTCTAGGTTATGCACCATCGAAGTCTCCTTTGGGTTGCTCCTGGGAGCAGATCCGAGACATCCCAATGGTGCCTTGAGTAATCGACTGTGGAGCATGGCCCTAGTCAATGCCAGAAGAACAACAGCTCAGGTCTGGATGTCTTCTGACCCCCCATCCATAGCTCGATGGTCCAAGAATCTTCTCTCATGTATGGCCATTGAAAATGCACAGATGGGAGTGCTGGGCAGACTTTGTCTCTTTAAGGAAATATGGGACCCATTACTAAAAGCAGTCAGGGAGGGCAGGTTTCCTATCTGAGGCATGGTAAATTTTGGACCACATTTGCTCCTTTTGCTCCTTTAATTCCATCTGTTTGAGCATATATTCCATAAGGTGGCTATTTATTCATATGCTTAAACAGTGTGTATGGTGTTTGTAATGGACACATATTGTGGATATAGTATGTGTACATAAATATTGATGCTCAAAGTCCTATATTGGTCAGTCTGCATGTTCACTTATATCATGATTTCAGAACATTATGTACCCTGTCATCTTTAGCAACTTGTCCTACAGTATACCTGTAGACAGTGTGTATTTAATCTGAATGATTGCTGTACATCCTTGAACCACTTAATAAACTGTTTTTGGAAAAAAAAAGATTATTGTAAACTTGATTTAAAGAAACTGTATGGTCAGGGGTACGATGGGGCAGCAAATATGTTAGGCCAATTCAGGGGAGTGCAGACTTGCTTTAAAGAGATTTCAACTGCTTTGTATGTTTACTGCTTGGCCCATGAGCTGTCACTCAGTTTAACTGACACAGCAGCAAACTGCAGAAAAACTAGTGACATGTTTGCACAACTTCAGATTTTATATTCAACATTTGCAAATAGTCCAAAAAGAACTGAGCATCTAAAAGAAGTGAGACGAGCGATAAACTTGGAGGCTGCTGATGGTGGTCGTCAGCACTTGGTCTCTCTGTGCACAACTCATTGGTATGCACAAGCATATAGCCTAGTAGCATTAAAACACTCATGCTCCCATTTTGCAAACCCTGGAGGAAATGAAACAATGTCCTGCTGTTTCATCAGCTGCATTGAAGCCACAGATAAAAGCTGTGATTCTGAAAATGAAAAAATGTTATTTGCCTTTTTGCACTTCAAAACATATTTTCCAAAATAAATACAGTCTCCATGTATCTACAGTCTCCATCTATCCATATTGCTGATGCACTAGATCAGATAGACATATTGAAAAATAGCCTTTCAGAAATGAGGTCAGATGAACACTTTGAAGATATTTATACTTCTTCTGTGAAGTTTGCAGAAAAACTTAACAGTGGCTTCAACCTAAACATTAACCTAAGCGTGTCTTACTGTAGGCAACACATGCAAAGGAATGTAGTAGACAGTCAAAGTAATAAAGAGCAATTAAAAAGTGACTTTTACTATGACACAGTCGACACCATTGTCAGTGCCCTGAATGATCAGTTTGCTGAGGTGCACATCATTAAACTTCTATCTACTGTATTCATACACTGAAATGCTTTAATAATTCTACCACAGAAGAAATAAAAGCTGCTGCCACAGTCATTTCACCTATTTACCTTGAGATTAATCCAATACTTCTCATTTCAGAATCACACCTGGTATGTAAAGTACAGAACCTTCAATGTCTTGCATCACATCAGATCTGCAATTTCATTCATGAAAGTGGCTTAACTGAAGCATATTCAAATTTTATGAAATGCAGCATGTACTTAAATATCCTTGCTGTAACAGTGGCATCTTGTGAGAGTTCATTCAGTAAAATGAAGATCATCAAAACTCAACTGAGGACACAATGTCAAATGAAAAGCTGAGGCACCTCTCTGTCATTAATATTGAGTGCAGTCATCTTAAAAGCATTCTTGTCAATGCTGTCATTGACAGGTTCAAGGGCATGAAACAAGGCATGAAACAAAGAAGAATGTTTCTGTAGATTTGGCATAAGTTGAACAGATGTGTCCTTTTTTTTCATACTGTGGGTATGACTCTGAGCACTGAGCAACAGCATAAATTGAAGGTGAAATGAAAGATATTGCTACTTTCTTGTCTTTATACTTTTCCACTTCCAACCTGCATTGCAACCAGACTCAGTTTCTGCAGGAAAGACGTTTGTCCTGAATACCTGATTCACTTTTGTAAAACTTTAATTTGGACATTTAACACAGACTGGAACAATTAGGATTGATGACAAATTGACGATTTATTGTTTACCTGGCCTGATTTTTTTTCTCTGTACATACACTGCAAGAGAGTTCCATCCTTCTATGTTTGGGAGGGTGTGTGCAGTGCATGCAACATCAAACCCATGACAATGTAAACACCTCCAGCTCCCAGTACTTAGAAGCATAACAAAAATATGAAATACTTAGTTATACCCGACCTCTGCGTGTCGGTAGTCTACCACACACAGGCATGGTCTAAGTACTTAATTGTCTGGTACTGTCTGCTACTCATTTTAGGCCATATCCATGCACATTTGTTGTCATTGCCTGGCTATGACGCATGAGCATGGCTTTAAAATACCTCATATAATTTTTTTTTTACTTGTGCGTTTGTCTTGACAAACATAAGGATGAGTGGCAACTTGCTACTACTCAGTACTTATGATATTTTGCTAGAAATAAGGCTCAGATTGCATTTCAGACCACCACAAATCTGAAATTTGTCTGGGGGCCCAGGCGGACCCCAGACCCCTGGCCTATTGAGTTGAGTATTTCACAGTTTCATGACCCCTTAGTTATGTACTCAAATGTATACCACTGCCTCAAGGGACCATAATCTCAATGATCTTTTTGTCTATGTCCTTTAGGAGGGTTTATGGGATATTAACTAAAGAAAAAACACAGAAACTCTGCTTGTCAGCTGCTTCAGTTTCCAGCAGACCTGTGGTTTAAACAACAGACTTACTTTCTGATACTGTAACGTACTTAAGCAACCTTATGGTGTATGACTGAAGACTGTTCTTTTACCTCTCTCACATATTTTTGTTCTTGTGCATGCATAATACATTTGCATTTGTGGGTATGCCTGCAAATGGTTCCTTTCAGGGCAAATGTGAGCATTCGCACATGACCATTCCAGCTATGTTTGCATGTTCATGTTCATTTTCTTCAGGAATCCCTGCCCACTTCCCCCCTTTTGTCACCTCTCAGCCTTCCTTCCTTCCTATTATGCATAGTTAATAACACCCTACTTGAAGACTCCACAGCTCATTATGAACATATGAACATATGAAGCTTGCTGGTAGAAACAGGCCTCCCGGTCTATCAAGTCTGCTCGAATGCGCAGCTAGCACCCCTATACTCTAGCTGCCTAATCCATCCCCCCTTAACCCTCAGAAACAGCTCAGAATTGTTTTCCCAGCCCCCCCTTGTCCTGTCCCCTGCTGTTTTGAAACTGCTCACCATCCTGCATGCTACCACCTCCTGTGGTAGAGTGCTCCATTTTGACACCACTCTTTCAGTGAAATAATGACTCCTCATCTCCCTTCTGAATCTGTCACCATCCAGTCTTAGCTCTTTCTCCCTTTGCTTTCTCAGCTTAAACAAGCCCTCTATGCCAGATTTGTTAATCTCCCTCAAGTATTTGAATGTTTCGGTCATATACCCCCAATCCCTTCTCTCCTCACAGGTGTACAAACTCAAGTGTCTTAGCCTTTCTTCGTAGGTTCTGCCTTCCATCCCCTGTATTATTTTTGTCACCCTATATGGCACTGCCTCAAGCAACCTGATATCCTTCATTAGATGTGTATGCCAGTACTGCATGCAGTACTCCAAAAGTGACCTGACCAAGGACCTGTACAGGGGTAGGATCACATCCTTGCGAATGGGCAAGAACACCCTCACAATTCACCACAGTATCCTTTTGGCCTTAGCTGCAGCCTTCCTGCACTGAGCAGAGTTGTTCATGCTCCCTATTACTATGACCCCTAGATCCTTTTCCTCCTTGGTGATACCCAACTACACCCCACCCAATTAATATTTCCACCTCAGGTTCTTTGCCCCGAAGTGCATAACTTTGCACCTCTTTGCATTAAAACCCAATTGCCACCTTGCCAACCACTCCATAAGTCTGGTTAGGTCACCCTGAAGCTTTTGCCACCCCTCAATGTCATCCCCAACAGCCCTCATCTTGGTGTCATCAGTGAGCAAACTGATCTTGCTCCCAACCCCATGTGCAATAGTGTCAGTGGCTCAGTAGGTAGCACACTAGCCTCTGAGGCCGGGAAATCATCGGGCTGTGGGTTCAGTTCCCACATCTGGCATTGGGTTAATATCCCAGTACTGACACTGTAGTGCAGCATGAGAAGGGGTGCTGCTCTTCTGAGGTGCCATCTTTTGGATGAGATGTTAAACCGAGGCCCCATCTGCCTGGATTGGTGGTAGTTCAGGTGGATGTTAAACATCCCATGGCACTTATCGAAAAGAGTAGGGGAATTTTTTATTATTATAACATCAAAAACAAATAATTACAAACAGTGTTAAGTCATACAAATAATATACAAATCATTAGGTAAATAAAATCAAATAAGTATTGCAGTCATACGTTATTAGATTATTGTGAAAATAACTATGTATAAACCTCCCTCCCCCCCCACTAAAAGAGATGGGGAATTTTTTTTTATTATAATGACAAAAAAAATAAAAAAATCATCTACATTCACAGTAACATAAATTGCATTAAGGAATTAAATTGTACAAATCAAAGAAAAACAGTGCTAAATTATAAGAAAATAACTCATATATATCTCATTGACCTCATTTAACTAACCAAAAGGCTATCAATATCTTCTATTTATATTTAATGAACATTGGGAAACCTTTCCACCAATGTAAAACTTGTTGGGATGAATAAATCCCTAAGTCTGAAATATACACTTTTTCCATAGCAGAATGCATTAAAATCTCCACTGTCTCATAAGGCCACTATTTTTGATATAGGACCCATTGGCATCTAGCTTGCCAAAGATAAAATTTCAAACAACAACAAAAAACAACCAATGTATCTCTATGATAGTGTTTTTCTAGATTACCAAACTGTCCTAATACCAAATGTCCATAGTGTAAATACTTTAACCACCCCATTTTCCATTGAATGGCAATATACTTCCAAAGAGATTTTGCATAGGAGCATTGGAATAAAAAGTGTTTCATGGTTTCTTCTAAATTAATACACTCTTCATATGGACAATTTTGTTCGGTTTTTGCTTTATATTTTACATTTCCTCTTATGTTGATCCTTCTATAGAAAGCCAACCATACAATTTCCCACATTTGAGTAGGGATTCTCTTGTTAGTCAATTGAGCTAAAACTCCTAAATTTTGGGTGGAAGGACAGTTTTTAAAACATGGTATTGTTGGATAGATAGAGGCCATTACTATCTTATATAACTGTGATCATGAGTTCCTAATAACTTGTTGTACCATTAGATTCCATCTATACAGTTTTTGGGCTGCAGGCAAAAACCAAAATGGAATTTGAAGATTACTAGATACCTTAGGGGGAGTATTTTGCCATTTTGATAAATAGCCTGAGAAATTAATTTTAGTCCAGTATAAACATGTTGTATTACCAGGGGTTAAACCTATTTTCAGTGACTGGGAGAAAAATACAGTGTGGAAAAATACCACAGGGTCTACCATACCTAATCCTCCTTTTTCTTTAGGTAAACAAGTGAATTGCCACTTAATGGGGTTCAGTCTATTGCCCCATAGCTTCTGGAAAAAAGGCTATATATATTTTAGTCTCCATTTGCATGGGAAGTGGAAAAATCATAGCCATATAAAGAATCATATGGATTATAAATTGCTTAATGATGTGTATTCGTTTATTTTTTGTCATTCTCCAATGCCTCCATCTTTGAACTTTTAGTTCTACTTGAGCTAAGGTGGATTCCCAATTAGAAGAGGAGATATTCTGTGCTCCAAAGTTAACACCTAAAATTTTCAAGGGGTCTGTAGAAATTAATATAGTAGTAGGGTGCAGGACAATTTGAGCCGACAAGTAGGCCTTTACATTTTGCTTTGTTTAATCGAGCATTAGAACATTTTGAATATTCATTCATTAGATTTAAGAAAAAAGGTAGTTGTGCAAATCTGGAAAAAAATAGACAGATGACATCGGCATAAGCATGTATGCAAAGTCTTTGTGTCCTATCTGGTCCTGTTATCCCCAACCATCTGGGATCATCTGCTAAAAGACGTATGAGGGGGTCGAGAGAAAAAATGTATAGGATAGGGCTAAGGGGCATCCTTGCTGTACTCCTGTTTTTATGAAAACCCCTTTTGTAACTTGGTTCCTAATTATTGGGTGTACAATAGCATCACAATATAATGATTTAAGCCATTGTATCACTGGCATTGGAACCCCATTTTTTTCCAGAGTTAAAAACAGGAATGAGTGGTAGACCCTGTAAAAAGCCTTATGCTGATCTGCAGAAATAATACACCCTGTTTTCCCAGTTTTGAAACATAATCTATTAGATCCCTTATTATTATTAAGACCTGTTGAATCTTTTGATTAGGTAATCCACAAAACTGCAAAGGGGATAAGATCAAAGTTACATATTGTTTCAACCTATTGTTAATAACTATAGTTAATATTTTATAATCAGTATTTAAAAGTGTGATTGGCCTCCAATTAATAATAGAGGTGTTATCTCCAGATTTAAAAAGAAAGATTAATAGACCTGTGGTAAACCACCTGGGAATGTTGTAGGTATAAAAAAAAAAAGAACCTAAACACTAACTCCAGATATTGTGACAAAGGTTTTGAAAAAGTTTTATAAAATTCATTTGTCAAACCATCTAGGCCAGGTGATGTACAATTTTTTTAGAGTTTTAATTGCAAGTTCAATTTCTAATGCTGTGATAGGTATTGTTAAATTGGCTTTGTCATCCATGGAAGGTGGTACTGATATCTTATTAAAAGAATGCCTAATGGCCTCCTCTTAAGGGGGATTCTGAGGAGCATGAGAAGAAATACATTTTTTATGGCTTCATTGAGTGCCTCTCTAGATGTCACCAAAATGACCTCCTCATTTAATAAGGATTCTATATAGGTGGTATTCTTAATTTTTTTTAAAGGCTTCATAAGGATCTCCTTGTGAAGATTTCTTAGTTCCATTTTGTAACAGAGCATTCATAGTCAATGCTCTGTTATACTGAAATTTGGTCATTTCTCTTTTTAATAGATTTATTTGATTTGTGTAATCAAATTTGGAGGTATTAGCCATGGAGCATAAGTCCTGTAGTTGTTGTCGCAACTGTAGATACAAGAGAAATTTGTCATTTTCTTTTTTCTTTCCATGTTTTATAATTAATTCCTTAAAATCAGTTTTAGAATCAGCCCACCAATTCCCTAACTTTTCATACAAAAATTGTACAGATAGATGAGCCTTTAATAAATTTGTTACTAGCTGAGTAATCCAGGGATCAGCTAGGATGGAAGAATTTAGTTTCCATCTCGGCCTAACATACAAATGGTCTGGGGTATTAAGAAAAGAGCAGAGTAATAGTAAATGGTCTGAAAAATCTATAGCTATAGTTCTAAAGTGGAATGATGGCAAGGATTTAGAGATAAACATATGATCTATGGTAGAGGTAAATTTATTTCTGCTAAATGTGAACTTTGGTCCTGCAGTCTGAAAAGTGTTACAGTGTAAAAGATCTGCCATGTCAACCAATTTCCATAGTGCATTTGAATCACAATATATTTTTTTCTTTGGGGTGTCTTCCCACCAAGGGAAGTTTGCAAACTACAGTTAAAATCTCCGCTTAGAAAAATTTTAGCTGAAGTAAGTAAAAAAAAGACTGTATATTTTCTAACAAGACTACTCACTCAGATTTGATCTGTGAACCATACACATTTATTAGTCTGCAGTGCAGTTTATCCCATAACCCATCTAGGATCAGTACTCTTCCTGGGACTAGGTCTATAAATTTAATGAGAGTAAAGTTGAATGAATTAAAAAGAAACCCTATACCATCAGCTGTTGCTGTCCCGAATGACCAATAAGAAGGTCCCCAAACCCACTCTCTTTGAAAAAACCTTGCCTGTTCAATAATGTACATACATGTTTCTTGCAAAAAGCAGATGTCAATTTCTGCCCTATGTATTTGATTGTAAGCTACAGCTCTCCTTCTGGAATTAAGGAGGCTATGTACATTCAATGTTCCCGCCCTAAAAGAAGCCAGGTAGGTATTTTAGAAAAAAGTAGGCTCAGAGCTTTTTTTTCCTTCTTTTCTTTTTCTTTCCTTTATAAGCTGAGTGTTGCTGTGTTACCATGCTATTCTCTGTTGGTTGAGATTGGGAATCTGAATCTTCCAGATTCATCTCTGTGTCTCCCCACTAGGTTGACAAGACTGCAAAAGGGTTTTTTTGAGTCTGCGTCTATGGAGAGGTGTAACCAGATCTGTTTTCACATTCCTGGCTGATCTTACTGGTACCAGTGAAAAAGGGTACCTGACTGGGGAAGATGGCAATGTCTTTTATGGGGTCTGTACAACAGACTGGACCTAACTTATCGGGTGGCAGTTTCAAAGGGGAGATGGGCATAGAGAGAAGTAGTGATTCAGGTTCCTCTTGTTTTTCTATGGTGATTAGGTCAGAGGAAGAAGGTAAGGGATCTGGCTTTTCTAAAGAACTTAAGGTTGTTTGGTCAGGGATTAAGGCATCTTTATGCCATGGGGATACTGAGTCCTGTGCTTCCTGTATGAGAAGATCTGGACTTAAACATGTGGCTTTATTTTTAGCTACCCATGGGCACTCAGAAAATACATGACCAGTGTCTTCACAAATATCACACTTAGTTAAGTTTGCACATTGAAAAGCAATATGCCCAATTTCTCCACAATTGTCACACCTCGGCCTGTCACATGAACTGGAAAGATGTGTTCTGGATCCACATTTGTAACAGGCCTGTGGCTGGCCAGCATAAAAACAAACACCTCTATCTCGACCTAAAAGGAAGGAATTGGGAACATGTTCGATACCAGACTCAGTTTGATGAAGCTTTACTTTACAATCCCCCAGTCCAAAACATTTCTGTATCTAATATGGCTTCTGGAGGACTCATGATATCACATTTTTGGCTTAACCAATAGGTTATGTCCTCTACATGGACCCCCTCATTCCTGAACATTACTGTAATAAATTTAATTAGGGGCTTTGATAAAGGAATAACCATAAAGGGGGTCCATGTAGGGGAGAACTTAACTTGGTTGTACCTCTCCCAAAACAAATCAAGAGCATAAGCAGATCTAAAACAAATATCAAAGTTATCCTTCCCTGAGATGTTGATAAAGGCAAACACTTCTCTCAGGGAAAAATGCAAAGAGACTTTTAATAACAATTTGCCTTCATAATGTCTGTCTGGCCTAACCTCCAGACCCCCTTTGTATCTAATACAAACAGCATTTCGTCTTGGAGCAGCTTCTTTCTTAATTTTTGTAAAAAGTTTAGAAAGTAGTGGCTTTTGTGCATCCTCAGAAGCTTGTTTGTTGCTATTTTCAAGTAGGGGTAAGTCTGGGAATTTGGTGGTAACAGTGGATGCCTCATCAATTTGTTTAGATTCCATATTATGCTCTGGTTCTGATACTGAAAGTTCTTTTTCCTGTACAGGGTCAGTAAATGGTGCTCCTTTGGCTACCACAAGTTGTGGCACTGCTGGGCCCCATTCAGATGTGTTTTGAGTGAAATTTAGAGTTGGATCCCAGTCAGGGGTTGGAAGCCAGATTCCTTGTGTGTTTTGAGTCCATCCAGCTTCGCTTAGCGCTTTTTGTTGTGACCATGATTCACCCGAAGGTTTGTTTGAAACTAAAGTCCCTTCAGTTGCCTTTCCTACTGTCAGAGAGGGATTAACATCAAGACTCCATTGATTAACCTGTTGTACTACGGTAGGCATGGAAACAGATGTAATTTGTCTATTAGCCGCCCAAACAGCTGTGCGTTTCCCTTTAATTTCTTCTGTCAACCCATTTTTAGATGTACTCCTTTGTGCGAAATAAAATTCAGTGACCTCATTTTGGTGTGAGGCAGATGTTTGGTAAATTACATCTTGTTCCCTATTCAATGAATTCGTATCTGTCTTAGTTTCACGGAAAACAAACCCCGATGTTTTCAAGAGTTTTATACTATGAAACGCTGCGTTGCCGTCTGAACACTCCCATGCTGATGGTGCCTTGAAGCCTGCATTACATCGAGGTACAATGTTTGAGTTGCACAGTATCAGGGGTGTATCGCTTCTTAAATTAGTGTTATGTGTTACAGATAGCGGCTCTTGGCACGGGTGATTCTGTACTCTTTTACTGCCAGCCATAGAAATCATGTCATTTTTTGAAGGAGATGTCTGTGAAAAAAAGATTAAGTCTGACTCACCTGGGTCTGCTGAGTTCTTAACAGATGGCACTTCAGTCTGAGGTGAACGCCCAATGACAAGCAGGCCAGGAGTTTTGACAGCCGTTATCTCATTCTGCAAGCGGGAGAGTTGTTCCATCAGACACCCTGTTTCAATCAAATGCCTCTCTTTTTCTTTAGTTGGTAAGTCCATTAAGGATTTCTGCAATAAAGCTTCCGTCATAGTTTCAGGATTTAAATCAACACCGGGCTTTCATAGCCCTGTATCCTCTGTTGAAATAAATGTCTCTATAGTTTTTAAATCATTAGGGTCTGAGACCACATCCATAAATATTTCTGGTTCTTCCGAAAAATCTTCATTTTGGAGGATTGTCTGTCCTCCTGACCAGGTGTCTTGCTGATCCAGAGCTCCACCTGAAGTGGCCATGACTCACAGTCAGCCAGTCCCCCTACTGTGAGAGTAGGGGAATTTCTCTGGTGTCCTGGACAAATTTCCCTCATTCACTTAAAATACCACCAGCAGCTTAATCTGATTCAATTTCAGTTGCTTATCATCTGTATTCCCCCCCTCCCGTTGCCCCTGAAAAAGGGACTTCTAGGCCCAGTGGGCTTACCGGGTCAACAAAAATTCAACAAACAACAATATCCAATATGAACAGACCAAACAACACTGGCCCCAACACAGAGCCCTGCGGCACACAGGAGGTCAATAGCCTAGGAGATGAGAGTTCCCCCCCCAAAACCACCCATTGCAGTCTATCTTCCAGCCAAGTCTTGATCCAGTTAGCCATCTTAGCCTCCATCCCTATATATTTCAGCTTCACCCCAGTCACCCGTGAGGGACCGAATCAAAGGCCTTGCTGAAATCCAAATATAGGATATCCACTGCATAGCCCTTGTCCAACTTTTTTGTGACCCAGTTGTAGTATTCTATTAGGTTGGTCTGGTTTGAACTCCTGGAGACAAACCCACACTGCTGCCCATCCTGGAGCTCACTGACCTCCAGGAAAGTTACCAGTCTGTCCTTCAAGACTGCTTCCATAAGTTTACCCACAATGGAAGTGAGACTGACAGGTCTGTAATTACCCGGCTCATTCTTTTGACTGCTCTTGGGGATAGGCACCACATGAGCCAATCTCCAGTCCTGAGGCATACACCCCTTGTCCAGGGAGGTGTTGAACAGGTCAGCCAGTGGCCCAGCCAACACCTCTGCCATCTCCCTCAACACCCTAGGGTGAATGCCATCTGGACCTGGTGTCTTATCCAGCTTAAGTGCCTTCCGACATTCTAATGCCTTGATTTCCAGAATCAAATTGTCAATCACCTCCTCCCCTCTCGACCCCACCCTCCCAGTCCAGGGAAGTAGCAGACCTCCTACCTCCCTTGTGAACGCAAAGCAGAAATCTTCATTCAGTACTTCTGCCTTTTCCTCCTCTTTCTCCACCCACCCCTTGTCCTTCTTGATCCAGACTATCTGGTCCCTGCAGTTCCTTTTCTCCATTACATATCTATAGAATTCCTTCTCCCTCTCCCTGATGTCCTGAACCAGCCTCAGCTCCTTGGAGGCCTTGACCTCTTTTACTAACTTGGTTACCTCCTTGGCCCTCCTCACAAATATCTCCCTGTCCTCCCTCCTGGTTCTTTTCAGTCTCCTATTAGCCGCAGTTTGGCCCTCACCCCTCTGACACATTTCTGGCCATCCAGCGTGGTACCTTAGCCCTGGTCTTCTTGCTTAGAGTCCCAGTGCATGTTTCAGTTGCCTCCCTCAGTTCAGACTTTATGATATCCCACTTTTGTTGTGTGTCCATCTCTGACCTAATCCTCTCAAGACGCCCCCGCAGTATTTGCCTCATCCTCCCAAAGTCCACTCGTCTGAAGTCCACTACCCTTGTTGCTGACCCCACAGCCTCCCTGCTCATGCTGGGTGTGAACTATACTGAAAGGTGGTCACTCCCAGCTAGTGGATAGCTTACTACTATATATGTCCCTCCCCTTCATCACCTTTTTGTTTTTCAGCTTCTATTATTAACTTGCTTTTTATCACTTCTCCCAGATCCACCAAACTACAATATTTCTTTCCTTCCATATACAGTGCTCCCTTTTTTATCAGCCAACCTTTGTACATCCTAGATTGTAGCAGACAAAAGAGGGTGGCAGATAACAGAGGGTGGCTGTTAAAGGGAAAGATAGCATGTCTGACAAACAGGACAGGAGCTCACACTGGTGTTGAGCGAGGGTGGTGGAGAAAGAGGGGGAGGATAGAGGAGTGAGCACTGAATATCCTTTATTTCCCCTTACTTCTACACAAGCTTTGTTAGTTTTTTCTATTTAGATAATTCCTCAAGAAGACCAATGTCCAAAATGTCAGTTTTATCTTCTATTTTTAGTGTGCATTTAATATTGTCTTTCTCTTTCTAGTTCTTATATTTATTATCATTCAGTGCTGTACTAGAACTTGTCAAGGGAGTCTTTCAAAAAGAAAAACTTTTATGAACAGTAAATGAAAATAATGTACCTTATTTCAGGGGCTTTCCAAGATTGCTAACATTCCTGGTATTCTTCTGTGGAGGCTCAGCAAGAGTGCTATCAGTCAGCTTCTTGAAACAGAGGATTCAGGGGCTGGTTGCCATCTTTATCCATCAGCTGTTTTCACACAGCTGGCCCAAGTCATCCTGTTGCTGGTGACCATTTCAGTTTAGTTCTCAATCTCCTAGCACCAGTTTGTTCCAAACTGAAAAGCTGTGGCCACACATGAGTTCTGAGTGGTGACTCAAATCTTGATTTAGTTTAGGAGAACAGATAGAAGTCAATGTTGAAGTTGCTGTCAGCATTTCCTTTGACAGCTTAGCTGGCTGTTTGACAAGGCTGCTTTTTCTGAACTTGTTCACTCATAAATGGTTTATCCCATGCATGTATTGTTCTTCTTCCTCTCTCATCGTCTCCATTAGCTTTTTTTTTCTTTAATGCGGACAGTTGTCAGTTTTCATTCCTCTTCCTGAAACAGGACATAACAATCCTCCCTTATGGTTTCACTCTGGTCAAGCTCAGGTAAAATAAGATTTTCAGCATTGCAATGTTGCTGTTCCATCCTCATCCCATGTGTCTCCTGGATTTCTGGGATGATAACTTGGTGAATGTCAGTCTGTAGCTGTCTGAGGAGGGGAAGGGAGAACTGCACCAGTCTCCATTGACCCAGTCTGTGTTGGACAGGTGTCCATGGTGAGGAGGTGGGGCATGGAGGGACTGGAGAAGGCAAGCTGGGTGTGGGTACAGTGAATCATTAGGAGGTGGAGGTCCACTATAGGTGGGGGACTCAGTCATCAGGAGGATAGAGTTGGGAGTACGAGAGGGGCAAAGTGAGAGGTCCAGTGCCTACCTGGCACCACAGCATGGAGGGATGGGAAGTGTATCTTATGGATCGCTAGGGCAGTAGGAAGGAAGTGGGAGCTGGAAGTCATTATCCACTTGGGGACAAATGATCTGGCCAGGCATGGGGCAGAAACAGTGCAGGGGGAGTTCAGAAAGCTAGGAAGAAGCCTTATACAGGTAGCACACTCTGTAGTTTTTGCAGAGGTGCTGCCTGTCTATGACAGGGGGAAGGGGAGGGAACTCTGTAACAATGTATTCAACTCGTGGTTGAAGTAATGGTGCAGAGTGGAGGAGTATGGCTTCATTAGGGACTGGGGGCCAACCTGGGAGGGTAGGAATCTATGCAGTGGTGATGGTCTGAATCCATCCAAGAGGGGAACCACAGTTCTCAGTGGATGATGTAAACACTACTTCAATGAGCATTTAAATTAGCTGAGGGAGGTGATGGAAGAAAAAGGGGAGGAAGAAACTGCCCTGCTCAGGCTGAGACAGTGTGTAGAGAGATCCCAAGGGGTGAAAGTCCCACCACAGAGCAAATAAATCAAGGAAGTAGGGAGTTAGCAAAGGAGGGAGCGGGGAACAAGAATTCAGAAAAGAAAAGGGAGGAAAGGGCACAAAAGGGAAAAGGAGGAAGCAACAAACAGAACACAAACACAATCTGGAAGGCCATGTGTGCAAATGTGACAAGTCTGAGAAATAAGGGAAAGGGAACATTGTTTACCCAGGAGTAGCACACTAAGCCGAAGCTTGTATGGTGCACAGACAAACATGACTGGGACATGATAATACCAGGCTACATGATGTTCAGGAGGGACAGGATAGGAAGAGGGGCATGGTGCTTTATGTGATGGAAAGCATAAAAGCAACAGAAATACAGGGAGTTCGGGGAAGGGCAGAGGTGCAGTGGGTCAACCTCAAGATGGAAAATAAGGATACTATTTCGACAAGGGTGATCTACAGGCCTCCAGCACGGGGGGGCGGGACTTAGATAAAGAAATATTAGAAGCAATTGTCAGGATGGCTGAAAAGTGAGGGGTGTTGCTGGTGAGGGACTTCAGTCTACTAGATGTGAATCGAAGCCTCCGTGCAGCAGCTTCAGTTAGAAGCAGGGGCATCCTGGACTCCCAACGGTGGGTGTTTCTCAGGCAGCTAGCCAATGCACCCACTTGTGGTGGGGTAATACTTGATCTAGTGCTTACTAACAGGGACAGTACAGTGAACGTCAAGGTGGGAAGCCATCTGGGGATCAATAATCATCATACAGTGTAATTCAACATAAGAACAGCTGCAGAATCCAACCACACAAAGGTGCAAGTCCTGGACTTCAGAAGGGGCTGATTTTACTAAGAAGCATGAATGCCTCAGGAATGGCCTTGCAGGGGGAAAAGACTTGGAGAGGGGGTGGAGGAAATGTGTGCCAAATTAAAAGAAGTTATAGTAAAGGACACAAGCCTCTGAGTCAAGCAGGTAAGCAAAAGTAAAAGGAAGAGGAGACTTCTATGGTTCTCAAATGAAGTAGCAGAAAAGGAGAAGGCTAAAAAGGAAGCATGCAGAAGGTATAAAGAGAGTAACATTTAGAAGGTATAAGGAGACCTAGAGAGAGAGGAGGATAGGGAAGTGTATCTGAGAAAACAAAGAGAGGCAGGCAAAGCAGTAAGGAGTGCAAAGACACAAACTGAGGAAAGAATAGCTCAGGGAGTTTCAAAAGGGAACAAGACATTTTTTTAGGTATATTAGCAACAATAGGAAGACAAAGGGAGGAACAGTAAGGTAAAAGAGGCAGGGGGTAACAGTACGGAGGAGGATCAAGAAAAGGCAAACAACTTGAACAAATGCTCCTACTTTATATTCATATTAGGGAGTGACGACAAACAGGCATCAGGGAGGGTGGGAAATGGACACTAGTTCATTTTCTGAGAAGAAAGTCTGGGAAGCACTCGCTAACCTGAAGGTGGATAAAGTTATGAGGCCAGACAGTGTGCATGCAAGGGTGCTGAAAGAGCTCAGGAAAGTTCTGGCTACATCCCTGACAGACCTATATAACAGGTTACTGGAGACCGGTGTGGTCCCAGGGGACTGGAAAAGGGCAGCGGTAGTCCACTTCACAAATGTGATAGCAGGGAAGAGGCAGGCAATTATAGGCCTGTCAGCCTGACATCGGTGGTGGGTAAATTAATGGAATCACTACTAAAGGAAATGATCACAGATTATCTTGTATCCAGTGGATTACAGGATCCAAGGCAGCATGGTTTCATAAGCGGGAGGTCATGCCAAAAAAATCATGAGAGATTTCTTTGACTGAGTGACCAAAGAGTTGGATCAGGGAGGAGCGGAGGAAATGGCCTACCTGGATTTCAGCAAGGCATTTAACACTGTTCCACACAGGAGACTGGTAAGCATATTTGGTAACATGGGGTTGGGTGATAAGGTGGTGGTAACTAGGGCTAGAAATGGGTTAGTGGATATGACACAGAGGATAATGGTAAACAGAGTTCATTCAGAGGAAGAGAAGGTGACTGGTACCTCATGGATCACTGCTGGGACTGGTCCTCTCTAATGTCTTTATAAGTGACATAGCAGAAGAACTGGAAAAAGGTCTGCCTCTTTGCAGATGACACCAAGGTTTGCAACAGAGTGGACACTCTGTGGGGGGGATGGGTAGGGTTCTGATAAAGCGGGAGAAGTGGTCAAAGGTACATCAGCTGGGTTTTAATGCAAAAAAGTGCAAAATAAGGCACTTGGGCCATAGAAACCTTGGAACAGATTACAAAATGGGCAGAGTGATACTCACAGACCAATCAGGAAAGAGACCTGGGGGTATTCTTATCAGATTACCTAAAACTGGCAAGGCAGTGTGACAAGGCAGTCGGAAGGGCTAGTGGGATGGTGGGGTTCATAGGAAGAGGTATTGCAAGCAGGAAAAGAGAGGTGGTGCTGCCCCTGTATAGATCACTGGTAAGACCTCACCTTGACTCCAGTTCTGGAGATCACATCTCAGGAAGAACATAGAGTAGAGGCGGTCCAGAGAATGGCTACCAAAATGGTGCATAGTCTGCATCAAAAGCCCTATGAGGAGAGGCTTAAGGAGCTTAATGTGTACACCCTGGAGGAGAGGGGGTAGAGGGAGAGGGAGGATATGATAGAGACCTTAAAATACCTCACAGGGGTAAATAAGGTACAGGAGGGAGGTATTCTTCTGAGAAAAAGGTGCTGTAGAACAGGGAGGCGTGCTATGAAACTGCAAGGGGGAAATTCAGAAGGGGTGTGAGGAAGTACTTCTTCATAGAAAGGGTGGTGGATGCCTGGAACAGCCTTCCAGTGGAAGTAGTAGAGGTGAAAACAGTGATGGGGTTCAAAAATGCCTCGGACAGTCATAAGGGAATCATAGGGGTAAGGAAGGGAAGGGATGAGATGGCACCAAAGAGCAAGTTCGGTCTAAAGCAAAAAATGAAGATCTAACAAAAAAAAGAAAAGGAAATGGACAGACTGGGTGGGCTCAGCAGCTCTTATCTGCTGTCATAGTCTATGTTTCTATAAAACAGTGCTGGGCAGTGTGGGTGATCGGGGTGGGGGGTCCACTAGACACCAGGGAGTAAACCAGTATTGGACAGCATGGGCACTCCAGTGCTATACAGACAGCTAATGAGCCCATAATGGGCATGTGAATGGTCCCTTAGGATTGTGCATGTCCAATGGGCTCATTGGCATGCTAGCACTGAATATAGCCCACAGCCCAATGGCACTATTCCATTTGGACAGTGCTTTCTCCAGTGGGCTCCCCTATGGGCCATATTCAGCCATGGGCTGTGCTGGTGCAGTGCATAGTCACTATGTGCAGCGCTGGCTGGCCCCATATTAAGGAAGCATGCTCCAGCTGGAGCACACTACCTGTCTGAATATCACCATCTACCAATAGCGTGCAAACTGCCGCACAGTGCTCCTGGCTGTGCAGCACAAATGTCTGGCTCTGAATATGGGAGCCAAATTTTTTTCTTTTTGAAGTGTTCAGTAATTTACTGATATGTACTTATTATTGCACAACATATTCTCTTTGTTTCTCTTTATGTGCATGAATTTGCTGCAATAAAAATAATGTGAAAAAAATTCCAAAGCCTGAAATTATTTCCACCCACAGTCAATGGAACAAATAATTCTGTGATGTTAAAATGTGGATATTAGTCTGCTTGATCTAGCTGATTCACAACTAGTTCTCAACTTAAAAAATGTATTCAAGACTTCATAGTAAGTTAGGGTTAGGATTTATTGCTGATAAAATTCTCTTTCAATATACAGTACTTACTGGACCTTACAAAGATAAATGAATAACATATAAGATGTAACTGAATAAATACATTAAATCAAGTAATTACACAAATTTATATTTATGCATTAATTTAGAAATAGGTTACCAGGGGTCACGTGATGCCACTGAGCTGAGCAGCAGCACGGTATTGCAGCTCCAACCTATTTGGGATGAAATGTATCTCTCACCCCTCTGTTTTTCTGCCTCTTATTTGACATCATACAAATGTCAACTTAGCTTGAATCTGAGAAATCTGGGACTCTTGCAAAAATGAAATACAAATTGTCTGCCTCACCTCCTTCTGTGGATGACTGCTTGGGCCTAGTTTGGACATGCAGATCGAACGTGAGTCAGTTACTAGCTTGGTGGTTTAAGAGCTGGGGGAAATCAAATCATTCATAGGTGGCATTCAAAATTATTTAAGTCACATTACAGTTCAGCTCACAGCAGTCCTGGTATCTGTGGAGGCTCTTGTACATAGAATGGAACACAGTCAAATTTAGAATCAGCTGGCTGGAGGACTGGAGAAATCCAGCAGAGACAGCTGACCCTTACTGAAAAAGAAGTATGGATGCTGTGGAACAAAATAAATGATATAGAATCTGTGACCGAAAGAATAACATCTGGTTGTTTGGCCTGCCAGCACATTCGGAAGGTCCTGATTTGGTGACCTTCTTAATATCGCAGTTAAAGATATGGCTGTACTGGGATATGGAAACTTTGATTCAGATTGAACAGGCTCACTGGGCTCCCACTGAGCCTCTCCATGCTGACAGCCTAATGCGCCCATGCCTGATAGTGATTAAGCTGCTCTGCTACCTGGACTATGAAAGAATTCTGTGTGATGCTCGGAGACTGAAGGAGATCTGAAGTAATGGAGCTCGTCTGATAGTTATGCAGGATTTCCCCAAGTGAATTATTGATCGCTGTAGGGCATTCGACAGAGCCAGGGATATGGCGAGTGAGCAAGGGCTCAAAAGTTTTCTGATTCCACCTGCTACTCTGAAAATCCTGGATGGCCAAGATGTGGAACTGTTCTCCTCCCTGTTGGAGGCGCTACAATTTTTAATGGACTACAAAGGAAAAAGATAAAAAAAAGCAATGAGAGGATCTCGGAGAGATTGGATCCCTCCCAAGCCTCAATGGGTTAAAGATAAGACTCCCTAATCTCTGAGACCAGATAGATTCGTTGCCAGATTGTGGGACGCAGCTTCCAGTGATTTGGCTTCAGTGGAGCTCCCTCAAGAGGAAGATTCCATGGACTGAGTCATGGACAGTGGATTGAAGCTGTTTGTCCTTCCAACTATGGAACAGCTTCTTTTTGGTAATGGTGAACTGACATACTGTATGGTGGTTAACATGAAAAGGGAGAAAACCTTTGGGTAACTGGTAGGTTTCCATTCAGGGTCTGATTTACTCGGAAGGGTTTTGTACTTTTTAGTTTGCTCAGGGGATGGTGAAAGCTACTGATTACTGGGGAGCCTTCCTTAGTTTCTTCTTAGAAACTGTACTGACACTAGGGTTCTCTTAGGGAGAGGACAGTGGGCTACGGTGGGGGGGGGAGAGGGGATGAACCACACCTAAGGGAGCTAGGGTTTAATATAGATTTTAGATTTCCTTGTAATTAGATCCATTCAGTAGGTCCATAATTTTCTTTACATGGGAGGGAGTGGGGTTTTGGGATGACTAGGGGATCAGTCATTTTTAATGCCTTGCTTAATATTTCGGGCATGCATATTTTCAATGAAACTGGGTTACCAGCATTGCCGAAGGAGGAAGACTTTGTGGCTTGAGTCGTAGATGGTAGACTGTTCCTGGGATGTTTCTAAACGCACTTGTCTCCCTTCAGCTCATTTATGAAGATTGTTTTACTTTATTTTATTATATTCTTAGTAATTGTCTTCAGCTATGACCTTCTTAAGGTGCACATTGGTGACTTTAGGAGGGAGTGGGTGGACTATCACAATGACCTCGTGCATATAATGATTTACACGTTAGTTTTATGCATCAGATTCCCCTCTAATGTACTTTATCCATTGGACACTGGTTTATTTGGGGGATTGGATGGGTGAGTTGTATCATTGGGAAAGCCTTGTAGTACTGCAATGTTAGGTATTCATAAGAGGTTACGTATCTCTTTTGATTCCTGGGACTCATATAAGCATGGACTGACTGTATAGTGGTATGAGTTTACAGGTAGATTATTTACTCTGGGAGTATCCTGGGGTAATGGTGGGAGATAGGGGGTGGGGGAAAGGGGTTTATCTATGAATGGTACTTTTAAGTAGGTTGGGGGTGTGATCCGACAAGTCCTTGGGATTTTCTAATAATGCTAACATTTTTTAGCTTCACCTGTATTAATGTATTAGTTGGTGGGTTGTTGGGGGGTATTGTTCTGGTTGTTATTATGGTTTTTGCTTTTCTTTTACATATTTTGTTCTGTTATGCAAACAATAATACCTGACAAGGTGGGCAGTATTGGGCAATACCAGACTGCCCAGGGCATAATGAGGCCAAACGCCCCAGGCGAATGGACTTATAGCCCCTGGAAGGTTCAGTATTTCCCATACCACCCACCCTAGAGGGTATTATTGCGCTTAAAAAATGGGCTACCTGTGTCATTTTAATATAAAATTTAATAAAATTAAAAAAGAAGTTAATAAAATAGTGTAAAGATGAACTCTTGAGTCTTTGAGGTGCAAAGTAGCCTCCCCCCCCCCAGTTTGTTGTTATACTTCCCCCTACTGGTGGAGTTTTAAACAAAAAAAAAACAAAAAAAAAGGTTTCTGTTTGTCTTGGAAGAGTCATTTTTTCCCGTTTAGGGTTCTGACTTTGCCAACCATAGCGAGCCGAGAAGTTTTGTGTGGTGTGGCAGCAAACAAAGTAATGGTGTTTTTAGGTTTAAAAGTGACTCCAGATGCAGCTGTTGCAATCGAGTGTTTCATGTGGAAGTACATCACTGGTTACTGAGAACAGAGAGCCGAGGAAGAAATGCCTCAGAAAGGAAGAAAAGACAGTATTTTTTTTTTATTTAGTTAGCACCAAGTCTCATGATAGTGCCATTGTAAGAAGCTGGTATTAGAGACTGGAATATGAGCCAGCAAAGAAACATTGTGCTGCGCAGGAGATGTGGAGTGAACACAAGCACTGAACTCTTGAGCAGCCTACTGGTGGAGGACCCAGCTGGAGGCTGACAGACTGGCCCTGTGTGCCCACTACGTGGAGTAGCGGGGGCAATTTCCAGTAAGGAGGCAGATTTTCTGTCCAGGGAAATTGCAGTGGGGAAAAACAGACCATCTCAGCTATTTTGGACTGTAGACAGGCTTCTTCATCCAGCCTGCCAGCAGCCGAAAAAAGCATTGTCATCCACTTTGTGTGAAGAGTTTGCTCTGTTTTTCTCTTGCAGTCTGTCGGCCATCCAGTCGGGGATCACGACAGGGAGGCATTTGCCTTGCAGTGGTCGGGCTGGGGGTTGCAGAGGCTCTCTGCCTGTCTGGGAGGAGTTTAGGCCAGTGGAGGTGTCTGAAGTGACTATGGTGACCTTAGAGATGAAGCACACATTTTGTGAACCGGACCCGGCCCCAACACACTTCTTAATGGGAAGTGTCGAGGCTGTTGGCTCAGTGTATTCGATGGCAGAGAGGGTCCTCCCAGTGGCTTTGAAGGAAGCGCTGGTGAGGCCCCTCCTAAAGAAACCTTCCCTCTACCCTGACATTCTGGTAAATTACTGTCCTATCTCCAACCTGCCCTTTTTGGGCAAGGTTGTTGATAAGCTAGTGGCACATCAGCTTGAGGATTGCCTGGTGTCCTCGGACATCTATGAGCCTTTTCAGTCAGGTTTCTGGGCCAGACACAGTACAAAAACAGCTCTAGTGAGGGTGCATAATGATCTGCTCAGGGCTAGAGATAGAGGAGACAGGTCAGTTCTTGTTCTCCTCAATCTCTCTCTTCAGGTTTTGACACTGTGGACCCATTGTGCTTCTTGATCTGCTCTGTGATTTTTGTGGACTCGCTGGGACTGTCATCAGATGATTTGAGTCCTGCCTCTCAGACAGGGTGCAGTGGGTAGTGATGGGGAATTTCTCCTCCTCCTCCCCAATGCCCCTGTCTTGTGGAGTGGCACAGGGCTTGATCTTGTTGCTCATGCTGTTCGCAGTGTACATGCTGCCCCTGGGCGAGATCATTCAACAGTACAACGTGGAGTTTCACTGCTGTGCAGATGATACCCAGTTGTACTTTCCCTTTGCCCCCAGAACATCAGAAGCTGTCAATCTGCTTAACAGCTGTCTGGCTAAAATCAATGACTGGATGGCTTCCAGCTGGCTGAGACTCAACCAGGCCAAGAAGGGGGTACTGGTGATTGAGACTGGTCGCGGGCATGATGGGTTGCTTCTTGGATCTAATACAGGGTTTTTCCTGTGTTCTGCCCATTGGTGGCTTCCCCGAGGGTGTGAAATCTGGGCGTGGTCCTTGAAAACAGACTGACTTTTGAAGATCAGGTGTCATCTGTTGTCAGTAGTGTTTTTTATCATCTGCGGAACATTTCTCAGATTAAGCCCCTCGTTCCACCCTAGGACCTGCCAATGCTAGTGCATGCCTTTCTGACTTCCTGGCGTGACTACTGCAACTCTCTTTACTTTGGAATCATTGGAGGGATCCTTCACCGACTGCAGCTGGTGCAGAATGCGGTGGCCCAGTTACTGACGGGCCTTTTGAGGTTTAATCATGTGACCCCAGTCCTGCAGGCTCTGCACTGGCTGCCGGTTAGGTGGTGGGTCCTTTTCAAGGTGGGTCTTCTCACCTTTAAGGCACTATATGGACTGGGTCCTGGTTACCTGCCTGAGCTCCTGACACCAGCTACCTCTGTTCTCTCCCTCCACTCCTTGTCGAGGAGCCTCCTGGTCATTCCCAGGGTTCGGCTCAGGACTTCAGGAGAGCATTCATTTAGCGTCTCTGGGATGTCCCTGTGGAATTCACTACCACCTGTAGTCCAGGAGGCCCCCTAGATAGAAGTCTTCAAGCAGAGGCTAAAGGCCCACATCTTTGTCCAGGGTTTCGCAGATTGCTGATCCCATCCTATTTTAGTCCCATATGTGACAGTCCGAAAGCCCTTTATAATTTAACTGCAGCTTTTAGTTTTTATCAATTGGTTATTGTTATAGGTATTTATGATTGTTTTACATATGAGTTCTCATTTTAAATTCTGTTAGGTGCCCAGAGCCTCTGGGATTGGGTGCCTTACCAATTAAATTGCCTTGCCTACTGCATTTAAGGCTTCCCGATCATTAGTGAGTAGTAGAAAGTCATGTAAATATGAAACTAACAAAATAAGTCTTCTTTAGCAAGTGACATTTTTTTAAATAAGACAGTATGAAATGGTTAATAAAGGGTGAGCATGAGCTGCTTTGTGTAAGCACAATCTGTGGTAGCACTGCAGATTATAAACAGCTTCATTTTTGGAGAGAGGGGGGCAGCCAGTTAGAGGAGGGAGGAGTGAGAGCACGGTGGACAATCACGGGACATGGGAGGAGAGAGTTATGTAAATAAAAAAAAACTAAAAAATTTTGCCTAAAATAAGGAAAGTGGAGGTTCATATACCACCCCGACAGCGACATGTCAACAGCAACCAAGACTACAGCGACAACAGCGCTAGGTCACTGTAGTGTTGGTGCTGGATCCCGGCACTGTTTTCTGGAGGTCTTGCACCCCCTCTCCTAATCAGCTCCGATTCAGAGTTGATTATATTAATTGGGGGTGTGGGGAACACAGTCCCCCGCTTAGGGGTTTGGAAGTGAAGCCCCCAGAAGAAAACACGGTAGGCAGTGACTACCTTTATGCCAACCGCAAATACAGTCGACATAAAGGTTTCGCTGTACCATCGGTTGACAAAATTGTTGTCGCCATACGGTCGTAGATCAGCAGAGATTAATGTGCAGTTTTGTGAGGCAGCTATTACTGAAATGGGAAGTATTGGAACTTGGGAGGACAGTATCTCTTGCTAAGTAAGAAAAAAAATTGTGGCAATTTTAAATTCAAATTAGGTTGCTGTAGCCAATTAGCATGCAGAATGGGCACTAGGATACTTCTGAGTGTGAAGGAGCAGTATAGACTGGTACTTTTTATTTCTTGGGCATCTACTGAAAGTTAATGTACCTCCCTGGCAAGGGTACTATCCAATCAGTTGGCAGGAAATAAAAAGCCCATTTTCTAATATGAGATAAGACATACTGGGGCAGTTCTGTTGCTGGGGACTGAGGGGAGCGAGGTGAGATTTTTGTGGATATTTATGGTTGATCAAGGCATCATATAAAGTAATGTCCTGGAATGTGTGGGGCTTGAATGGGTCCATTAAGCATCGACAGGTCCTGCATCACGTTAAGAAACTGGGGGGTCAGATTGTACTGCTTCGAGAGACGCATTTACTCTTAAAGGATGTGGAAAGTTTAAGACCAGGATGGAAAGGTCAGTTATATGTGGCTTCTTGTTCCTCTAAAAAAATGAGGGGTGTTGATTTTTATAGCTCAGAGTTTGAATTGGTTGACTAGGCAGGTAATCAGGGATCCGTAAGGTCAATGGATCCTGGTCACTGGCACTCTGGATGGGACTTTGTGTACCTTAGTGTTAATCTATGGTGCACATTCTGATGAAGCACTCTTTTTTAATAAAGTCTCCCAAGTATTACAGAAGAAGGCAGAAAGCCTGATCATTTTGGGAGGAGATATGAATGAGGTCATGGACCCTGTCAATGACCGAAGTGGTAATCCTAGCTGGTTAGCCATACTGGGATCCAGGGCTTTGTTTCAGATGAGGGAAGACCAGGAGCTTTAGGACATTTGGTGTGTTTGTAACCATGCTGTTCGGGACTATACATTTTACTGTGCTGTACAGCAGTCATACAGTCATATTGATTTAATATTGGCCTCCCAGCTTCTAATAAAGCAGTCCCTTCATACATCTACAGAGCCTATACTTGTCTCTGATCATGCCCCTGTCATCTGGATATTTCTGGGTGTGCAGGGCTGTGATAGGACACCAAGATAGAGGTGTAATGCTGGTCTTTTGTCCGATGCTTCCTTCCAAAATTGGCTCCAAAAGGAGGTGTAGGATTATCTGGAGATGAATTCCTTGGGTGACATAACTCCTCACTGGGTCTTGGAGGGTCTTAAAGCTTACATTCAGGACAAGAGCATCTCATATGTATCTGCCCACAAAAAGGGGTGTCTGGCACAAGCTCATGCTTTGGAAGCTCAACTGCAGGACCTTGAGCAGCGGCAGAAGTCGGGATCTCCAGACCACTCCTTGACGAAGCAAATCCGAGACTTGTTCCAACTCAGTTTGTTGAAGTACACAACAGGCAGAGCTGGGCCTATACAGGACAAAACGTGCTTACTGGGAGGGAGGTAAAAAGACTGGTCATCTCTTAGCATATAGACTCAAGAAATTAGAGAGTTGCAGGGTTATCCCACGGGTTAAAAAAGATGGCAGACTAGTTTTAGACTAAGAAGGGATTAAAACAACTTTTTATGACTATTATTGTCAAAAATATTTTACTAGACGGAGGTCGCATGGGGGTGATATGGATGTACATACCTTTCTAGATTCTATGTCACTCCCCAGTCTATCCGATGAACAAAGGCAAGCTTTGGAAGCTGCTGTTTAGCCAGAGGAAATCAAAATGGCTAATGACAGCTACAAGGAGGGAAAAGTCCTTGCCTGGATGGGTTCCCTATCGAATTTTTCAGGGTCATAGGGGATATGATCTGTCCTATTTCACTGAAGTTGTAAGGGCAGCATGGGAGCAGGGCAAGGTCCCCCCAACAATGTGTGATGCTATAATATCTGTCTGTCTTAAGAAAGGAAAGGATCCTTATCAATGGGCAAGTTACCGTCTGGTCTCCCTCCTCAGTGTGGACTACAAGATGTTGATAAAGGTGCTAGCAAATCATATGTTGATGGCCATTTCCACATTAGTCCAGTCAAAAAAGCAGGGTTTGTGGGGGGAAGAGACAGGTCGGACCACATTCTTCGGCTGGTTGACCTTTTCTGTGTCCCTGCAGACTCATTAGGGACATCAGCTACTGTAGCATTAGACACAGAAAAGTCATCTGATTCAGTGAAGTTGCCCTACCTCTTTGCCACCCTAAAGAAATGTGGATTTGGTCCTCTCTTTACCCATTGGATTCAGGTAATTTATTCATCCCCTGAGCAGCGGTGCTGACTAATGGTAGATTATCCCCCATTTTCAGTTAGGAAGGGGTACCCATCAAGATTGCCCCCTTTCCCTGTCTCTCTTTTGACTTGCTATAGAACCTTTAGCCCAGATGATCAGGGACTGTCCTGAGATTGTGGGAGTTCAGGTGGGCTCCCAGATATGCGGTACAAGACTATACTATTTGCAGATGATGTCTTACTGACATCAAGAAATGTTGAGACCTCCCTGCCTAGTTTTGTTAGGCTACTTGAATATTTTTATTCTTTATCAGGTCTCTCAAATAATTGGAATAAAACTGAATTTCTTCCAATGGACTCGAAAGGGACATCTGTACCTCTGTCTGTCCCCAAATTTCACTGGGCCACAGGCCTTATTAAGTACCTGGGAACTAACATCTCCCAATATCTATCAGAATGGCCCTCCCTGAACTTCAACCCCCTCCTACACAAACTGAAAAGTGATGTGGTTAGATGGAAGCATCTACATCTCTTGTTATGGGGTAAAGTTCAAGCAGTCCACATGATGTTCATGCCGAATGTTCTGTATGTTCTAAAATATTTACCCCTCAAGGTTTCTGATGTCTGGTGGCATCAGTTTCAGATGGTTTTAACCTTCTTTTATTGGGAAGGCTTGAAACACTGCCTCTCTGTGGCAAGATTGATGGCCCCTTATAAGAAGGGAAGGTTTGCCTCGCCATGGCTTCAAGGCTAGTATATTGGGGCAGGCTTGCGTCACATATGGTTCTGGCTTCATTCATAACATTGGAAGGTTACAATTCATTGGTTGGTTTTGGAAAAGTAATGGGGTTTCCATGGTCCTCCTGAAGGTGTATTGTGGGCTGTGGGTAAATCTGTAAATCTTTTGCCCACCCAAGAATATGCACTCTACTGTATGTGTGGAAATTGGCCAGGAAATATTTAGGGTTGGATTGGCAAGTCCCTTTCCATCTACAGCCTATTAGGAATAACCCTCAGTTAATGACAGGGGGATCTGAGATATTTTGGCCAGCATGGCAAGAAGGTGGAATTTGTATGGTGGGAGATCTGTTTTCATCTAGTTTGGGGATTTTTTAATCATTTCAGGTGCTTCAGCAGCAGTTCTTTCTTTCCTCAACACATCACTGAAGCTATCTACAGTTAAGTCATCTTACATCTTTGCTTTTGGGTGGAACACTGACTTTGCCTCCTTCTGAACAATGGGACATGGTTTTGGGGAAAGGAGTTATGAATAGGAATAGACTGAATCCCCCTCAGATTGGGTCAATTTATAAGATTTTATAGGATAGCATGGCACCAGACACAAGCAAATTACATCAGAGATGGACCTGTATGTTGGATTATTCTATTAGGGAGGAAGAGTGAGAAACAATTTGGGCTACTGCATATGGTCTTTGCAAGGATGCAGCTGGTAGGTTGATGCATTTGAAGACTCTGTTATTGTGGTACCAAACCCCTGCTTCTTTATACAAGATGAGACTAATGGCACACGCACGGTGTTGATGCTGTGATAGGGATGAGGGAGCATTACTACACATACTATGGAATTGTCCCAAAATAGTACACTGGTGGAAACGAGTGATACACCTCATAGCTAAGGTTTTAGGTATTACTTTGGAAGTGGAAGCTTCACTTTTGATTTTGGGAAATACTGCCAAGCTTGGGGGGGGGATCACACCTAATCAGCGGGCTTGGTTTATTACAGCTATTTCGGAAGCTAAACGCCTGCTGTTGCATCATTGGAGGTCCACTGAGGTTCCCACACAGGACAAATGGTTTGACTGTATGCTCACAGTGGCAGGGTTTGAGTGGTTGTTCTTTATTGCCTATGGTAAACCTGATAAATTTGCTCATGTCTGGAAACCTTTTCTGGACTATCTAGGAATTCCTATTCCTCTATGGAGGGTATGGTTGCTACCTCACACTGGACCAGGCCTAGATTCACATCAAAGCCCCTCTGGCTGTCAGTCTGTGGATTTACAGCACGTGACGGAAGCAGGGGACTTGAATGTAATTAGAAGAGACTAGGATTTTCTCACCTTGCTCTCCCTTTGTCCCTTTTGGTTGCTGTTCTTGGGTGTTTTATTTGTTCCTCAAGGCATGCTATTGAGGTTATTTTAAGATTGAATCTCCTCTCTTTCCTCTCAGCAACAGTACTGACCTCATAACGGCTGTGTTAGATTTATGGGGATTTATACAGGTTGAGTTATAGTATCGTGACTAGTACTGCAGACATGTTGGTATTGTCCCTCTTTGTAGTGTTCTTTTTGTTTCCAGTGTTTTGTTCAAACTGTTTCAGATTGTTGAATGCTGCTTATTTCTCAAGGGTAGTCTTAGATTGTATCTCCAAGGAGTGGTATATACTCTGGCCAGGCGATCATGTTGGCTGGTTATATTGTATCAATTGTTTATTGTTACAGTTATAAAATACAGTAAAATATTAATTAAAAAACTAGAAATAGGTAGCCAAGAAAGGCACACTAAGCTGAAGCTCACTGCCAGGTGTGACCCAAAGAAAAGGTACTAGGAGCAATAATACAGAAAAGTAACAGGCAGTACAGGCTAAGTGCAAAGTAAATAAACATAAAGTGGTGTAGGTAACAATCAGTGCAAAACTGAGGAAGAAAATGTATACCATAGAATATAACATGAGATAGTAAAAAGAAAGTCAAAAGATTGAGCTGGAGTATGACTGTCAACATATACTCATTGGCCTCTATACTAAACTTAGCTATCTAAAATGATGTTGCAGACATATGGTCAAAGAGAGTTCAGTAGAACCTGGGCTGTTACCAGTGTCCCACCCCCCTCTGATTTTAGCCTGGAGTGAGAGATATTTGGCAACCCAGGCCCCTGGAATGAACAGCCCTTCAATATCCTGGGGGGGGGGCATCAACATCTTGTAGAGGTAGGTGCACTGGGTCCATTCAGGGACTTAAGTGTCTGAAGAATCATCTTTCAGTTGATCCTTTTCTTAAAGGGGACAGGAATTGATTATTTATGTGCAGCTGTTTGAAATGTCTCTGTTTTCATAAATGATATTCATACTTGTAAAGGATCCCTATTTAACTGTGCCTGAATAAAAGTTTAAGCTGTCAGTTGTGTGTTGTACTGTTTTCTTTGTATGGACAACATTCTGTGCAGTTCCTTTCATGGAACTAAGAATTTGGAGTTTTGACTTTGTCACTTCATGGTTTCAGAAATGTGAGCATGAACTTATCAGTACAGAGCCCATAGTTCTGAAACCATGAAGTGACATAGTCAAAACTAAAAATGTTTTGTTCCATGACAGGAACTGCACAGAATGTTGTCCATACAAAGTAAACAATACAAAACACAGCTGACAGCTTCAGCTTTTATTCAGGCACAGTTAAATAGGGATCCTTTAGAGGCATGAATATAATTAATGATAACAGAGACATTTTATACAGCTGCACACAAGTAATCAATTCCTGTCCCCTTCAACCGGCAGGCAGTGTAATTTATGCAGTGCCAGTGGAATAGGTTTTGATTTTCCAAGGGACCAAAAGATTTGTACTGCAGCATTTTTCACCAACTTCAATAATCAAATCTGGCCTCAGTTAGGCTGCTATAGAGTTCATCGCAGTAGTCAAGGTGTGAGGAAATAAATGCTTGCACAAGGGTTCTGAGACCTCTAGGCTCTATTATGGGGCACAACCTGGCATTTGTAAGGTCTTGGAACTAACTCTTTACTAGAACTGGTACCTTGGATCCCAGAGTTAGGTTCTCCTTAAGGTATCCTCCCAGGTTTAGAACCACCTTCCTATCATCTAGCAGCACACCATCAAAGATGTGCAGCATAAGATTACATTTTACAACACAAACCTGTGGATCAGTGCCCACCAGTGCAAGTTCCATTTTACTAGAATTTTAAGCAAGCTTGTTGAACATCATCCAGTCTTTTATCTCTGCCAACTATTGCTCTAGGAGTAGTACAGAGCAATAGCCATGGCTCTGGTTTAGTGTTATGGAGAGAAGGATATCATCAACATAATAGTGCTGCATGGCACTGACCTACCTGATGATGGTCTCCAACACCTTGAAATGCATGATTCATATACTGTACATGACAAAAAACACTGGGAGAAGAACCAACCACTGGGAAACTCTACACTCAAGGGCAACTGTGTACCACCAAAATGAACCCATCAATACTGACTGCTCCTGATCTGCCAGAAAGGCCCGAGACCATTCTTAATGTTCATATAATAACTGGGGAGTATTTTCTCCCAAGGGAAACCCGGTTATAATTTGCCATTATAATCTGCAGGTTATAGTGGCAAACACATGCCATGTTTCTCTTATTCCACGCATGTATCAGCTGCGATCTTCTCATCCGCACCGGCCCTGCTCCTCAGCGCTAGACTGTAGAGCTAGCTCCACTCCTCAGCAATAGACTGTTCACAAAAAGTCGTAATTGGAGGTGAGTTCTTGTTACAAAAAAAATTAACTGGTCTAAAATAAAATAAAAACTACTTTTACGCTGTCTCTTAAAAAAAAAAACTATAAACATACGTTTCTGTCGGAAGCCTACAAACGGTGTTGAATCCCAACCGGTCCGCAACTCCATAGGCATATCTGTTTATTTTGTGTAATTGCTGTGATGAAAAAATGATCCCCAGCAATTACACAAAATAAAGTCTGGGTAGGGGGGTCATACCTCAAATTTTGCACACACCCTCGATGTAGGATGCCTTCACAAACCCCTCGAGCTTTGCACTCTGGGCTTTATCTGGCAACCCACACCTTGGGTGTCTGTGAAATTCTTGTCATGACCCCCTACCCAGTCATTATTCTATATATTATATTATCATTATATGTGTTGTATGCATAGCAGATCCCCTTTTAGTCTCTTTCTGTGTAGAATATGGAGATTTCAGATGTTTACTTTATTTATTTATTTTTATTGAAAATGATTCACCAGGAAACACACACTGAGCAAAAAGATGCTTGTCTCACAGTGTGACCTGGGGAGGTACAAGGGAGGAGGGTATACATACAACAGTCAATAGGTTGAACTGGGAGTACAGCAATACAAACAATTGTTACATAATTGAGTGAGATTAATTACAAACTTGTTACATGAGAAGAACAGTACATACATGTGCCTCAAGGAAGGTGGCATACATAATTGAATACACATCTAGGACTATACGTGATTACACGTATAGTCCTAGTCATACCTCAAATTTTGCACACACCCTCAATGTGGGATGTCTTCATAAACCTCTTGAGCTTCTCTCTCTCTCTCTGGGCTTTATCTGGCATTCCACACCTTGGGTGTACCTTTTATCTTCTAAACCGTTAGCTGCTAGACGATGATAACAATTACGAGAAATTAAACCCAGATCCAACACCTAGGATATAATGCAGTATCACAGACATTCTAAATGAATCAGAGGACCTGAGCCATTTAAAACAATGGCAGAAAGAGCTTTTGTCAACCAAACTCCCTATCATACCTGTGTTCTATTGACTACACAAGGTCAATAAGGACATACATGACTCACCTGCTAGATGCATTATATCATGTAATAATTCAACAATGGAAAAACTCTCTATTTTTATTTTTTAATTATGATACACAACCAATGACATTGCTTATGCCTAACTGTGTGAACAACACTGCAGACATTTTAAACCTTATCAAGAAACTGAATGAGAAAACTGCTTTTACAGAAACGATGCTATGTAGTATGGATATAAGAGACTTGTTTAGATCCATACCACATGAGGATGGCTTTTTTACCTGGGAGATGACACTGAGTGAAAGGAATGAGGAAAACAATCCACCAGTTTCTTTTCTCACTGAACTTGCCAGGATGATCCAATATGAGAACTATTTTAGAATGTTTATTGCAAGCAAAACAAGGGTACAGCAATGGATAGCACCATGGCTCACACATACGTCAATCTATACATGCATTGGTGTGAATCATTTTTCATATTGAACCTGATGTACAACCCCTTTTATGCTAAGATACATAACTACAAGCAATACATTGATCATTTATTTTTAGTGTGGTAGGGCATGGCTGATGACCTCCTGCATTATCATCAACAGCTAAACACCCTTACAGATAATTTGAGATTTACTTTGACCTGTAGTGTTCAGGGAGTAGCCTTTTTAGACTAACTGGTCTATAAAAATGGCAAGAAATTGGATACAAGGATTTGTAGAAAGGAAATAGACAGAAATACATTGGTTAATAGTGACGGTTTTCATCCAAAACAGTTCATTAACAGTATATTGTATCTTTTTCACAAATATTACTTGTGCAGAGAAATTGCAGTATTCTACATGAGAGAGAACATGAATTACAGTAAATGTAATTGCAGAGACATTTGTGTCAAGGGGATACAGCAAAACAACAGTTAATAAAGCTATTGCAAAATCAAGACACAGACAATTGATGCAAGGTACTGTACTGAGGATATTCAGAGGAAGAGTGAACAAACAACTGATAGATTTATACCAGCATTAACATACTCTGCTCTAATTGAACCTATTAAGACAATAGTCAACAGTTACTGGGATACACTCTTCCCATTAGGGATCCTGGAATTTAAGAAGCCACTTAGCTTCTAAAAAGCTAGCACACTTAGAGACAGACTGGTCCATCCTGAACACATGGTATGGTTCAAATTGGCCAGTAAAACTAAATCATCCCATTCCAAGGCAAAAATATGGGACTTCAGAGGAGCTGACTTTGATAAGATGGCCAACAGAGTTAAGCTAGCCCTAGCAAAAAGAAATACAGGTAAGGGGGTACAGGCAAAGTGGGCAAGCATTAAGGATGCAATACTTGAAGCAACATCCCACTGTGTTAGAGAGAAAAGAAAGTACAAAAAGAACAAGGAAACCACTTTGGTTCTCAAAAACAGTAACAGAAAAGGTCAGAGCCAAAAGGCTTGCCTTCAGGAAATACATATATGTATAAGGGAACACAGCAGGATGAATATAGGGAGGCATACCAAACTTCCCTAAGGGAAGCAGGGAAGGCAGTAAGGCAGGCAAAGGCCCAAACCAGGGAAACACTAGCACAAACAGTAAAAGAAGGTGACAAGACTTTTTATAGATACATTAGTGAAAGGAGAAAGTCCAGAAGGGGTATTGCTAAGATCAAAGGGAATAAGAGGGCATGTGAGGAAGAGGACCTTGTAAAAGCATCTATCCTAAATAGATACTTCTGCTCAGTATTTACTGAAGAGAAGGTAGGGCAGGGCCCACAGCTCAGCACCATGGACACGGGGGGGAGGGAGGTGTGCACTAGTCCCTTTACCAAAGAAAGGGTCCTACAAGAACTTGGTAAGCTCAGGGTGGACAAGGCAATGGGACCTGATGGCATAAATCCAAGGGTACTAAAGGAGCTAAAGGTGGAACTAGCAGAGCCATTATCAGAGCTGTTTGGTGAGTCTCTGACTACAGGAGAGGTCCCAGAAGACTGGAAAAGGGCTCATGTGATCCTGCTCCACAAGAGTGGTAGCAGGGAGGAGGCAGGGAAGTACAGACCAGTCAATCTTACCTCAGTAGTGGGCAAAGTCAAAGTCAAAGTCAAATTTATTTATAGAGCACTTTTCTTTAATCAAAGCGCTGGTACAATATCAAACATCAGATTTAAACAATATCCTTAAAATGTACATACAGATTAAAATAACCATAAAATAAACCGTAGCAATTCCAGGGCTAACCATATTCCCCAAAGGCCTTTTCAAATGAGTAGGTCTTCAGGAGTGATTTAAAAACCTTGACGGACAGGCACTCTCTAATCTGATGAGGTAGAGTATTCCAAAGGGTTGGGGCTACACAGGAAAAAGCCCTTGTTCCAGATGTCTGCAAATGGACCCTTGGAACCTCTAGTAATCTCTCATCAGTGGAATGGAGGGAGCGGAGGGGGCAGTAGGGCTGAAGGAGTTCTTGTAGGTAACCCAGTCCCTGTCCGTGTAGGGTCTTATAGGTCAGCAATGCAACCTTGAAGATGATCCTCCATTGAAGAGGAAGCCAGTGCAGCTTGCATAGTACTGATGTGACATGGCTAGATCTTGACAACCTAGTCAGAAACCTGGCCACCGCGTTCTGCACCAGCTGCAGGTGATGGAGATCCACCCCCAATAACCCTAGGTACAGGGCAAGATTATGGAGACACTCCTTAAGGAAAGGATAGTGCAACACCTGGAATCCATAGGAGCACAGGATTCAAGACAGCATGGGTTTACAACAGGAAGGTCCTGGCAAACTAATCTCATAGATTTCTTTGACTGGGTAACCAGAGTGGTGGACGAAGTGGGTGCAGCTGATGTCACCTACCTTTACTTCAGCAAAGCTTTCAATACTGTTCCACACAGAAGATTGATTAATAAGCTGGGTAAGCTCAGGGTGGGTCAGACATTGCTCAACTAGGTGGCAAACTGATTGATGGGCAGAAAGCAGAGAGTGGTGGTAAACGGTATGCAGTCACAAGAGATGCAAGTCACAAGTGGGGTACCTCAGGTATCAGTCCTGGGCCAGCCCTCTTCAATATCTTCATCAGTGACATTGCAGATGGACTGGAGGGTAAGGTTTGTCTGTTTGCAGATGACACCAAGATCTGCAACAGAGTAGATAATCCAGATGGGATAGGCAGAATGAGAAGAAATCTGGATAAACTGGCAAAATAGTCAGAAGAGTGTCAACTGGGGTTTAACACAAAGAAGTGCAAAATCATGCACATAGGGAAAAGAAACCCTGAAGCCATCTATAGGCTGGGAGGGGAGTTGCTGGCAGTCACAAGGGAAGAAAGAGACTTGGGCATCATCATCACAGATGACCTAAAATCATACAAGCAGACTACTAAAGGAGTAGGTAAGGCTAGGGGGATGTTGGGGTGTATTACTAGGGGTATCACAAGTCATAAGAGGGAGATAATAATCCCTCTTTACAAGACTCTGGTTATGCCCCATCTGGAGCACTGTGTGCAGTACTGGAAGCCACTCCTTCACAAGGACATTAACCAAACTGAGGCAGTCCAGAGAAGGGCAACCAAAATGGTGCAGGGACTGCATCACAAAACATATGAGGACAGATTAATGGAGCTCAATATGTATACCCTACAGCAAAGGAGGGAGAGAGGTGATATGATTGAAAGATTCAGACACTTTAAGGGCATTAACAATGAAAGAGTCTAACATGTTTCACTATAAGAAAAATAGCAGGACAAGAGGACACAGCATGAGACTAGAGGGAGGCCGATTAAGGGGTAATGTTAGGAAGTTCTTTTTCACAGAAAGGTGGTGGATGCATGGAATGGCCTACCTCAGGAAGTGGTAGATATGAATACAGTGCAGGGCTTCAAACAGGCACGGGATATGCATGATGGAGCAATACAGATGAGTATGAATAGATAGGCCATTGACAAAGCAAAGATCAATGGCACATTCATAAGGTAGAAAAAGAAATGGGCAGACTGGATGGGCCTTGCGGTCCTTATCTGCCATCACCTTCTATGTCTCTATGTCTCTATGTTTCTATGTAACATAAGAAACAAACTAACACTGAGCAGCAACTACTATTGGGACCTCTTAATCCAGGAATGTACCTATGTGGCAGATGTGCCTAATGTCGGAACACAAACAAGAAAATGGAAATAGAGCACCCTAATAGAAGCAAAACATATCCTATGAAAGCACACTTGAATTGTGAGTCTGACAATGTTGCTCATGTTCTAACAAGTCCATGTGCCAAATATTATGTTGGCAAGACCATGTGGCCTCTTAAATACAGAATTTCAGAACATGAAAGTTCTATCAGGAGCAATAGTGAAGGATCACCACTGTCCATGCACTTTAACAGCATGGGCCACAATGCCACCTTCAGAGGTTTTGAGCAACTGAAAGATTTGAAAATTCCAGTGGGGAAGGGATTGGAATAAAGAAGTTGAAAGAGAGAAATATTCTGGATTTACACATTTGATACACTAAAAAGGCCCTAGAACTTATTGTTGCAGACCAGCTCACTGATTATTTGGACAAATATTATATTCTGTGCACACAACAGCACGGTTTTAGAAAAGGGCATAGTACCACCACTGCCTTGCTTGAATTTACTGGTGCTGTGAATATTTACCTTGATAAAGGTATTCTTACTGGGGCTGTCTTCATCGACCTCTCAAAGGCATTTGACATGGTCCATCATCGGCTGCTGTATGACCAACTATTCCTTGCTGGTCTCGCACCAGACTCAGCCCGCTGGTTCAGAAGCTACCTTGACAACCACTCTCAAAGAGTAAAAATTGCCAGTGCTATCTCAGACACCTTGCCTGTCTGCTCTGGAGTCCCTTAGGGGTCCATACTGGGCCCTCTCCTTTTCAGCCTCTTTTTAAACTCCTTACCATAATCCTGCTTAGAACAAATTATCCTGTATGCATATGATGCTGTTGTCTTTTCTATGCACAAGGACCTTTCACCATTACAACACAACCTCCAACTCAGATTCAGTGCCGTTGAAACATGGTTCTCCAAACATAAACCAATCCTCAATCACAAGAAAACCAAGTCATTGCTATTCTGCAGTTCACATAACCATTACAAGCAACAGCCCCATGCCATCTCCACCAAGCAGGGGACTGTCCTTGAACAAGTTTACTTATTCAAATACCTAGGGATTCTGCTTGACCCCAATCTCTCCTATACGGCTCACATTGACAGCATGGCTAAAGGTGCCAACACACACCTTGATTACTCTATGCCACAGGTAGCACTCTCACTCCCCAGAGGCCCTGACGATTGCTGTCCAGAGCTCTGTGGTGTCAATTATTGATTATGGCCTCATTATCTATGGCTCTGCCATGACATCAGCCCTCCGACATATAACAACTGCACTTAACAAAGCATGCCGACTCACAACTGGTGCCCACCGCCTCACCCACACCTGTGCCCTTTATGAACAATCTGGATGGCTCCAACTCTCCAACTGTATAAAGTATTTTACATGTGCTACGGCCAGAAAAATCAACCTTGGCCTCACACCCCCTAGTGTTACTGCCTTGTTACATCAAAACACCAACCGACAGAACACCAGGAGCTTGACAACCCAGATTCTACAAGTTCCTCGCTGTCGAACTATGCAGGACCAACGCTCCTTCACCTATAGGGCTCCTTTATGGATGAATGGTCTCAGCCACACCATCTCCTCTGCCTCAACACTAGGTCTGTTCAAAACCAGGCTCCAGGACCATCTCATTGCCTCTAGCTCCTGTGACTGCCTCTCCTAGATGATGACCTACACAGCTTTAATCCTAACTTATATACTGCTTAACCCCAGGCCCCCCCATTCCCTCTCCCTCCAGCTTCTGAGGTGCCACTTCAAATCTTAGGTCTTCATGCCACCTCATTAGTCTTTCCTTGCCCCATATAGCAGTTATTCCCCTCACCAAACCCCTTTTCTCTTCTCTTCTATCACTCCTTCCCATTTATTTTTTGACAAATGCCTCTGGCTGTATCTTCATCCTCCCCCCTCCTCTCATTCCTGTTTATCTGCCACCGCCGGGCGCCTGACCCTACCCATTCCTTGTGGGCACATGCGTCCTAGCTGTGTTCACCATTTTACTATAGCTGCCTCTGTTAACTACCTACACTCCTCCTTCTCCTCTACACTTTACTCTTCCTATAATTGACCTCTTTCAATAGCACTTTGTACATGAATTGTTTACTGTTATTTCACTGTTGCTTCCTTGTTGTTTGTTATTTCTGAAGTGGAACCTTTGTAAAAGAGCCTTGGCTCAAAGGTACTTGCAATCCTAGAATAAATAAATAAATAAATATCAGATAGGACTGAATGAGGAGGAAAACTAAGAGGCGTGCTGGTAAACATTATGATTTACTATATCCTGAGTAGAGATGTGCTGAAGATTTACTTCACCGGCAAAGTTTCTGCAAAGTGGCTAAAATTAGCATTTGCGGAGTTTTGTAAAGTTTTCCCCTACCCTCAGCAACTTCAACTTCACTCACAGTCACTAGGTTTTCCACATGAACAAAATTTCACCCACAAGCAGTGGAATTTTGCCTGCAAACAGCAAAATTCTGCCATTTCTGGGTGAAATTCCACACTTTGTGTGCAGAATTCCACCATTCGTGGCAAAATTCCATACTTTCTGGACCAATCCACACTTTGTGAATTGTGGTAAATTCATAGATTTATTCACAGATTGAATTTAGCCAACTTTGCCATTTCTAATCCTGAGATATCTCGGATTCCCCCATATCCCCATCTGCCTTCAGGCTGGCAGTTCCCTACTAGCTCTTGTGACTGTACCTTACTCATCATGGCTTAGATAAAACTAGCAGTATAGTATCTCTGGTGAGTGGAGCAACACAAAGTTTTGTCACACATGTTACGTGTTTTGTTTTATATGTAATATACAGTATATAACTCTTTAAATATTAATGTTAAGTAACTTAATTCTGTTTCTAAATAAGTTCAGACAATTCCCAACAGTAAAGGCTATTCCTTTCTCTATGAATGTTTTATAGAGTGCTGTATGTTAACAAGTTTCAGTTTTTTCTGCATAAACACTTTGATAAATAACAAGTCACCAGTAGTACTGCTGTTTGGATCTAAACTATCTTGTTGCCATGACTAGTTCACACACTGGACATGATCTGATATGGTGAGTATTGGCAAATGTTTTCTAAAAAGTTGTCTTTAACATTTTGTTCTGGCACCAACAGATGGACTGCATTGATCATGGCCCCTCCTTCAGTAGCTCACTCTTCCTTGCAGCAAATGGAACAAGGTACATATTATTCTGCTGCTTAGCAACAACAGGCTGGGATTTCAGAACAGTTTCCTGTAGGTGCTCATGCCTTTGTGATGTTGGATCTTGTAGGGTACTATATGGTCTCTGCATGACATGCCTACAGTAAGCCCTTTCAAAATCAAGCACTCTAGCAGTGTCTCATGCAGTTCAGCCAGAAGAGCTGCCACAATGTACACAGACTATAAAGGGCAAGAAATTCCTTCCCAAAAAACTCACACATAGTATTTTATTGCCTTTTTGGGGCTGATAATTCTTTTGACAAATACTTATGGCATATTTTACTGCGGGCAGATGAATTAATAAAAAAATACAAACAAATGATTAAAGCTGCTTTGATTGATGCATTCAGGTATGTGAGTAAATACATGTATTCTAGACAAAAAGCATACAAATCTTTGATTTGTTCTACTTACAGAATTTTCATAAAATCTTATCTCAACAGTTACCTATGTAATAATCTAAACTCAGTTTGAAGTATGTGAAAGCTGTTTATATCGAAGGTTTACACCTGCACTTAATGGCATGAATAAACCTCTCAATAACATGGGATAATTTTATAAAGATATTAAATAAAAAAAACTATGCAAACAGGGACATGTATGGCACAGTGGTGGTCTCTCATAGATACCTTTAATTTAACAATGTGAGCACTGTTAAGACCTGTCTGTATTATTTTTCAGAAACTATTTGTATTAGCATTGACCAACTTATGTCTTAATAATGTACAGAATATATGGGAATGTTGATTGGTGAAGGTTATGGTTAACCAGATGGAAACTTTTTTGTAGAAATGTCATATATTATTAAGTTCATACTTTGCTTTCTCTGGATTTTAACAATAAAGACTCATGCATAATGAAGTATACAAGGGAAGTAAAATCATCTGTACAGATGAACTTATACTGAAGGGTATAAAAGATGATTTGGATATTTGATTATATATTATTAATTATGTGTCTTGGAATGTTTGAATGCAGATGTCCTACCCCGAGGAAGCCCAGTGTAATGGGTGAAATATTTGGCACGGCTGTGGAAATTGTGCTGTGTTATAAAGTTGAAATAAATGCTTAAAAAGAACTATTACCTTGAGCTGTCAATGTGGCTGGTATCTCATTTTACCTGATTAATGTTTGCTGACCCAGCCCTTCAGCTAAAGACATTGTCATATACAAAGAATGGGACCCACCTGATGTTTGCATTGGCCTTACCCTGTCAGTCCAGAAGTTCATCCTTCCTAGGCATAGGATATGCATCAAACTAGGAGATGGCATTGACTTTCTGGAAGTCAATTTAAAACCTAGTAGACCCATTTGTTTTTGGGACTATTAAAATAGGGCTGGACCAGTCACTCTGAGATTCCTCAATGGCTCCCTGCTCCAACATAGAGCGGATCTCCTCCCAGGCTGACTGGAATACTTTATCTGGGAGCCTATATGGCTGTTGGTGGATCCGGACCCTGGGTCTGAGTCTATGTCATGTTGGATCACATGAGTTCATCCTGGTTTTGGGGAGAACAGAAATTTTCTACCAGTTGCTGGGCTTCATTTTTCTGAGTTAGAATGAGCCATTTCTCTAGTGGGACAGTGCTTGCTTCTAGAGCTGGGCAGAAGCTGTGAATTCCACTTTCATGGAACTTTCACAAAATTTTGCTAAATTTTCTGTACTGCTGCCATTGGTGAGATTGAAATTTTCCAAATGTAGTTGCCAAATTTTCATCCTGTTACACAGAATTTTCTGGCTAAACTGTTGAATAACACACATGAACTGCAGAATGACAGTTCTGAGGAATTTTCTTCCATTGTTTAATAGATTATTCTGCAGCACATGTAATTATTCTGCAGTTCATGCAACCCCATTTTCCAGCATGCTGGCACTTCAGCTAAGCAGTGTGCCAGACTGGGTTCCAACCCCCTCTCCTAAACGATGTGAAAATGTTTTTAAAATCTGATCCATGATTGTAACTGGAGTGAAAGTTGCAGGACTTCTGATTCTCTTGAACACAAAACCCGAGCCTCTGCAAGTCTGCCCCAATGCCCCAGGTCCCTGCTTGTGAATGGAAATCATTATTTTTAGGGAATGAAATCAGGAGAGCTGCATCCATACCTGCTCCTGTCATCAGTTCCTTATTTTGCCATATACTGGGCTTAGACATGAAAAGTAAAGGCACAAAAGGACATCCACGAAGCAGTAACAAAAAAAAATATTAGCCTGTTGATTAGCATGGGGTTGTCTGGGTAGCTCATTTATTTATTTATTTCATTTTGGTAACTGGGTAGGCCCACTAGAACCAGAAGTCCAATTTTCAGTGATGACCCAGAATTGGTTACATGCAGGTAGAGCACATATCATAACAAGTTGTACAGAAGGAGAATACAGTTGAAAGGTAAATTCATAACAGCGACAATAAACAGTTGTCATTTACAGCAGGTTATATTCATACAGTGGAGACTAATAACAAGAACATTGCTGGTGCCTAGTTGGGTCTTGAAAATATTTTGTGATGGCAGTGATGGGAGTCTATGGCTACAATATTTAGCCTGGTAGAGGTTCCACCACAACCTCCATGAAAAAGACAAAAAGCCATTTGTTTGCAACATACAGTCTGTGCTTATCATCATGTAGGGCAGAGAATGAGTAACAGACTCTTTGAAGGCTACAGCCACAAATGGGCAGGGGGAGAGATTCAGGTTGCTGAGCTCTTATTGGCTATAAACTCTTTCACTGACAGTTATTTCTTCCATGAGGGAACTGTTATATAAGGGTCACAAGAACACCCTACAGGAAACATTAGCCAGTACTAACATTTAAACTGGCCACTATTTCTGAAGTTATACACAGAGCAAAAAAAAAAAACGACACTGAACAGTGGGCTAAAATTGTCATATGACACTTTATTTTGTAATGAGTAAAAATGCACTTACAGAGTAAGTGTAGGCAGCACATTACAATGATATAGAGTGCTAGAGTAAGCCACCAGTGTTACTCTGTTACAAAATAAAGTGTTATGTGACTACTGTAGCCCTTTGCTCAGTGACATTTTATTTCTCTGTGTATAACTGTCAAAGTGTTACCAGGCAAGGGCAGTTCAGGTGGAACCAAAGCTGTGATTTACTTCTGAAGTTACTAGCCTGGAACTTGTGAAATCATCATTTTATAAATTAACCCAGGACTGTTGACTAGTAGGGTTTTTTTTGTAACATGGCAATACTTATACATTTTGTTAGCACAGTAAGAAATAAGCTTTCACCAAGCAGAACTGACAGAAGCACACATAAGAAACTGTGTCAAGAAACACATACATAACCAATGTTCACAAATATTCCAGTTTGCACTGCTATGAACATATGAAAAGAGCCAACAAAAGAAGACCACCCGGTCTATCACATCTGCTCAGTAAGTGATTCAGGGTCTGGCCTTACAATTTTCACCAATGACCCTGCCCCCCCCAACTCTCCCTCCTTCTCCCCCCACCTTGGTCCCAAGGGTTTCATTTGTGCTTGTCCCAAGTTCCCTTGAATGCTCCCATCATCCTTGCTCATACCACCTCCTCTGGCAGCTCATTCCAGGTGGACACCACCCTCTCTATACAGAAATTCTTCCTTAAATCCCTTCTGAATCTCCCCCCCCCCATCAATTTTAGGTTGTGCCCCCTAGTGGTACTGTTATTGCAGTAAACTTGCAATCCTTCCCAAGGGCAAAAACAAAGAAAAATAACATAAATAACTATGATGTGTGGTGTGGATCTGATACAATGCCAAACCCCAGTTTCAGAAAGTACAGTGGAAGATAACAGAATACTTCCCCTCATTCAAGCATTTATACAAGTAGCAGATTTAATGTATTACTTATTACTACCAGCCAGTTGTAGGATTTAGGTATCACATATTTTATGGGCTCATAAAAATACAACATTTTGAATGATAACAAAAAGTTGTCAAAGGACAGAGCATCCCCCTAGATCTTCTATTAAGTATAGAAACTGTAACCAGTAAGAATGGTGACTATATATTTATAAAGATAAATTGGCAGTGATCGCTTCCCAATCATTTAATACATTTCAGAATGTGAAGCCACTCCTGCAGACCAGGACACATAGGAGACAGCCAGCCCTTAGTAATAGTTATCTTAACAGCTGCAATAAAATTATAAAACCCTTTTTGATTTCTACACTTGATCAGAGAACTAAGTGCTCAAAACTCAGTAATACAGGCAATTCAAACATTGCCCTAATCTTCATATTAAACTGGTCCCAACAGCCACAAGGGACCAGACAGTCCCAGGAAATATGAAAAGGTGTACCCCTTTCTATGAACCTTCTCCAGCATGCATCCGTTCTAACTGCACTGTAATGTTTACTTTAAGTTGTCATCAGGAAATAGCAAACCACTACCTTCCACCTAAATTATCTCTAGTTGGAGGATTCAGATGTAAGGTGAACCTCCTTCCCATATATTTTGCCAATCCCAATATCCCAGAGAAATCTGTACCTTGCATTCCCATTGTCCTGTAAAGCTTGCACTACAAATCGGGCTCTACTCTGAAGCAATTGAGACAAACTGGAGATATCTTTGGGTTTGACTGTTTGCTCTTATGTTTTCAGAACAGTAAACAAAAAAAAAAACACATGGGCCTATCGCACCAAATCGATGCTGTTGGACCCCTTGTTAAATAGCTAGTAGTTTTTAAAATTAATAGGGGGAATGAGGCATACACTTCAAAGTCATTCTAAATAAAACTGCAGTACACACCTCCTTTCAGAGCAAACAATATTTTTTTTTAAAAGTTGTATAATTTAATTGCTATATTATTGTATGTACATAGATACAAACATGGATTTAAATGTTGCTCCATACCACTCCAAAGAACTAGTCATATGACCCATTAGACAACAGAACACAAACCCATTACTGTCAGAATGTCAACATTATTTTCAAAGGTGTTCGAAGACCAGTTCTCCCAGAGTTCTCAAACAGCCAGCATTGTTTCCATACCCTGTAAACCAGAACACCCACTTCCAAGGTTTCCAAAAATATATATTTTTTCATCTGCCAGTGCTTGCTAGGCATGTCAAGACCAGTGCTGCTGTACTGCAGTTCCATCATCTGGCCACAGTGGAGTCTTGTACCACCGAATTGCATGTGTTTTGTGGGGCTCAAAAGTTTCACTTCCTAACTGCTGTTTCTGTCCCATGGTAGCCCCTCAGTGAGGTTCTGGCATTAGCCCATGAGCCACGTAAAAGGTTCTGGTAATTTGCGGCAGCATCAGTTCAATCCCCCATCTAACTCTTTGGTAAGGATGATCTGACAGCCTATCTGGGAATTCTCCTGAAATAACGGTGCCATATCCAGCATATCTTCTTCCCTTTCATCAGGAGTGAGAAATATTTCAAAATATTCATCTTTCACACATACGTGGCAGGTAGAACATACAAGTGAAGCTTCACAGGCTCCTTCAAGATCAATTTTATGCTTGTATGCCAGGCATAAAACGTCTCCTACTTTAGCTTTTACTGGAATGGAATGCCCAGATTGGTCTATATAAACAATATTGATGACATCACTGGAGGTTTCTCTGGGATATTGGGATTGGCAAAATATGTGGGAAGGGGGTCACCTCACATCTGCATCCACCAACTAGAGAGAATACACAGATTGGTCTATATAAGCAATATTGACAAAATCTTTGGAGCTTTCTCAGTCTGAACTTCTTCCTTCAGTCTGACTGATGGCTGATGAATGGAAAGCCCTGCCAGCTGTTTATGCCATGGATTACCCTGCTAGGAAGGCTTTGCTCTGGAACCCAGGCTGTGAGGTGGCACTTCTCGGGTGGTCCCAGCTACACAGGCCCTAAACACACAATGGGAGGTGGTGGCAGCAGTTTGCTGTGCCTGCTTAGCCAGCTCTGAACTGTGGGCCAACAATAGTTCTGATTTGGCCAGATCACCAACACAGACTGTAGGGGCCAGAAAAGAAGCAGAAATGCTGAAATGTTATTTATGTGAAAGCCACAGATCCAACTTGCTCTGTTCAACACGCACGGTTTGATTAGCAGATCTGCCTGCATAACTAGAAAAAGGCTAGCAGTGTCAGATGCAACACTATAACTTCTTCTGAACCCCCAACCCCCAAAACAAAAAGCACATCAGAGTCTCAGAACTAATGGACAGACGTTTAATTATTTAATTAATTTAGCATTTGATGCAGTACTCCCAACCCTCATCAAAATTATTAATCTTTCTCTCTGTCTCAGTCAGGTTCCCTCCTAGTGGAAATCTATGATAGTCACCCCTGTTCATAGGCGTGAAGACAGAACTACCCAAGGTAACTATCACCCAGTCTCTCTCATTCCCCCTATTTCTAAAGCCCTTGAAAGAATAGTGAATGATCAAATCCCATGAATATCTTGCCAAGTATAATCTGCAGTGTAGCCAACAACATGGCTTCAGGAAGGACCACAATACTTCCACAGCTCTGCTGTAATTCACTAGCTTTATACATAGAGCTCTGGATCGGGGTCACTTGGTTGGGTCTGTGTACATAGACGTAACAAAAGCATTTGACATGTTCCACCATGGCCTTCTCTCTGCCACCCTCTCGGGGCTGGGCATATCCTCTGATGCTACTGCCTCGTTTGATAGTTACCTCTGTGGGAGGTCCCAGAGGGTTAAAATCCTAAATACCCTCTCTTCCAATAAGCCAGTTCTCTCAGGGGTTCCACAAGGGTCAATTCTTGGCCCTCTCCTGTTTAGTCTTTTTCTAAATACCTTTCCCCAAGCCTGCTCTGGCAACCTACTCCTCTACGCAGATGATGCAGTTATTTTCTCTAGTCATCCTGAACCTCTTATGTTTGAACAATACCTGCAAAATAGCTTTACACAAATCAAGTCCTGGTTCTCCTTTCATAAATTTAACATCAATTACAAAAAGACCAAAGTAATGCTGTTTACAAACTACCAGAATAAACATAAAGGAGTGTCACTAAACATCTGAAATAGTTAACTCACATCACTTGATCAGGTTAGGAGTTTTAAATACCTTGGGATCACCTTAGACTCCTCCATCTCCTACTGTGAACATATTAATCTGGTTTGCAAAGCAGTAAACACCAGAATTGGCATCCTCTATGGGTATAGGAGCTGCCTGACAAACGACACCCTAGACCTGGCTGTCACTAGTTCTGTTCTATCCCTAGTGGATTATGGTATAGTAATCTATGGATCTGCATCTGACACTGCTCTTAAAAGAATAATGCTCTCCCTCAATAAAGCATATCGCCTCATATCAATAGCACCAAAGCTAGCCCATACCTGTGATCTCTACAGTCAAGTGAACTGACTAAACTTTAAGGGTAATCTTGACTATCACACCTGCCTGTTGGCCAAGAAGCATACTACCTCACTTTCCTCTCCCTTGGTCCAGCAGCTCATCTCCCCTGCCCTACCGCTCATTCTACTAGGAGCTCTGATAAGGCCCTTTACCTAGGCCCTTTCTGTAAGACATCCCTAGGAAGCAAATGTTCTTCCACAGGGCCCCTGTCCTGCTCAGTGGCCTGCCTCCTCTGATTTCCTCCACAGTTAAATTGGGCCCCTTGAAAACTAAACTTCATTAGCACCTACTCTCTGTGAATAGTTGTGACTGCTCCTAGCTTTTACTGGTCAATCTGGGACTGCTCTTGGCTTGTCCCTCAATTTCCCCCTTCTTCTCCCCACCATATCTTGGTCTGATTTCTCCCTCCCCACTCTGTTCCCTCTTGCTCTTTACTCATCCTTTACCTGCACTCTTTCCTACTGCTTCTTCTGTACACCTTACACCCCTCTACTCAACTTTTCTCCCTACCCCCCCCAGTTTCTCTCACAACTCTCCTTAACTGACTTTCTTCTGGTCTCCCTTTCTTTTCTTTAATTTCCTATCTGTTTACACAGTTATCTAACACTGCCTGTCAATGTTTGTTTCATTATCATGTGCTCCACCCTCTGTTATGATGCACTTATGTATAAAGCACTGCATTACTTGTATACTCTTATCCTATGTATTATGTACTGTATTAATTTCCGGTAATGTTTCACATCCTGTCTGTTTTAAATCTACTTGCCATGTTGTTTCTTTGCTATGCACTCCACCCACATTTAAGATGCACTCATATATAATGTACTGTAGTATTTGTATACTCATTTTCTATGTACAATGTACTGTATTAATCTCCTGTATTTTTTTTTTTTGTAACTTCTCTGTTTGTAAATCTGATGTGGAGCCGTTGCGAAAGAGTCTTTGACTCAAAGGGGTGTAATTCCAAGACTTCAATAAATATAAAATAATTTAGCAATAATGACCTCACAGCCAGTAATTTCCTGGCAATTAATGACAGGTTGAGGGGGAAAGGGTGGCCTAAGGCACAGACAAAGGCCGGCCCCACCCAGCTGGTCACTAATCAAAATGACCGACTGTGAGGTTGTTACTGTAATTATATGTCTAATTGCAATAATGAAACTTCTTTTCTTCACATTTTTAGCACAGAAAACAGTTCTGTTTTGGCACCACTGTTGCCAGTGTACAGTGCATGAGCCAGGTGTCACTGCCATGCTGGCCATTTCTAAGAAATTTCAGAGTGGCACAGCAGCCAATCAGTGAGCTAGTTCAGCTCAGGAATTCTGGGTGGACTCGGAATGATCAATCCACTTTTGTAATGCTATTTTATATATAACTGTATTTGTCGAACTGTGAGACAGGTCTGGAGATTGTGACCTATATGAGTTAGGAAATGGATACTTTTCTATCTTCCAGCATGGCAAAATAATAAAGTGCATGGCTCACCTATGTCTACCTTTCTCCCAGACTACATAAAATGTTCTTTACAGAAAATAAAAAACAATGGAATTTACTATATTCACAAGTTTTGACCATGAGCAGACCTCAGCTGTATCATTCGGTTGTGGCTGTGGCTTCTGATGCGGATGTGGTATTTGAAGCTGCGTCCCACAGCAGGTACACAAACAGTTCTGAGTTAATTAACAAATCCAAGAATGCCTCCCTTTGTTTTGGATTTACTTTGGCTCAGCAGTCATCATAGCTGACTGGATGTGAAAAACTTCCATAAGAATAAAAAAACTAGTGAGTGGTATTGCCCAAGGTCCACATGTGTAGATGTTCTAGAAAACCAGGAACATTTATTTATGGACTGCCCTTAGGCACAGGCCTTTTGGAAGTATCTGCCGGCTGTGTGGAAAGAGCCTTTGGTTACATCATTAGATTACCCTGAATTAGTTCTGAGTTTGTTTTCCACTTTCTGGAATAAATATAATAGCATCACTTTATAAACTGCAGTGCAACTCACTTTAGTGAATAACCTGTTTGCCAGCAAAAAATATTCACTTAAGCAGGTTATTCACTGAAGTGTGAGTGCAGTGTGTTGGCTGTTTTGGCTTAGCATCAATGCAATTGTAGTACACTGAATTTAGAGGCACTGCAAAGGACCAGGAGCTCTCTCCCTGACATGGAAATTTTCTTTTTTTTTTTTTTGCTAGGCTCCCCCATTCCACCCCTCCCCTTGCCTGTGGTTGAACCGACCCCTTGCCAGTCCCTTTGTCCATTTTTGAACAGTTTGATGCAAGCAAAAGGGTGTCGGGGGCAGAAGGCCCTCTCTACGGAGCTTGTGTGGGTTACTCTCCTGGTCATATGCCAGGACCTCCCCTGCCCTACAAAAGAGGCAGGGAGTGGCTGTAGAGAGGAGTCAGCAGCATAGTAAAGAGGGTGGAGGACACAGAGAGTGCAGGCAAGAAGAAGGTATCTGTATGGTGTCCATGGCTCACTCAGTATTGCTCCTCTCCAGCTCTGGTCTGGGACAGGGTGGCAGCAGTGGAGTCAGTCAGCAGTAGTGTAGCTCTCCAATGTGACCTGTTTTCCTGAGGCAGAGCCCTGATCAGCAAAGGGGGAAGGAAACAGAAGATGGACCAAGTTGTGTTGCCAAAAACTAGGTCCGGGCAAGATACATGACCCCAACCTGTAGTTCTGCCCAAATAGCCACAGCAACGTGAGGAAGGAGCCGGGTGGGAGTGCAGCTCTCCGGCCAAGTTACCTGTCTTTCCCCAGCAACACTGGAGTCCTGGGCCATGGTGGTGAGTAGGTAAGTATCCTATGCTTTTTGTATTCTTGCACCACAGGTGCCAGGAGTGGGGAGGGGAAAGGAAAGGAAGTAAAAGGGGCAGAGTGCTCAAATAAAATACTTAGAAGGCCAGCACTCTAGTACAGACCTAGCCAGGAGAAATTGAGGTGTAGTGGGCTATCAGGGTGAGCTGCCAGCCCTGGGGGGAAGGAGATTAACAGGCAATGGGCCAAGTGCCAAGAGGGGAGGAGGTGAAGGACCCAGGGGTGGCCAAAAGACACAGAGCTATTGTAGTTGTTACCCTTTTTTTTGTTGTAGCCAAATGGTGAAACAGAAGGCAGGCTAGGCCAATAGTAGCTGGCCCCTAGCTAGAAAAAGAGAAAGGGACGCCGTGATTGTAAAAGCCCCAGGGGAAGAAAGGGCCAAAAAGGGAAAGAAGCAGACCTGGAGCACAGTGGTGTTAGGGCCTTTGGGGTCTGTGTGCATGCCATTCTGCACCAAGGGGCAGGAACAGAAACAGAGGCTCTTGGTCAGCTTCTGGGAGAGAGGGACTAGCTGTGAGGGTCCAGCAACCAGGCCCAGAAGTTCCAGAGACCCAGGCATAGGGGTAGTTAGTAATATAAATGGTACAGGGGTGTAGCTGCAAAAACAGCCAGAGCAAAAACGTCCTTAAAGGTGCAGCACCAGCTTGGAGAGGGGGATGGTTCTATGGCCTAAATGGCCCAGCACCAAAACCGAACTGCACTGTTGCCTGCCTAACACCCCTATTGACTGTATATCCTACAAGAACTGAACTGTCTGCCAGAAACCAAATTGTTTGCTTGCTACTGAACTGTGTCATCAAATTGCACCTTGGTGTACTGGACATCCAGTTCACCTTTGTTGCCTGAAATAGCTACATCAAAGCCTGATGCTGACCCAGGGAGGTCCCCGGCCCACCTAACATCTGCGGCAAGACCACCTCAACTGACGTCAGCCTGTGCCAAAGTCTCGCCACAAGTGTTCCAGCATCATCCCTGCATCGGTAAGTGGTAGAGAGCTGCTACTGAGGTATTCAGAAGTAAGTCAGCTTAGGAGCCGTCCTGGCTGAAGCTTGAGGGACCACTATTAACATTGTGCATGCCCTTTTATTATTTTGCCATCCATCCATGAATGTGCATATGCCCGTGTCGCTCTGCAGAGGCAGCCTGAAGATCATTCCATCAGCAGTCATCTTGTTGAGAGGTCATCTGGGGCTGAGGACCTGCCAGTGGTCATTGCAGCAGATCATTTAGAGAACCACCTGCCAACCAGAAGTCCTCAGCTGCTTCCTCGGAGCTGCAGAGGACCACCAAGTTCTTCATTGACCAACTAGCAGTGTTCCTCGTTGTGTTCTGTTGTGTCAGGGAATGCCCTGTTATGGCCTTTTTACAAAAGTGCTTTGTAGGGTCAATGCCCACCTGCTAATCAACTGACACAGAGGAAAGCCCAAGCTTAGTTCATCAGCTGTTTCATCATCTTGGCCAAGTGCACAAAAGACTTGGACTGAAAGGGATTAACCCCCTGTTCTTGTTTTGACCAGTTGTTGGTCCAAATCACATTGTTTTGTTGCTTATGTTTTTTTTTTTTATTATTATTCTGTAACATTGTGGAACACAGTTATCTTGGGTTTTATTGTCCCTGGTAAGTAAACCTTTTGCATCTTGGTTACTGAGTAAGCTTCCTGTCTCTCCTTCCAGATTTGTCTGGCCTGTCCTAAAATTGTTAGGGAACCTTCCTGCCTGCCACACAATTCTGAATGGCGGCTTGTGTCTGACACAAAAAGGACAGTAACATGAAAGTTAGTGTTTATATATCATTTTAATGTGAACATTTGATTACAATACAGATGTGTACTATAATTAAAGACTGTTTTAATAAATATGCAGTTAAAGTACTTTAAATAATTTTAAAAACAGTTTGTTCAACTTTGATTTTGGAACATCTCTGTATTGGTCAATTGCTGTTTTTAATCACAGACACTTTCATGTAGATGTCTTCATGTTCATAATATAACTTGAAGTCATCCTGTACTGCAGCATTTAATTCTAAGACTATCCTTAGATGCCTCAAGCAAGTCTATGCTTCTGATGTCATGGTCAGGGGTTCGTTTACTTCTTTGTCATTCTTATTATCAGGAAAAAGACAACTGGGGCCCAATATTCAAAATTTTACCCTGTAAGCAAACAGATTGTGCACAGATTGTGCACTGTTTGCATGATTATTCGACATTCAAAAGACCCAGTAGCGCAGGGCAATAATGAATAGCAAATTGTGCAAAACGATAATGTATGTGCCTGGCAAAGTGAGGGGAATGGACATGAATACAGGCATAGTGCTATATTCAGAACATTAGCGCCATGCAATGTTCCATTGCAAGGAACTACTGCGCAGTGCTGATACCACCTCAAAAAGACTGTCTTACACTGGGCAAAGCCTAGAGGTGAGCGGTGACACTGCAGCCAGAGAGTAGCATAAAATGGCAGAATTTGCAGCACTAATCCATCAACTGCCAGGTGGTGTGCGATGCAACAGGGTGCATAACAAATGTCATGGCATGATACCCAGCACTGCCCATGACACCTTCATATGACAAAACTCCCAACTATGCCAACTCTTTGAAGGCAGCCACATACTCACAGGGCACCTAGTCTGTGAGTACATGCAGTACATCCACCACAACCCCCACCCCACCCCCAGGGGTAATGCAGCAGTAATAAGTGGTGTGTAAAATTAAAAAATTTCACCCAGTGAAATATTTTGTGTAATCCCCGCATTGCGTGAAATATTTAATGGGTGCAAAATCCCCCAACCCCAGGCAAAGTGCGGAATTTCACCCGTGAAATGCTAATTTTGCCACTTGCAGGCAAAATTCTGCATTTGAGAGCCGGAGGAAACAGCTTGATAAAAAAAAAGTGTTTTCCTCCTCCTGAAGATCCCTCATCCCTGGTGTCTAGTAATCCCACCCCGACCCACAATAGGAAGAATCCTGCCTGCTGAGATTCAGCCCCATTCCCCCATCCACATAATTTGAAATAAAAATACATTTTCCTGCTGTCTACTGGCTCCAACTCCCTGGCTGATCCTCAACCAAATGAAGAATGAACCCCCACCCCAAGATTCACACCTGTCCACCTCTCCCCCCATTGTCCAATAAGTGCCGCCATCAGTTATCTTAGACTTTACTAAAAATAAATCCATGGTGTCTAGTGTACCTCCCACCCTGTCTGGCAGTAGGTAGTAGAACTAGTAATCCCACCCCACACCCCCTGATCTATTACCCCCGTGGGCCACCAGCACAGCCCTCCACTCACCTCCACTGCCGGCAGCCCAACAGAGCTCTTTTACAAATGAGCCTGAGTTAGGGAGCCATTTTCAATGAATGAGCATGTGCACATGCTCATTTATTGAAAAGGCCTCACTCACTCGAGCTTTGATTCCACAGTGAGCATTGAAGTCAATCCATTTGAATGGTGCAAATTGTACTTGTTAACAAACCTTGCCCCTGCAGCTAATTTTTTATGTTGGCTCACGCGCTTGCACACCAGCCAACATCTTGCGGTGGTAGCTCATTTGGAGGCATGGCCAGAGTTGGGCGAATGCAGGGCATGCATCAGAAGGTGTGTCCCTCATTCCCCAATCAGCTAGTGGCAGGTTCTGACCTCATACATACCAAATGTGACCACCGGAACAAAGAAAAGGTCCGCTGCAATGAGAGCGACGCTGTCATGCAGCATGACCATAACACGCCTCCTGAAGTGCAGGCAACATGGCAGCAGTGACTGATGCCGCTGCCTGTCACAATGCCAACAGGGGAGCCCACTCCCTGTATGCATAATGTGCCCCATCACATGTACAGTGTATGCTGAGGGGGGTGGCCAATCCCCCTCGGCATTGTGGCCCCCCCAACAGTTTTCCTTTGCCAATGGGGTCCCAATCCCCATTGGCGTTTATCCCCCTGTACCCTTTTATTTTGCAGATGGGGGAGCCCACTCCCCGTCAGCATAATGAGTCACCCCAACCTTTCGTTGCTTGCCGAGGGGGACCCCAATCCCCCTTGGCTCATATGTCCCCCCCAGTATTTGCAGATGGGGTGCCCAATCCTCCATTGGCTACAGTATTCCACCCCACCAAAAAAAAAAAGACATAGGTGGCATGCTGGGAGCCCACCCCAGCGTGCCGAATGCGCTGCAAAAAAAAAAAAAGTCCCACAATGTTTTTTTTTTTAAATCTGTGAAAAAAGAAAATGGTCCCTCACTTTCTCTCTGACCCCCTCCTGCAACCCTCACCAACCCTCTGCGCACCCTGCCTCCCCACACCCCACTCACCCCATACTTACCTCCGGAGTCTGGCGCAACGATCTTTGGTGGACTGCGAACACGTCTGCACTCTTCAAAACTGACCGCGAACTGCCAAAATGCCGGTAAGCTGTATAAAGATATAAATAGGGTTTTTTCAACTTTGATGCATATCTCGGGCATTTTTTGGAATTTTTGCACCACATTTTCAACATGGGGTTTTTGGGACCCCTTCTCATGAATTCTGCCACTGTTGTGGCGTTATTCGGCCCCGAGAGGTGATTTCACAATCACTGCATGGAATCACCTTTTAGGACTGATTAATGAAACGACAGTGCCAGTGTTCATGAGGTGGGCTCTCAAAAAGCCTATGTTGCAAATTTTGGTGGAAAAAGTTCCAAAAATGGCTGCTTTACGAGAGTGAGTTGAGCAGTTGCTATGCACGCTCGTAACTTTGCGAATTTGCAATATTTTCATGCCAGATTTTCAACATTGGCAGTTTTCCACACCTCCTTGTGAACAGTATAGCTGTCATTTATCACATCCTGGTCCAAATGTGTTTTCACTCTTCCGGCGCAGAATAGCACGGTCAATGTGGGAAATCAGTGTTTGGGACAGATTACGAAAATGATAGTGACACAGTTCATGGGCAGAGGTCCTAAAATGCCTATGCTGAAAATTTCATGATGATACTCTTTAAAATGACTGAGTTACGAGCGTGCATTGCGCAGTTTGCACATATGCTCGTAAGTTCACAAATTTGTAATATTTTTACTCCAGATTTTCAAACTTGGCATTTTTTCACACCTCTTTATGAACAGCATAGCTGTCATTTTGCATATCCTGGCTGAAATGTCTTTTTGCACGTCCAGCTATGCAAAATCACTTTTCAGGGCAGTTTGAGGAATGACGGTGACACTGTACATGAGCAGAGGTCCTAAAATGCCTATGTTGAAAATTTTGTGCCGAAAGTCCATAAAATGACTGTACTACAAGTGTGCATTGCACAGTTTCCATGCACCATTGTAACTTTGCAAATCTGCAATATTTCCATGCCAGATTTTCAACACTGGCATTTTTTCACACCTCCTTATGAACAGTACAGCTGTCATTTTTCACATCCTGCCCAAAATGTGTTTCTGCACCTGTGGCACACAATGGCATGGTCGCTGTGGGAAATCAACTTTTGAGACAGATTAATAAAATCACAGTACCACTGTTCATGAGGGGAGGTCCCAAAATGCCTACGTTAAAAATGTGGATGACAAACTCCCAAAAATAATTGGGTTACGGACGTGTGTTGCACACTTTCTATGCATGCTCATGACTTCACCAGTTTTTAATATTTTCACTCCACATTTTCAACATTGCCATTTTTTACACCTCCTTATGAACAATACAGTTGCCATTCTCCACATCCTGCCCAAAATTTGTTTTCATCCCTGTGTCGCCAAATGGCATAGCCGCTGTGCAAAACCACCTTTCAGCTAACAAGCTGATTGTGCTGCTTTTCATGAGGTAGGCTCACAAACAGCCCATGTTGAAAATTTGGAGTGAAAATACCACCGCATGCCTACAGTGTTAGGGTTTTCAACTGTAGCACCCCACTCAGTACAGACTGACAGGCACCAGGGGTGTGACTTGGGATCATCAGATGTAATGCTCACACCATTCCACCCTCACCCCCACCCTGCAGCCACTGACAGGCATCATGGTGTGCCTTGCACTGTTCGGCCACAAAATTCACCCCATTCTCCTATACTGCACCCATGTCAGCGTATTTCCTTATGGAATGGGGTAAGTATAATGCCCAAAAATCCCAAAGCACACCACGACACTTGTCAGTGTCTACAGGGTAGAGTGAGGTACAATGGCATGAGCTTTATAGCTGATGACTCAAAGGCACACCCCAATACCTGTCACTCTCTACAGAGTGGGTGTGGGGTTGGCATCATTTCAATACTTCACGGCCATTCCTATTATGCATCTCTAGCTCTGGCACTACCAATGCTAATGCCAGCAAGACAACATTCGGCATTGACAAATGCTTGTTTAATTATGAAGCACACCTGCCCCAAAGCCTAGCAATGCCAACTCACTACCATCAGAAGAACCAGGTAATGAGCTATTTCTACTTTTCTTGGACTGTGTTTCCTGGCCTGTACAGTGCCCCCTCCCACCAAAGTACCATTAGGCATACCTCTAGACACCAGGATGGGGGGCTTACATATCTGTTGATTTTTTTACTATTGGCACCACTGTCTCAAAGCGACCCTCCCAGCTTTCCTGTTTGCAGTCCTGTAATTCCTTCCTGGATGACTATGTTGTACCCTTCCTTTTTTTCTCTTTTCTTGACCAGATAGACATTGTGGAACTGTGTGTCCCTGGATATCCTCCTTGTTGTTCACAATGACACACTCCTTAAAAACCGAGTCATGTACAGTACTCATTTACCTGTCAGATTATCCAATTGGAATAATCAGAATTCCTCCCTGGTATCTTGATCATTTTGTTCTCTCACCACGTCTCTCTGAGTGCATACAAGACATATAAGTACCTCAGGTTCTTATGGTAGTCAGTTTTGCTAAGAGGAATTCCTGCATGAACTACATTCAAATTTATTTCTTGTCCTGTTCTTCCTTGCTGTAGCTGTGGTCTGCTGTTTTTGTGCTTCTAGACTCAGCAGTCCTATTCTTTGTGAATCCATGCATCTAACTTCTGTCACTGCACTACCTGCCTCCCTAACACCTATACTTTAATTCCCCTAGACTACCCTGTCCTTTGACGTGATCAATACTGCTCCATCCTGGCATATGTTAACTGTATCACATTCTGAGCATGTAAGCCTTTCTTGCTCCAGAATGCCCTGCAACTTGCCAAGAAAAGAAGACACTCCTTTTTTCAACAGAATCATACCAAAAGTGAACTTGTCTAATTTCTGTCATTCTAATTCTTCACAGGTCCCAGTACTGTATCATCAAGGCTTTATAGAAAATCCATCTAGGTATCTTCGCCTTAGGCACATCATTATTTCAATAAATGACCTCCTTGTCTCCTCAGAAGATGTACGTCCTATAACAAAATGCACAATAGCCATATTATGGTTCATACTATGGTTCTATGAGCAGGAGCAGGCTGAATTGCCCATACATTCTGCTCCCCACTTCTCAGTGGTTATGAAATTGTAATATATGGAAATACCAAATAATAGTATTAAAAACATGTAAAAAAAATCCCTGTATCTCATAATACTATCATTCAAAGCTTTTAATACTTTCTGAGTTCTGAATGACAGCATTATGAGACAGATCCAGAAAAGTGCAATAATCAGTTCCTCATGCTCAGTACAACTCCGAGCTGACTTTTAGTGTAACTGCCTTGTACAGTAAAAGCCTACTCACTCTGATAAGAAAATCTCAACAATGTATCTGGCAAGGATTATTGGTTCTGTGTGGTGGCAGGTTGCAGGCGGGCAACAGTCCTGTAGCTCCTTATATCTCACAGTATGATCCTGCATGCTGGACTGCCTTTGTGCTGGTGTAGTGCTGGGGAAGGATGCTAACACAAGCACACTGGGGATGGCTGTTCCATCTGTTCTTCAGCTGCAACTGCAGTCTACACTCTCTATATTCTTTGCTGCCGCCCCCCCCAACTCTGGATAATAAATAAATCTTTCTTTTTTTTTTCATTCCACCATGACTAATCTGCAGGGTATCCACAGGACCACATTCAGCTGAGGTGTCTCGTGGGTCTCTAGGAACAAGTCAACCTACAGTACTCCCCACTCAGGGTTCCCTGCAGAAACAGTCCAGTGTTTTAGCCCTGCTGGGATAGGTTCAGAATCCATTTGTGTGTTCTGAGTGCAGGTCAATACTCAATGTCTCTCTATTGTTGGGGTGATGACAAGTGGGTTGGTGTCTCTGTACTGTCTTGTCACTGACAGGGGTGGGGGTAGGGAGTCGAACTTACAGACATCTGCACCCTGAATTAGCACACAGATTTTCAGCACAATCAATGGTAGTGAATACTTCAGACTCCCTGGATCCATATATTACAAAAAATAGGAGACTGTATCACTTGGCTATAATACCATCTCAAGGTTCTGGTGACATGTTGAAATCTCTCAAGCTTTGCTCTCAAGGTTCACATGTCACTAGAACTTCTTGATTGTAATATAGCCTCATAACACAGTTCCCTATCTATCATTCTATTTTTATATATGTACCTGTATATATTATCCAGTCCTCCTTCTAGCAGCAGTGCTTGGCTAGTGATACTTTCTCCTGTACTCTAGGCAGGCGAATCACCTTACTGTACCTGCATTAGCATAACAATTCTGCAATGCCTTCGAACTATCCTGCTGCTTTTATAATGGAGCCCTCTATAAACCCAATTTTATTGCTGTTTTCACCAGTCTTTTCCTTTCTCCTCCATGGCAGTCAAGTGCATGGCTGGGCTAAATTCATGGCTATGGCTTCCACAATAATATAACCAAAGTTTGCTATTTTCCCACAGATCTGATGTTATTTTGCAATTTTGGTTGCCTTGACAGGTTCCATGTCATATATGTGAACTCATAACAGCGAGCCCATAAGAGTGATTACATTATGGCAAGAAGCAAAACTGTGAAATGCTTTTCTGCAGGGGGCTTCACCTCATTCACATCCTTTGTGGGGCTGCTTTGCCCCCCGCATCCTCCTTAATTAACCACCTCCAAAGTTGTAGCATCCCAGGGAGGGAGAAAAGCATTTTCGCCATTTTGGTCCATGCTGTAAAGTAGTCATCGTACTTTGGGCTCGCTGTTATGTATTCACCCACATCACTGGATAACCGTCTAACATGACCATCCTTTACAGAACTCCTGACACAAACTGGAAAACTTCAAAATATGTAAGATTGTGCTACAATTTAGTTTACATTTCATTTACTCTCTGCAATTATGCCCCTTTTATAGGGTTGCAGTGGGCACAGATCCACAGATCTCGGGCTATAAAAAAAGCAGTCAGTGCATGCCTCCCAACCAAACAACATGTTGAAGTTGCTACACAGTCACTTCCATGTCTGTGAAGTACTCCACTCACTGTCTGCATTGGCAGTCATACTGCTCTGTTTTTAGTTTGTGGTCAGTCATGACAGACACAGCACACTCCACTGTGTCCAAGATGACCACCAAACAGCATTGCACATGCGCGACCACTAGTGCATGCACAGTACTGTGCAGCAACAGCCCTCCCAGGCTCTCTACAGTGTTGCCGTGGGAACTCCCGGCCAGCAGACAGCCAGTGCCACTTCAGCCGCCACTCAGCTCCTCAGCCAGAAAAGCCGTGGACTGCCCTCCCAGGCTCCCTCCAATGTAGCCATGGGAACTCCCGGACAGTGGGCAGCCAGCATCACCTCAGCCGCTGCTCAGTTCCACAGCCCCGGAATCCTCGGCCAGAAAAGCCGTGGACCGCCCTCCCAGGCTCCCTCCAGCGTAGCCGTGGGAACTCCTGGCCAGCGGGTGGCTGGCACCACCTCAGCTGCCACTCAGTTCCACAGCTCTGGACTCCTCAGCCAGAAAAGCCATGGACCACCCTCCCAGGCTCCCTCCAGCATAGCCGCGGGAACTCCCGGCTAGCGGGTGGCTGGTGCCACCTCAGCCACTACTCAGTTCCATAGCCCCAGATTCCTTGGCCAGAAAACGTATGGCAACTGCATCAACCAATCAGAACGCGAGCATCTTTGCAGGTGGCGTCCGTATTGGTCCTTGAAAAAGCCATTTTGCTTTGCTCTGAAATTGCTTCAAAATTAGACTGTAATTACTCAGGAATTTATTAAGAGTGTCTACTGCATATTTTACCTTTTTGCTAAAGTCAGGACTGCAGGATTAATTGTTTACAGCTCTCTTGTTGACCCCTTGTACTGGCTCCAGACTTTGGGAACCAAAAGAATACATATTGCCTTTGTGTAGCTTAATCAATCCCTCTGCTGCCTGTCTGTCCCTTTGTCCACAGCCCTATTTAATTCTGCTTTCCTCTCTCCTTCCAGCTGAGGACCGCCCCTCCCAGGCTCCCTCCAGCATAGCCACGGGAACTCCCGGCAAGCGGGCGGCCGGGGCCACCTTAGCTGCTGCTGAGTTCCACAGCCCCGGACTCCTCTACCAGAAAAGGTATGGCAACTGCCGCAACTTTTACGCCCACACCCCACCCCCACCATTTATTAAATACACTCGCTTCCCGCCCATTTCCCTAGGAACACCCTTCTCATCTGTGCTCCTCCAATCACACTATTCCGTGCCCATCATTGGCACACCACATCTCAGTTTTCAACATTATAGGGTACTGTACCCCTAGTCCAGGAAAATCTCTGCTAGGCTCGCCTGCCCGTCCCCTTAGGCCTGTCTTTCTGACATTACCACTGCACTAGCAACCCATTTTCGTGTACCTACAGGCCAGCAGAGCACAATATACTACCTTTAAGCCCCAAAATGTGGGGTCTCCTACAGCTTTGTAAATGGCCTATCCTATAAGGAATTCCAGCCGGTCTTTATACGCCCAACGGCCTGGCACCTTGTTTAGACAATACTCCTATTCTGTGCCTTACGATAAATGGCACATTCTCGACTACTTGTCCCTGTATGACTAAGGATATTAGACTGTACCTTTATATTTGGGCAACCCACACAAGTGGCACGTTCTCGATACCGTGACCACAGAGTACGATCCCTATCTCACAGTATACCTATACTCCTATGTATCACTATACTCAAAGTTCTATTAGCTGCAACTACGGGAGGTGTTTTCCTCAATGGGAATAACGTATTGCCCAATACCAACAAGCATGAACTGCGGGATAAGACCAGGTTTCCTAAACTGTCCTCTGCTGCACTCAGAATAATCCTTTTTTTCCTCCTTCTATGCTCAGGCAACGTAGAGCTAAATCCTGGCCCCCCAGTACCAATCTCTTCACTGTCAGACCTGCCCTTGTTAAAAGGCTTGAGCTTTGTGCACATTAATGTATATAGCCTACTAAAAAAATTCACCCTTATCCAAGCTTGGGTATCTCACATTTCTCCTGTTATATTAGTGATCTCTGAATTGTGGCTCAAACCATCAACTACTGACACGGAAGTAAACATCCCCAACTACGCCTTATTCAGGGCAGATAGGCACACTAGAGGAGGTGGTGTGGCCATATATGTAAAAGATAAATTCTCAGCCTCCTGCACTATTGCATCTTCTGTTGCTAATGAATACGAATGTCTTACTCTCAAAGTGGAAATTACCCAGACGTGCGTCGTCCAGCTAATAGGATCCTATAGGCCTCCCTCTGCCAGCCTAAATCTTCTATCTCATGTAAGCGATACTTTGGAACGAGGATCGCTCGAAACCATCATCCTCGGTGACATCAACCTTGACTGGCCATCCAAAGCAGCTGCTCCACTTGTCATCTTTTGTGATGCCAATGGATTGACCCAGCTTATCAACGATCCAACCCAACCCAATAATAAAAACCCTGATAAAAGCACCATTCTGGATGTACTACTAGTAAGCAAACCGCACCTCTTCTTCCACGCTGGCACCTTTTTCTCTGACATCAGTGACCATTGCTTTATCAGAGGAATAAAGTCATCCAATAAACCTCACGCTGCATCTAAATTTTCCCTGAAGAAATCAAGATGTAACTTCAACATACAGTAGCTGCCTATATTAATGACCTCAAATTCTCCTTGCGCTGGCAAGAGTTTTACATAGCTAAAACAATCACTGCCGTCTATGACATCTTTCATGACATTCTATCAGGGGTCTTAAACAAATACCCCCCCCGACCAAAGTCCGCACAAAGAATAAAACCAACAAATGGTTCTCCCCCGAAGTCAGATCACTGCTTTTCGAGAGAGATAAGCTCTGAAAAAGGACTCATAAACTGAATACACACAACGACTGGAACCTTTTCAGAAAGGCACGTAACCTATGCACCAAAGCGATTAAAGAAGTAAAGACTTCCTTCTACCGTTCAGAACTCAATGATACCTCAAAGAACCCCTGTAAGTTCTGGAACACTATAAAAGACCTAATGGGACACCCTACAGATAATTCCCTCCCAAACAAGATCATCTATGGCAATACCACGCTTAACAAAAGGAGTGAGATCCTAGATTCCTTCAATAACCATTTCGCTACTGCAGGTCTAGCATTTGATAACTCCCCAGCCTGCAAGATATGCATCACAACTGATTACTCACCCCAAATACTTGCTGATACATCCACTCTTTTCAAGCTTCAACCTGCTTCCCTAAAAGAAGTTGAAGACCTCCTATTACACCTGAACACCAGAAAAAGTGCAGGCGCTGTTTCACTGGATCCCTACTTCTTCAAAGTCACATACCATGTCCTTGCCGTCCCCATCCCTCACCTATTCAATCTATCCCTCTCACAGGGCATCCTGCCGCCCATACTGCTCATGTCATCCCGCTCCTCAAATCAGGAGACCCAAGCAACCTCAACAAATACAGGCCCATATCTCTCTTACCAGTGCTCTCCAAATTATTGGAGAAAATTGTGAATGCACAGCTAAGGACCTTCCTTGAGTCATCAAATCTACTGAACCCTATGCAATCCAGATTCAGAGCACAACATAGCACTATCTCAGCTCTGGTTAAAGTCATGGACGACTGGCTGAAAGCCCTTGATGTAAAGAACTTTACATGTGCGGTCTTTTTAGACCTAAGCAAAGCTTTCAACACTGACGACCATACCCTACTTCTCTCCTCACTACAAACCATAGGAGTGGAATCTGCCTCACTGCCCTGGTTCTCTGACTACCTAACAGGACAATGTCCCCTCTCAAGCCTCTCTTATGTGGAGTACCCCAGGGATCTATCTTTGGCCCACTTCTATTCGCAATTTACATATATAACATTGACCATCATATAAAAAATGCCAATATTCACTTATTCGCAGATGACACGGTCCATTACATTAGTCAGCCCATGCCAGAGGCAGCCTGCAACGACCTCCAAACTGAATTCAACCTCCTGCAGAGCCAGATAATTCACAAAAAATTACTTCTGAACGCCAAAGAAACAAAAGCTATGCTCTTCTCTCTGCTTGCCCAAGCACCCAATCCAGCAGTATGTGGATCTGTTCCTAAAATTAGTACAATATTAGGTGAAGAGCTGGAATTCGTAACCAAATTCAAATGCTTGGGAGTTTGGATCGATAACAGACTCTCCTTCACTGAACATATCGAGGACTTACTGAAAAAACTATGACAAAGGCTTGGTCTATTCTTTAGGCTAAGACAATTCCTGACTACAGACACCAAGGAAAGACTGCTCCAAACCACCTTCTTATCCCTGGTGGACTATGCAGACTTTTTGTACAGTAATGGTCCCATCTCCCAATTGGCTAAACTGGACACACTGTATCACCGTGCAATTAGGTTCATAACGGGCCTCCCTAATTCTACCCACCACTGTGTCCTGTATGCGGCTGTGGGGTGGACCTCCCTTACACTCGGACGCCACAAAAACACTGCTCTATGGACCTACCATGCCCTTACAAGCAAACTACCCCATATATCTCTGGCTGCCTACCTCTTAGCATCACAGGAAAGTACGTGCTTTGAAGCAACTCCTGTATCTCCCTCATAGTACCCAGAATTAATTCCCTATTCGGTAAGGCAGCAATCAGCTTCACATTGCCCACCCTGTGGAATATTCTGCAAAGAACACTTAAACTGAGCGTCTGTATCTCTTTACCTAACTTTAAGGCATTATACGCGCATGTGGTGACTGACGTCTGTAATTGTTATGCCCATCCTTTACCAGCTCCATACTCGTTCGTAGCTTGCCCACTGGCTTGAATCCTGCTTGCAGCCACCTACAAGGTACGGGTGTAGTTTCACCTAATACCTAGAGAGAAGCGGATTGACCATCTAATGTATTAGCATTGCACTTAACACTTTGTACCCCTCATACCGCTCCTTACTCCTATACACTGCTGTATCCCTCTCCTGTCATACAGTTATGACCCTACTTACACACAGGGCTGTAAACCATGTTTTATGTTATCCCTCATCTGGGGTTAACTGTGTTTGTTTATTCGATGTATTGTCTGTGTATAACTTTCTCTGAGAGCAGTGCCATATCTGTACAATGTATTAGCCTTGCGCTGAATGAGAAATCTATGTATATATGTGAAAAACAGGTCCTCCTTGTAAACGAGTTCTGCTCAATGGCAGCTGCCTGTATAAATAAAGACTGATTGATTGATTGATTGATTGATTGATCTTGGTTATGGTGGACTGTGCTGTATTCTGCTGTGACTGCCTATTTATTTGGTCATATCCAGCCCTGACTAGGAATCCTACATTAGACACTTGTCCTAGGTACTGCAAGCAATAAAGGAGTCAGGAGTGACCATTAACTCTGCTAAGTGTGCCCTGGTAAAGACAGAGACAAGATACCTAGGGTTCATTTTGGGCAACGGACAAGTAAAGCCCAAGGTAGAGAAGGTTACAGCAGTAGGGAACAGCCCAATACTTACCACAAAAAAGATTTTGAGATCTTTCCTAGGCCTGACTGGTTATTACCAGAGATTTATTCCTAATTTCTCAGCAATGTAAGAGGCTCCTAGGAGGTACACACTCCCATAGGTGTCACAGTTTACAAAGTGGTAATACAGGCGTAGCTCAATATTGAGATGGGCAGCACCATGCATGGTGACATAGTGAGGTCCCATTGCGCAGCACTACTATCACCTATATAAAGGCCCACTTATTTCATGCAAACCCTAGTGGTGGTTAGGGACATTACAGCTGCAGCACAATATGAATGACCACTCAGCATGCATGCTGTTTGCCATGGAGGAGGTCATGGAGGTGGAGGAGAAGGCAGAAGACCACCCTGGACCACCCTGAAAACCACAGAGGGGATATGCTGCTTGTCTCGGTCAAGAGTCTCTTTTGAGACCGTCCACGATGACCATCTGGTGGGTCAGTACTGACTCAGTAGGGCTATCCTGTGGCAGCTCTCTGAGCTCCTGCATGGCCAGCTGTGCGGTAACACCCAGCACAACCATGCCATGTCAGTTGCATGAAAGGTGATGGCTGCGATGTGCTTCCTCACCACTGTGTCCTTCCAGACACCAATGGGGGGGGTACCATTGGAATATTGCAGTCAATCACTTCACACCTGCTGGCCCAAATCCTAGATGTACTGCTGCCACATGTGGAGTAGTTCATCATATTCACCTGCACAGCAGCAGAGCACACAGAAACCATGCAGCAATTCCATCGGGTTGTGTACCTGCCTGCTGTTCTTGGTGCCATTGACTGAACCATTGTTGCTATCTGGGCATCCACTTGTGATGGGGTGGATGCCTACCTGAACAGGAAGGGCTTCTACTTCATCAGCAGCAGGGTGGTGAGTGACGCAACAGGGCACATAACCAATGTTCTGGTAAGGTACCCCAGCCGTGTCCATGATGCCTTTATCTGGCTGAATTCTAACCTATGCTGAGAATTCAAGGCCAGCAACATACCCAATGGGTACCTAGTCAGTGAGTCAGTGTAGCATGTCAAGCACAAAAACAACCCCATTGGGTCATGCAGCAGACATGTAGCCCAGACATGCCACAACTAGGGAAGGGTGGGCATGGTAGGGTGGAGTGGGGTGGCACACACCGAGCAATGCATCCAAGGGAATTGGTATGCAATGTTCATGCCTACACTTTGAATGGGTACTAACACATGTGTTTACTTTACAGAGGACAGCACCTATCCCTTGTGTCCCTAGCTCCTGACACTTACCCTCCGGCTTTCATGTGTGGCTTTGGACAGATACAGTGATGCACATTCTGCCACATGGAACATCATTCAAAGGGTCTTTGGCATGCTGAAAATGCTGGACCATTCAGGAGGTGCCCTACAACACTCTCCTCATAAGGCATGTGGCATATTCCTAGCCTGTTGTATGCTACACATAGCACTTTCCTGTGGAATAGGCCTGTGAGTCCATGAGTAACACCATAACAGTGACCCAGAGTCAGAGGAGCAAATGATACAGCAGCAGCCTGATAGGCAGGATCTCCACATGACTAGGAGGGCACAGGCCTACAGGGAAGTCATCATATGAAGCCTGATAAGCTGGAGCGGGTGAATGGAAATAAAACAAGGACAATGTTGATTGTGGCACATATGTAATGAAAACAACAGCGTAACACAGAAAGTGCAACAGTAATGCATAAAAGGATAGCAGGGCGAGGGGCAGTGTGGCTGTGCAAATTGGTGGTGGGGGGCCACAACATCATAGAATACCAGCAGTGTCACAGTGCAGTCAGTGTAGGGCATGTGGCAGACCATGGATGTGTTGTGGTGATGTTGGGGGGACGACAGATACATCAAGTTCTGCCACAGCCTCCCTGGATCCATACCTGTGTTCCCCTCTAACCCCTGGGGTAGGGTGTTGTGGACTGTGGTGAGGAAACAAGAGACACCTGTGTTGGACCAACCACCTTGGTCCTTGGATGGCCCACATGGGAGCCAGTGCCAGGGAGAAGGAGATTCCATCCCAGAGTGGGTGGCACCACATTGGACTGGGATGATCTGCCCCTGCTGCCGGAGCCTGATCTACCACTGGACGGTAACCCAAACAGGTGAGGTGTCTCCACAGTGCTGGTGCTTCTGACACTAGAAGCCACAGTGACCAGACCAATAGTCAAACTGCGACGCATTCCAGCCATGTGCTCACGACTGCCTCATGAGCTCACCGATTGCGGTGTGAATGGTATTGGCAAACATGGCATCATGGCCCTCCATCTGCTGTCCAAGTTTCTGCAAATCCTCATGCACCATTTGCCTTAAGATCGTGAGCTCACCTGTGAGTCAATGGCTGACTGCAGAAGCTGTAGCTGTGCATCTGTCGGCCTCTGATGGATAAAGCCAAGGGGGACAGGTCTGGGGAGCATCCAACAGGCCCCAGTGGCAGGTGCAGACACCACACGCAGGAGGGCATGGGGAGGAGGCAGAGATGCAAGTGCTGGGGGTGGCTGCACAGCCCTGCTATAGGCTGGTCATGATACTGACCTGCTGAATAACAAACCCCGCTGGTCCTGGTGGGTGGTGTGTGTGTGTGTGTGTGTGTGTTGAATGTTGTGATGGCAGCAGCAGTGGAGGTGGTGCCACTGGCAGTGATAGTGATGGTGGTGGATTGGAGAGCTGACATCTGTGGACTGTGGTGGACCTCATGCTGTGCATGCTATGTTGGTAGACTATGCCCCTGGGACCACTGGCCCAGCGGTAGGCTTGGTGACATTCCCATTGTGGACAAGTCAAAGATGTCCTGGTTGCTGTCATTATAGGTCTCCTCCATGATATAGGCAATAGAGCCCCACTGCTGGACTGCTGATGACTGCTGTTCCCCAGTCGTGCCATCATCGTCCTCCACCACTGCTATAGATGGTTTCACATGTGCCGTGGAACAGGGAGACAGATGCTAGTGTCATCGTATTGTACACAACGCATGTTGCTGATGCTATATGCATGCCCCAGTATGTGCCGGCATGCGTCGACTAGTGCCAGAATAGGAAATGTTACAATAGGCCCACATACCCTGGCCCACAAGGCACTTGCAGTCACTGCCCATGTTCCCAACATGCATGCATGCCACAGTCCCCTGTCCAACACCCACACATCCGTAACACATGCACAAGTGTCATACCTCTCAGCTACCCCTGGAACAGATAAGGGACAAGGCCACACTGAACATTGCAAATGTAACCCATCCAGGTACACATATCATAGAAACATAGAAACATAGAAGTTGATGGCAGATAAGGATGTAAAGGCCCATTCAGTCTGCCCAATTTTTCTACCTTATGAATGTTCCATAGGCCTTTACTCTGTCAATGGCCTCTCTATTCATACTCATCTGTATTGCTCCCTTATGCCTATCCCATTCCTGTTTGAAGCCCTGCATTGTATTCATATCCACCACTTCCTGAGGTATGCCGTTCCATGCATCCACCACCCTTTCTGTGAAAAAGAACTTCCTCACAATACTCCTTAATCGGCCTCCCTCTAATCTCATGCTGTGTCCTCTTGTCCTGCTATTATTCTTATATTGAAACATGTTAGACCCTTTCACCTTGTTGCTGGCCCAATATGGCAGTGCCACACATGTTGTACAATATGCTGCATGGTACTGCTGGTGTGTGTTGCACCATGACATACACAGTGCCATCATGATCTGCACCTGAGACATCTACAGTGTAGGGGGACAGGGGAACAATCATGACTTTATGAGACACACTATCCTGACAGTAGGGGTTAGTTGAGTGGTTCAGCAGGTTCTCACAAAATCAGTGCCACAACCATATACATAGCAGAACCCACTCAGCACATGTGTCTGCATGCAACAACAACCATGGACAATAGTGGAACCACTGCCCAGTCACTTCCCAGTAATACAGCTTGACCGCATGTGCACAATCCATAGGGGTCATATGCCCAGCAAAACCATCTATGCCATAAGCATGAATGCAGCACAGTGTACCGCAGTGTGCACTACCAGTGACCATAATGTCATGGACCGCCAAGGCCTGCAATGGCACATTGTATGTGTGCAAGGCCAGACATGTGCCCCAGCTGTGGAACACAATACACATGTGTACTCATGCATGCTGTAATGTGCACACGTTGTGTACCTACATGATGTACTGGACATAGGGAAGGTCTCATCCCTCCTCTCAGGCATTCCTGTGACCGTCACAGGATTAAGGGTGGAAGGAGCCACCTCCTCCACTGGATTCATGGTCTGGGACATAGGTGCAGTCAATGGTCCCCTGCCAGTGGCCTGCTGGTCATATTGTAGGATGGCCATGTACCCGCAGGTGGAGGTCACTGTGGAAGGGTTAAGGGATAACAAATGGACCTGACACAGAACTTCAGGTTCAATACACAGTCTCTGTGTGATGTTTATTTAAAACACATGAATGACCTTAAGCAATAGCATATCCCTTCCTCAATACATCAGTTGGCAGCAACAGATTACACATGTCCTTCCTCTGCACTTAGTCAGCACCTACTGAACCACTGATCTACAGATCAATCTCTTTAGTGAAAATTAATTCATTACCTATGTTGATCTTGTGTGTTTGGGTGATGGGGAGCTCAAAAAAGAAAAATACCAAAACAAGTTAAAGACAAAGAACCTTAGTGCAAAAGCACTGATGCAAGGGTTACCCCAAAGGGCATTGGCAATAAAGCCAAGTATTAAAGAAACACAACATTACACATACCCCATAATGCAAAGCATTATGGGATGTATATGCAAATCACCATGACATTTTAGGCTGGGTCAGCTTAAAGCAGGAATGCATGGTGCCAAAGGGCCTCTGAAACTATCTGTAATTTACATGCATTTTAAATAACACAATGGGGCTTTCTGATAGCTCTACCTGGGTAACTTAATTTTTATCATACAGTCCCCTAGTAACGTTTTACCTTTATCAAAAATATTTAGTGCTATGGTATTTTCAACATTTGCAGGTTTCATACACATAAGGCATATACATCAATGTATTTTATGACATAGTGCTATTGCATACTAAATCCAACAATGAGGAACACAGCATGTTGTTTTACAGCAGCTCAGAGGTCACCACAATAACCTACCTGTACGAGGACCTAAGAGGGAAAAGGAAAATTAAAGAGGACACTATAGCATAGTCAAGAAAGGGGAATGGGCACCCATAGGTAGCCAACCTTATGGACTAGAAATGGTAAAGGATAGATTAAGCTAAAAAATAGAAAACCATTGCAACAGATTTAAGAAAAGGTCAGTCCTAAAGAGTGGCAGGATTTCCCTGTCACATATCCCCCGCCTTAAGAGGGAAGCAGTTATCTCAGACTGCTTACCACCTTCCTGTCCAAGGAAGAAATGGAGCTTCCACCCATCTATCTTCAAAAGCTTCATCTCAGGGTCCCTATTAATGATAAACATTCCATCATCAACATCGTGGATATTACCATTCTTTATCCTGAGGCGTTAACACATTTCTCAACATAGACTAATGGTACCTTACTGGCACTATCACCTTCTAGGGAAAGTCCATCATATTTCATTGACATCAATTCCTGTACTATACTGTATCTAGACATGAAATCCGCATTTCTATGTTTTGTACCTGCCCTGTAGGACACAGGAAATCAATAGGGCTAAAGAGCTAAGTACCACTGCATTACGCATTTTTTTCTCTCATTTGGTTCAGCTAGCAAAGGAGGTTATGATCAGTTACAACCTTAAATTCAGTTACCCACAAGTAATATTTCAGTGACTCAATAGCCAACTTCAGAGCTAAACATTATTTCTCCATGCTAGCATATCTTCTCTCCCTTTCATGTAGCTCCCTGCTGAAATACATGATAGATGTTCTTCCCCATCTATTTTCAGAGATATGACTGCCCCAATACCATTCTCTGATGCATCAGTTTGAACCTCAACCACTTGGTTGAAGTCAGGGCTTTACAATACAGGAGCTGTACATAGAATGACCTTGATATTCCTAAAAGCTTCCTCACAAATAGGAATCCACTGAACCTTATTCAGGCACCTCTTTTCAGTGAGATCAGTCAAAGGACTGGCAATGGCTGCAGTTTGGGGAAGGTGGAATAACACAAAATCATTGGTTTCAATGGATTTCACGTTCCTCATCATGGTGCGTAGTACTCCGCTTCTCATTGAGGAGTACTTTGCGGATTCCACATTACTCCGCGAATCACTTCGCAGAGTGAATTTCGGCCACTTCACCTACCACTACTGACTTATACTCTGCAACAATCTCTTTGGTGAAAAGACTAATTTATTTCATGCTGACACTCCCTAGAGCCGAAAAGACTACATTCCTGGCAGCAACAGTATGGTGGACCAAACCAGGCCACACTGAAAGGTAGTTTGTACTTAGCAGCACTTCCATTTCATGTTCGATCATTTCTCTATAAACTTTATTCAGGCACGTACTTACTTTCCATTCTCTGACACTGAACACTGGGCTTACACTGGGGGCAATGACATCACTAGATGTTTCTACTGTACCAAATCCTATTTCCAACTTTTCTTAAACCTTCTCCGCTGGGGGGAGGGTCTTACAATATATGGAACAATTTCTTTACTTTAAGGTCTTACAAGTCAAAATGGTGTTCTTAGCAAGAACTGAATCACTGAATACCTTCTGCTCATCAGTCACTGATGTCTTGTGTCTAGAATGGCTTCCTAGGGAATTCTGTATCCTGATCTGGAAACCAACAGCACCTCTGCTCATGCAGTGATTCTAATTTCTGGACTGCCTTCACCCAGGGGACTGCTGCTTGTGCCTCACGGAGTACCTGGACAGTCTGCCACCCCACCGGGCTCCCAACCAACCATCCTCCACATGGACCTTTCCTTGCCTCCACAGGCTGCCCAGTCGTAGAGTCCCAACACTGTGGTGGCCACCACCAGCCTGGGGAACCGGGTAGTACTGCCACCAGTACACTCACAATAGTCCAGGCTGCCTTCTCTGAACCATGACCCAGGCCCAAACTGCAAGAGCAGGCCTGCTCACAGGAAACACACTGACCATCACAGTTGGATTTACCCACAGGTGAGACTATTCATAATGCCGAGCCGCATCATTACTTACCCTATCAAGATGCCAAAGTTTGCTTGGCGGGCCTCTATTTTATTTGCTCCCTGGGCTTCCACTCCCCTTCTGCACTGACAAGCACCCTTTGTGTTCCAGTGCTCCCTTTCAATGTGGCCCTAACCGCTGCACATTGCCATACACTGGTTTTTGAGGGAGGAGGGCCAGGGTGGCATGTGGTCAACCTTGGCCCCACAGTGGCTCTCCAGTTGAATTTGCAGGCCGAACCTCCCATCTCTTCTCTTCTCTTCTCTTCCCGGGTCTCTCTCTCTCTCTCTCTCTTTTTCCCACTTGATGCCAAAATACCCTTCTATTTATACCCTCTGGTGATGTGGCCCCCTGTTGTCAGCAAGCAAGCCCAGCATCCCAGAAATAATGGCACCATAGCTCTCTCTCTTCCTACCTAGCTACTCTTAGCAGCCAAAATTAACTAGTAAGTGCCCTGAGGGTGCTTACAGATACAGTCATGAACTCCCTTGCAATTACCCCCAGAGATATCTAGGCATAGGTTCAGACTTGAGGTACAAAAGTGTGAAGTCTACACCATACATGCAAAGAGTGCAAATACAGCCAGTCTCAGCAGATGGTTTCGTACAATAGACCCTTACTTAACTCAAGACAGCTTTGTCAGAGGTGGGTGGACTCTGCTGGCCACACACAACATGAAGTCTCTTTTACACTAACATTCTCCATAACAGGGGGTCCTACCTCAGCAAGCAAGGTGTGGGTGCTGTACCAGACACAGATCTTCTGATTGAACTAACAGTATTAGTGCTATAGAGCAGTGCTTTTGCTTTCTTGTAAGAAGTAATGTATGCAAACTAAGGGAACAGCGATGGGTGCATGTTTAGCATCCAGTTATGTTAATTTGTACTAGGAACACTGGTAAGAGCATGTGGTATGAAGGGGCATGGTACATGACTCTAAACTTCTGTGTTGACATTGTTACATTGACAATGCAGTCATAATTTGGTGGTGGTGGTGGTGATGGGGGGGGGGGGCAGGAGGAACTTATGAATTTTCCAGTATCTCAATGCTACAAGTGAACACTTCAGATTCGCCATGAACTGCAGCCCAGAAAAATATTTCATTCCTACACACATTATGATTAGTGTGGAGGGTACAGGTGGGTTGGTTATGGGCACTTACAGGTTGCAAGCCGAAAGAAATTCAGTTTTAATGGTCAGTTTGTGCCACCTCTGGCACACCATGGAAAATTTGCCCAAACGTTGTTTTGCAGAGGAATAAGATACTGCAATACCGAAACTGAGTTCCAGAAATAAGTGGCTGTATGAGGAAAGGTTTAAAACAAGAGGGTATTCTGAACTAACTATTCACAATGGTAAGGAAAAATATTAGAATGTGAAGAGAAAAGATAAAAACAGAAGGTGCACAGAAAAGAATATGATGCATGTGTGGATTGTATCACAGCGTACTCAGTGAGGGCAAACAAAATAAGGGAGATCCTTCACAAACATTGGGAAGTGTTGGGAGTAGATGATAGACTGAAAGACACCTTTTCTACATCACCTAGGGTGGTGTATAGGAGGAGCAGGAACCTCAGGGATGAAACGGTCCATTCAGTCTAACCAAAACCTTTATCTAACTCATGGTGGCCCACACCCCCTAGAGGCTGCAAACAGTATAAGCACTGCAAATACTGTTAACATAGAGAAGGAGATGTGTGCCTTCTTGAACCCTGAGAAAAACAAAACACTTGACATATATGATTTTATCACATGCAATACCACTTCTGTGGTATATCTAGCTGAGTTTGCCTGTGAAGCCGATTATGTGGGCAGGATGTAAAGGAAGATACAGTACAAGATTGTGCAGGAAATCATATAAGGTAATACTCACTAATAATCTGGAGTATATCCTAGCAACACATGTGAACTCCTCAGGTAATCCTGACCTGCAGAAAGTCAAATTTACAGGAACTGAACATGTGACCATGGGCCCCAGATGAGGTGATACAGAACTATCCATTGCCAGAAGGGAAAACTTTCTGTGTCATTTAATTTGGTGCCATGCAGTGGCAAGGGCTCAATGGACAGCTGGATTTTGTGCCGTTCTTAGCAAATGGATAGGTTATTTTACTTCATGTCTGTGTCTTGACCTTAAACATGCTGTTTTCGCTTAGTTAAGATAACTAATATGTGTGAATAAAATTTCATGAAATAGTTAACAGTAGTACCTGCTCTTGAGATCTCTGTTGTATATATTGAACTAACAACCTTTATGTATTTAGTTATTGTTTTTCTGTTTTTATCTACCGCAGCAGATCTTCCTATCAGTGCATCTTGTATGTAGCCACACTGGTGCAGCTGCAGATACACATGACTGCAGTGCGACTTGGCAGGAAAGGAAGTCTGTGAGCCTGATGACCCAGAAGTTCTGGGGTCCCACATGTGCTCACGCCATCAGTATGCTATAAACAGCTTTTTGCACAAATCTTTTTGGAGTATTGCTAAATTGACCTATGCTGCTTTCGTAGGAGCTATTCTTCACTAGTTTAGTGTCATAATATTCTATTAGAGCAATAATGCTCAGGTTGCTAGGATTTTCAAACTTATTTATGTATATTTTTTAATTAAGCTTTCTGGTCCCCATCACCTCCTCCCCACCAACTGGTAACAGGGACACATTTGTATTTTTATGGGTTTCTCCCCTAACCCCTGAGGTCCCAGCACATGGCTGTGCAATCATGTGGAGGCAGGCTTCGCACCCCATGGAGCCAGCTCAGCCCCTTCCACCTCCCAATACTTTTGCCGCCCCCTCTCCACCTGCACTACCCACTGGACCGCCACCTGGTGGGAGCAGAACTGTGAGGGAGTGCCAACGTACCCTCATCACCCTCAGGAGAGCAGAACTGCCCATTGGCATGCTCAATAGTGCTCCGCCCTACCCCCCCACACCAACACACCGATGACCCGAAGTCTTTCTCGAACCCGGGTCACTTGAGTAGCACAAGGTAAGGAGTCCAGTGCCTCAACCCTCTGCACCACCGGGCCAGCCACTTATTTATATTTTTTAAATGTTGTTGTATTATTTGCATGCAATTTGGATCCAGTGTGTAATATGTATTTATTTTTTGTCAACTGTCGCTTTAAAAATTTAACACAAAATGTTACGTATGGTATTTTAGAAGGTCACTGGCAGAGGCCATTCATCTTTCAAATAGCTCTCCTGACTGAAACCTAAGGGGCTGTTGTATGTGGCTGTCTGCTGAGGCTGGTTGTGTTTTCTCTCTCTTTGTATCTACGGAATAAACTTGACATTTTGTACTTTAGGACCGAGTCCAGGTATAGATATCTCCAGTGTTAAGTGCAGTGCCATTCATGGCTGTTAGAGCTTCAGAGAGCTCAGCTTATCTGATATAGTAGTGATTAGTGCTTTATGAAAATTAAATTCCACAAGTGAAACACTAGAGACAATACTTATTATGTTACCATGAATGTATCGTAAATGTAGACAATAAATAATTAACAGTATTTCCTATGTAAAGAAACACAGAATGTGACAGCAGATAAGGGCCACTTGGCCCACCAAGTCTGCCCATTTTTTTTAACCTTCTTTCTTTTGCAGCAGACCCTACTTGCTCTACGGTATAATCTCTTCCCCCGCTTCCTTATCCTTATTTATTTAAACATTTGGTAACCGGGAAAGGCACGCTGAGCTGAGGTTCGATTTCAGGTGCGACCCGGGGGGGGGGGTAAGGAGCAGTGGAAATACAGACAATAAATGTAGAGAATTAGTCAACAGAACAATAGCAGCTAATTACAATCAATATACTACAGCAGTGAGAGCAAAAACATGATGCGATGAATTTCCAGAGGTGAACTATACAATAGTAAGTGCTCTACATAATGAATCTTTAATAAGTGCTGGGGAGGAATTGTAGGAAGGTTAAGTCAGTTGAAGTTGCGGGTTTAACTCAGTTGTGGCAGCAACATAAAGGTGGTGGAAGGAGACATAGCTGTTGCTTGCAGCTAGAGTGAGAGAGTGAATTTCTGATAGCAGGGGTAAATTTTTTCCACAAATAAGGAAGCTGGTAGGAGAAAGCAGCTTTGCCCACTGAGGAAGAGAGCTGGGACAGGGTGGAGGATCTTTTGTTTCTGTGCCTGAGTTCATAGGGGGATAGGGAGTCTGAGTACAGACAGTCCTCAAGATAGGAGGGGAGCAAGTTAAACTAGTTCTTAGATATAAGGTTGAGGGTGTGTATATAGCACCTGTGAGATAAGGGGCTTAGTCTGAGGAGGGAGTAAAGATTGCAGTGGTGGATGCACAGGAGGAGTTTGTAGCGAAGTGACAAAATGAGTTTAGAAGTTTATCCATCCTGGCAAGGGTGGTTACAGGGGCAGAGCTGTAAACCACATCCACATAATCTAGGATGGGGAGGATCATTTTAGAGACAATTTCACATCTGGCAGGTAAAGGAGAGAGTCCCTGTTCCATTAAAGCATTCCAAGTTTGGGGAGCAGCTTGGAGGTGATAGATTCAATGTGAGCTGAAAAAGACAGGTGGGGGTCCAGTCAAACAGCCAGGTACTAGTATCTGATCACTTGGTCAAGTGGGGAGCCATTGAGACAGGTGGCACGGGGGAGGTAGTACGGCTAAGTTACTGGGTAGAGACGAAAAACATGGAAACAGTTTTGGTGGTGTTTAATTTCAGTTGGTTTTGGCTGAACCAAGGCTGAATGTATTTGAAGTCACTTTGTAGGGTAGCTTGGAAATGAAGCAGGATGGGACCGGAAGTAAAGAAGAAGGTGTCATCTGCATACATGTGTATTGATGAACTGGTGCAGGAGGAAGGAAAGTTAGCTAATGAAGAGGGAGAAGAGGATGGGACTAGGAACAGAGCCTTGAGGGATGCCCGCCAGGTTGGGGGGGGTGGATGTGGTATCAGCAATTCTAAAAGATTGAAATCTGGTGGATAGATAAGACTGAATCCATCTTACAGTGATGGGGGCAAGTCCAGCTGCCTCAAGCTTCTGCAGGAGAAGAGGGTGGAATATGGAGTCAAATGCCTTTGCTAAATTGACAAATACAGCTGCTGTAAGGAAGCCTTGGACAGAGGAACTTTGGATATGGCTGGTGACGTGCAGGAGGGAGAAAACTGTGGAATGTTTTTTCCTGAAGCCAGACTGATGAGGTGAGAGGATTTTGTTTGTTGCAAGGCAGTCAGCTAGTCAAGTGTGAGCCAAGGGTTCTTGTAGATTCTTATGATTCCCTTGTGCCTATCCCATGCATCTTTGAATCCCACCACTGTTCTCACCCCCACTACCTCTGCCAGAAGACTGTTCCAGGTATCCACCACCCTTTCCGTGAAGAAGTATTTCCTCACATCCCTCCTTAATTTACCCCCTCTAGCTTCATATCATGCTCCCTTGTGCTACAGCAGCTTTTTCTCTGAATAATACCCCCTCCTGTACATATTTACCGTGTAAGGTACTTAAAGGTCTCTATCATATCCCCCCTCTGTCTCCTCTCCTACAGGGTGTACATATTTAGCTCCTTTAGTCTCTCTTCATGGACTTTTGATGCAGACCCTGCACCATTTTGGTGGCCATCCTTGGACCACCTCCACTCTGTCTATGTCCTTCCTAAGGTGTGGTCTCCAGAGCTGGACACAGTACACAAGATGGGGTCTTGCCAGGGATCTGTGTTGGGCCAGTACCACCTCTCTCTTCCTGCTGGTGATACCCCTCCTTATGAACCCTAGCATCCTACTATCCCTTTTGACTGCCTTGTCACACTGCCTGGCCATCTTTAGGTCATCCGATATGATTAACCCCAGGTATCTTCCCTGCTTGGTCTTTGTCAGTGTCACTCCACCCATTTTGTACTCTGTTCCTGGGTTTCTATGGTCCAAGCATTATTTGCAATTTTTTGCATTAGAAGCCTGCTGCTGTACCCTTGATCACTCTTCCAGTATTTTTAGATCCCTGCACATCCTTTCCACAACCTCCCCCCAACAGAGTGTCCATTCTAAATGGGGTCTTATCAATGATCTATCCCTATTTCTGCTGTTGATACCCCTCCTCAAGTACCCCAGCATCCCACTAACCCTTCCAACTGCCTTGTCAACTGCCTGGCCACCTTTAGGCATCCGATATGATTACTCCCAGGTCTTTTTCCTGCTTGGTAGTCATCATTTCCACTCCACCCATTTTGTACTACCACTAGGTTTCTGTGACCTAAGTGCATTATTTTGCACTTTTTCACATTGAAACCCAGATGCTAAACCCTTGACCACTCTTCTTGTTTTCTCATGTCTCTGCTCATCCTTTCCACTCTTTCCAGAAGTGTCCACCCTATTGTAGATCTTGGTGTCATCTGCAAACAAGCAGACATTCCCTTCTAGTTCCTCTGCTATATCAGTTATAAAGCATTGAAGGGGACCAGTCCTGCACTGATCCCTGAAGAACCCCACTGGTCACCCTCCTTTCCTTGGAACAAACTCAGTTTACCACCACCCTCTGTGTCCTATTCACTAAGCAGTTTTTTAGCCAGCTTTACACTTTATTAAACATCCTTAAGTTACCCAACTTGCTTACCAGTCCCCTATGTAGAATGGTCTCTATATCCTTGCTGAAGTCCAAGTAGGATACATCCTCTTCTCCTCCCTGATCCACCTCCTTGGTCACCAAGTCAAAGAAATCTATCACATTTGTCTGGCTTGACCACTCTGTGAATCTATGCTGCCTTGGGTCCTGTAATCCGTTGGATACAAGATATTCCTCAATCCTTTCCTATAGTAGTGTTTCCATTAACTTACCCTCCTTGGATGTAGGGCTGACAGGCCTATAATTGCCTGTCTCTTCCTTACTACTGCTTTTGTGAAGTGGGACTACATCTGCCCTTCTCCAGTCTTCTGGGACCATGGTGATCTCCAGTGATCCGCTAGTCTGTCAGAGGTGCAGCTAGTACCTCCCTGAGCTCTCTCAGCACCCTTGGCTGTACCCCATCTAGACCCACAGCCTTGTCCATATTTAGGTTAGCAAGTTCCTTCTGGACTCTCTCCACAGAAAACTGACTAGTGTCTATTTCCCTCCCAGCAACATTCCTGGCACCCTTGAGTGATCCCTCCTTTCACCTTCTACTGTGAACACTGAGCAGAAGTATTTGTTTAAGGTGTTTGCTTTTTTTGATCCACCTTGGTACACACATCCCCTCCCTGTTTAACCATACGATCCCTCCATTTGCTTTCCATTTTTTGCTAATATACCAAAAATGTATCTGTCCCATTTTGATACTCCCTGAGTTATTCTTTCCTCAGTTTGCACCGTTGTACTTCTTAGTGTTTTGCTTGCCTTCCTCTGTTTTTCCTTATGCACTTCCCTATCCTTCTCTATCTGGGTTTCCTTATACCTTCTGAATGCTACTCTCCTTTGCCTGGGACCATGTTGGGGAATGTCAATTAGCCCCACCTACTAGGGTGGACACTTATAAAAGGGCTGGATGTCAGTTAAGTCCCAAGGACAGTGGTCAGTGGGGCTAACTGCTGTTCCCCAAAGTGGTCCCAAGCAAAGAAGAGCCATAATTTGGCTGTAACTCCCCTGTGGAGACTTACCTGCTCTGCCATTTAATACTCAGGAAGATCCCCTGCAGTCTCCATCCAGCCCTGTGGTATGTTTCCCCAGATGGGGCTGGAGGAGATGGACTGCAGAGTGGGTGACCTGTTCTGGGACTTCAGTGTGGTAGGGATGGTTTCACACATGTGCAGTAGTGCTTTAAGGAGGTGGCCATTTTGGGGGCTGCCTAAATGATTCACAGGTGCTCTTGACCCCCTAATTTAGTCAAAAGGGTGTCAGTCACCTGGGGAATGCAAGTGAGGCGCAGCTAAGTAGTGTTTAAACAGAGCATGCAAGTGCTGAAGAATTGGGGAAATTTTAATACTGATGACCACCCTCATGAATATTAATGAGGCTGTCGCTGCTCCAGGGGGACTGTTTAGATCGGAGTTAACATCAGGCAGGGGGAATTAATGAAAATACTCATTGGTGCCATGGGGAGAAGGGCAGAGGGCCTACTACAAATCAGTGGTGAAATCAATAAGTAAGAATATTTAATTGGCTGCACAGACTCTGTGGAGTTGGGACACTATATGAGACTGCATATGCATGTTTACCCATAGCCATGTTGTGACACATTGACCTCCAATGAACAGCCAATCAGCTATCTAGGCACCCAAAACTGTTTCTGAGGACTGATGGGAAAAGGTGTCGACTAATTTCAGGCACCAAGAGACATTTCCAATCAACAATTAAAGAGGGCTAATGATTGTGATTGATAACTTGTGATTGATATCAGTGTCAGTGGCTCTGTAGGTAGCACACTCAACTCTGAGGCTGGGAGATCAGATGGCTGTGGGTTCAGTTCCCACATCTGGCACTTGGGTTAATATCCCAGTACTGACACTATAGTGCCGCATGGGAGGGGTGCTGCACTTCTGAGGTGCCGTCTTTCAGATGAGATGTTAAACCGAGGTCCCATCTGCCTGGACTGGTGGTAGTTCAGGTGGATGTTAAAAATCCCATGGCACTTATTGAAAAAAGTAGGGGAATTTTTTATTCAAAAACTGAAAACAAAATATACAGAAATGTATTGATTCATACATAAACCATAAAGAGAAAAAAAAGGAATAACAGCATACATGAAACTACAAACAAAAATAAGCTGTTACTGTACACAACTCCTGTCTCATCCCCATTAAAAAAGTAGGGGATTTCAATAAGGAAAAGAAAACATACAAGAACACGTTACATCATGCAATTCATAATAAAGGAAAATCAAAACATAAAGAAATATTACAGTATACAGTAACTCAAACAGAAAATATCTACATTAGGAGATAAAAACCATCCCTGACTCCCAACCCAGTCCAAATGAAAAGGCAGGGAAACATCACAATACAAAGAAAAATAAACTCAGGAAAAAATCCAGGAGCAGAAATCCCGGTATCGTTGGAAAACTCCAGATGGTAATGAGGCCTGCTCAGAGCTATAGATAATACAAAAACCCTACAAAATTTGGGTTACTTTTTGAGTGGGAGTACACAACTTTTGTTGCAGCAAAAATGCACATCTGGCCTGCCATAAATAGTAGCGACAAAAGGTAAAAATCAAACGCAATGTACTGCGGTGATATTGACTCAGACCGGAAGAATAGATGCCATAAATTAAAATATCATAGGTGAGAGTAGAAAGGATCTTGTCTTTCCACTTGTGAAAGAGAAGGGTCCAAACAGGTCATGTAGAGTGGCAATCAATAAAAAAATGAAACATGGTTTCAGGAATAGAAGGGCACGAGTCACAAGGACATGTTCTTTTCTCCTGAAATTTATGTTTCAGGTTATCCCTAACACCAAGCCTGCCATGACATAAAAAGCCAGGTCACGTCCCAAACCCACTGTGGAATGCAGGGATCAGTCAATTGGCGAAAGACACAAGAAGAGTCCAGAACAGAACCAAGAGTGTTCTGTAACACAGGGAGATCCAGAAAGGATGATCCCAGAATAGACTGATATAGTTGCTTCCTGGATGAAGAAAGAAGCATCATAGGAGTCAAAAAACATTGATGAATCTTTAAAAAAGTCAGGATAATAAAATGAGGGAGACTATATTTCTGAAAATTCCGGGGAATCTCTGTTGGCAGAAGACTCCATGCCGCATACAATGGAGCAGCACGATGATGGAAAAGGGAAAGCCAAAAAAAGTCTGGGCTTGCAATAAGGAAGGAAAAGTGGTCTTGAGAAACAAACAGTGAAAGAACACTAAAGAGTTCAACATCCAAACAGCTCCATGGCTATTATCAAGATACACGTAATTCCTTTTCATCGGGTTTAAGCAACTACCCCAGAAGCCCTGAAAGAAAACATTATACAAATGAGCTTCCAAAGAAAAGGGAACTGGAAAAACAGAAGCCAAGTGAAGAAATAGAGGAAGGACAAAAGTTTTCAACAGCAAAACTCGTTTCCGTTTAGTAATAGTATGACTCTTCCAGAAAGCAATGGTGTGAATAGCCTTGTCCAAAACAACAGTCCAATTGGTGAGGGCATCATCCGGTGCACCAAAGGACAGCCCTAAAATCTTGATGGGGTATAACAGACTGGTACCCCAGCAATACGATGAGTAGAAGTAGGAGAACTAGGGAGAGGCAACAATGGGAGGTATACAGCGGAGCCTTTACTGAAATTCAACCTAGAGGCAGATACTCACTCAAAGTCTGAGAGGAGATGGAGTAAGGCTGCCTCTTGAAGTTGTGGTGTGGTGAGAATACATAGGTCACCTGATAAGCCAACACCGGAGATACAGGTGGCACAGAAAAAAAAGAGAGATGAGGAATAGAGGGAAGATGCAAAATCCTGCAAAGTAAGGGATCAATATGAAAAACATAGAAAAGAGGACTCAATGGGTAACCTTGCCAAACTCCAGTATTACTCAAGAATGCGGGTCAAGAGGTGCCATTCACATAAGGCTGGATCCACGTAGTAGAATAAAGCAATTTGAGCTACTGGATGAAATGACATGGAATACCATAGTGAGAAAGGACATGGAAAAGATAATCATGGTTCACCCTGTTGAACGCTTTCTCCTGATCTAGAGAAAGAAGAAGTGAGGGAGAAGAAGAAGAGCTGAAAGCAGAGACATCCCATAGAAGAGAAAGATTCAAAACAGTGGAGCAATGTGGAATAGCACAAGTCTGAACTTCAGAGATAACATGTGATGCAGCAGGAAGAAGTCGATGGAGCAAAACAGAGGCAAAAATCTTGTACTCTATGTTCAAAAGGCTCAGTGATCTCCAATTCCAAATATCCGCCCTATCCCCCTTCTTATACAAATGAAACATGATGGTGTCCGAGAAATGTAGGGGAAGAGAATGAGAAGAAATAATAGCATCAAAAAGCACAGTAAGGAAAGGAGAAAGAATATCAGTAAACGTGTGGTAAAGCTCTGCTGTTAGTCCATCTGATCCTGGAGAAGTGCATCATTTTTGCTTTTTGATGGCAGTCTGGACCTCCAACAAGGATATCGGGGCAATCAACCTGGTACAGAGATCTAGAGGGGAGGAAGGGAGTGAAAAATCAAAAAAAGAAAAATCCAGAGGCGAAGTCACTGTAGGGGTACCAAAGGCACTTTCCAGATGTGAAAAAACCTTACACTGACGAGAGGTAATAGTATTGTAAACAGATGCAGAGTCAGGGTCTACAAGACAGTCAATATGCGTGGCCAACACTCTGTCAGAACAACACTTATAGATGTAAAATGAAGCTTTGGAAGACCCAATGCCACAAGAGGCCTCTAGATGCAAGGAGCGGGCTTTATCATACTGGTATGCTTCCATCTGGGTCTTTAGGGAAGCAATAAGAGGGGAGAGATCAAAACCGGACTCAGACGCTCTTGAGATAGTATCCTGTAAATGTCGTCATAAAAGTAAGTACTGATGATAAGAGGAGGCTGATTTCCTCCTAGCATGCCAAAGAAAGAAACGCTTGGGATCCAGTTTGGTGTCTTCCCACCATGGAAGGGGGGAGGTATAAGCATCTAGCATTGAGGCTCAGGCCAACAAAAAATCTCAACAATCCCGAATGAGACTAGCATGAGACATCAAGGAGCTATTCAATTTCCATCGTGATGAAACAACCAGAGAGTGAGAAGCAGTAGAAGGAGAGCAGAGCATGGAAATGGTCATGTGATCCGAGATTTCCCAGCGAACAACTTTAGCCTGGTGAACCTTGACATTCTGTGACAGAAAGAAAAAATCAATAGAAGTGGCCAGTCCTGTGTGATAGATTTTAGCCCCAGTGAGGTGTACCTCACAGTAGCTGTCCTTAAGAGAGGCAGTCTGAAGAATGGTACATGGAGCAGTAGGGTCGCCAAAAAGTTTCTGAGTGGAACCCCCTCTATCTACCAAGGAAAGACCGCAGTTAAAATCCCCCCCCCCATGGAAAGATGACGGGAGGTATGTAAGTAAGGTTGCAAAAATCTGAACAAGTCAGAGCATGCAGCGATACTTTGGGATTCATAAACATATAAAATCTGGAGCCGTAGGCAATGGAAAGTGCAGTCAAGCATAAGGGCTTTACCAGGAACAATGTCAACCAGTCAGGTAACGGTGCAATCAAACCCAGAAAATAAAATGCTTGGACCATCACAGGAATCCACTCCCAAAGACCAATAAGAAGGGCCCCTGGTGAAACCCGAAGAAGCCCGAGACAATTCGTAATAGGTCTTTAATCTGGTATCCTGGAACAAATAAAAATCATGAGGGAGATCCAAAAGGTATTGTAAGGAGGTGAAGAGTTTCCTGTGGGATTTCATGCTACATACATTAAGCGTAAAACAGCAGAGGCTCAAACACCCCGACATAGGAAAAGAGCAGAAAATGAAAAACATGGGGAAAAAAAAGCACAGTCAAACAAGGACAATCAAGTAACCATATATCTCTGTCCAGCGTCGGGTCTGGTGGGGGAAGGATCTTGCTGGGAATCAGAGAAGTAATCCCTGTGGATAAAAGATGCTTGAGAGGACTCCAAATCATTTTCTTCTTTCATTATGTCACTCCACTGTTTCCATTTCATCAAGGCCTGGTACTGGTTCCTAGTCAGAATGGACTGCCTAGGAGGGGGACCAGGAGCCTTCTGCTTGCCTTTAGACTTGCCCCGCTTACCTTGGGAAACCTCCTGGAAGGGAACCTGGTCTGGAAGGGGAGGAATGGGCATAGGGTCAGACGGGGGAATAATCTGCAGATCCAGGTCTGAACTGGGTGGGACTTAGTCCCATGGCAAAGGATCTGCCATACAAACCACAGGAGGGGAATCAGAGTTAATGACAGCATGGGGGGGCACTTTCTTCCCAGTGCTCCTCTGCACACTGACGAAGGATCTGAGATTGGGTATCAGAAATAAGGGCCACCTGGTCCTGAGGGGTACGGTCCAGTCTATTGTGGTCCGCCCCAGGGCACAGGAGGTAGGTATGGCCAGACTCATCCCAGAGGTTACATTTCTGTGGATCTGGACAGCTAAGGCTGACATGACCATAGGCCAGACAGAGAGAGCAGTGGGGTTTATTGCAGGTGTGGCTAAGGTGTGTACGAGCCCTGCATTTATGGCAGGTATGAGGCTGGTCCAGGTAAAAACACAAACCCCTGTCTTGACCAGTGTAGAAGCTGCCTGGCAAGTGGGTAATACCCCGATCTGTTTGTCTTTTTTGTAGTTTAACCTTCCAACCCCCAGTCCAGACGAGGTCCTTGTCCAAGATAGGTCGAGGAGCCTCAAGGATATCACAGCGCTGCTTAAGTCAGTATTGGATATCCGCAATGCTCACTCCCTCATTATGAAACAGAAGAGTAATAAGTTTAATAGTAGGTTTAGTAAGGAGAATGAGCATAAAGGGGATCCATAAAGGCTGAGATCTCACCAGTTCATATTTAGTCCAAAATCTCTCTAAGGTGTACACATTTTTAAAACTAATGTTGTATATAGACTCCCCTTTAACATGTATAAAAGCAAACAATTCACTAGCAGAGATGCCCAAAGAGTCCCTTAACATTGAGTATAAGACAGTTTTATGATCAGGAGCATCAGAAAGGTCACCAAAAAATTTCAGGTGAGCAGTGTTCCTACGCCGAGCTGGGGCACCCAAGTTCTAAAAAGGATAGCTAAGACAAAAGGAGCGATCTTGCAATGTCTCACTTGCAGGCAGAGGAGGCTAAGCTATGTCATTCTTGCCATGTTGGGACACGTCATCTGAGGTAGAAAGTACAGAAGCAAGAAGCTGAGGAGCAGAACCATGGTCCCAAGCTGGCATAGCGGACATTAAAGGAAGAGGTGGTTGGCCAACATTGGAGTCCTGGGTGCGAGTAGAAAAATCCACGTGTGGTAGCAACTGAGGAGGCATGGAAGGTAGAGAAACAGTCAAAGTGGAAGGAATAGGAATCGAGGTGCTGTGAATAATGTTCTGTACTCTGACTGCATGAGGCGAAGACCACAGTGCACCAGGAAGCGGTTGCATCCAGCCCGCAGCCCATAAAGCAGAAGCTGGAAACCAGGCTACTGTAAGTCTGAAGAGGCATTAATTCCATGGATGAGAGCTGAAGAAAAGGAACCTTGAAGTGTCTCGGCAGTGCAGGTAGGGTTCGCAGTATGAGTAGGTGACAGAGTAGAAGGTAGCATAGTAGAGAGCCCAGTCAGAGTGGAAATCAGCAGTGGGTCTGGATGAGAGGTGTCATCTTCATGCACAAAACACCACAGGAGAGAGCGATGCTGTTGGTAGAGAAGGCATAGATGGGCAGGGAACAAGGAAGCAGTACTAGGCTCAGGAATTGGTGCTGTAGAGGGGTTCACAGGAGACTGTGTAACATATGTGGCAATAGCAGCAGTGGAAGATTGAAGCACCACATTTGAGGTATTGATAGAAGGCAAAGAGTCTAAGAGACCATTTCTGTAATCCAATGCAGGAGAAGTAGGCTGAAGAGCAGGAGCTGTAACCTGAGGACAGACAGCAGCATTTCCACCACCTCCACCAGGATCTGGAACAGCAGCCATCTTGGAGTCACCGACAAAAGGGTCCCCCCTGCTTACAGGAAGCAGAGTAGGGGAATTTTTTATTCAAAGCTGCAAACAAAACTGCAAACAAAAGATACAAAAATGTAGTACTCCATATAAATCAGAACAAAAACAACATAAGAGAAGAATACAACAGACAGAAAATTGCTACGTAATAAACCCCAGTCATATAGAACCCTTATTCCATTTCTACTAAAGAGTATGGGAAGTTTACAGTCAAAAAATGTGAACAAATCAACAAAAGTGTAATGCTGTAGATGAAAACATAAGAAAAAATCAAAAACATAAAGAGGACATCAGGCAGGAAAGATATTATATCATAAAGAAATCTAAACCAGGAATAACTAACATAACAAATATAAACTGGAATTATAGCAATCTGAGATTACACAGGAGCCCCTATCTAGCTTTCTTTATAATAGCAGGGTAATTTTGAGGAAAAGAAAAGAAATATAGCAAAATAATAATACAAGGTTACAAATGCAGTGATACATTATACAGAGTCATATAAGATAAAAACAAAATCTAAGCCAAAATAATTCCATATGCGAAACAAAGGAAGACAGAGAAAAAAAAATGTCATAGTCCTCGTTTTTCCTACTCCACTGTAAGAGTAAAGAAAGAAAAACAAGTTTCAAAAGCAAAACAGAATGAGGTACCAAATCCCCACCAGAAGGGAAATTAAAATCATCCAGTGTCTAACCACTGTATCGCTTTCCATTTTTTTTGAAAATTTTGCTTCGATAAAGTATGAGAATCTTTGTTCCAAATTTCTAACAGCCAATCATGAATTCTCCAAAATAATTGGTCAGGTGAAATAAATAAAGCTCGCAAGGACCATGTGCACCAAACCTGCCAAACATGGTATTTAATGCCCCCCCTAAAATCAGTCTTACAGTAACTGAATTAAACGAGTCCCAGTCTGAAGACAAAACTCCAAAAAATAAACATTGTGTTCCTATAATCGGAAAGTGAAAATGAGCCCATTTAATGTATAAGATTGACCAGAACTGTAAAATATAAGGACATTCAAAAAACAAATGAAACATTGTTTCAATCTGATTCATGCAAGTAATAATTCTCGGACAGTACCTCTTCTCTTTACCCTCGTGTTTCAAGTTACCCTTAACATTTAATTTCCCATGCGCAGTAAGCCAGGTAACATCCCACATATAATTTGGAATGTTGGCTGAAGTAAGCAGGGAAGAAACTTGAAGCAAATCTGAGTCCGACATATCCCGAAACACTGAGTGCTCTAAAAAATATTGATCTAATAAAAAACAATACATACTTTTTCTAGAATATTGAGTAATGGATGCATAAGATATGTTCCATTTTTTTAATTTACTAAAACAGGAATGAAAATAAACAGGTAACTGAGAAATAAGCTTTTGTTTATGGATGACCCCGTCTCTAGACCACCCATCCAACCACGGCGAAATATGATCCAAAAGCCATAAAGTCCATATTTTGGTTTTGCCAAGTAAGATTGGAGAAATATTTTATATAAAAATATACTGATAAAAAATAAAATGGGATTGATCATGTTTAATCCACCTTTCTTTACTGGATTATATAATATATTCCATTTTATGGGGTTCAACTGACTACTCCCAAATTGTCCAAAAAAAAATTACTGTACAGTGTTGTTTCTTTAGAAATCGGTAAAGCATAAACTGCACTTAAATGTAAAAATAAACCAATAAGAAATGTATTTATCATATATATTCTTTTCTTTTTGGACATTTTCCATTTGTTCCAAAGTGTTATTTTCCAGTTTGCAGTTTGAATTAGTTTATCCCAATTGTATGTGGCTGTGTCCATCCCACAAAAAAAATAAATTCCCAGAATTTTACAAACCTGAGTAGTGACAGGAATCCCCATGATTACAGTATGTGTGGAATAATGGTTACCAAAAAAACAACACTTACTTTTGGATAAATTAAAGGAGGCCCCAGTTCCTTTCGTGTATGCCATAGTCAATGCTTCCGTAGAGGCACAGGAAGGAATATCTGCTAAAAAAGACATAAGTCATCCACACAAGCCACAACTTTAATATCATCAGAACCTAAAGAAGGACCTCTAATATCATCCATACCTGAGATAGCAGAAAGTAATGGTTCTAAAGATAAAATATTAAGAATAGGGCTTAGTGGACACCCTTGTCATACACCTTTGCCACATTTTTGTTTAGAACCAAACTAGCCATTGACGTATGTAATAACTTTGGCCTGTAGATAATACTGTTTCAACCAATTAATAAAACTAGGTGGAAAACCCATTGCCGTCATACAGTTCCAGAGATAAAGATGAGACACCTTATCAAAAGCTTTCGCTTGGTCTAAAGTAGCACAAATTCCTGCCAGTTCATCCCTATTACCCCTTTCAATGATTTTCCTAATAAGAATTAGGGCATCCGTAATAGTACGACCAGGCACCGAACAAAACTGTGTTGGAGAAATGATGTCATCTAGAAGACATGAAATTTGCAAACTCAAAATTTTAGTAAGGATTTTGCAATCGGAATTTAAAAGCGCAATCAGATGCCAATTATGTAAATTGTCTCTATCTCCAGATTTATGAAGGAAGATCAAAAGTCCTTCATTCATGCTATGAGGAAAAATACCTTGAGAGAGACAACTATTGAACATGGTAACCAGGTGATGATCCAGAACCATACCAATGAAGCTATAGACTTCATTAGGAAGGCCATCTTTACCAGGAGTTTTTTTCTTCTGAAGATTTTGAATAACAGTACGTATTTCTAGTAATGTAATAGGGGCTAACAGGGAGATCAAAAATTTGTCAGGGATTTGTGTCAATGAACTGTATGCAAACCATTCAGCAAGCAATTGCTGTGTAATGTTCAAATCTTCTTTAAATAATGAGTGAACATGAACATCTATGATTTGAAAGATGTCCTGTTGATTAGTAACCCTAATACCATCACAATTTAACAAACTATGCATATCCTTTTTTTTCCGGCGTGTCAGATTATTGTCATAAGGATTAGTACAAGCTGATGAACCCTGGGTACCAAATCTTTGCTCCCTTTCTAGTTGCATTTGTTTGGAATTGTGCAATTTTGATAATTGAACCTTTACCTTATTTATGGTTTGAAAATCCACTTTAATTCCCATATTTATTTGAGAAAAACGTTTGTCAGTAAATTTTGTAGAGATCGTTGATAAGATTTACATGAAGCACCTAATAAATGACCAACTTCTGTAAAATATTCTTTAAAAGTGATATTGGAATCTTCCCACCAATCTTGGTGAGACTCATATTTAAAAAAAACACAGATTCATGTGCTTTCAAAACATCCATAAACCCGTCCCTAACTTCCGGAATATCTAAGAGAGATAAATTCAACTTCCAATACCCTGGGCCCATGGAAGTCTGTTGATAATTGGAAAGCGAAAAACTGAGAAGGCAATGATCAGATGTGGCAACTAAATTAACTCATGGGGTGAAAATTTGAAGGGAGGAAGAGACAAACCAATAATCTATCCTTGATTTTCTATTTCCTTGTAAACAGGTGAAAGAAGGAATATTTTCAAAAACATCACTTAGTCCTGTTACTTTTAGTAAGTCATTCAGACAATTCATATCACAATAAGACTTGGAGGTAACAGATTTGGTAGTCCGTGAAATATTAAAATCACCACCAAATAAAATATTTCTACTAGTAAATAAATGGGGCCAAATGAGGTGCAATAGCTGAATACAATCCCAATTATTTTGTGGAGCATAAATATTGATCAGGCTAAATGGGATGGCATTAATACTTACATCTAACAGTAATACCCTCCCAGGGGAAATATGTACTACATCCGTAACTTTAATGGTATGTGAAGTGAAACAGATCCCAATTCCTGAACATAAGTCAGTTCCCCCAGACCAATAACAAGGACCCCATCCCCATAAATCTGTAGCAACAGAAAAATCTTGAATCGTATACAACCTAGTATCCTGAAAAAATATAATATCATGATGTAGATCAGCAAAGATAGCAAAAGTGACCCTTTTTTATACAGTGATCTAATACTATTAGTGTTGAGACTAGCCAAAGAAATGTCATATCCAGAATGCAAAGATCAAAAAGTAATTTAAGTATGAGAGCGTAGCTTCCTACTACATTTACGCAATCCAATTCGACTAGATTTTTTGATTTTACATTTCGCCCCCACCCTTGGATCTAGAATAGTTTCATGGTCAGAAGTCATGTCCACTTGGGAGGGATTCTGAGAAGTCGTATCAGAGTCACGGTCCTCAGTATCTACAGAGGCTAAAATTTCAAATTTATTAGACACCGACACTGGGGCTGGAGACTGAGCCCAATCCAGTATTGAATGTTGTTCTACTTCTTTCTGAATTGGTGGCAGGGAGACAATGTCTTCAATTACATTCTTATCCAGAGAAGACACCACCGATGAACTATGTGGAACCCCCAGAGAGGGTACATTAACCTTATGGGTCGAATCAGTTGGACTTGATAATTCTGGTAGAACAAAAGGCCTATGAGGAACATGTCTAGGTGGGTGAGAAAGAACTATTGTGGGTTTAGTCACTAGAACAGCAGAATATGACTTTGGGCCTAGGGAAGTACTAGGCCTAATACCATCCAAAAGATTCCTAGCTGCTTTAAAAATGATTAAATCTTGTGTACCATAATTCGATTCCCCAGTATTATGGGCTGCCCATGGACAATCTGGAAATAAATGACCTAATTCATCACAAAAGTTACATTTCTCAGAGTTCTCACACTGATAGCCAGAATGTCCACCCTCCCCACATTGAAAACAGTAAATTTTTTCGTAAGACGTACTAATATGTCTTGGAGATCCGCGTTTATAACGTCGCCTGGGTTGACCAGGATAAAACAAAAAACCTTTATCACGCCCTATAAAAAAACAATTGGGGAGATGAACATATTCATCGTGAACACTATGGAGTTTAAGTTTAATCCTCCATCTCCCATTCCAAAACCCTTCCCCAACCAAAATGTGGTCTGGCATGCCTTGAACTTCACATCTCTTTTCTAACCAATATAGAATGTCAACCAAATTCACCCCTTCATTATGAAATAAAACAGTTGCTACTCTGAAAGGTTGTTTCGTTAGTGGAATCACTTGAAAATGGGACCATAAAGGGTTAGTTTTTAAAGAAGCATATTTCAACCAAAAAGTTTCTGAATTCGCAGGAGTCCTGAAACTAATATCAAACGAATTCTATCCTGGGCCCGTGAATTAGAGCATATATATCTGAGGGCGTAAAGCCCAAGCATTGTTTTAGTAACACTCTGCCCACATAGAATCGATCAGGAAGTTCAGCCATCCCTCCTAAATAACATAGTCGTATAGCATTACATCTTTTGGCTTGTTCCAAAGGTTTGGCAAATAAGTCTGCATAGTTAGTTTTAGGAGGTTCTGGTAAGGGAGCAGTAGAAACAACCAGAGTTTCCACCTCTATGCCTACAGTGTCTGTATCAAGTGTGTCAGAAAAAGCACTACCTGGTTTAACAGTCGGTTGTGCAGTAGTCTCAATAGAGTCCAAATTCTGGTTTCCTTGAGAGGTGACTGTTACACAGGCAGTGTCTATAGAATGGGCCAATACATCTGTCTGTGCAGTTGGATCAGCGACCCAGGAACCGTCCGCAAGCTGTTTCCATCCTGCCTTCGAAAGTGCTGTTTCTGGGGACCACGGTTCTTCCATCATTAGTTCCATCGAATCGTTCGTAGGTAGAGCGGCCAAGACAGACACCGGCGCAGGGGAAACTACGTCATCATTTGAACCAGGACCAAGTTTGAAAGTCCTGTGAACAGCATTAGGAGAAACTCCTAAAAACTGTTTTCTTTTCTTTTTCTCCAATAATTCAGCCCTTGCCGAGGTAAGAGCTAACTCCGTTTGTAATAATTGATTTTTCAGAATATCTCTTTGTAGTACCATTGCTGTAACCGTACCTTCTTCAATACCGTCTTCCACTCTTTCCAACTTATCAAAGACTTCAAAAGAGCTTACATTAGAATCTGGTTGTATTAAAGGAACGTTTTGCTCGGTAGCAACTTCCACCGCTCCTACTTTCAGCATGCAACCATCCTCCATTGCCGACAGTAAACTGTCTTCCTCCATAGGCGCCACATATGGGACAACGCCCCCTTCCAGAGTAGGGGAAATTTTTATTGAAAAAGAAACTACAAACCAAAATCACATTGACAAAAATAAATACAAAAGACTCATGTAACAGGAAAATCAGAATCAGTCACCCATGGTAAGCATTTCCATAAAGCAAACAATGATCCAGATGACAGATTTCTTAGTTCAGAAAAATAAACATCTTTTAAATCCAGTTCAATACTTTGGACCACCAGTAGGTGGGACATATCTTTTTGCTGCAAGGTGAAAAGACAGCGAGCAGTCCATAAATGTCATTTAATGATGGTAAACGATAAGTTTAGGGTGTCAATATTCCACTTTTTCCAGGTCACTGGAAACCTACCATATAATAACATCTTATAAGTAACAGAAGTAAATAAAGGTTCCTTCCATCTGTTCGCTAAAAATAACCAAAAACCAATGATATAGGAACAAAGAAAAAACAGCTGTTGTATTGTTTCATCCTGATTTACACATAAAGGTCTGGAACACAATCTTTCATTCAGCTGTTTACGTTTATGATTTGCCTTAATATTGATCCGTTCATGACAACTAAGCCAATGTAGATCCCACATCTTCTGGGGGATGTGAGGATTCCTTAACAGTGTGTATAAAGCAGGTAAGGAAGTAGGGGGACATTTGGGAAAAATTACAAGGTCTGCACAAGTGGTATCTATCAAAAAATTATAAATGGCTCTCCTATTTTGAGTCATAATCATATGGCTAGTAATCTTCCATTGTTTTAAACAGCAAAAGGTATCATGAAGATAAGAAGGGGTAGACGATACATGTTTAACCTGTTTCAAAGCGTTAAGGTCCCAAAGATGAAACCAGGGATGACAGGATTGAAAAAAATAAAATTCCCATCCCACATCATAATTAACTAAAAGTGGTTTAAGATTAGTCACAAAAAATAAACTATTATAAAAAAATAATGGGTGTATCATATTTAGACCACCTTCCTTGAAAGGTAAGCAGGTAATGGAATGCTTAATGGGATTCAGGGGGCTGCCCTATAAGGTCTGAAAAAAAAATACTCAGAAGTTCAGTTTCCAAAACACGGGGAGGGGAAACAACATAAGCCAAAAACCAAAAATTGGGAGCAAGTGAGAATTTATCAAGTAAACCCTCTTTTTTTTATTGAGTTTCTAGGTGTTCCAAAGAGAAACTTTGGCCTGTGCTAGGTCTAGTTTGGGAGTCCAGTTGAGAATGTCTAAAGGACCTGAGCCAAATAGAATGCCCAAAATCTTAATAGGGGTGTCACAAAGTGCAATACTGGAAACTATTACATCATTCGACTGCTGAGATCCAAGCCGTCGACTGACACATTTCTCCAAGTTCAGGGATGCTCCTGAAACAAGACCAAAGGACTTACAGAGATGGAGAGATGTGTCTGCCGAAGGAACATCAGCTTCCATTTAAAACTCATGTCATCAGCATAGGCTAAAACAGAAAGTGGTAAGGAACAAATAGGCCTAACATTGTGTGCTGTATTAATGATGCGAAGTAAGGGATCCAAAAAAAAGATATACAAAAGGGGACTGAGTGGACACCCTTGTCTAACACCTCTCTTTAAATGTATCAAAGGACCCTTCCAGCCATTAACAAGAGGGATAGAAGTGGTTGTAGAATATAATAAGCATAACCAGGAGACAGTAGTCATAGGAACCCTGTAATGTCTCAAAACCTGCCATAAAAAGTCATGACTCACCGAATCAAATGCCTGTCTTTGATCCAATGAATACAGGAGGCCTGTTAAACTATTTGAATTGCCATGTTCCACCAATTCCTGTAATAAAAGGACATGATTATGTATACTTCTGCCTGGAACATTACTAGATTGAGCTTCCAAAATAACAAGAGGGGCCAGCTTTGCTAGACAGAGAGCAATAATTTTAGTTAAAATTTTAAAGTCCGTATTCAATAGGCTAAGAGGCCTCCAATTAGTCAGTAATTTTCTGTCTCCTTTCTTATGGATATAGAAGGTACTATCCATATTAAATTCTAATGGTAAAGTATCAGCTTTTAAAAGGAAGTTATAAACTACGGCCAATTCCATGTTCAACTCAATATTAAGCAATTTATAAAACTCATTCAGAAGGCCATCCAAGCCTGGAGATACTCCAGATCGCAGAGTTGTGATGACCTCAACTACTTCTCGTGCCTGAATATCACAAGCAAGCATATCAGATACTGATTGTTGCACATCAGGAACAGAAATGGGACTAAGGAAGGTCAATATATCATGTAGACATGTAGGGAATGGACTGAATAAGTTTTGAGTATATTCGGCCACATAATTTTGGATAAGCCTAGAATCAGTAATTGTATGACCAGCTTCAGTCACAATAGTATCAATGGTTCTCCCTGTAATCTGTTTAGAAAAATATGCAAACAGGCAGATCACATCATAGGCACCTTTTACACTAAAACGTTAACATTGTTGCATTGAAGCATATTTTTTGGAGTGATATTCCATTAAAGATTTTTTCAGGGTACTAATTTGTGCAGAAAAATCCTGGCCAGTGGTATACGAAAGGGTAAGGAGTTTTTGCAGCTGATGTCGTGTCCTATGGTATGTGAAATAACAATCTTCATGATGGGTTTTGCTAAATGATTTCAGTAATTTCGTCAAATCCTTCTTCGTATCTAACCACCACCACCAAGGATCATCGTAAAGAAAAACACAGATTTTCTGTTTTGAAAAAAAGATTTAAGAAGTGTTAACAACAGAGAATTCTCTAATAAGGAAACATTAAATTTCCAAGTGCCAGGACCAAAAGTTGCAACATTCTTAGGACCAAGAAAAATGGTAAGCAAATCATGATCTGAAAATTCAGCCACCTGTACTTCAGCAGCAGAAGTTTGTAAAAAGGAGGACACAAAAAAAATCTATCTGGGTAGCTAAAGAGCCTTTATGAAAGGTAGGGGTATGTGTCTGGGTGAGAGAAAGATAAGCATCCTTCAGTTTTGCAGAAAATAAAAGATTTTTGAGAAAAGTGGTATTACAAAATAATTTTGTGGTTTTTGAGAATGAGGACCTGTCCTTAGTGGACAACCCACAATTGAAATCACCACCAAAAATAACGTGCATAGAGGTGTAAAGATAGGGTCGAACCACTTTCAAGAGTTCAGTCCTACGCGACTTGGTTTGTGGGGCATAAATATTGATAATCCTAAAGGGGATAGAAAGGAACCTAAAGTCTATCAATAATACTCTGCCAGGGCATAAATCTAGAATCTTAATAATAGAGACATTAGGAAGATGAAACATAATACCCACCCAGAACATGTCTCCTGTCCAAATGACCAATAGGAGGGGCCTAAATGCTAGGATTTTTGGCCCCTAGAAATTTCAGGCAAAGAATGGAATCTAACATCTTGTAGAAGTATGAGACCGGCAGTAAGGCAAGACAAAAATGAAAAAACTGAATCCTCTTATGTTGTTTTTTATACTGTTAACATTAACAGTATGTACTGCAAAGAAGTAGACATATGCATAGCAATCACCTCTGTCTACCCTTTCTCGGGGTACATTCTTTATGTTTTGTCTTGGCCTTGGCTTTCCTTTTTTGGGAACCCACATTGTCGATAGGGACTTCAGTATCTGTAGTAAGTTCAGGGTGAGAGGACTGGACAGAAGAAGAGTCAGAGGCTGTGTTTTCAGAAGCATGTTGCAGTAATTCATATTTATTTGTCAAAGGGAGAGTCTCTACCCTCTAAGCCTCAGAAGAAGGTGAACCAAACTTTCTTGAACCCCGTGTAATTCTAGAAGGTGTAGTAAAAGGGTCAGAAGGGGAAGGTTCCGTTGTTTCTAATGGTGCCGGGGGGGGGGTCCCATAGAAGAGCCACCTGAAGTAGAACAGCTAGGAAGAACTGGGGAAGAAGGAGGGTAGGGAGGTAGAGAAAACATAACAGGTTGTGGGACAGGCTCAGTCAAATCCTCCCCAGCAGTTATTACAGTGGCAGTGGAAACAACACTATGTGATTCAGCTAAAGTAGTAGGAGGGGGAGGGAGCAACTGTAGAAGAAGAGGGACCCTTAAAGTTAGAACGTTGGGATACTGTAATAATAAGCCGTTGCTCCTCTCCATCAGCTAAAGTAGGAGAATTATGGGCAGCCGAGGAACATTGCTGAAAAGTATGTCCCAGGTCTTCAAAATAAAACACAGAGAGGTTCTTCAGTACACTGTGAGCCTGCATGACCAAGACCACCACAGACAGTACATTTAATAGTGTCACAAATGCTGCTGAGATGAGAAGTGGAACCGCACTTATAGCAGGCTTTAGGTTGTCCAGAATAGAACAAAACTCCCTTATCCCTGCCTAACAGAAAACTATTGGGTAGGTGTTGAATACCTGTATCAGTAGTCCGGAGCATAACCCTAACCTTCCACCCTCCCATCCACAAATTTTCCGAATCAAAAATAGCTTCAGGGTCAGAAAGCACTGTTCGTCTTTGTTTCAGCCAAACTGTAATATCATTCAAACTAACACCTTAATTTCTAAACAGAATAGTGACAGTCTTTTGTGCAGGTTTCGTTAAAGGAATTGCACTGAAAGGTGACCATAAAGAGGTATTTTTCAACAGATGAAATTGGGACCAAAATTTCTCTAAACCTTTTAAGGTTTTAAAACTTACATCAAAATGGGACTCATTAGAAACATGTATCAATGCGTGGACATCATAAGCAGCAAATTTTATGGAGTCTTTAAGCAAAGTGCGTCCAACAAAAACCCTATCAGGCATTTCAGGTAAACCCCCCAAATACTGTAATCTGACAGCATTGTGTCTCTTAGCCTGTTGGGTGGGAACAGAAAAACAAGATGCATACATTTTAGTAGATACAGAAGCAAGAGAAGTCGATCGTTCAGTCCGTTGAGGTGGTAGACCAGGGCCCTGGGGTGGTAAACTTCGGTGAAAAGGGTTGGAGTCTGAAAACGGAGCTGCAGGAGAAGTGGAAACCGGTAAATTGAGAATTGGATTCTGTGTTAAGCGCAAAGCAGGCGTAAGCGTTAAGTCCAACTGTTCTTGCACAGGAGAAATCGCTGGGGCATCTGCAGGGTGATCCGAATGGGGGAAGGACCGGAGCGCCAGGTACCGACAACTGGATCCGTCTCACACCCTGCCGCAACAAGAGCAGAGTTAACTGATCAGTCTCCCTGTGGAACAACCTCTGCAGGGGGCAAGTCAGATGCAGAGGTTTGTGGAAGAAGATCGGGGGAAACAGCAAGGTTGTCAGGAGAAGTTTCAGCAGCAGGAGCACAAGAAATCATCGAACAGACCACATTGGAATGCGGAAATGTCAAGGCTGTCTTTCGGGCGTCTGACGCAGTAGTCTGCAACAGTGAGTCAGAATCAGTAGGCAGCTGCAAAGCTGAGTTCTTAAGTGCTAAAAGCTCCTGTTTCTTTGTAAGATAGTTGTTTCCTCAAGTAATAGCAAAGCATCCACATCTGTAGGTCGTAAACATTCAGTATTCTGTAGAGACTCTTTAGCAGATGATAACTGTTGCAGTATAGGAACAGACTGGGAAGAAACAGTTGCTTGCTTACTTTGATCCATCGAGGTTTCTGAGGAAGGGAATGAACTGGGAGATGCATACAACTTGGATCCATTAGAAGAAGCTTGAGGAAGAATCAATGAGGTCTCTGGCATTCCAGAGACAGGGGAGGAGACCGACTTCCCTGACTCCAACACCTCCATGTCCTCCACAGCATGTCCAGAGGCAGCCATCCTGGTCCCACATGAAAATGGGACCCCCCTGCTCACAGGAAGCAGAGTAGGAGAATTTCCCTAGTGTTCTGGCCAAATTTCCCTCATTCACTGAAAATACCATCAACAGCTTAATCTGGTTCAAGGTCAGTTGGCATTCATCTGTATCCCCCTTCCCCGGGTCATGCCTGAAAATAGGCAGGATTTGTCTAGTGCACTTACCTGGTCAACAAAAGCTGAATAAATAAAATAAATAAATAACTGGAATCAGCCAATCAGAGGGCAGGATTTTTGGAAGAGATCCCAGGGACTTTGGGCAGTTGAGTGAGTTCTGTTCTGGGCTCAGATCGAGTCAAGAGGGCTCAGTGCTGTGGGAGATTACATCTAAGGCCTTTCTCAGGGCTTAAAGCAGTTTGTCAGAGGAATAAAGGAGAAGAATTCTTGCTGTTCAGAGGAACTCTGCATCTGTGAGAATCATTCCAGGCATCTTGCTGGAGTTTGTTGTTTTAGAGGAGACTTCTGCTGCAGCCATCCTGCACCAGCGTGGGACTGAGATAACATCTTTGAGCTGGGAAAGAGACTTTCTAGAAACTGTATGTAAGCCAGAGGAAAGGTGGATACTGATCTGAATCAGAGAGACTGTAAGAAAGAAAAGGTGAGCCGGTGCTCTATGCTTCAAGGATCTGTTGCTGTGATGAAATCCAGCTGAGGAAAGGAACTGTTGATCTGGAGTTGGAGTTTCAAATCTGTTGCCCAAAGGTTCTGGAAAGCAAGAAATTTGAAGAAACTGTTCTGGCTGAACAGCAGAGCTGTTTTTTGTTGAGAGGGAAGAGAAACCAGGAGATTTCCAGCGTAATTCAGAGCCATGTGGGGAACTTACTAACCACTGCCAAGTGGGGTCTGCTGGCTACAGGAGGCCACCGTCGCATGCTGGGGGAGCTGGGGCACCCATGACCTGTGAGAGAGCAGGGCTGTGGAGCCACTCCTAGGTCTGGGTCCTCTGTGGTTTTGTGGGCCTTGCATGGGAGCTCTGCAACGGGCCTGAATAGGCTGAAGGTGACAAGCTGCTAGAGCTTCAGTCAAGGGCATAAGCAGCAAACCTTCAATCAAGCTTAAGACTTCAGAATAATTACAGCAGCCCATTTGTTCTGCCCTTTCTGAAGTGAAATCCCTAGAGATTGAATGGTGAATGCCTCCTGCTCCAGGAACATCTCAGATCTTTAAGATTGTGAGTATCCAGGGCTTGCCCTGGCAATCAAGGGGAGTAAAGGTTTAACTGTTAACTTTCAGTTGGCATTGTTCCTAGGGCCTCAATGATCAATCAATCAATCAAACTTTATTTAACCAGGTAGTTACATCATTGAACAAGCTCATTTTCAAGATGGTCCTGGACATAAAGGACAAATATGTTTATAGTAGACAACATTTCATAAAACAGTAGGTGTCAAATACAGGTTAATACAGAATACAAAGTCATTATTTGATTGTAACAGAATATGTAAGGTAAATGCAAGTACAGACATCTAAAGTGCAGCGTAAACAGGTTGAAGATTGTAGAGTACAAAGCAGGAGAGGAAGAGAGAACATAGAGGAAGGAAAAGGATAATAAGGTTTAGGAGACATAGAGGGGGATGGGAGATGGAAGCCTACTGTAAGAAGGCCCCCAGTGAAGGTAATGAAGAAGAGGAAGGAGGTGTAGGGGGGAGGTGGTTGCCCTAAGGGATGCTGGCCAACACGGGAAAAAAGAAGGCCAGCGGTATCTGAAGTTAGGGGGTTCAGTTCAGCAAAGTATTGCTTTACTTGAAGCAGTCACATGCCAGTTTCAGGCATTTGTAGAGCAGCCACCTGAATGCACAGTGATTGGGCAGCAGGGAGATTTTAAGAGATTTTTCCATGCAATTCCAGAGCGCTGGTAAGAAGGAGCTAACGACAGTTGAGTCAAGATGCGTCCTTGATCGAGGTAGCTTGAAAAGGACAAAGGAGGAGTTCCTAAGTCTGTAAGCACCTTTTGAGCAATGATGGCCAACACATGGCACTGAGCAGGCCTGCAGAAACCTGCGTACCAGTTGTGACAAAGGGACAGTCACTGGTACCAGTGGGGGTGGGCTCTGCGGTGGTCTGGCCTATGGGCCCTGTTGTTATTAATTGTTTCTAACCATTTTTACCTTCATAGCTATTCCTTTTCCAGGTACCAGACCCTAGGCCTTCCCCATAATAAAGCTGTGTTTTGTTGTTTGAAATTGCTGTGTGAAGGCTGCTTTGTGGAAACTAACTGTAAGGTGCATGTAGAATATGGCACTGGGAAACTGTTTGGCATCCAGTGTGTGGGGTTCTTGGAATGGGACATAGGTAGGTACTGCATCCCAGGGGGTTGCACCAATCATACACCTGAACCACTGCAATTTACTCTGGGTGGAGGCACTGCACTATTTAATGTATTTCTTTGTGATAGAAACCCCGAGCACCACCGTAGGGTTACATGTCGCCGCAGCGACAGGATATTTGCCGACCATCAGTACAGTGACGGCACAATACCGACAATTAGCATTGTGCCATCGCTGTACAAAAGTGTTTTCTGGCATGGGGATTTGCCTCCTGAACCCCCTGCACTATAGATTATCAACTCTGAGTCAAGAGTTCATTCAGGGAAGGGGCATACTCCCCAGAGACAGCAGCATCGGGAAACCAGCAGACCATCACAGCGAACTGTTGATTTTTTTGCTGTGATGGTCTTTGCTGTTTTCTCATCACTGTTCCAACATGATACCCCACTGTAGCAGGACCCAGGCTCCTTAACCTGTATGAATGTCAACAGGCAGGGGCAGTAGCCCACTGGCACACAGCACCTGGGCTACATGGCAATTCGAGGTGGGGGAGTCACATAAGGCAGGAGACTCTTTTCGATCCCCACCAGCAGAAAATCAGCATCAAACTCTCCTGTAAAGTTAAAACTACTAATCTAAATTTCTCCAGCACTGTTACATACCAGGATGCAGTGACACTGGATGTGCATCCCTTATTTCAGGACTATACCTTCAACAGCAGAGAAGTTACAAACTTTCGAATTTATTGAATGTTTTCAACACTTTTCACAAATCATAAATAAGTAAACCAGATCTTTCTACTGTATATTTAATAGTTTCTGTGACCCTTCCAAGAAGGTTAATCATGCTTATTTTCATATGCCACATAGGTAGGAGCTGGAGCTTCTATTTCACTTTTTTTGCCATGACTTCTAGGGTGGCTACTATCAGTAAGGTTCCCCTTGCTCCATAAAGGAGCATGGTCTAATTGTAAGTGCACTGTGGTTACAGCATCAGATGTCCACAGTGAGACTTAGCTATGACACAGAACAGAGCTTTTCTCTACTTGTTGGCTCAGTTAGATGGTCAGGGACTTCCCTGTCCAACACAAGCTGGGAGATAACACAACCCCACTGGTTCATGAAATACTAGTCACATATCATTTGAGGCCCATTACACATCACATATTCAGCATAGCCTTACAGGTGGGTAGCTGCATAACAACAGCTCTAGACAGGGTATCTTTCATTGTTAGGCTTTAAGCCAGTACCTGCCAACCTTCCCAGTTCACAAACGTACTTCACTCACCCCCTGGGGTCGGGTTCAAAATCTTATAACTCACCCCTTCAGCCTACCAAGGAGGTAATGTACAGATGGATGAACACAGAAGCAGGAACTTGTTGGATCCAGCAGAGCAAACTCCTTGAGGGAAAACCCACATATGAGGCCTTTCACATCACTGATGATGTTCTCTCTCTCCTATGAAAGCTAACTAGAGGGTTCACACATCAGGAGACCTGTACCACATCCCAGATCAGTACCCGTTTTGCCACCACCTAAGCAAGGCAAGTCCCTCTGGACAGTTTCAGCTGGCACCATGAGATGAATCATTCTTGTAACTCCTGTATCTCTGTTGGATCCTCCTCCAATTACCACCAAAGGTTTTTACACATTCCTGACCATACCACTGCAGGTCCACGCCCTACCTGCAGAGAGTAGAACTGATGCATCTAACAGCTATACTCTGGAGGGGGCTTACAATACCATTTCTGTTGATCATAGATTTGTTTATGTTTATCAAAATGTAATTAGTGAAACAGTGGGAGTTACAGTAGCATTCCTTAACTGGTTTATTTTTATTTCTTTTTACAATGTTTTGCCAGGAAAGACACACTAAGCTGAGGCTTGTTTCCAGGTGCATACTGAGAGCACGGGGAAGTTCAGTGACTTGCTCATTGTCACACAGTATGCAAATGGTGGCTTTAGGATTCAGTCCCAGTTCTCAAGATTTGTAGGCCAATGCTCTTAACTACTATTGTATGCTATACTGCCTCCCCTGGTAGACACCCTTATTATGGTGTTGTTAGTATGCATTCAAGCTGAGCTTAAAATTTGCCCAAGTTGGACTGATGCTATGGGTCAAGAATCATATAGTTCAGATAGTGTGCATAGTGGTAATCAGTGACTGGATGCAGTATATATCTGCATATATGGGGAAATATCAAAAAAATCAAATTAAAAGGAATGGGGATTACCTGGGATGTACCATACCATGATATAGCCAGATATTCTGCATTATATCACTAGCTACTATCAGCTAACCTAGATCAGATAAAAACTGGATAGTGGATTATCTGAATTGATTACCTGCTTTAAGGAGAAGCGGTACATTTGGAGAGTGCATTGACTGAGCTCTCTCATATGCTAATGGACTGGATAAATCATTTTCTGAACAACCCTAGTATTCACAGTTTTATACTTTCATGTCTTGGCCCCCTTATGTAGAACATTATAATAACAATGGCTTATATAGGTTGGGGGCCATGTATGCACCCCACCAAGATGGCTGCTTAAACTACAGAGCTCTTGATTGCCACAACTGAATCCTTCAGAATCCTGCAGTTTGAATTGCCTACATGAATTTTTTGGATGGATTTTTCAGAGGACTCCTCCTGGATGGACTGGTTGACACCAGCTTCTGGTGCAGGCTTAAAAAGAAAGAGGGAATTAAATATTTCCCTTCCATCATGTATGTAAGCACAGGATGAAATGACCAACCACCAAGTCCACTCTGGGATCTCTGATCTGGCAGACATCTTGATACACAGGAAGGGCTAAATCAGCTTGGGATCTGGACTGTAGCAACAGAAAGCAAAGTAACAATCCTGGAGGATTGTATGGATGCCAGTAATCAGATTAACAAAAGATTCAGCAGTTAAGATAACATGCCTTCATAATAAACTTGATGACCTTGCGAATCATGGAAGGCAGACAATGTCCACTTGATGGGACTGCTGAAGGGGAGTAAAAGCCAAGACATGGTTGGTTCCCCTGTGTGTGCCAGCCCCAAGTGGCTGCACCTGGAGCAGATGTTCATCTTCAAGATGCAGCATGCTCACAGAGATCCTGCTGGTGAACCATAGTCCTCAAGGCAGCAAACCAGACCTGTGGTAATCTGCTTCCTTAGATATCAGGGCCAGGAACTCATCCTCTAAAAAGACAGGTACTTACAAGGGTAGCAGCCTATATGGGTGAGTATTACTGAGCGGCTCAATATGAGTGGCTCAGTAATACCGCTCCCATGTAGAGCGAGTGGAGAAAAAGAGCTCTAAATATCTATAGCGAGCATAGCAGTGAGAGATACATGCTACACACGTGAGCAGAGGATAAAAAGAATTATTTGGCCAAGCCCTGCTGAGATGATCATTTGGTGTAGTGACTTGAACCACTGCTCCTGGAGCCTGTGGTGCCGTGTTCAGATCCTGGTGCGGGCAATATTTTTTTGCTCCCAGGGGGAGTTTCTATATTTTCTAAGTCCACTCCCCCTGGAGTTGAGAATCCTTACTTTGGGGGGAGCAGGGGGCTTGCCCCCCCACAAAGAAGGGTGTGGGGATGAAGCCCCCACATAAGAAAAGAACTAGTGCATATTTGTAGAGGACCGTTGCTGTTTGTGGCTGTCACTCTAACGAGAAGTTGCCCTTTTGTTGCGGGCGATTCTTTACTCGCTTAATGAGCGGCGCAATAAGTGACTCACCCTTATCACATAAAACCCTTACAAGATATCACCTACCTGATTAAATACTTTTCCTTTTTCCCCAACTATTCTCAGACAGTACTGGCTGACTGATGTGCTTTTGACAGCATCAAGCAAGACCTACGCAAGAGGGGTCTCAAGTACTCCCTTAGTTTCCCAACTATTCTTCATGTCAAGTTTGGGGGTAAGATTGGTTACTTGGTTACTTTCAGCAACACCTGGGTAGCCCGAGGAGAGACTCATCCCTGACACACACACCAACAGTGACAAAAGAGACCAAGTAAAGTGGCCTGAACATCCATGTGTATGTATACAAATTAATCTCCATGTTCAGTCTTTGACCTCATGATAACACATTTTCTACAACATCCATGGTCTCTCCTCCATTTATTCTAGTTGGACTTAAGTGTGTTGCTGTGCTCCTTTCCTGTGGCAACTTCCCCTTTTTTCCCTCACAGCTTCTGCGGCTGATCTACTTTCCTGTGGCAACTTCCCCTTTTTTCCTTCACAGCTTCTGCGGCTGATCATAACTGGATAAAGAGCTTACGTTACTGGGCCTAGATGCTTTTGTGGCAGCTTACCTCCCATTCCAGTTGCTGGCTCTTCCTGCCAGATTCTGCTACAGTGACTGACTGACTTACCAGAAGAGAGATGAGTACCTTCCTTGGTGCTAACCCATGCTGCAATAATATAAGAATCATCCTCTTGATAATGATGATTGCAGCATGAGATTGAGTGGGAGCAGCCTAAACTCCAATGAATACTTTTTTTGATCTCTATGGTCAATAGTACCAGTCTCTGCAAGACAGTATGTTTGCTACAGCACTCTTGTTTCCCCCTTCCTTTGCTCCAGTTGGGTCTTGTGTGTGTCACTGAGCTACATTTGATGTGGCAGTTCCCTCCCCTCCCAGTCTCTTCTACTGCGATCAGTCATGGCTGGTCAAGGGACCGGTGCAGTTGGTCCCACAAATGCTGACTGCCATTGATTTCCCATATCATTTAGTGGTGCTTCCCACCTTGTTACTGCAGTGGCAGGCTGCTATGTCAGTGTTGATGGACTGGCCCTCTCATCACATTCCTTAACTGGGACATTTGGGGATGGACCAAATTTGCTACACCTCCCCTTCTATGGTGATATATGCTCCAGGAGAGGATAACAGGTGTGACCTTGAATCTGAATGGCAAATGCCAATGGCTACAGCTCATCACTAATACAGAACGTGGCCTTATAAAATCATACCTCTCATCCATCATTTTTTATTAGTAGACATCACTTGGGCCTTTGCTGCATATTGGCAGAGCAAGTACAATTATGTTGGATGCATGTGGATGGGAGCACTACTCATGGTATTTGGTATGGTTCCCTGTTCATATAAATGCTCTGCTCCCCCACCCACTCTCTCACTCCCTAACATTATCTCATAGGGACAGCCACATACATGGATTGCCACTCTTTTCACAGCTCCTCTGACATGTAGGCCTCCTATTCAGAGTTCTGGAGCATGAATAATCTTAATGTCATGTTTGCATTATGTTGACATTGTTCTAAAGATTTTCAAACTTTAAATTGCTGATACTATGGCTAAGATCACCTTTGCTTTCCCATGTCTGGTTACCCAAACCCACTTTTATTTTTTTCTCCCCTCCTCCTACCCAACTGGCTATGTCCTATGCCTGCAATGCCTGAAGAAGTGCTCCAACTCACCGGAAGGGGGTGGAGCACGTTAAGCCTACACATGCATTTTTTAGAGTTGCCTACCTGAGACAAACACCCCCCACCATGCTTACTTTATGTTAAAGCTGGTGCTGTGACCCTACTCCATATATCTGTTTGAACTACACATTTGCAACCCCTTCCCTGCTCTCCCTTCCCTAGTTGTCGGTCCAATAGTACCTAGTTGTTTGAAGATGCTCTCCACACATACGTGGCAAAGGGACTTACTGGTTGTATGAGGCAGACATCCGCAATACTGTCTCACATCAGGTGTGATATTGACACTGTGGCTGATATGTGGTCAGGAAACCTTTCTGTGTGCTGCATCCTTGTCCCCCCAAGACAAACAGAACGGGGTTATATCCAGGCCTCTCACCATCGATACTATTTGGAATTTTATCTACTGTTGTGGTAAACCTAGTGTTTGCTAATTTGAGTAACGCTGTTGTAAGTCTACTTGACAAGGTACACATACAGTGCCAATGTTGCACACAGTATATACAGTATGGCTCCATAGGGATTGAGTACTGGGGACAAGATGCCTTGCTAAGGTGACATCATCACACTGCATGTTCCTTGCAGCCTCAGACTCCGATCGGTACAGTGCTCTTATAATGTTTCCTGGTTGTGTCAAAGTGAAAAAAAAAACAAACACTGAAAATGTACAAAAGTCCTGATTTTAAGGTACTTATTTATATTATTCAGTATTCTCCCTTTCAGCTATACTTTCACAGGAGGGTTTCAAGAAGAGTGGGCCCAGCAAAAATACTGTTTAGATATCCTTTAACAATAAAGTAATGAAGGTACATTGAATTGTTTCATTGCTCTCTCGTAACTTGGGCAATTTTCAATATTTTGACCCCAAATTTTCAACACAGCCATTTTTTCACACCCCCTCATAAAAATGACAGTTGTCATTTTTTGAATCCTGGCCAAAATGTGTTTTCATACTTATAGGGCAAAATTAAATTTCAGCTAGTATTTTATAAATGACACCAGTCATGTTCAGAAAGGGCTCATAAAAAAATTATGATGAACATTTGGGGCCAAAATATGAAAAAAAAACTAGTAAGTTATGAGGAAACATTTAATCGTTCGAATGTTTACTCATAACGTACAGGATAAGAGGATAATGGATGGTCAGCAGTGAACAACAACACTGTGCTTACTTTGAGAGGTTGTCATAACAAGCAAGTAAACTTCAAGGGAGAAGCGAGCATTTTTGGTTGTCAGACAACCTCAAGAAGTAAACTCAGCATTGTTGATTACTGTTGCCCATCCATTGTCTTTTACAGTGTATGGACAACAGCAAATCAATGGCTGTCCACTTCTTATGTGTCGCAATGTGATTTCAGACTTTAGGCACTCCCTCAAACCCAAGAACAAGCCCACTCCATCCCCTGTCTCCCGATCTCACACACTAATTTTTTTTTATAAATTTACACACTCCTGGTTGTTTAGTGAGCAATGTTAAATTAATAATATGTCCTTAGTTTTGCTTTCCTTCAATCATTGCTGCTCACTTACAGGTCCATGTCCCACTGCCGTGTCCATTTCCCAAAGTGCAGAGCTTTAGTAATAGGCATGTACAAGTGCATTTGATGCTGTTATACCATCAATGTGACCTACTCAAGATGGTACAACAGCAAGTTGATGTCACATCGATGGTACAACAAAGTTAGCTCTCAATCGAATTTAGCGCATAATACCACTCTCCCATACACTATTTTATTTTTGCAGATCTCAGCCCCTAATATACAACATATTGTGTTACCCCAACTCATGAACGTGACAGGTGTCATTTTTTTTAATTCCTTCCAAAGTATGTTTTCACAGTCACACTGCAAAATCACCTTTGGGATAAGATTTTAAAAATTCAATCTGACTTGATCATGTGTTGCCTCTCAACTGGCCTATTTTGGGAAATATAATCTAAAAATGCTTAAAAGTAGGACACCAGTGACAATGAGATATTAGATTGCATCTGGTCTATTCTGGAAAAACATAGAGTAAAAATGTGTATAAGTAGGACCCAGTACAACAGCAATACAAGTGATGAATTTTGGCATTGACAAATGCTTGTTGGTTTTGTTTTGCTGAACTTGGAGGCTAAACAGCTTGCTGAAATGGGAGCTAGGCTTGTATTTGGGGTGAGATAGCCAGACATGCACATGTGAATATGGGCAGCTGGGCTTGACTTTGATTGTCTGTCTGTGGGGCAGTTCAGCATGTGTTTGGGGTAAGGTTGCTGGATGTGCATATGGGCTTGTATTTGACTGTCTTTCTGCTGGGCAGCTGGGCATGTGGAAGGAGAGCTAGCTGTGGGCTGGGTGAGCTACTCATGTTGTTGGAAGAAACTTGTTTTTTTGAAACCTTCCTCTTCCATGCTCAACTGTAAGCATGAGATTAGAGGGAGGCTGATTAAGGGGTAATGTGAGGAAGTTCTTTTTCACAGAAAGGTGGTGGATGCAAGGAACAGCCTACCTCAGGAAGTGGTGGATAGGAATACAGTGCAAGGCTTCAAACAGGCATGGGATAGGCATAAGGGAGCAATACAGATGAGTATAAATAGATGGGCCATTAACAGAGTACAGGCCTATGACACATTCATAAGGTAGAAAAAATGGGCAGACTGGATGAGCCTTGCGGTCCTTATCTGCCGTCAGCTTCTATGTTTCTATGTTAAGCTGGGCATGCATGTGTGGATGAGGGTAGTGCCTTACCTTCTGTGTGCCCCTGTGTTTGCTTTATGGTTTTGGTGACCCATACCTGCTACTGTGCAAGTTGGTTTGAGCTCCTGAATGATTCAGGTGGGGTCTTAGCTTCTTGTGCTCCTGAGTTTACTTTATGGTGCAGGGACGGTTGTCACCCTACCAGCCACTCTGTGTTGACAGCAGATGGGGGAAGGAGCATACTGCAGCAGCACCCAGAGCCACACGGCATATGGGGGGCACACAGTAAGTGAAGCCCCAGGTACAGTACAGTACAATGCTATTGGGCAGAGTGGGGTTGCAACTAGTTCTAATGCTATTTTTGTGCCTTTGTGCAACTTTGGTCTCAGTCCCTGACTTAGTCGAGGGGGGGCAGACATAGACCATAAGGCCCTGTCAGTTTATTTATTTATTTATTGTTGACTGGGAAAGGAGGGCTAGAAAATTCTGTTTATTTTCAGCCTCGTTCCAGGGGAAGGGGATACAGATGGATGCCACCTGACATTGAACCAGATTAAACTGTTGGTGGTATTTTTATTGAATGGGGGATATTTGGCCAGGACACTGGGGAAATTCTTCTACTCACCTGTAGGGGAACCTCTGGTCTGTGAGATGGCCACTTGTGTTGTGCCAGCGGAGAGGATGGAGGTGATTGAGCTGGAAGAACAAACTACTTTGATCAAGGATACTAATGCTGAATCTGAACTGTTTTTTGATGCCAGTGGAATGGATGCGGGTATGGATACTAACCCTATGTTAGAGGATGTTACACCGGTAAATACGGAAGTTGTGGTACAAGAGGAACGTTCTGGTAAAGTTTTGAATGGCACTGAGAGGTCTGCTACAGAGGGTTTACATGCAGATGCATCGAAAGAACTGCAGTTAATTTTGCAGGAAGAAGAGGCTCTCTTTAAAGCGAGACAAATAGAGCTCCAGATGGCTATTGCAGCAGCCCAACAACAGCCTACAGTGATACAGGCCAAGAAGCCAGAGGTGACAGTACAGCTGCCAGATGCAGACATGGCAGCTCCTGGATCGGCGGAGAAACAGGGACCTTTGAGCACAGACACAAGCGGCAGTTAGTGTGCTACAAAAGAACTTCAACAGCAGTTCCACTTTAATGCAGGTACAAGACATTCCCCTTTATTTGTGTTTGCAGGTAATTTATATACTCTGAATGAGGGATCCTAGTTAGGATGGGCTAATTTGGGTACTACGGAACCCAGCCCACAACGAGATGCTGTGCAGGAGGATGTAGGGGAATTATCTATGAGAAAACAAAACCCAGCAACATGGTCTGTGGACAAGGCTTTGACTAAAGCCGGCTGGGAAAAATCAAAGGAGACAGGTACTTGGGTCTCGGGCCCAACAAACATTTCCATGACTGTACCAAATATTTCTAAGAGGACTGAAATATCTGTCCCTCTGGCTAGTGGGTCTAGGTTAATGGACTGGGGAACAGAAATGGATGTTGATTCCCCACTGAATATTTCGGAAGGTTTGGATTTAACGCAAAACCCAGTTCTTTCAATGGTAAATGGGCTGGTGTCTAGGCCTAGGGATACTAGACAAACTGCAAATCAGCCTGTAGGGTCTCATGTAAGTTCTGTGGACAGGGATGATGTGCAAAGCTCTGACATGACTAGAACCTATGCATCTTTATTTCTTGCCCCAGTTTTTCCTGCTAAACGTCATAATGCTATCAGGCTGATATATAAAGGAGGTCTGGATAAATTTCCAGACCGTAAGCATGTGGCTAGAGTTTTGTTAAGAGGATCTATGCACTTTACCCCAGTGGAAATTTATGCATTGATGCATGTTTCAGGGGAGCCTGTTTTTGATATCAGTTTTAAGCAGGGGAGCAGCTTACAGAGGTTTTGGTCCTTATAGTGTACTCTGAAATCATCACCTTTATGGTCCTCCTTTGAAATTGTGCCTCTAATGAAACCAGCACATGGGATGATAACAGTACTGTTCGGAAATGAGGGAGTGAGTGTGAAGGACTTGGTATACTGGCTAAAGCAAAAATGTATAGTCCAGGGGAACCCAGAGCCCAACTTCGATGAAGATCATATTTGGACAGGTGGCTGGAGGGTTCAAGTGATTCTCAACACCTCAGACACAGGGCTGATTCATTTGCCCAACAGTTTTTTTTCTAGAGAAGGACAGAAGGGTTTTGTTTTATTTAGGCCAGCCAAAGGCCTGCTATCATTGTGGGGCTACTGGACATCTAAGCAGTATGTGTGACAGACTAAAGTGCATGAATTGTAATCAGTTGGGTAATACCTCTGGGTTGTGTAGAAATGATCAAGTTTGTAACCTGTGTGAGTTAAAGGGGCACACATAATACTTTTGTTCATCGGCTGCCCATAATCAGTTGACCAAGTGGATTGGGATGAACAGAGGGTCATCATAGCTTTGGCGCAGCATACTAGTGCTCAAAGAGCAGCAACTAGGGCCAATGACACATCCTCAGTTGCTTTTGACATAGCTGCTCAGGCTCCAATAGAATCAGTGACTAGTTTGGCTTCCCAGGAGGTTATTCCCCAGGCTGCATTACTTCAAGATGAGCTTTCAATTAGGGTACCACAGCTACAAACGGATGTAACAGTTCTTGCTGATGTGCCTATAGGAAATGAGGGTATGCTCCCCCCCCCTCCGCAGCCTGACCCTCAGCCTTCCAGAGAGCAGGTTGTAAGGGCTTCTAGATGCAGGCAGATTTGGAAACAACCTGTGTTAAAGATTTCTAAGATCTCTGAAACTCCTACAAAAAATAGGTTTGCCCCCTTGCCAATAGAAGATGTAAGATCTGCTGATGAGACTGATGGCTCATCAATTGTCTCATCTTTACAGGACCCAGGTTTGGAATTAGAGGATCCTCTGCAGGACCCTGTGGACCCCTCCCACCCCTCAGAAAAATACTGATAAACTGAAAAATGTTAGAACCATGAGAGCTTCTTCAAAGAAGCCCCCCATGAATGTTTTTGTTTTGAAAGGATGTGCTTGTGTAGCCTCCCCCCACTGGCCCCCCTTTTTTCTCTGTCAGCAGGGCTTCTCCTCTCACATCTAGGTGCCACCAAGAGGGGTGGGGGTAGTCACTACAAATTATCTTTGCAGAAACTCTGTGGACCCATTACTTCTACTTCTGAGCCTGCCATCCTTCAGACAGGCAAACCAAGTGTGGCAACTACCTGGCTCACACCTAGGGGAACCATTTAGTATGGCTGCAGTTTTCCATACTTTTTCTTGTCTCAACTTGAAATTTAAAAGCTGGCAAACATTATTGTTTGATGCAGGCAAGGGGCACACACAATCTGGCTTTACAGCTCCTTGGTAAACTGTGGCACAATTACAGCAGCACATTAACAGCAGTACACAGCGGCACATATGGATGGCACTTCTCTGGTCAATCCCTTATGTGCAATGCTTCTGATTTTTTGGGCTACCTACTGCCAGACAGACAAAACTCTAGCCACAATCTGAGCAAACCTTTTTTGGTTTCTTCCAAAATCCAAAACAAATCCCAGTGGTGCCTCCATTTTGTAACCTCCCCCACCGGACCCCCTTTTTTCTCTGTCAGCAGGGCTGCTCCTCTCACATCTAGGCACCACCGAGAGGGGTGGGGGTAGTCACTGCAAATTATCTTTGCAGAAACTCTGTGGACCCATTATTTCTACTTCTGAGCCTGCCATCCTTCAGACAGGCAAACCAAGTGTGGCAACTACCTGGCTCACACCTGGGGGGACCATTTAGCATGGCCTACAACCTGGGTCCCTGGGAGAAAACATTTGCTCAGCATTGTGCTAGGTTTGTTCTTCTGGTCAGGGGCACCCAAGTAAATATGGACACTGGAAGCAATAACTGAAATGTCCAAACCAGGATGGGATTCTAGAGTGTGGCTTTTATTCACATAACACAAAGAATAACAAAGCAAAGATGGACCCCCACAGGGCTACACTCGCTGGTAATGCAGATTACATAGGTACAGAGCACACTTCTTCACTACAAACCCTCAGGTTCTGAATGGATCTTGGCACACATGGTCTGAACTGGTACACTTCTCTTCTATTCCTTGACATGGCACCCTGGCCAGTACTAGGACACTTTTCCATATGGCATGGAGGTTGATGGTGGCTCCCTAAACCACCCATGAGCACTTTCTAGCTCTCAGGGAAAATCCAAAATCCCACATCTGGGTGCTTTCTTAAGACATTGGCAAAGTGTCTGAGAGAAAACCATAGTTGCCCAAACTGAACCTGGAGAGTTAAACCTGATTACTCCAGATGGGGGGTCTCCCACTACTTGCTACCAAATCTATACTCGGCCATTCATTTGGTTACAACACCTTTCTTTGAACTACTTGTTGTAGATGCTCTCTCGAAATGTTTAGCACATTTAACATTCTACAGTACATTTCACTCTGGAGGTATCCTAACTTCAAAAGTTCTGTAAGTGGCTATGTCTTTACCCTAGACCCCCACTGTTGCAGATAATTCTAAGCCATACACAAGCTAAAAGTTCTATAATTGGCAAGTCTTCCTTTGACCCCATAGTAGGCAGACACTTTTACTCTAAACTCTGTCTCAGTGAACATTGTCTCTATTTCAGAGTAGAACTCACCAAAGGTATGCATGTGCCCCAGGGCTTCTTTACCACAAATGTCTCAGGTACTCACAAACAACTCGATTCTCAGGCAGCATCTCCCTGTCCAGGCTGGCACAGGGGATTGCCCCTGAATTCCTGGAATTCCTCCCCATCCCTCTGGGGATGGGGCACTGGACCAACTCTAGGAATGGTCTCTATCACTTTACTCTGGTCTCTTCTGTGTTCCTCTCTGGGGTGAGAACACATAACCCCTTCTTTCTACTGTAGCTCTATATCAGAGCTAGGCTCTGAGGAGCTGCACACTGCAGCATTCCTCACTGTCTCACATCTCCACTCAGACTGCTTCCTCCGCACTGATTCTCTGAAGACTGACTTGAATTCCCCAGTGTTCTACAGTTAACACCCTGCAGCTAGTATTCCACTGTGGCTTATGCTGCTGCGAGAATTCTATGGAGACATCATCACTCTGGCTCAGCTGAAACTGAGAACAGAGTGTGACAGTGTGAAACCCATTTAACTGGCATCTCACAAGCTGCCTTTGCCTGCCTGCCACTGATTCTAAGTTGGATCCTAGTAACCCCTGGGAACAACGGGGTTACACTTGCATTTTTTTATTTATTTAAGCATTTATCCAGGAAGGCATGCTGAGCAGGCTACTGCTTTATTCCAGATGCATCCTGAGGGAAGGGGTATACGTACAAGTTGAATGACAAGCAAGTACAATTAAGATTCATTAGGGGTATTCGCTACACGGTGGGTCCAGTTATAAAGACATAATACATCTGGAGAACAAGTAGAATACAGGCACAGTTTAGATACATTGGCATAAATATAGATCGATAGGTAGAACATTCAATGATATATATATACAGTATATATATATATATATATATATATATATATATACACAGAATGGTTAAAAAAACTGCCTAGGCACATGTGCAGGTAGTGGAGAAATGAGCTTGGAGCAAGGAGTTAAGATACAGGGGGGAAGAAAAGTGACGAATGTTTGCAGGGAGGTAATTCCACAACTTTGGTATGCAGTAGCTGAATGCTCCCTGTCCAGCAGCAGTGGACCTATGTGGGACAGCTAAAGACTGTGAATCAAGTTTTATGAGGAAATATGCTAGGGTGCTGGGGTTGGCTAGAGCAGTGGTGAGGTAGGAGGGGAGCAACTGGGACTGGTACTTGGCTGGGATCTTGGTGCAGTGGAACTGCCTACAATTGTCAAGAGAGGTGAGATTCATTGAGTGGTAGAGGGCACAATGGTGTGTGGAGTATGGACAGTTCAGTACAAAGCAACAGAAAGAGTGGAAAAGTGGTATAGCCTGGCTAAGGTGGACTTAGGACTGGCACTGTAGACTACATCACCATAGTCGAAGACAGGGAGGATCATTTTCTGCACAATGACCCTATGGGCAGATTCTGGGATGTTGTCTTAGTTACGGTAAAGTGCTCCAAGCCTGGGGTGAAGCTTCTTGAGTATGGAGTCAACATGTGCAGAAAAGTTGAGGTGCTGATCAAGCCAGACCCCGAGGTATCTGAAGGAGGTACAGGCCTCAAGGGGCATCCCTTCCAGGGTGTGGAATGTGAGCAGGGAAGGGAGCCTCAATAGTCTCTGCCTTGTGCCAAAGGTTACTGAGACTGTTTTCATGGCATTGAGGAAGAGTTGATTGGAGCGAAGCCAGTGCTGGACCGTATTAAAGTCCAGCTGCAATCTGGTCATAACCTCTGAGGCTGAAGGGCCAGAACTATACAGCACAGTGTAGTCCGCATACATGTGGATTTAGGTGTGTGGGCAGGCAGAAGGCAGGTCATTCAGAAAGATGGAGAACAGGAACGGGCCTAGGACTGAGCCTTGCGGTACCCCTGTGGTGACAGGGAGGGGTGCCGAGGTGGAGGAACCGATTCTGACGGATTGGGACCTGCCTGCAAGGTATGAGTGAAACCAACTTGTGGCCCAGCTGCATAGACCAGCTTTGGCAAGTTTGGTCAGGAGGAGTGAGTGGGAGACAGTGTCAAGTGCCTTGGCCAGGTCAATGAAAATGGCAGCCGTGATGTGGCCAGCATCCATCCCAGTGAGGATGGAGTCAGTGAGCTTGAGGTAGTGGTGGAGTGGGATTTCCTAATGCCAGACTGGAAGGGGTGAAAAAGGAGGAGAAATCCACAAAGGGTGATAGGCGAGTGAGAACTAGATGCTCTTGTAATTTTGCCAAGATTGGGAGTAGAGAGATAGGACAGCAGTTACTTGGGTTTGAGGCATCCCCACCCTTGGGAAGGGGGGGATTACAGTGGTATGTTTCCATTCAGACGGGACTTCAGCAAGGGAGAAGGATAGGTTGAAAAGGGAGGCCAAGGGTATGGCAGGGGCTGAGAGGTGGAGCATTTTGGAGTCCAGCCCAGTGGGACATTTGCCCCTGTTTTGATTAAGGGCAGTCAATATCTTATATACCTCATCCGGGGTGACCTGCAGGAAGGAGAAGCAGTGAGCTGAGAGTGTGGCACTGGCTGGGATGGTAGAGTTGGTGTGCTGAGGAAGGAGAGGTGAGGACAAAAGGGTGGCATGGCTGTTTGTGAAGTGGGAGTTAAACAGCGTGGCCACTGCTGGGGAGTCAGCTATGGTGAGACAACCTACCTGAAGGGTAGGAGTGGGTGGCTGTGATGGAGGGCTGAGAAGTGATTTTACCACTTTTCTGAAATTGGCTGTGTGATGGGAGGTGGAATTGAATGTGACTGAAATTGTTGGCTTTTGCTTGGCAGATTTTCCTAGTACTGTCATTGCGTAACGCACGATATTGCTGAAGGTCAGCTGGTGAGCTGGAAGACTGTGTATGGAGACTAAGCTTTACTACTGTTCTCGTAATGTGACTAGTATGAAATGTTTCTGAAAATGGCAGGTGGTATACTTGCACCTTAAGTCCTTTCTCTCAGGAATTTTTTTTCTCCAGGACACTTGGTTACTTACACTGCCAGAATTAAAAAGTGCAGTTAAATTCTGAAACTATGGCCCCTCTTATTGGTCTATTGGGGAAGAGACATATTTGGGCGTGACTATTTTATTTAAAGGCCTAGAGGTTCATTTGATAAAATTAGTGAATCTAGTGCCTGGATGTGCTTTAATTCTAGATGTTAAAATACAATCTGTGCTTTTTTGTCTTATTAATGTATATGCAGATCAAACAAAGGTGGCAATAATTGAGTTATTCCAGGTCATACAGCCTTATTTATATTCTGCACACAGTGCAGTGCTGGGTGGAGATTTCAATTGTGGGTTAAAACTCAGGGATAGAGGGTCAAACACTGTCACCAGGAAAATCTTCTGTGACATGACATTCTTAATTTTTTTTTTTTATTTTATTTAGTGATTCGGAAAAAAACTTTGAGCACAAGCTCATTTACAAAGGTTCCGTGTCATAGACTGCAAAACAAAGTACAGTAGGAGAAAGCAAAGGTACATTACAATGAACAATACAGCTTGGATTCAGAACTTACAGAATAACTCAAAACATAGGTACAAGTTAAATAAAAAGAAAAATCACTCTATGCAGGTGGGGGAATAAGCAGCCACAAAGTGCTTTGTCAGTAGTTCAGAGGGACAAGGATAGCTGGCAGAGGGGTGAAGAAGGGAGGTATGAGAGAGAGAGGTTAGTACTGAAGTGGAAATGAGATGGTGGGGGAAAAGGGACAATAAGGTATAGGGAGAAATGGTGGGTTGAGGGGAGGCAGAGCGGAGAGGACATGCTAGAGTAAAATGGTGGGGAGTGAGGGGGCATGGTGAGGCAGCCACCATGAGTAGTGACTGTTTGGGAAACTCATGGGACTGTGAGTTGGGGGAGGGGGAGAAGGGTGGCAGGTGCTGAAGGAGCATGACACAAACTGATTGCAGGGGCAAGTCATGAGAAGGGACAGAGGGATGGGGTACCTGAGGCCTGCCTAGTGCTTTCTGGGGGGCAGAGAGAGCAGGTTGGCTGGACTCAGGGGCAGATGCACTTAGAGAGTGTTATTAGGTGCTGTTTGAGGTCAGTTTTGAATTGTGCCAGACAATTGGTGGCCAAGAGGTTCCCAGGAAGTTCATTCATCCATAGGTGGACCCGGTAGGCAAATGCACATTGCCTGAGTGAGGTGCAATCGAAGGGGATCACCAAGGCCCCTCTAGTCCTCCCTCTGGTAACCTGTAATGAGTTGGCCATCTTGATCAAACTGCCTACACAAGGTGGTGTTTTACCCAATAGAGCCTTCTTCCCTAGGATGCAAGTCTGGAATTTGACCCTGTTTCTTAATGACAGCCAATTTGCATGTTCATACAGAGTACAGGTGTGAGTGCCATGCTCAGCATCCAGGGTGAGTCTGCAGGTGAGTCTTTTTTGAGCTCAGTCTGAACCCTCTTGAGCACTGTATCCGTTGCTGCCCCATAGACTACTAGTCCATATTCAGTAGCAGATTTAATTGAGCTGTGGACTGAGAGGTGGAGGGCCCCCAGAGAGAGGTATTGCCTGTGCCTGTACGGGACACCAAGCTTGGTATTGACTGTCTTGATCAGAGAGTCAATATGTTGTGCAAACGTGAGTGTCTCATCTATTATGACCCACAGATACTTGAACAAGTGAACTTGTTCCAGCAAATCACTGCATGAGTTGGAGATGATGAGGGGGTGGTACTTATTTTTGTTGTGGGGTCTGGACATAAGCAAGGCCTTGGCCTTCTTGTAGTTTAGTAGCAACTTATGACTACAGAACCAGTCCTCGAGTTTGGATGAATCCTTCTCAATGGCTATAGACTCTAGCCTGTCCTTCATATGTCCCTCTAAAATGTTTCAAAATTCAAACCTAAAAGATGCATATTTTGAAAAAAACAGGGAAAGCAGATCCAACATTTCATAGATGTAATCTAGCAACAAGAAGAGATTATTTTTTTATTTCATCTCCCTTGCAAATTTCAAGAGTCGCAACCTCGGTGGCAGAATTTTCGGATCATAAGATTCTGCAGCAACAACTGGGTAATGGTAGTACGCCCCCTAATGGCCCAGGCTATTGGAAATTAAATGTGCTTCTTGTTACCAGGGCAAATACTAGGCAGAACATGTTACACCTGATTCAAGCTAGAAAGTCTGTATGGATCCTGTATGAGGATCCCATTAATTGGTGGGAAGACACAATAATAGATTTGACCAATGCTTTAAGAGCTCATGGTAAAGTGACCCCGGATACAGTGTATCAGGAATATCTAGGACATCGACAGCAATTACAAAAACTATTAACTTTGTCTGCTACAGTTGAACAGGATTTCACTACACAGATACAAAATCACAAATCACATATGGTAGATTTCCACTCACAACGAGCTAAAAATATCCAGTATCAACAGTTTTTTGGTACACAGGGAAAGAAAGGCCAGATCTGTCCCTATGAAGGAAGTAACCTTAATAATAAAAATAGACACGTGGATACAGTAGTTTGTATAATTCAGATGACAACTTGTGCACAGACTCTAAGCATATTCTGAACATTGTTACACAACATACGAGGGACAAGCTAGATTCTTTAGCCATTGAGGAGGATTCATTAGCCAACTATATTAATATGCTACAACCCTAATTGCTGTCTATTGAGCAGGAATCAAATTTATTAGAATATATCTCCCCTCAGGAGGTTGATATGGCCGTTAGGGCCTTGGGGTCAGACAAGGCATCAGGGGGATGGGTTAATGGGAGATCTATATAAATTTATCGGGCCACATGTTTTAGCTGAATTGGCTGAAGTGTTTAACACAATTCTACAAACAGGGACTCCTTCTCTAAGAATGTCAGGGGGCATTTTGATTCATATTTTTAAGAAAGGGGATAGTTGATATTTGGATAATTGGAGACGGATCTCACTTTTAAACACAGATTTTAAGCTGTTGGCTAAGATACTGAATAACAGATTATTATTGGTAGCTAAACATCTCATTTCAAAGGCCCAGACATGTGCAATTCCAGATAGAAGTATTACTGAACACCGTATTCTCTTGAGAGAATTATTCAAAAATGGTCACATAAATAGAACAACTGAGTTTATTCTTTCCCTAGACCAAAAACAAGCATTCGACTCAATTAATCACACCTTTTTATGGCAAGTGCTAGGTAAATATGGCGTTCTGGTCACATTTATCAGTTGGTTGCAATGCCTCTATAGAACAGCTATGGTCACCCCGCTTGTAAGAGGATGGAAGGGGCCAATGTTAACAGTTAAGAGGGGGTTTGACAGGGTTGCCCCCTAAGCCCCTTATTGTATGCTTTTTGCATTGACTCCTTATTGAGGTTATTGAATAATGCCACTGTACTAAAACCTATTATTGTGACTTCAGTTCCTTTAGAGCACAAGGCTATAGAGTATGCTGATGACCGGAGTATTTTGGTGGAAGATGAAGCTTCAATTAAAGAGGCACTTCAAATATGTGAAACATATAGTACATATTCAGGAACAGGGTTAAACTTAAATAAATGTGTGGGTACCCAGATTGGAGTTCCTTCCCAATCCCTGGTAGAGGTGGGGGGGATAAATCTTTCAGCCAGTCACTTAAAGGTATTAGGGATAATTTTTGGGTCTGGTGATATGGGGATGTTGAATTGGGAACTCCAAGTGAATCAGGGGAAGGCTTAGTAAGGAGTTGGAATAATTGGAAGTTAAGTAAATTAAAAAGGATTGATCTGATAGAAGTTTTTTTTGTTACCAGTGTTCCTTTACACTAGTTACATATTCCACCCCAACCCCCCCCCGGTCAACTAGAAACAGCGATTTATAGCATTTTTGTTCAAGTAGTCTGGGGTAGTAGACTGAACCCTATAAAAAGGAATGAGGTTTATCTTTCAGTGGAGGGGGGTGGACTGGAGATGGTGAACCCTATTTTATTCTACTATAGTATATTTTTGTATGCAAATTTTAGGCCTTTTTTATCAGAGCTGTGTGTCTTTATTCTATTCCAGTTGTGAAGCCTGATACAGACTTTGGGATAGGGGAATCTTGGGTCCTCTAAAAAGATCCTTAAATGTGCTTCCTTATATAAAGGCGACTTTTGTTTATTTAAAAAGCTGGCAAATTACGAGTCAGATGTTATTGACGAAACAAAGAAAAGAGGTTTATAACTGGGTAGTAATGACTCATTTTAGAGAATGAGATACATTCCCAAGGTGCCCACGCCAGCAAAAGGAGGCCTTAGTAGCTTTATTATAGACTCACAGGATACCAGACAAGATTAAGGATTTTCTTTGGTTGAGTTGTCATGACAGGATCAATGTCAAGGCAAATCCTAAGCACAGACAGTTAGATGAGCACTTTTGTATCAGGTCTAGATGCATACAACAACTAGAAACCGCAGAGCACCTTTTTTCACCTGCAAGTATATTGGTTCCTTTTGGAAAACACTGGCTACGGTATGGAGATCCACCTGGTTTCAAACTGTGAATATGGATGCCTTTATGAGGGGCACATATAGGAATGTAGGAAACCAATGGCATACTGAAACTCTGCATAAGGTTCTTTTAGTATGTATTTGGTTTATATAGAACAGTAGATGTGTATTTGTATTACAGTAAAAACTGATGTCTCAGGAGGAATTTATTCAGAAAATTACAGGGGAGTTGAAGTCACAATATAACATTTATATAACTAAAATGCATTCAAGATTGTTACTTCAGGTCTGGTGAAATATGCATTGGTTCACAGATTCTGACGTACCTGTCACATGAATTAATGTGCTGGAGAGGGTTATGCCCACTTAAGTTACCAGTTTTAAGGGAGGGGTAGAAAGTTTTGGGTAATGTGTGGTATGCAGCTATTAACTGTTTTATAACAAAGTTTGATTTTTGGCTTCTGTTTTTCTTGTGGGCATTTGAAGTATCAAGGTGTGTGCTTTATTTCTTTTTTTTGTCATGCAAAGTGAGGGTCATGATATTAATGTTAATGTTATGTATGGAAGTTCTTATGTTAATATTTCTGCTGTTTTTTTGTTTTTTCTTTTCTCCTGCTGTCATTATGTTTTAATGCCTCTGTATGTGTCACTAGTTTGGCAGTTTTTCTGTATTATTTGTGATGTGATTTTTCTATGATTTTTTTCCCTTAACAAAATCCCCTACTCACCTGCAGGGGAACCTCTGGCTGGCTGGATGGTGACTTCTCCGAATCCTCAGAAGAGGATGGATGTACGGGAGGTAGAGGAGATGGTTTCCTCTTCTGTCTCTTAAAACCTCGAGACTGAATGTTTCTTTGATGTGCCTATTGATTTAGAAGGAGTACCAGAAAGTAAGATACAGAATGGCAAGCTGATGTTGAAAATGCAAGAGCAGGTCATATCCAAGGGTCTTTTGAATGCAGAGAGGCCTAACTCACTCACGGTTACAGCAGCTGAAATTGGCAACACACCAGAATCATCGGCAGAGCTAGAAGCGCTGTTAAGCATGAAAGAGGAACCTTTCAAAGAAATGACAAATGGAGTTACAGAGCCCTACAGCAATCAAGAAGAAACAACAAGCCGGGAATGCGGCACAAGCTCTGATGGAACCGCAGGCCCAGCTGCAAACCTGTGATGCAGCGGGGTCTCACCAGGCAGCACATCTACAACCATGGATGTAGGACGCCCTGTAGAATGCACAACTCTCATAACAAAGTATATTCACTTTTGCAGCAAGTACCTCTTCTTATTACTGTTTGTTTTCAGTGGCAACAAAAATAATAAAGTTACAGGGGTTGCACCGGGAATGGCTCTAAAAGATACTGAAATATCTGGCCTAAGATGTGACCCCAGTCTTTCTGTTCAAAAATCTACAGACTGTCCATTGAGAGCACATTACAGGCAGCAGGTTGGGAAAAAATTCAAGAAGGGAAGTGGGTCTCTGGCTCTTCCCTAATTACCATACCTTGCAGAGATCCCTTAACAAATACTGTTGAGTCCAACAGAATTGTAACACACGATCTCAAGGCAGCAGCAGCATTAGAAATGGAGGATGTAGATGAAAATAGCATTATGTTAAGTGATTCTCCCTTACATCTACCAAAAGTATTGCAGCTGACACAAAATCCCCAGCTGCCATTACCTGGAAATCTTCCTACATCCACAAGGAACCTGGAGGAAACAAATGAAGCCAAGTTACAGAACACCCCAGAGGCTGAGGGTCGTGGGCCATCTGGGTCCAATAACTGTAGACAATTGCCTACAAATTCATCAGAAGGTAACCAGAGCAGACGGAATAACAGATCCTATGCCTCCTTCTTTGGAGAGCCAGAAGTTCCAGTTAAGTGTCACAGTGCACTAAGGCTAATTTATAAGGGTAGAATGGATATTTTCCCAGACACACTTTTTATTGCAAAATCACTCCTAAAAGGATCTATGAAGTATTCAGCAGCTGCAATCTTTGTCCTTATTCATGTGTCTGGAGAACCAACATTTGACATCAGTTTTAAATTTAATAGTGGCCTCCAAAACTTCTGGGAACTGTACCATGCAGTAAAAGCATCACCACTGTAGTCACCATTTGATGCTATTCCACTTACCAAACCAGCTAACAGAACAATATCTATCCTTTTTAGAAATGACGGAGTTAGCATGATTGACCTTAGGTACTGGTTGAAACAAAGATGTACTGTACTGGGGAATCCCAAAGCTGTTTTTGATGAAGAAAAGATCTGGACTGGAGGGTGGAGAGTATGAGTAGTATTGCACACCACTGAAACGGGACTCCAGCATTTACAAAACTGTTTTTTTTTTGGGGGGGGGGTGTCCTGTTCTATGCAGGACAACCCAAAGCCTGTTATAAGTGTGGGACTACTGATCACATCAACAGCTTGTGTGATGAGTCAAAATGTACCCTATGTAATGAATTAGGGCACACTAGCGGTCATTGTAGAAATGCACAAATCTGTAATTTATGTGACACCGAAGGATATTTCTACCATATATGCCCCTGGGTGGCCCACAATCAGCCAAATCAAACAGACAGCAAACAGCAGAGACTGCTAATAGCAATAGTGCAATGGAATTGAGGCAGAACTTTCCCTCCCCCCTCCCCCTGAGAATACCATGAAATAGTGTAGGAAGCAGTTGAGACTGAGGAGCTTCCTCACCCCATTCTGACAACAGCACAACAAGATGCTGACATGACAGACGCCCTGGCACACCCTAGGAATCTGACCCCAAGCTGCAGATAGACATGCCCCCCTTCCCCACAGATTGTTAAGGAGGTGAAAAAGAGTAAGACAGCCACCAGATTTAGGCAGACATGGTCCCAGCCAACCCCTAAAGTACTTAAAATGTCTGGGATCCCACTCATTAATAGGTCTGGGGTCCTGTCAGAACCTCCAGAAGCCTCAGGAAACGAATCAGATGATTCCACAGTCTGGTCTTCCTAACCAGATGTGAGTTCAGACAGAGATGAGCCTCTCCCTACTGATGCCCATAACTCCAGTGGGGAACAAAAGGCAACTAAAGTCAAAGCAAAACAAAGGCATACTAGGCAGACAAGAAGTTCAAAGGAGCAACCACCATGATGATAACCTTGTCACACCACCCCTATGAATGGAACCACACATCCCCTTATATGCATTCAATGTGAACAGCATTAAAAATCACAGGAACAAGCTAGCTGTCTTTTCTTATTAGAAAATTTTTCAAGAAATTATTTTCTTTCTATAAGATACAAGATTACATACAACAAATGATTTACTCCCAATGGCATGCTGGACTATCATATTGCTCTATGGGTCAGACCAATGTTCAGGGGAAGCTATTTTATTTCTTAATATTCCATTCCAACTTATTAAATTAATAGACCTTGTTCCTGGAAGGGCACTCATAGCGGAAGCTAAAATACAGAATGTACTTTTTAGATTTATTAATATATATGCAGCCCAGACAAAGGCAAAAAGGACTGAATTGTTTCAAACTATACAACCCTATCTATATTTCTCACAGAATTAAATATTTGGAAGTGACTTTAATTGTGAGATATCCTTAGCAGACAGGGATAGAAACACCAAAATGAAAACAATCTACTGCGATATTACTTTTTTAAGAAAAATGATACAATCCACCAACTTGGTAGATACTTACTGTATATATCAGCAACAGGGAAAGGATACCTTACCTTTCACAAAGGGCCATTAGCTACCCAAACAGATTTTTTTTAAATTTCATCCTCATTATGTATTCAGGCAGCTAAAATATTGACAACTGAATTCTCAGACCATAATATTTCACGATTGAAAGTTGGTAATATCTGTAGTCCCCCACAAGGTCCGGGGACTTGGAAATTCAACCCCTCTCTTCTTGAATCAAACAAAACTAAACAAACTATAGCATATTTTTTAAAGGCTAGAAAGACAGTATACATCATGTGTGATGATCCCATCCTTTGGTGGGAAGCTACAATAATGGACATTAATTTTCTATTAAAATCACACAGTAAGTCATCTATGAATGATGCATACTATCAATACTTGCAAAATAGACAACAGTTACAGAAACTCTTAACATTATCATATACTAGAGGGAACAATTTTAATACACAAATTCATAATATTAAACAGCAAGGGCAGGATTCACAAAAGAGATGCACTGAGCACAAGTGAGATGCGCTGGTGCAAATAGGATGCACTCACCAAACTCCCGGCGATTCACAAAGGAATGCATCATGGGATGTGCCAAGCGCAACACACTGTGAATCACATGGAAAGTGCATGGAGCAAGTTGAGAAGTGCCAGTGCATCTGGGATGCGGACAACCACCCAGGGGAGCAACACAGTGAATACGGAGCAACCCAGCAAGGCAGTTGGGAGCAACAGGAGACAATGCAATGGGACAAAGGAGGGAGGAACACACAACCAATGGGACAAACCAGAGAGGGCAAGGGCACAACAGTGGCCAAAACAGGCACAAAATTGAGACTGGGCAAACAGAACAACACCCAGATGCCCAGGCCACAACCCACACAGGCCCATGGCAGGCACACAGAACAGATACACTGGAGCTAACATGGTGCCACACAGCAGTGGGCAAAAGTAAGGAGCAAGGTGGCAGCCACTGGACAAGGCCAACACCACAGGTGACCAAGACTGTGGCTGTGGGGGGGGGACACACACAGAGTGACAACGTTCCAAACATTGGGCAGCACACTCTACCACCACAGTGCCACACAGCCAGGACAGAGCCCCAATCACAGAACACCTCACACAGGGTCCCAGATCAATAGTGCAGCGGTGCAAGATATGCAGGCCACAAGCAGCACACATAGACTGGGGGCAGGAACATGAGGTCCACACACATGTCACAGGCAACAGTGGGGCCACACAGAGGCGGTGGGGTGCAGGGGGGAAGAAGACCATACATGGATGGGGGCACACAGGGTCATGACAGCATGGGGACAGTGGACAGCCCCTGACCCAAACAATCCCAGGATAGAGGAACAGTGAATGACCACAGACACCATGTCAGAGAATCGAACGATTTATATAAATAAATAAGAATAGAAACAATGTTAACACAAGAGCAGCAGAAACTATGTACAAAAACCAATAAAAAAGGGATGGGGTATGAGGGACTATATACAGGAACAGGTGGGCAAAAGGCGGGAGGGGTGGGGACAGTAACATTGGTAGGGAGGGTGGGGGAAACAGCAGGATATATACAATATACACAGGCTAGCATATGGCAGAGGGCTATGGGTGTGGCCACGCACCTCTGCGCCCCAACCCCACATGGCCACATGCCATCAGGAGATGCAGTACAGCACCTAGAGTTCACTAAGGTGCCCCTGCATTTGATGGATGGGCCTGAGTGACCCCTGGATGGCCTGTTGGATCCACTGGTCCAAGTCGCATTGCCGGTCCAAGGCACCTCCACCACCAGCTGCTGCTTGATGTTCCCAGGGACCTATAGCAAGGACACAGAGAAGACATACTAAGTCCCATTGCAGACACACAACCCCCACTGAGCAGTAGCCCACCCCACCAGACAAACAATGCACACACAGGGTTGCCACCTACCAGCTCCCATACGTCCATCATGTGGAGTTCCAGTGCAGCCCCCTCCTCTCGCCATGCCTCAGCAGCCACCACGGCCCACCACTTGTCCTCCAGTCCTACAAGACACAGAGACTGCCATGAGTAGACACGTCAGTGCACAAACTAACCCCCAACACCAGTGTGGGCATGCGGTGCTGGTGTACGCATGCAGTGCAACAGCGGTGAAAGGCTGTGCAGTCAGCAGCTGTGCTCAGCAGCCATGCCTGAGTCCCCTAAGTGCCCAGCCTTGGATATGTCTAGCACACAGTGGTCCCACCACAGGTGCAACAGAGTGTACCCGCCCAACACACACACACCACCACAGGGAGGCCTAGACCATGTGTCATGCATGGCAGGGCTCCACAGAGCAGGTGAGCCACACCCACATGTGCATGTTGGGGAATGCCCATGTGAGTGTGCTGATGTGATTTGACCCAACCCCACCCTGCAAGCATCCATGCTGCACATGTACATGTGATGCCTACCTTGCACTGGTATTGCACCCCTGTGTGCATGCACCCAAAGCCTCTCCAGCCATTCCCGGGCCCTCCTGCTCAGGGCGTCATACCAGTGGTGACACTGCTCCCCTGTGCAGGGAACCCCGGTGTGGTGCACCAGGTGCCGCACTATGTTAGCCCAAACAGCTACTCTGGGCACTTGCAGGTCCTCCCTGCCAAACAACTGGCCCTCTACATGGAGAACAAGTGCCACCAGGTGGAGCAGCTCAATCTCCAACCAGTTCATGGACCTCTGCCCTGTTCTTGTTGGCCTGATATCTCTGCTGAGCAACAGGTGCACAACACTCTGCAGGCCCTGTGAAGTGAAAATGGCAAATGGTGCCACATGCATTACTAGGCCACGTGCATGCACCTGCACACATCATTGTGCTGCATGATCGGTCAGTCATGCACCCACAGGCACATGAAGAATGCACAAAGCTGTGGTGGGAATGCAAGGCCAAGGGCCATGACTGTGTCACACATGTGCAATATGTAGCTGTCTGCCATGTTATGTGTGGCACATACTATCGCACATAGCACCTGTGATGCGCTGTCACACAATGTCATGCACTGGCATGTAATGCAAGATCTACTGACAACTATTGACAACTGTCACAATGTGCACCAAGCATGGGGATGTGCATGCATGGACAGACTGCACCGCGCGATGTGCAACATATGCATGTCCCCAGTGCAAGTGTCAGACCAATCGCACAAATGCAGTGCTGCACCAGGGTTACAATGCACAGCCCATGCATACTGAATGCACCAAAGCACTTGTGCCATATTCAGGAAGATGCCCCAAATGCACCGTGCATGCGCAGGTGATGCTCCAGGTAGAGATGTGCCCAACTTAGCCAATGCATCGTGCTAATTGAGATGAGCTGAGGGCAATTATGCAATTCACAGACAATGCTCCCAAATCAGCCAAATAACATATTCAGTGGCATCTCAGCTGTTTAGCATCTCATTATCACTGCCCCAGTCCTCATTTGCATGCCCTGAGCCATAAATGCTCCCAACTCAGCCCACACTAAGAATAGGTGACTGAGAGGAAGAACAACCTTGAAGGTGAGTAATATTTAATTCTATATGTATTTCAGCAGGTCTTGTGGACTGGGTCAGTGCACTAGGCAACCACTGCCCAGATTCAGGCACGTCCCAGGGGAGGGAAGGACAATGATTTCCACAGGACTGTCACACAGACTTGGCTGTTTGTTTACATGTCCAGTAGTACTGTTGCCAATCCACATGATGAAATGGTTAGTGAACAACCTGTTGCCATCTGCACATGTGCAGAGACATCTGCAGCAAAATATGCTGTGCCACACACTGACCCACAGGCGGCCCCATTGGGGGGCACTGGCAGCCACTGTGCCTGCACATATAGTGAGGAGTGCACAGTAGCAGTGATGGGCAGCTAGCTGTATGTGTATCTGGACATGCATCACAGATGGCAAGTCCTTGGCCATGCAGCTGTCTACAGCTGAACACGCCAGATGCAGCACCGACCACCATGACATACTGTGCACCCCAACACATGTGCATTGCCCACAGGCCCTGTCAACCAGATGCTGGGGTGGCCAAATACATCCACTGTATGTCGTAATGGGCACATGGGAATCTACACATGCATGGCTAATGTCTGTCTGTACTCTCCCACAGAAACCACTATGTCAGGAGGCAACTGTTCCACCAGCCAAAGGCATCTGAACTTCACAAAGGATGACGATCAGGCACTCATCGAGTATACCATCTGAGGCGTGATGTACTCTCGGGCAGAGGTGGCAGTTGTACGACTTGGGAGGAGGGCTGGGAGGCAGTTGCCCATCATGTGAATGCAGTATGAACGTACAACAGGACCCCCCTGGAGTGCAGGAAGCATCTAAATGATGGGAAAAGGAGGGCAAAGGAGATGATGGCCCACATAGAGGCCTCCCTGCAGTGCACAGGGGGTGGCCCGCAGGCAGATGTTCACTTGAACCCCAATGAGGAGCTCCTCATGGCAACAATTACCAGATCCGCCATGCAGAGTGTCCTTGGGGGGGGGGGGATTCCAGACAGGTGGAAGTCCATCACAGCACTGTAAGTAGCCAAGCACATGACACGTGTCTGGCCATGTGTGTGCCAGGCTGCCACGCCTGTCCCATTGTAGTGTGCTATGTGACTGTGTTCCCTTGGGATGTACCATGTGTGGCGGTGGCACATGTGTTGCCCATGCTGTATTACACTGTGACTAACAGCCCATGACCATAGTGACACATGTGATTGACCAGTGCCAGTCAGGCTGCTGGGACACACACACTGTTGGATGGGCTTGTTGTACCATTGCCACATGGTGTACCACGCGGCCATGGCCTGTCACCACATAGAACTGGTCATAGCTGGCACATGGCTACATCGGCGTTATAGGTAGTACTCAGCTGTGCCAGGGACTGTCATAGCCAACCATGGCACAACACTGTGTCACACTGTACATTTCGGTATGTTTGTCTGCATGTATGCTACTGTATAATCCAGTGCATTAACCATGATATCCCTTCTTTTTTTCACAGCACCATCACACCTCACAGGTGCAGCTGTGAGCACAGCTGCACAGGATGCCCTCGAGGGCAATGATGCAGGCCCGTCACACAGGGCTGTGGGCACTGCAGTGGATGGTGCCATCCCTGGACCATCCACTGCACTCTTTTCACCTGCCCCAACCCCAGTGGTGGCAGGCCCATCAGAACCCTCAGCCAATGCTGCCACAGCAGCCGGCAATGACACCACATGGCTGTAGGGTTTGCTGGGATTCTCTGATGATGATGCTGAAGACAGAGTGGATATCGCTGATGCCCTCCTTCTGCTTGCATCTGGCATGCAGGGGCGTAAAGCGTTGTCCCGGCAGATGATGACGCTACTCAGATAGAGAGGGGGACATGGCCGACAGTTGGACATGCAGCACACAGCTGCCTATACAGGTGGCCCCTGATGCCATTGATGGCCCTGCTGCATGAGGTGCAGATGCAGATGCTGCAAAGCTGCCTACAGCAGTGGGTGCTCTGCCTCCTGCATCTAGTCCAGGTGCGGTGGCATGGCAATCAAGGGCATCCCATCCAGCTGTTGTGAGAGGCACACAGGCACCATTGGAATGTGACACCAGCTGTGGATGTGTTGGAACTGAGCATAACCACTACCATGGCACAACCGCTGCTCGTAGATGCCCCGCAGCAGGCTGTGTCATCAGCGATGTCACCGTGACCCATCACCCACCGATGACATGGAGGGCTATGTCCACCTCCTGCATGACATTGTGGTGAGGCAGGCAGCCCTAAGTGTGGAGTTCAGGAGCCATCAGATGGTGATGCTCCTGGAGCATGAGTCTGCAGCTGCATGGTGGGCCCAGATGTTAAGTGAGGCATGCCTTATGCTGGTGGGCATGACCCCAGCATTGGAGCAGATTGCAGCTGCTGCAGATGTGGTGTGTGCATCTGGTATACACTGTGGCTGTCAGCATCCAGCTGGACACCCAGGAGCACCTCCCGCACACTCAGGCAGTGGTGTCAGGTGGACCCATTGCTGCTGACATTGTCACCGCTCATTGCACTGACCAGCATCCCTGGCACAGACATGGCTCGTGGGGCCACCACACTAATGAGAACCCATTCATGGTCTCATTGCAGTACCCCTACAGGGGTGTTGTATATATCCCCTGTGGCTGGTGGTGCCTCAACTGCATCCACCAGTTATAGCAGAGACTGCCCTCATGTCCATGGCAGCCATGGTGCCACCCTGTGACATCCAGGTCCCCATTCCAATGGCAGCTGCATGTTCCACCACTGTGTCCCACATGCCTGGATGAAGATGCCTGGGGTGGTGTGTGTGGCAGGCACCTGCCCCAGTGCACTGCCATCATGGGCCCCCTGTGCAGTGCCACCTGCATGTCTGTGTGCATCACTGTTGTGCCATGTGGCATGGGAATGATGAGTACGGTCCAGTGCCTGCTGCACCTATGTGCCAGCTGCAGTGCACACCGATCCATGCCATCTCTGACACTGTCACAGTGGCACATGTGTGTGTGTGTGTTGCGAGGTGTATGTGAGTGTGTGTGTGTGTGTGTGTCTCTGAGCCTCCTGGTCCCTGGCATGTGTGCGGTCCACTGCTGTCCTGCCAATACTATGTGGCATGTGTTGTGTATGTGTGCACCTGTGTTGGGCTGTTTGTACGCTGTACTGTGTCCGTTGTGCAATGCCGGCTATGTGTCACCTGTATGTGTCACTGTACACCTCCCAGATTCATACCTGTGATACTCACCTGCGATTCTCAAAATGCTCCTCCACCAGTGTGCTCTTGTACTGCCTTGCTCATGCAGTCAGCCATGGGTCTTGCTGGCCAATTGGTGGTCCAGTGTTGGGGTCCTGTGGCACTGCATCATCCTCTCCATCCTTCTCCTCTTCCCCAGAACTGTTGCCCTCACTGGTCTCAACCACTATTCCATGGTCAATGGCCATGTTGTGTAGCATACAACAGGCCAGAAATATGCCACAGGCCTTCTTAGGACTATACTGTAGGGCCCCACCTGAACTACCCAGGCACCAAAAGCACATCTTCAACATGCTGAAGACGCACTCGATGATGGTGCGTGTAGTGGTGTGTGCCTTGTTATAACACTCTTCCACCTTTGTTCTGAGTCGTCAGAAGGGGTGAGGAGCCAGGGCCTCATTGGATATGGAGCATCACCTGTGGGGGGGGGGGCTGGCTGTTTGTACACTGGTCACATGTGCAGCATGCCCCCATCCTCCATGCTCTATGCTGCACTGGTGTGTGTGCTGATCATCCACCACTGACTGTGCTTGAACCTTCCCTGCAATCTTAACCCCAACATCCACCTGTTGTTGCTGGGCCTGCAGCTGTTGTTGGTCCCAGGCCACCAATGTCATTGGGGTCACACGTGCCATGCCCACCATTGCCCTTCCCAGTGTGCATTTGCAGCACTGCCCTCTGTCTGCTTGTGTTGTGCATGTCCCTGCCACACATACCCCCATGGTACTGCACCCCAAAATCCATGCACTGCATGTGTGCCTCCCTGCACCAGCTGATGTCTTCCTGTGTCCCCTTACACACCTCCACTGTCCCACATCTGCTGCACCTTAAGTGCATTGTGCATCATGCTATCTGCACACCTACCCCCCCATCTATCCTGAGCCATGGTGCCCTGTTATGTGGCTGATTGCCATGTCCCATGCACCTACTAAATGGCCACTTGGTATGTCCCCTGCCTCAAATCTCTGGCAGAGGGTGGACTGTTGCCATATGAAGGCATCATGTGTGCTCCCAGTGTATGTGGCACAGACATTGCTGATGAGCCGTTGACAGAGTCGTATCCCTTGCAGTTTATGTAGTTTTCAGTGTCATTGCCAGGTGGTGCATGGATTGCCACATGGGTGCAGTCAATGGCCCTTATGACACCTGGCATGTGTGCCCCCTGTAGAACTCTTGCCTGACTTCTGTCCACTCTGCCTGTGTGCTTGGAAAATGGATATATTCCGAAGCATGTGGTAGCAGTGCGGTGAGGAATTGTGTGAGGAAACAGGAAGTGGAGGACTGTGATATGCCAGTGGTGTCCCCAGTAGGCCTCTGGAAGATTCCAGTGGTGAGCAAGCACATTACTGTTGTCACCTTAGTCTCCACTAATATGGCATGACCATGTGCAGTGGGTGCCTGCATTTCATCATGGCACAGTTCACAGAGCTGCCTCAGTATGGCCCTGTTCAGGCAGTATCGGCCTATTGTCCCTGCATCTGTCAGCTGCTCAAAGGACAGCCTGGCACAATACCACTGTGAGGCCAGCTGCCTACAGTGCCGCCTCCTTGTATCCTCATCCTCATTAATACTCCCACCATTACAAATGGTGCTACATCCATGCTGGTGGTGTGCTGTCTCTTCCACTCAGTCTGCCACTGTGCTGATGCTTCTGTTCTGCCACTGACCTGCTGGTGGTTTGCACTTAAGTCTGTTTCTTTTATACTTATCTTTTCATGGCACATTTAGTGCTTGCACTGGGTTTGCTCTGTTGTTGTGCCTTCAGTTTGCATTGTGAATTCCTTTGCACTGTATATGCATATGTACGCCCCCTCTAAATGCTCTGCATAACATTATTATGCATCTACAGCACATCCAATTTGGCATGATGCATCTGGGATGCACCAGAACATCTGCCCTGTCTGTGAATCATTTCATGGTGCGTTTTTGAGTTGCGCCAGAAATCACCCATAAGAAGGCAGAATTCCTGTCCAGGGAGATTTCTGATGCACAGAATCAACCGGCTCGGCTCTTCCGGACTATTGACAGACTGTGCAATCCAATCTGTTTCCAGCCCAGAGAAGCTTTTTCTCAGCTAAGATGCGAGGTAGTTTGCTCGATTTTTGCAGATAAGGTTGCTAAGGTTGCCAGCATCAGGTCTGGCATCGGTTCATCTTCTCCCATGAGAGACTGCAGTGGTCGACGGGAAGTGACTGGCACTTTGTCTGTCTGGTCAGATTCTCACCTGCTGAAGTTCAATGACATTGTGAAGATCATCCAAAAATTGCATCCAACCAGTTATAGTTCGGATCCAGGCCCTACTCCCCTTTTGGTGGGTTGTGTAGATATTATCTGCCCAATCCTTGCTGACATTGTCTGGATGTCCCTGGAGAGGGGAGTCTTTCCTGACTCCCTCAAGGGGGTGGTTGTTTGACCACTCCTTAAGAAATCCTCCTTGAATCCAGACTGTCCAGCTAACTACCAACCTATCTCTAACTTGTCATTTGTTGGTAAAGTTATTGAAAAGGTGGTTGCATTGCAGTTGGATGATCATCTTACAACTCACAATGTCTATGATACTCTCCAATCCGGTTTTAGGAAGAAGCACAGCATGGAGGCGTCTCTTGTCCGGGTATTGAATGACCTCCTAATGGCTAGAGATTGAAAGGCATGTACCATTCTGGTCCTTCTCGATCTCTCTGCTGCATTTGACACTGTAGACCATGGTGTGCTATTGGAGTGCCTGCGGTTTTTATGTGGACTGTCTGGTACAGTCCTAAATTGGTTCCATTCATTCCTCACAGGCATGTCTCAGAGAGTGGCCACTGGAATTTATTCCTGTGGTGCTCACTCCTTGCCTTGTGGGGTGCCGCAGGGCTCTATATTAGCCCCCATGTTGTTTGCAGTGTATATGCTGCCATTAGGAGATATCAGGTGATACAGTCTGAGTTTTCACTGCTATGCAGATGATACTCAGCTGTATGTGCCCTTTCTGCCCAGACAGAATGATGCAGTCTCCATGCTGAATAGTTGCCTTGCCGAGATCAGATCTTGGATGAGTTCCAGCTGGCTGAGACTGAATCCAGACAAGACTGAAGTGTTGGTTGTGGATCCAGGTTGTCCGAGGGCAGGTTTGGGGGTTGGACAACCATCAGGTTTATTACTTGGTGGTGTGCTACTCACTACCTCAGACCAGGTGAGTAACCTGGGCATTATTTTTGACAATGGCTTGATCTTAAAATCTCAGGTGTCAGCTGTCGTCAAATCATCTTTTTATCATCTGAGGAATATTGCCCGGGTGAAACATCTGGTTTGCTCAGATGATCTTCCAACACTGGTTCACACCTTTGTTACGACCCGTCTTGACTACTGCAATTCCCTCTTCCTAGGGCTTCCAGGGGTTGATATCCACCACTTGCAGCTGGTGTAGAATGTGGCGGCCAGACTTTTGACTAGGACATCTAGGACCAGTCATATTATGCCTGTGCTCAGAGAGCTGCACTGGCTGCCTATTCAGTAGTGGATCATCTTTAAGGTTGGCTTGCTAACCTCTAAAGTCCTACATGATCAGGGACCCGGCTACCTGCAAGATCTCCTGGTACCTTACAGCCCCTTCCATCCTCTCTGTTCCACCAATGAGGGATTGTTAGAGATTCCCTGGGTACGATTAAAGATGTCTGGTTCCCGTGCCTTTGCTTTTTCAGCTCCGACCCTGTGGAATTCTCTACCTCGTCGGTTGAGAGAATGCCCAACCGTCAGTAGATTTAAAATTGAGCTTAAAGCTTATTTATTTGATTTGGCCTCCCCTAGCAATGGATAATGTACATTTTATGTTTTAATGTTATTTATATTGGCTGTTTCTTTTTTTATGTTAAGCTCCTTGGTTTTGACAGGCGCTATAAAAATAAAGTTGAATTGAATTGAAAATCTCACTTGTGCCTGGTACATCTCTTTTGTGAATCCTGCCCCAAATGTCTATTTTTATTCAAAACAGGCACAAAATTTACAAAACCAACAAAGATTTGGAACCCAAGGAAGGAAAGAGGATACTTGCCCATAAGAAACTTGTAATAACAAGCATTTGTCAATGCCGAATGTTGATTGCGTTGGTCTGTTGAGCTTGCTCAGTGGCCCTGTCAGTGGGTCAGTCTGTTTGTCCCAGTGCTGCAGGCTGGTCTATTGTACTGGGCTGCTGCCTGCATTGGCACCTTGTTCTGCTGAGGAAGAAATCTGCAGCTGTCCCAACAGAGCTCCACTGAGGTGGCTCACTCCCCCTCTCTCACTTGCTCAATCTGTTTCTCCTGGAGCTGCAGGCTGCCCTTTTGTACTGGGCTCCTACCTGTGTTGGTGGCTTTTTCTACCCACAAAGAAATCCACAGCTGTCCTGACAGAGCTCCATTGAGGTCACTCACTCCCCCTGTCTCACTCAGTCAGTCTGGTTCTCCCGGCACTGCAGGCTGCCATTTTGTACTGGGCTCCTGCCTCTGTTGGCACCTTTATCTGCCCACAGAGAAATCTGCAGCAGTCCCGACAAAGCTGTGTTGAGCTCACTCACTCCCCTTCTCTCACTCACTCATTCTGTTCTGTCGGCGCTGCAGGCTGCCCTTTTCTACTGGGCTCCTGCCTGCGTTGCTGCCTTCTTATGCCCATAAAGAAATTTGCAGCAGTTACAATACAGCTCTGTTGAGGTCACTCACTCGCTCATTCTGATTTTCCTGCCACTGCAGGCTGCCCTTTTGTACTGGGCCCTGCATGCATTGCTGCCTTTTCAGCCCACAAACAAATCTGCAGCAGTCCTAACAGAGCCCCTGCTGAGCTCACTGACTCCCCCTCCCTCACTCACTCACTCGTTCTGTCTCCTGGCACTGCAAGCTGCCCTTTGTACTGGGCTCCTGCCTGCATTGGCGGCTTTTCCTGGCCAGAAATAAATCTGAAGCAGTCCTGACACAGTTCCACTGAGCTCGCTCACTCCCCCTCTGTCACTCTCGCATTCTGTTTCTGCCTGTGCTCCAAGTTGGCCTTTTGTACTGGGCTCCTGCCTGCGTTGCCGCATTTTCTGCCCACAAAGAAATCTGCAGCAGTCACTCTAGAGCTCCATTGAGCTCGCTCAGTACCGCTCTGTCACTCGCTCATTCTGTTTCTCTTGGCGCCACAGACTGTGCTTTTGTATGGGACTCCTGGCTTCATTGGCACCTTTGTCTGTCAACAAAGAAATCCGCAGCTGTGCCAACAGAACTCCATTGAGGTTGCTCAGTCTCCCTCTCTCATTGCTCATTCTGTTTGTCTGGCGCTGCAAGCTGCCCTTTTGTACGGGGCTCCTGCCTGCACTGGCGCCTTTTTCTGCCCACAAAGAACTCCCAGCAGTCCTTATCGAGCTCCGTTGAGCTCACTAAGCCCCCTTGTCTCACTCGCTCATACTGTTTCTCCCAGTGCTGCAGGCTGGCCTTTTGTACTGGGCCCTTGCCTGTACTGACGCCTTTTTTCTACCCACAAAGAAATTCGCAGCAGTCCTGACAGCTCTTCGGTGAGTTCGCTCACTCCCCCTCCCTCACTTGCTCTCTCGTTCTGTTTCTCCCAGTGCTGCAGGCTGCCCTTTTGTAGTGGGCTCTTCTGTTGGGGCCTTTGTCTGCCCACAAACAAATCTGCAACAGTCCTTACAGAGCTCAGTTGAGCTCGGTCAACTCCTCCCTCTCACTCGGTCGATCTCAATCTGTCCCAAACACTGATTTCCCAGAGCGACTGTGCTATTGTCTGGCAGGAGTGCAAAGACATATTTTAGTCAGGATGTGAAAAATGACAGCTGTAGTGTTCTTAAGGAGTTGTGAAAATGCCACTGTTGAAAATGTGTTGTGACAATATTACACATTTGCAAAGTTACAAGGGTGCGTGGAAACAGTTCAATGCATGCTTGTAACACAGTCATGTTATGGAGTTTTGTCACCAAATTTACAACATAGGGATTTTAGGACCTCTGCTCATGAACAGTGCCACTGTCATTTTCTTAATCTGTCCCGAACACTGACTTCCCACAGTGACCACGTTATTCTGCGCTGGAACTGTGGAAACACATTTCGGTTAGGTTGTGAAAAATGACAGCTGTACTGCTTATAAGGAGGTGTGAAAAAATGGCACTGTTGAAAATCTGGTGTGACAATATTACAAAGCTGCGATGCTACAAGGGTGCGTGGAAAGTGCGCAACGCACACTTGTAACACAGTCAATTGGTGGGCTATCATCACCAAATTTTCAATATAGGTATTTTAGGACCTCTGCTCATGAACAGTATCATTGTAATTTTCTTGATCTGTCCCGGACAGTGATTTCCCACAATGACCGCTCTATTCTGCACCGGACGTATGAAAACACATTTTGGCCAGGATGTGAACAATGGCAGCTGTACTGCTCACAAGGAGGTGTGAAAAAATGGCAATGTTGAAAATCTGGCATGAAAATATTGTAAATTCGTGAAGTTACGAGCGTACGTAGCAACTGCGCAACACACGCTCGTAAAAGAGTCATTTTTTGGATTTTTCCCACCAAATTTGCAATATAGGCTTTTTGACAGTCCACCTCATGAACACTGGCACTGTCGTTTCATTAATCGGCCCTGAAGGGTGATTCTGCACAGTGACTGCAAAACCACCTTTCGGGGCCGATTAACGTCATGACAGTTCCTGAATTCATAAGGAGGGGTCCCAAAAACCCCATGTTGAAAATTTGGTGAAAAATGTCTGAAAAATGCCCAAGATATGCACTAAAGTTGAAAAAACCCTATTTATTACATTATACAGCTTACTGGCATTTCCTCGGTTTGCGGTCGGCTTTGAAGAGTGCAGACGTGTTCCCGGTCCACAGAAGATTGTCGGGCCGGACTCCAGGGGTAAATATGGGGTAAGGAGGGTGTGGGAGGCAGGGTGCGCCAGTGGGTGGGTGCGGTTTGTGGGAGGGGCCCTGGGAGGCTCCAAGGACCATTTCCTTCTTACAGGTTGAAAAAAAAAGAAGAAATCGGGGACCGTTTTCTTGTTTAACAGGTGTTTTGGCATGCTGGGGTGGGCTCCCAGTGTGCCACCTGTGTGGGTGGGTGGGTGCATTAGCCGATGGGGGATTGGGCATCCCCATCAGCAAACAAGGACAGGGGGAGGAGAGCTGCAGGAGCCAATGGGGGATTGGGCACCCCATCGGCTATACAAACAGAAGGCGAGATACCATGATGCCAACAAGGATTGGGCACCCAGTCAGCAGGAACAAAAGGGGGGGTATCATGATGCTGACAGGATTGGGCACCCTGTCAGCAGGAACAAGAAAGTATCATTATGCCAGCGAGGATTGGGCCCCGTCGCGTCGGCAGTGAACACCGAAGGGGGGGTTACAGAATGCTGACGGGAGTGGGCTCCCTCCATCGGCAAGTAAACATGGTGGGGTGGCAGGGGTTATATTGTTTGTGAACACAGCGGCAACCCACTTCCATGTTCACAAACAATATCGGGGGTTTCACATCCCACCTTGCAATGACGGGTAGCTCTCTCATTGCAGCGGATGGCTGACACTGCAATGACGAGGCAGCCCCTGATTGCAGCGGTTACTTTTTTAGAAAGTTGTGGCACACTGGCTGAACTAGTGTCAGCAGCAGCATGCCACAGCATTGGGGGACAGGGGACAAGCCTTTGCAGGCTGTGAGGGCATTGGGCACAACAATGCCACACCTCCATAACCTGCTTGTGCAGAAAGCTGACGCAACATGTTTCTTGCGTGTGCGCGCAATCAACATAAAAATAATAAACAAAAACAAATGGAAGGGTTATGGGATGTCCTGTCATTCATATACTATGTACAGATTTACACAATACCAGATACACACAACAATTATATAAATTGGATCAGACACAACTAACAGATCTTGAGGACTTTTTTCTATCCTTAGATAACCCCAGATGTTTAAAAGAGCATGCAGAACAATTAACAAAAGATATTCAATCTGAAGAAATTGAATATGCTATAAACACCCTGTTAAATAATTAAACACCGGGAAGTGATGGCCAGATCAATGAATTATATAAATTAATTGGCAAAGAATAGAAACATAGAAATTGTCAGCATATAAGGACAGTTAGGCCCATCCAGTCTGCTGGTAGGCCCTATACATTGTATGTAGCCACTGACCTATGTGATCAATGGCTTTTCATCACTTCCTCCCCTCTCAGGCTTCCCTTGTGCCTGTCCCAAGCATGCTTAAACCCCTTCACTGTGCTTGCCCCCACTACCTCCTGTGACAGGCTATTCCATGTGTCAACTACCCTTTCTGTGTAGAAAAACTTCCTCACATTACTTCTTAATGTACCCCCATCCAATTTCATATTATGCCCCCTTGTTCTAGTACTTTTTCTACATTGGAAAAGCCCCCCTGCCTGCACCTTGTTTATGCCCTTGAGGTTCTTGAAAGTTTCAATCATGTCCCCCCACTGTCTCCTCTCCTTCAGTGAGTACATATTGAGGTCCCTTAGTCTCTCCTCATATGTTTTGAGGTGCAAGCCCTGCACCATCTTTGTTGCCCTTCTCTGAATAGTCTCTAACTTATCTATGTCCTTGCACAGGTGTGGCTTCAGAAGTGCATGCAGTACTCCAGGTGAGGTCTTACCAATGTTTTGTACAATGGTATCACCACCTCCCTCCTCCTGCTAGTGATACCCTTGTCTATGCACCCCCAGCATGCCACTGGCCCTCCCTGCCACCTTTGTTCACTGCTTTGATACCTTAAGATCATCAGAGATGATGACCTCTAGGTCCCTTTCCTCTTTGGTGACAGTCATCTCCCCCTCCTCCCAACCTGTAGCTCTCCCCAGGGTTCCCTCTACCAAGGTGCATTATTTTGCACTTCTTTACATTGAATCTCAGTTGCCACGTCTCTGACCATCTTTCAAGCTTCTCCAGGTCCCTCTTCATTTTCTGCACCCCATCTGGAGTATCCACCCTGTTGCAGATCTTGGTGTCATCTGCAAACAGGCAGAACTTTCCTTCCAGTCCCTCTACAATGTCACTAACGAAGACATTGAATAGGACTGGTCCTAGTAGTGATCCCTGTGGTACCCCACTGGTCACCCCCTCTCCCCAGATTGTACCCCATTTACCACCACCCTCTGTCTCCTGTCTGTTAACCAGTTCCTAACCCAGTTCATCACTTTGTCGCCCATGCCCAGACTACCCATGTTGTTAATCAGCCTTCTATGTGGTATGGTGTCAAAGGCTTTGCTGAAATCCTGGTAGGTGATGTCTACTGCCCCTCCTTGATTAAGTTTCCTAGTCACCCAATGAAAAAAAATGATTAGATTCATTTGACATGAACTTCCTGCTCTGAATCCATGTTGCCTCAGAACCTGAGCACCACTGGATTCCAAATGTGCCATTATCCTTTCTTTCAGCAGTGTCTCCATGATCTTTCCCACCACTGAGGTGAGGCTGACTGGCCTGTAGTTCCCCACCTCCTCCCTACTGCCGCTTTTATGCAGTGGGACTACATGTGCCCTCCTCCAGTTCTCTGGAACGACACCTGTGTTGAGTGACTCTGTGAACAGGGCCACCAGAGGCACTGCTAGTTCCCTTCACAGCTCCTTTAATATCCTTGGGTGGATGCCGTCTGGCCCCATGGCCTTATCCACCTTCAGCTTTGTGAGTTCTTCCAGAACTCTCTCTACTGTGAGTGGACTGGTGTTCACCTCTCCCCCACCATTGCCTCTGCAACCCAAATGTGGTCCTTGACCCACCCCCTCCTTAGTGAATACTGAGCAGAAGTATTTGTTTACTATTTCTGCCTTGTCCAGATCCCCCTCCTTACACTCTTCCTTCTCCCCTTTGAGTCTCACAATTCCCATCCCCCCCGGTTTTTCTTCTTTCACTGATGTACCTATAAAATGTCTTATCCCCTTTGTTTACAGACTGTGCTAAGCTGTCTTCTGTCTGTGCCTTCGCCTCCTAACAGTCTTCCCTGCTTCCCTTAAACATTCAATGTACACCTCCCTGTCCTCCTCCCTTTGGCACCCCCCTTATATTTCATGACACTCATCCTTTTAGCCCTGACTTTGTCCCTCACCTCTTTGGAGAATCATAGTGGTTTCCTTCTTTGTTTCCCTTTGGCCACTATCCTAATGCATTGGTTTGTTATATCCACTATGGCTCCTTTCAGTTTCTCCTATTGTTCTTCCACCCCCTCTACTACCTCTCCCTTACCCAGAATTGGCAATTAAAAGTGGAATTGGCTAGAGTCTTTACTTCCATTCTGACTAACCAAGCACTTTCTATCAGGATGACAAATAGCCAGCTATTTTATATATATATATATATATATATATATATATATATATATATATATATATATATATACATATATGGGCAACTCCATGAAAAGGGGTTACCAAAGTGTGACATGATTGCCAATTTTTAAAATCCAAAGTAGATGAATTTTGTCATGTGTTTTATGATGCTGCTCCCAACCACTTATTAAGTGGATATATTGAGAGATAACTTCCTCATCGGTACCTGAGAAAATGGGTAATGAAAGTTGCACACGTAACAAGAGACACCAAAGAAATGTGACTTGCATGTGGGGTTTTGTAACTAACATTAGGAAACATTTGTTAGCATGTTTAACATGTGTGCTCTACCAGTGAATATGGGGTGTGGCAATTTGTTAACTCCCTTACATAAGCATTAGGTTAGTGCATCTTTAAGGTTGCACACGTAACATGGCCACCAAACACCTTTTTGAGGTTGGAAAGGTTTACTGAAGCTACCATTCATTACATAATACTAACACTATCCATCACACAATACAAACCAGCCAACAGCAAGCAATAGAAATGTGAAATATTTACAAGATACGTTTCTAATCATCCTTCCCTGCCCTGCAGTCCATTTTGGTCAATAGTGTATGGCAGGAAAACAAACAAACTATAGCTGTCCTGCGAACAACTGAAAATTATTTCATAGAATTTTGGCTGAGTGTAGTTCATTTAATTTGTACAAGATTGTTAACTGTTTGTGTCAGTAGACATGTGTTTCAGCTCTTGCGACAAGCTCCAATACACTCCTAATTAAATTCCTGCCTCAGTCTCAAATATTTGTCACATATTTCTTCCAGTGCTTCAGTGCTGATGTTAAAGATTTTTTCTCCCTGAAGCTGTACTGGTCCATAAAATATTTGGCCATGTTTTATATTGTCGTAGTCCTGAATCCGTGGCCATGTAAATGTTGACTTCCCACGTTGGTGCAAGAATTTCAAGGTGTACTGCTGGTTGTGTACTGGTGTGACCTCACCAATGTAGAATTAATTGGAGTAATAAACAGCATACAGTTTCCCAACTTCAATTGGACCCGAGGGCATGATTCTTATTTTTGCTTGCTGCACACTGTGTGTGGTAGTCTCAGGTAGCAGAACACATGGGTCCTTGGGAAAACACTGGTCCTCAGGAAGATCAGTGTGGGCGCTTGTTGTGGAGGATACATAATTTGAGGCAATGTTATTCTGAGTAGCACACATTTCCACCGTTGTAGGGATGTTAGTAGTCTCAGCTGAGTGACCATTGGTTTTGGCAGATCCTGGCATTGGTTCATGTGATTCTTCAGTGTGCAGCAGGACAACACGGGTATTTTGTGAAGTGGGCACAGAAGCCATTGTTAAATGCTTAACTGTCCATTGCCCCACATACTTCCTGTTTTCGCACAGTAGCTCTTGTTGACATTGTCTGCAGAAGCATGCAAAGTCTCTGACTGCAACCACTCCTGCTTTGATCGACTTTACACTGTATATTTGGTGGGTCCCTGGTATTGTTTTGATGTTACCATGCATGTTTCATTTAATGTCATTACTGCCAACCCAGAAGAAAGCACAAATCTTATGGCTACTCCCATCACTGTCTGGCTCTTTTGTTAGATAGTTCTTGAAGTAATTATGCAAGTCTTCTGCATTCGCAATGACTGCCTGACGTGATACAACTGCCTGTGATGCACATGACTTCACAACAGCACTTTCCCCATCCGACGGTCCTTTCCCAATGCTGGACCCAAAATATGCTCTCTCAATTGGGAATCCATAGTCTGAGGGGGCCAAAGAAATTGCCTGGAAAGCCCACTTCTACTTATATTGTCTGACACAACCATCTATGAAGTGAACTTGCTTTTGTATGTTGATACCGTGGACATCTTTAAGGTGGGAGTTTGACATGTGGATGAAATGCCGCACAGCATGATGATCATGCTTCAGATCACTGGAAATGAAGATGAGAGATTCTTAGACAGTTTCTTCACAGTTTTTTCACCTGTGATATGCTATAACAGGGTGAATCGTAGCCTGCTCATGATGCCAGTGGTAGGACTGAATCTCATCTTGAAATATGCAGTTGTAGTTCTCAGCAAAATCAAGGACTATCATAACCCATCCATTTGGCATATTTTTCCTCATTGAATTAAACTGCTGTTGCTGCCATGCGGCTACATGCAAGTGGTAGCCCAGAAACTTGAAATCATCTTTTAATGTTGCCACTAGTTGTTGCATGGTTGTTTCCTTAGTTTTCAATACTTTGTGGCATTGTTTAATATCAGCACCATCTATCTTTCTCACGATGTTTATACTTTCCCACTGGAGCCATTGCACAAGTTCATTGGAATGAGCCTACAGGAGTTCCTCAACTTTGCTGTCAAAATCATCTGTGCTACAAAACTCACATTTTTTATGGACACATTCTATTTTGTAGAATTTTTCGCCAGGTGGCCGTTGGCACATTATCAGTTCATTTGCCTGGTACAGATTTATGACTTTGCATTGTGGCATTTTTTTACTGTAAGCAATGCGATTTAATGCCTTCAACTTCAACTCCGCATCTCTGCAGTATTCGCATAAGCACTGGTCCAGGTTTTGTTCACTGGCAAGTTTAATGTGTCATGGTCTCAGGGCACAGAATTTTGCTTTTTGGACTGGTGTTTCTGGGTTCTGTTTGATGAACTCGCTATGAAGAGCTGCAAGGGGTTTAGAAAGGAAGGATTTAGTCTGTCCAGTCTTTTTAGAGTATGCCTTTTTATGCGGTAGCGGGGTGGCTGACTCTTCAAAGAAGTTATCTATGCTTTTGATGGCTTCTAAAGAGAGAGTGGACTTGTGCCTTTTGTTTACTCACCTTCATCAGCCTCTTCCAGCTGATCCCTGGGGTACTGCTTGCAGTTCACAACACTTTGTATTTTTTCAAAACAAGCACAGTTTTAATCAGTTCCTGGGATGCCTCCCTACCAGTTTTGTGTGTAATTGTTTTGGCGTCATCCATTTTGCCCTTCAATACCTTGACCAATTTTTCCTCTTGGTGGTCAACAGGTGAAAAGATTTTCCACTTTGCAAGTCCTGCCTTCTTGGACGGTGAGCAGGATGCTAGCAGTCTTTCAATTGTTGCTGCAAAGCATACTGGTGACAATGGTAGTCCCTCTCGTGCCCATTGAACAGCTTTCCTAACTGCATGGTCTGTTCTCATGCCCACCTTTGGAGTTACTTGCGAGACATTACAAACAGTGGTCACCTCAGTCATGGTTATGGGAGTGGTCACTTCGGTTATGGGAGTGGTCACTTCATCGATTATGGTGTTGTCAGGTGTTCCTATTTTTGCTTCACGTTGCATCCAATAACTCTCACGCCTTTTTTCATTCACTCTTCTTCTCTTTTGCACAGTCATTTGACCACGCTGCTGGCGTTTTTTTCTCTCACCAATATTCTCTTTACATCTGCTTTTTTTGTTCTTCTGCTCTGGTGTTTCTTTTGGTTGTGACAGTGCTCTCTTCCACTGCAGCCATTTGCCTTTTCCTCTCTCTCTCTGTGTCTCTACATTCTGAGGTTGGTCTTCTCATTTAGGGATTTTTGTTTCTATTCATCCACGGGCTGCCTGCATGCTTTAACTCTTATTGAAGCTTTCTGCAAATATTGCTGATAGCATTCTGGGTCTTGTTTGACCTTCTCTCTGTAGTGGTGACTTTTTCCTTTGCTGACAATGCAGGGGAATAATTGCGTAAAGCATCTTGCAGCAATGCCAAAGCAGAAACACAGGGTCATCTCTGTTGCTGCTCCATAGTCCATAATCGTGGGTAATAAAGAAAAAAATTAGAATAAAGTCATATTGACTCTGTAGTGTCAGTCCGAGTGCTGAGTGAATTCCAGAAATGGGAAGATCTGGTTTCAGCGCAGAACGGATGAACTTTTCTGTGTTATTTTCAATATAATGCTTTCATGACCAACACTGATAGACGTACGTGACCGCACACTTTATTTCTTGAAGGTTCAAAGACCACACATGCATCATGTGACAGTTTTTGCCACAAGTGAAGATGGAATGGTTAAAATACATGAAGTAGAGAACAGGGAAGTTAAGGAGGAAACCACCACACAATGGTTTGTTATAAACTATTACAACATGCAAATGCATGACCATGGTCAATGTCTTCCAGCTGGTGAATCTCACGAAGTTAAGGAGGAGACAACACATCAGTTTGTTATGAAGTATTACAACCCACACATGTGTGAACATGGCAAATATATCCCAGCTGGAGAATCAGACAATGTTAAGCAGGAGACCAAACAATGGTTTGTTATGAACTGTTATAACACTCACCCACACCCGCACTGACTTGACAAATACCTCCTGGCTGGAGAATCACACAAAGTTAAGGAGGATACCACACATCAGTTTGTTATGAACTGTTACAACCCACACACGTGTGAACATGGCAACTATATCCCAGCTGGAGAATCAGACAATGTTAAGGAGGAGACCAAACATCAGTTTGTTATAAACTGTTACAACGCGCACGCGTGTGAACTTAGCAAATATCTTCCAGCTGGAGAACCACACAAAGTTAAGGAGGAGACTACCACACAGTGGTTTGTTATGAACCATTACAACATGCACATGCGCAAATGTGGCAAATGTTTTCCGGCTACAGAGTCACATAATGTCACAGAAGAACACGCACATGCATGAACATGGCAAATACTCTGTCTGCAGAGTCACACCTAGTTAAGGATAAGACCACACAATAAATATTTTTTTGTCATGAATCATGCAAGACAGAACACATAGAAAGTTTCAATGAGAGAAAACTAAGAGAAGGAAGATTAGTGCAGTAACCATTACGCTGCCATAAATGCTTTGACCCTAATGACAATTTCCTTTGGAATGCCTCACATTTGTTGCTTGCTAGAGTAATGTTACAGAAAGACCTATGATATTTACAGAGCAGTAATGCTATTTTCTCATAACACATGCAACAACCCTGCGCCCCAGGCAGAATTGGTACAGAATATAGGAAAGTACATAACTAAATCCATGTAAGCCAAACCGGTGGCCACATCACCTCATTTGCACTCTGCCCCTTGGTTTACTGCACTGTCTAAGTGAATTGTTTTGCACTTTTTCACACTGAGAGACAGTTGCCATACCCTTGACCACTTCTTGAGTTCTCAGGTTTCTGCTCATCCTTCAACACACTCCAGAGTGTCCACCTTATTTCAGATTTTGGTGTCAGCCTCAAAGAGACAGACCTTCCCTTACAACTCCTCTGCAATGTATCTTATGAAGACAGGCAAGATTTTATCACAGCACTGATCCATGAGGCACCCTGATGGTCACCCACACTGACTGCGAGGGAACTCCAATTTGTTTGTTTTACCACCACTGTTGATTGAAAATCCCCCAACCAAGGACTTTCACAGTTTAACAATCATTGCTCTTCGCTATGTTGCACTGTCAAAAAGCCATAAATGTATATGTAACACCACAACACTAAATGTTACCTATAAAATTAGCATAAAATGTTTATACAGTTGGCCAGTGGCATGGATGACTGACACATCCCTGCCTGACCTTTTGCCATGCTGGTGACCTGTGTTCAGGATGACAGCTGGCCCCTGGGGGTCAGCCAGAGGGGAGGAGGAGGAGGATTGAGCATCCCCAGGACAGCTCCCCTTTTCTACTGAGGGGGACATAAACAGCAATCAGTGTTAGCCTGGCCCCTGGGGGAGGCTATGTGCTGGAACAGAAATGTTGAAAGAAGGAGCAACAGAAATGAGCCAGATGCTTGGGGTGCCAGCATTGTCATCCCAGCCTGCTGCCCTCTGCGTTGAAGAAAACAGAGAAGAGTGTCAGTAGTTCAATGTCATTGGGCACCAGCGGTTCCTGGCCCTAGTCACTCAGAATCAGAAGAACTGGATACAGTGTCCGGTGGGGTGAGCGCTCCCCCTGCCAACCCCGTGGGGGGGAGGAAGATATGCTCTAGTGGCAGAAGCAGAGTGCCAGTGGACATGGGGATCAATGCTGTGGTATGCACCTGAACATGGGTGGCTAGCATGGAGAATGAAATAAACTTAAGGTTTAAACCTAAAAGTCCTTTTCACCCCAGTATCTGTGAGTTCTTGTACCCCACATTGTCATCCTACACAGTGCCACCTACCTGACTTCCATTTGTCTTCACAGTTGATGACTGTGCAAGAGTAGTCAATGCACTGATTCTGCAAAAATATAAAAAACAACATTGTAACTAAGTGCTGAGAGATTCCTCTTTTCTCATGTAGCAATCAAAGTTATCTCCCAACCCCACATCTCTCACTATGTGAGGCAAATCTGAGGCTTACCCAGGGATTTCAGCATTTTGTCTGCCTCAAGAAGTAGGGATTTGAGGCATGAAACATCTCCTGTGGAAGAAAGGTGGTGAAATCCACCAGCAAACCTCACATTTGCAAAATACCTTTAGCCACGGAAAGACAGTTGCCATATCCTCGACCACTCCTTGAGTTCTCAGGTCTTTGTTCACCCTTTCCACACACCTCACCAGTGTCCACCCAATGGCAGATTTTGATGTCAGTCACAAAGAGGCAGACCAACCCTTACAACTCCTCTGCAATATATCTTATGAAGATGTAAAAGAGACTTGGTCCCAGCACTGATCCGTGTGGCACCCCAATTGTCACTCACACTGCCTGTGAGTGAACAGATTTTTTTTCACCACCTCTGTTTGTTGCCTATCCCCTAACTAATGTCTTTCGCAGTTTAACAATCAGTGTTCTTCACTATGCTACACTGTGTAAAAAGCCATAAATGATACATGCAACAACAATAGAACACTAAATATTGCATAAATTGTGATGTTTAAACAGCCAGCCAGTGGTGTTGATGGATGATGCATGCATGCCCGACCTACAGCCATACTGGTGACCTGTTTTCATGATGAGAGCTGGCCCCTAGAAGTTGGCCAAGGAGGAGGGGTAAAGAGCAATCAGTGTTAGCAAGGCACTGGTTAGGCCCCATCTGGAGTACTGCATGCAGTACTGAAGGCCACACCTTCACAAGTACATTAACCAAATTGAGGCAGTCCAGAGATGGGCAACCAAAATGGTGCAGGGACTGCATCAGAAAACAAATGAGGCTGGCCCAGTGGTCCTGAGGGTTTAGGCACTGGACGCCACACCTCGCACTGTGCCGGTGACCTGGGTTCGGGTACGGACTCGAGATGTAGGTGGGTGCGACGGGGGAAGGAGGATTGAGCATCCCAACAGATGCTCTCCTCCTTCAGGGTGGGTTACCAGGGTGTTGTATGCACCAAAATGTCCCTGGGGGCGGTGGAGCACCCATCTCCACACGGGAGCACTAAGCGGCTTCAAAGGGCTGGAGTCAGGAGGAGGATGTTGTTGGGCACTTGGCAGGTGTGCTTCAGCACGCACTTATCCGAGCCGACATCCTCAGGAGGATGGGAAGCACAGAAAAAAAAAAAATGAAACCAACCTCAGCGGTCCTAGATGGTGGCTGCTCCAGCTGCCCAGTCCAGGAACCACGGGCAGAACCCGCTGTGCCATGGTGCTCCACGAAAGACAGGGAGGAAAGGTAGGAGTCACCCATGGGCACTCTATGGGCAGACTCAGTGTCGGGGTGGGTAGCATGAGCGAGCCCGAAGGAGTGGAATGACGGGGCGATAGGAGGGGATAAAAAGGAAAGTACAAAAAAAAAAAAAGAAAACATATGAGGACAGCTCAACGGAGCTCAATATGTATACCCTAGAGCAAAGGAGGGAGAGACGTGACATGATCGAAACATTCAAACACCTTAAGGGTATTAATAAGGTGAAAGAGTCTAACATGTTTCAATACAAGAAAAATAGCAGGACAGGAGGACACAGCAAGTGATTATAGAGAGGCAAATGTAAGGGATAATGTAAGGAAGTTCTTTTTCACAGAAAGGGTGGTGGATGCATGCAACAGCCTACCTCAGGAAGTGGTGAATATGAATACAGTGCAGGGCTTCAAACAGGCATAGGATAGGCATAAGGGAGCAATACAAATGAGTATGAATAGATAGGCCATTGACCGAGTACAGGCCTATGGCACATTCATAAAGTAGAAAAAATGGGCAGACTGGATGGGCCTTACGGTCCTTATCTGCCAACAGCTTCAATGTTTCTATGTTAGTTTGGCCCCTGGCAGAGGCTAGGAGCTGGCACACCAATGCTGCAGAAAGAAGTGGCAGAGATTGTCCAGATGCTGGGGGTGTCATGCACTGGAGTGTGTGTGGCACCAGCACTGTCATCCCAGCCTGCTGCCCTCTGCATGGAAGAAAACAGAGAAGAGTGCCAGTGGTTCAGTGTCAGTGGGCACCAGTGGTCCCTGGCCCCAGTCAGTCAGAGTCAGTAGCACCAGACAGTGTCCATTGGGGTGGGCGCTCCCCCCTGCCATCCCCGTGAGAGGGGGGGGATATGCCCTAGTGGCAGAAACAGAGTGCCAGTGGACATGGGGGGGGGTCAGTGCTGTGGTATGCACCTGAACATGAACATGTGCTGCTGCACAGAATGAAATTAACTTAAGATTTAAACTTAAAAGTCTTTTCCTCCCCAGTATCTGAGTTCTTGCACCTCATATAGTCACCCCACATAGTGCCACCTACCTGACGTCCAAGTGTCTTTACAGTTGATGATTCTGCAAGAGTGGTCGATGCCCTGATGCTGCAAAAATAAACAACATTCTATAAGTGATGAGTGATTCGTCTTCTCATACAGCAGTCAAAATTATCCCCCAACCCCACATCTCTGGCAATATAAGGCAAATCTGGGGCTTACACAGGGATTTCAGCATTTTGTCTGCCTCAAGAAGCATAGATTTCAGGCATGAAACAACACTACCAGAGGCAGAAAAGTCATGAAATCCATCAGCCATCCCCACATTTGCAAAACAATGTCCACGGTGTGTGTGTGTATGTGTGTGGAGTTCGGGGAATACTTTCCCTGGTATAAGAACATAGCGCTTAATATAGCACACAACAAACTTTGAAAAAAATGCAAATTATTGAAAAAATAAAGTATAAAACAGGTACATCCATCCCCAAATAAACTGCACAATGAAATACATCAGGCCACATACTATGTTTACTTTAAGGGTGCTTTATTTCAGAAACAGCTCTTTATGGGTGACTAACATAATGGGGACTGTGAGCACATGGGGTCGAACGTAACAAAGACCACAAACTCTGAATAAAATCCACATTACAGAACCAAACAAAACTTAAAATAATGCTTAATAAAGTCCAAAATAAACTGCATGCTGAAATACTTTAGGCCACCTATGAATTTTACTTTTAGGCTGCTTTATTTTCCAAAAAAAGCTCTTTATGGGTGGCTAACATAATGGGGACTACAAACACATGGGGCCGAACGTAACAAAGACTACAAACTCTGAACAAAATCTGCATTACAGAACCAAACAAAACTTAGAAAATTGCTTAATAAAGTCCAAAATAAACTGCATGCTGAAACACATTTGGCCACTAAATAAGTTTACTTTCAGGCTGCTTTATTTAGCTAAAAAGCTCTTTTTGGGTGACTAACATAATGGAGACTACAAGCACATGGGCCTAACGTAACAAAGACCACAAACACTGTCCAAAATTCAAATTCTGGTGGAAAAAACACACAAATAATTGCTATATCCAGCCCCCCAAATAATAAAGCAGAAATATATTATCCCACCAACATAGTTTACTTTATGGGTGCTTTATATTATTAAAAAACACTATATGGGTGGCTAACATAATGGGGACCACATGCACATGGTGCCTAAAGTAAAAAAAGACCCACAAAAACTGACAAAAACAACTAATGTGCTTAAGAAAAGTTTAATAGTCAAAATGCATCAGTAGCTTATATTTCCTCCTAACTGCACTCATTTTTATTACACAAACATAGATTGATTGGGAGTAGAAGCACAGGGATGCTACAGAAAGAAAGGGCCTAGACTTTGCCAAATCCTACAGGATTCTAGAAAGTTTAGGGGGAAAAACACAAATGCAGAGCACAAAAATATAATTTCTCTTATCTTTGGTCTGCTGCATTTGGAACACAAACAGTATACCTGAGAAGAAGCACCTGCAAAAGAAGCATGGTGTTTGGAATCCATTTAACTGAACCTCCTAGTCCCCTTCCCCCACTCTAAAACCACATTAATTGGCAAAAATGAAAATGCTTCACTGTCCAGAGCTACTGTTAAAAAGGTGTGCCAGTAATTGTTAAAAATGTAAGGCAGGCCTGCTTTTGTATACCTTTGCATTTCTACATAATGCAAAAAGGAGCCACGTATGTTGGGGGTCTCCATACATTAAACTGTGCCCCACTACCATTATACCCCTAAAATAGTGATTACATTAAAAAGAAACCAAGCTTTTAATGTGCACATTTGTACTGAAAACTAAAATGCACACATCGTTTTTCTTTTACCAAAACGTTGTAGCCTGTTTTCACAAGCACCAAGAGGAAGCTCCTTGTGGTTGCTAACAAACACAGACAACACACTCTTTGTAGTCCTAAAGTACTAAATTGGGCCAAAGATAACTTTGTAAATCCTCAAATAACTTGATATAATTTACAAAAATGCTCTGATGGATTGTTTCCTCTGACTGACCCTGTTGCAAATGTTGCTGATAAATACAAGCCGTTCCTGCACCTTTGAAATAGATGCTAAAGTAACTGCAGCCTACCTCTCCTCCTTGTGGTTGCTTTCATAACTCGGGTGCTGCTCGCTGGACTCCACAATGTGTTTACTGTTTGCTGAAAGCAGGAAAGGGGCTCCCCCACAAACTCAGGTGCTTTTAAGCACAGTTGCAGCCTGCCCCACTCTTGGTGCATGTTGGAGCTCCTACGGGATTCTCGGGGATCAGATGGCCGCCTGGGAGAAATGAACACACATACGAGAATCTTGGACACTGCACAGCATTGGGGAAAAGGTCGGACACAGCAGTCTTCCCGTATGATATTTCAAAATGAAATGAAGCTCAGTAGGTATAGCACATGCAGGATAATCACAGAACAACACAATTTCAGGAGGGGGAAATAAAAAACATAAAGTTTAACAGCAAAGGATGAACGTAACCTTGGGAGACTCCTGTGGTTACTTTAGCTACCAAATTTACACACCGGTAAAAATTAAGTAAAACAACATATTTTGAATGCACAACTGATCTGATAACAAAGGCAGGATACATGAAAGCAAGGGAAAGCAGTTTATTGTGGAAAAGCACATTATTTCACTACAGTACAAATAATAGTTTACTTTGTGTGCCACAATGTCACAATTTAGGCAGTAAAAAAGTACAGCTTTTACATCGTCATGTTTTTTTTAAAGGAAATTAAGATCTGACAGCATTCATCTTATGTAAACTATCTCTCTACATCACATGTCATTACACAGTGTTGTAATGAACTTGGCACATGTTTTAGATATTTCAAGGACTGCATGTCAATTTTGGACTCCGTTGGTAACCCCTTTCATGGAGTTGCCTATATATATATATATATATATATATATATATATATATATATATATATGGATATGCAATAGGTCAACTGGAAATATCAGTGATATTTTCCCCAGTGCAGTTTGACCTTATGACCTCATGAGTGGCGGCGAAGCCATGGTGATGTCACAAGGTCAAACTTCCGAGGAAATATCACTGATATTTCAAACTCCATTGCATATCTCATTATCGTTGTTTATGTTGATTGATTTTTTTTTCGTGTGTTTTAATTTTTTTTTTAATTTAAATATCTAAGCAGATTTTGTGGTGTTTGTATGCTGTTATGGTAACTACGGTCAGTGCGTGCCTCCATTTTGTATGACATTTTTGATTGGGTGATGTTGTGTGTGAGGGCGGGCTGAAAAATTTTGGAAACATGGCGGCAGGAAGTCTCGCTTAGCAAGGAAGTGAGGTAATAGATGTATTAATTGATTTATTGATTTGTTTTTATATTTCTCTTTTGGAAAATGCTTTATTTGGTTGTGGCTGCATTTTGGAAGTGGTATGTGGCTGATCCTGCTTGTCAAGTTTTACGGCAGCACTGAGTGGTGAGCAGTAGGGGTTTTAAGTTCGGAGGAGCGAGCGGCTAGTTTTGCTTCTTTCTGGGCACTTTGGAAACTCCTTCTTAGCTAGCGCAGGTACTGTGACTGGGTGTGAGGTGGGCCTGTTGGCAGTTGTAGTTGGGAAGGGATGGAGAATGGTCTGTAGCAGTATGCTGATTGGTAAGGGTGAGACGGTTTGCTGTGGAGTTTTCTTTTTGTGTGTGTATTAAGTGATTTAAAAAAGTACCTCTCAGTGTGAATGCCATTTTCACACTAAGAAGGTTCTGAGTTACAGCTGTCAGTTGAGTGATTGAGTAAATCTGGGATGTTTGCAGAGGGTGAGTTTTCTATGGGCTGTATCTGGTGCTGTAAAAAGATTTGGGGGAGAAAACGAAAGTCTTCTGTGTGATGCTAGAGAGAAATGAAACTGCCAGTGGGAGCTGGCATGCAAGTGAGCAGGTGAATTCTGATTGTGCTGCTCGTACTGCCAGCTCCCACCAATCAAAACGTATGTGAGGTGCTGTGGTGAAGTGATTACCTACAGTGAGAATAAATGACCTACAGTGAGAATAAATGTGATATTCTCACTGTAGGTCTGACCAGACAAAAATACTGCTGTTATTTGCCACTTTTTATCTTCACCTCCATTGCATAAATCAATCAATCAAAACTTTATTTATAAAAAGGGGCCTTTCTAAAACCAAGGCACCTGTACATCACATAATAAAACAATATTACTAAAAACAATAAAAATTATCCAAACTTAATAACTTTTAAAAATCATTATACACATGTTTAAAAAGATATGTTTTAAGAATATATATATATATATATATATATATTCATGGCAAAAAACTCAGTTTAATGCGTCAGTTAGGGTTGTACCACAGCTACAAAAGTGAGGAAATTCGGTGTTAGGGTTGAAAACCCTAACTGCGCATTCCCCCCCACCCCTACCACACACACATACATGCAAGTAGGGGAAGGACCAAGGCAACACAACCAATCACACACATCCAGCAGGAGGTGTATACCTGTGTTACTGTAGGAAGTGAAGAAATCCATCTTGAGATATCATAGATTATTTACAAAGTTGTTCTTTGAGATAAGTTCACATAAAGGTGAACCAAGCTGGCAGTAGCGAAAATGGTGTACCTCGCTTTGTTTTCAACATATGGCTGGTGAAAGGCATCATGGGCGGTGCAATGTTAGTCTATGGCAAATTGTTCAAGTCTGAAACAGTGTAACTTTGTAATCCTTAAGTATTTTAGCACAATAACAGGAAAAAGCACATCTGTGAGACCAGGTCTTGCCATCCTGCAAATTTGAGGCCAAAGGACCCAACCGTTTGTATGCAGAATGATGACAAAGATGTGCAGTCATTAGGAGCATACTTTCACAAAATACTTTCGCAAACATGAAAGTGTCAAAGCACAACACTTTCGCATTTGCGAAAGTGATTTTCGAAAGTATTTCAGGGATTATGCAAAATCCTGTTTTGGATCTTGCGAACCCCAAAATACCATATGTGTAGTGTGTATTATGTGTTGGTGGTAGTGTGTAGCCCAAGATGTCCAGTTGTCTGTAGTGATATGTGTTTAGCAGTGCACGGAATGTCCGGGATGAGAGTTAGCAGAGACGACCCCATGTGACAGCCCGATGGGAGCATGGGTGAGTGGTTTCGTGGGTTACATAGTTGTATGTTATTCCTGTTACCTTTTGGTGGTTGTGTGTGATTGGTTGCGTTGCCTTGGTCTTTCCCCTACTTGCATGTATATGTATGTGTGTGTGTGTGTGTGTGTGTGTGTGGTGAGGGTGGGGGGGAATAAGCAGTTAGAGTTTTCAACCCTAACATCGAATTTTCTCACTTCTGTCGCTGTGGTACAACCCTAACTGATGCATTAAACTGAGATTTTTGCCATGAATTTCCCTTCTTTTTGAGAATGTGCACTATAAATAGTGAATGGAATGTGGTGGTGGGAGCACGGGGCACACCATGTGATTTTTTTTTGTCACTTCATTGTGCAAAAACAGTATGACCGAGTGAAATTAAAATTGGGTACGCAGACAGAAATACAAATGGTAATGGCAACAGCGGCGCAGAAGCAAACAGTAACGCAATCGACAATGGAAATGCTACCAAAAATGCAAACGCTATGGCTAACAGAAATGCAAATGGTAACGAACACACAAACAGTAATGGTAACGCAATTGTTAACGGAAATGGTTATGGTAACACCAACGATGATGCCAAAGGGAACAGTAACAGAAATGGAAGCGCAAATGCAAGTGCGTATGCAAACACAAATCATAAAGCACACGGTCACAGTAACGCAATTGGAAATGCTAACGCTTACGGTAACACCAATGATGACACGAAAGGAAACAGAAACGGAAGCGTGTACGCAAATGCAAATGATAACACAAAAGTAAATGCAAATAAAAACAGTAATGGAAATGCAACTGATAACAGTAATGCAAATGCAAGTGCAAAGGCAAATGCAAATGGTAACACACACCGTGACGTAAACGGAAATGCTAAAACAAACGGAAACGCAAGAGAAATGCTGACTGTAACAGTAAGTGAAATGCACACCCTTTTTTTCCCAAAAGGTGCATTCAGAAGCACAGTGAATACAAAGAATGTATGCATAATAATGGGCCTCGGAGAAGAAAATGAACACTTGGAATACTAAATTGCTTATATCTCAGGAACTGTACGACATACAAAAAAATTAAAATGTCATTTTATTTCTGACTGTCCTGGCTAGTTTTTTACTTAGCCCGCTAGTGGTGGGCTAAGCATTTTTTTAACGAAAAGTCTGTATCTTGAAGTGTTTTTGAGATATGGGCCCCGAAAGGAGCGGCGGACGCCGTAATGTTAGCCTATGGGGAAAATTGTCAACTGTGGTGTGGCATAACTTTGTAGCCCTCTAATATTTTGTCACCAAACTACCAAAGGGCATATCTGTGGGATCTTGGCTTTCTTCCCTCCAAATTTCAGTCCAAAAGAATAAACCGTTCTTTTGTAGCAGGGTTGCAAAAATGTCCTATTCTTTTGGGCATAGTGTTGCAAAGTAGTGTAGTGATTTGCGACACTTTCACAAAATAAATCACAAAAGTGTCGCATGTGCTACACTACTTTGTGACACTACTGTTTACAAACATTTCAAAAACTTATTTCTGGGGTGTTTAACCCTCCAAAAAAGACATGGCTATCATCCTCAGGACTCGACAAGGTGAACACAGCAAGAAGTGTGTCCCTAGAGGGTCCCAAATTTAAATGGCAAGCATTTCTGTGACCACCAACTAAAAACAAGACGGCAGATTTGCGACTCTACAGGGGTCATTTGTGACACTAAAAACTGCATTTGCGACACTGTCGAACTTTTTGTTAACTTTTCCCATTGACTATAATGGGAAACTTGTTTTTTGAATAACTTTTGAACCGTTTAATATTCATTCACAAAATCTTTGAAAGGCACATCAGGGACTGCATGGCTGCATGTTCCCTGAAGGTTTCGGACTGGTCGCGCAGACCATGCAACCTGTAGGTCCGAGCAAAGAATGCTCAAAAATGCATAATTACCACATTCTCCAGTGCTATGTAGCTCTGCAACTGTAAATCTGACCATTACAATACTTGGCAGATCCACAGACCTGTGGTATCGCTCTGTGCATGCCAAATTTCAGGCAAATCCATCATACAGTGGCAAAGTTATTAAGCTGCCAAATTTCAGAGTTTAACCTTAAATAGAGTACTCAACTCTAACTATAGTGGCACTACCGTGCTACTATAGTATATACATATATATATATATATATATATATATATATATATATATATATATATATATATATATAAAATGCAAAATCACACATGCCCACACAATGCAAAGCATCATGGACTGCATATGCAAATCACCACAGAATGTGTGATTTTGCATTTTCTTGAAACTTGGCTTCCCAGTCAAATGCCCTTTGGGGTAACCCTTGCCTCAGTGTTTGTGCACAGAGGTTCTTTGTCTTTTAAATAGTTTTTTATTTTAATGGGTTCACCATAACATATCCAAGACACACTGTTTTAAGGGTAGCTGGTCCATTCCACTGGGGTGTCAAACAGATGAGGCATACTGATGAGTCTTGGTAGGACGAAACACGTGTCTATGTCTTCTGTTAGCACCCTTTGCAAACTGTGTGAGAGGCCTTTCGGCACCATGCATTTCTGCTTAAAGTTGGACCAGCATAACATTCTGTGGTGATTTGCATATGCAGTCCATGATGCTTTGCATCGTGTGGGCATGTGTGATTTTGCATTTTCTTGAAACTTGGCTTCCCAGCCAAATGCCCTTTGGGGTAACCCTTGCCTCAGTGTTTGCGCACTGAGGTTCTTTGTCTTATATATATATATATGTATATACATAGATATATATATATATATATATATATATATATATACAAAAAAGGGGACATGCAGGACACTGCCTATTAAACACTGATTTTAAAATACTAGCAAAAATATTAAATGCCAGATTATTAGAAACAGCGCAACATCTTTTATCACCTTCACAAACTTATTCTGTCCCTGTTAGAAAGATAACTGATCACTTGATCACAGTGCCACTTTTCATGAGTGGAGGTCCCAAAAAGTCCATGTTAAAAATCTGGTGAAAAAATTCCAAAAAATGACTATGTTATGGGTGTGTGTTGTGCAGTTTCTACGAACACTTGTAACTTCACAAATTTTTCATATTTTCACTCCAGATTTTCAACATTGTATTTTTTCACACCTCCTCATGAACAGTGCAGCTGTCATTTTTCACATCCTGCCCAAAATATGTTTTCATACCTGTGGCGCCAAAATGCACAGTCGCTGTACAAAATCACCTTTTGGCAAACAAACTCATAGTACCACTGTTCATGAGGTGGGGTCACAAATGGCCCATGTTGAAAAGTTGGAGTGAAAATACCAACAAATGCCCTGGGCATTAGGGTTTCCAACCATAATGCCCCACCCTGTACAGACTGACAGGCATCAGGGGTGTGACTTGGCATTGTCAGCTGTAATGCTCATGCCATTCCACCCCCACCCTGCAGCCAGTGACAGGTGTTGAGGTGTGCCTTAGACTCTTCAGCCCCAACATTCACCTCATTTTCCTACACTGCACCCATGTCAGTATATTTCCTTAAGGAATGGGGTGAGCGTAAGGCCCGAAGACCCCTAGGCACATCACAGCACTTGTCAGTCTCTTCTGGGTAGGGTGAGGTGAAATGGCATGAGCGTTATGGCCAATGACCCAAAGGCACACCCCTATGCCTGTCACTCTCTGCATGGTGGGGCTGGGGTCGGCATCAGTTCATTGCTTTACTGCCAATCCTATTGCACATCTCTCTAACTCCTGCACTACCAATGCCAGTGCCAGCAAGCCAACATTTGGCATTGACAAATGCTTGATTTTAGATACACTACTACGAGTAATTTATGTTATGTACTGTTGCATGTTTCTGAGTCAACCTTTCAGATTGTATAGTAATTGTGAAGCATGCTTGACACTTGATATTATATGTGTGATGTATATTTTGTTTGACTTTTTCCTTCAATAAACACCCTTGCTCTTTTCACGAAGTGGCATGGGATCTTTAACATCCACCTGAACTGCTACCAGAACAGGCAGATGGGACCTCGGTTTAACATCTCATTTGAAAGATGGTACCTAAGGAGTGCAGCACCTCCCCATGCTGCACCACAGTGTCAGTATTGAGATGTAACCCAAATGTCTGGTATGGGGATAAAACCCACAGTCTTCTGATCTTCTGGCCCTCAGAGGCGAGTGTGCAACCTGCTGAGCCATTGACACTGATGTTGTAAGTTTTATCTGAGCCAATTAGTTTTTTTTGTGGGGGCCTGACTATCTTGGTAGGGTCAAGGACTGGCTGTGCTGGTGCGATAGGGGGCTGCGTTCATTAGGTGAGAGCTGGTTGTGTTCTTTTTTGTGGAACTGGCTGTTTTAGAGGGAAGTTGGCTGTGTTTGTGTGGGAGGAGCTGGCTGTGTTGGTGCTGTGTTTGTTTTTTGGGGGATTGAATGTGTTGGTGGGGTGGTGGACTGAGCATATTAGTGCAGAAGCTATCTGTGTTGGGAGTGGGGATAGCTGGCCATGTTGACCTGGTTTGGGTGGGGGGAATGGCAGCATTTATGCAGGGGCTATCTGTTTACCGCTGGGCTGTCTCTTTTTCCACAGGGGCTGTCTATGTTGCAGTAGAGTCTGTTTTTCTATTTGCAGGGGTGGGGAGCTGGCTGTGTTCATTTCAGGGGAGCTGGTAGTGTGTTTTGGGGAAGATGGCCAGGTTTGCTTGAGTGGAGAGACAACTGTGTTGGTGGGGTGGGGTGGAGTGGGTGGACTTTGGGTCTTGGTGGTTGGCAGGGATTAATGCTCACTCTGTTCCAGTGGCTAGAATTTTTAGTGCCACTGCCAGATTTTTATAGAAAATCAAATATTTTCAGCAAGAAAAGGCAGTGCTGCTGAACAGTGCAATAAATGGTGCCAGTGTTCTTTTGCAAAAAAATGTAAAAGCTTTCCCTGTGGTTCAATGGACTAGAGCAACCAGCCATGCCCCTTGCCTGAGCTATTTAATACAGTACTTCCAACTTCACTCAGAAGCACTTTTTCTTTGCAGACAGAGGCTCTGTTAGCAGAGGCTCTGCTCCTCACCTTCTTTTCAGCATATTTGTCTCCCTCCTCTCATGTTTTGGATTTCTATGTGGTTTGTGCTGGACTTTCTGTATGCTGAACTGGTAGGCAGTTGCTGTAGGAAGGAAAGTTTAAAATAGAAATACTGGGACACGGCACTTGTGTGTGTGTCTATAGCCATAAAGCAACTGTGTTCATGCATAGCCCTATTGGTGTATATCACACGTTTGCGTGTGTGCATTCATGCTTGTGTGTGTTTACCCATACCGGAATACAGGGAGCATGTGTTTAGCATCACCAGTGGCTGTTAACCTACTAGTTGTTGTCAATTGTGCTGTGTATGTGTGTACTAGCACTGAGATATGATGCCTATGTGTCTAGCAGTTCTCTAAATGAACCCCAAACCTGGAGGGAAGGCAGCCTAGGCGTTAGATCCCCAGAGGTTTCCTCCTCGTAGTGTTTTTTTCCTCTTCTCTGTTCTGAAGGTAATAATAGCTAGTTAATTCATGTTGTAGTATATTCTTTAGGTTCCTAGGTAGATTTCCACTGTTGGATGGAGTTGTATGGTGGCTCTCCCTTGCCTCCCCATGCTGTTCCTTCTCACTTTAGAAAGTCATGTTCTCCTGCTCAGTTTGATACCTATCAGCTTTCAGTTTGTGTTTATTTCCATTCATCCCACTTGCTGTTAATCCACCAGTTGCTGTCATTCTCAGTGCTTGCTGTTTAACACTTTTTTTTGTGACTCATTCCTAAGGTACCTTTAGCCTAAGGGAATCCTTCCTACTGCATCTGTAGAGGTGGAACCCTCCTGGAGGGTTTCTTGTCTTTGGTACCCCATGGAACAGAGAGAACGAATGGCCACAAAAGTTTATTGTCAACTTGCACAAGCATAACACTACACTAAGTTGTGAAAGACCATTGAATCATTGTGTACTTAAGTAAATGGTTAAAAAAAAATAGTAAAGATGAGACACAGTCAGAGAAATGAATCTTTATTAAACCACATCAAACTGAACCAGCCCTGTAGTTTAATCTTAACTGTCTCCTTTAGAACTGTTTTTTAATTTTTAATTTTTTTTTAATTTTAACATATTACAATGTGGAAATACAATATGGGCACAAGAAATGTAAACCAAAAGACTTATATTTCAAAAGAAATGTACCAGTTTGGTCATTATTTGTAGCCCTGGGTGGGGAATTGCCAAGTTGTTCTGCAGGAGCTGGACAGGTTTGCATGGGTGGGGTGTGGAGACTGGCTGTGTTGTTTCAGTGGGGTGAGTGCATTGCCGTGATGAGCCAGACAGAGGGACTGTGTGTGTCTGTAGTTCATGACAAGATTGCCTGTGCTTAGTGGCTGGTAAGGTGTGGGGGAGAAAAAATAAAGGAGAGCACAGGCAGTGCCGGATTTACACTGCCATGTGCCCTAAGCACAGCACTGTTTTAGGGCCCCAGCCCAGCTGTGCGGCAGTGGCACACTTTGGGTTGGTGCCACACCACATGACGATGACCACACTGCAAGTGAACATGCCTCACCACACTGAGCTCCAATTGCCTGAACTGAACCTGAACCCAAACAGCCCAGATAAACATTTAAGATTCACTTCTGTATAATGAAATTGATGATGTTCTTGACTTTATGGATCAATGGTGTTTATGAAATTGTTACTCTAAATATATCATTCAACAAACCACACTAGTCTGAATATTAAATTTGAAAATAATAAGGTCAGTTATGCCTGTATTTGCCATTTTGCCATACCTGTATATTTTTGATTTCTGTTTGTTGCAGGTGAATCTGGAGTCCACAGTAGTTTGTATTAGAATATGGCAGTCTGGCAGCAAGTGTTTCATCATGGTTTCTTCGCGTGTTCTCAAGGAATGTTTATGGTCTCAAGGCAGAAAATCATTAGTTTACTGATGGGCTCAATTGCAAAGAGGCATCATTGACTCAGTGGGACAAAAAGATAATTACACATCATGCACTTTAAGATAGAAGTGACAATGGAGCCGAGATAGTGTCAGATATGTTATTTTAATGATATCATGTATAGTGCTACAGTTTCTGGGGGTTAATAAGTTTTCTTTGTTGATAAACATCAGAGAAACAGTGATGATCATTTAGCTATTCTGACAGTGATGTGACAAATTGAACTCAGTTAGTTTACTTTGCCATGTATGATGATGTATCACATTTGTAGTATGATCAAGGCCACTGTACATGCAACATCACAGTTTTAAAGTTACAGAAACATATGTTGATTTGGTTACAGTTATTTTGTTGTTGTTCAGTAAGCATCGTTACAATCATAATAGACTAGCGTGATCGTGAGTGTGATACTGCTGTCTGGACTCTGACTGGTCCTGTAGTTAAGGACATGCATTGTGTCATGCCATTAACCTCCTCCTATCCCAGATGTTTATCTAGATAAGGAATACATGATGGATTGCAGTATTAAATAACACCTTTATCTTTCATCCTAATGCATAGTAGTGGATGTGGTATGACCCATAATAACTGAAAGATTCCATAAAGCTTAAAATAGGAGTCTTTGCAGAACAGTAGGAGCCAGGATCTGGATCACCATACAAGACACAAGAGTGAAGGGAATGTGCACATCCAAGGGACATTACAAATATAGTTGCAACTTACCCCACAAGCCATTGGAAAAGTGACATGTTAATTGGCAAATGACTGACTCCATAAAACTTAAGACAGGAGTGTTTGCAGTCAGAATATTCTTTGGTGATGGAGCTCCATAAACTTAAGCAAGGAGAATTAAGGAAATGTGCATAACCAAGGGACATCATAAACAAGACAGAAGCCCTTGGTAAAGTAAAATGTAAACTGGCAAATGATGGCATACTTCATATTACTTAAGACAGGAGTATTTGCAGTCAGAATATTCTTTGTGATAGATCTCCATAAACTTAAGCAAGGAGAATTAAAGAAATGTGCATAACCAAGGGACATCATAAACATAAGACAATAGCCCTTGGTAAAGTGAAATATAAATTGACAAATGATGGCGTACTCCATATAACTTAAGACAGGAGTATTTGCAGTCAGAATATTCTTTGTGATGGAGTTCCATAAACGTAAGCAAGGAGAATTAAGGAAATGTGCATAACCAAGGGACATCATAAACTTAAAACAAATGCCCTTGGTAAAGTGCAATGCCAATTGACAACTGACTTCATAAATCTTAAGACATGAGTATTTGCAGAGCAGTCTTGGAAGGGATTATGGATCTCCATAAACTTAACACAGGAGACTTTAGCAAATGTGTACAGTGAAGGGACATCATACAGTACACTTAAGATCAGTGTTCAAAGGACTACACTACTCCTAGTGTGCTTAAATGTTATTCCACATTGCAGCCCATCATGTATTCCATATTCAGTTTTGTATGACTAAGTCTAAAGGTGTTGTATAAATACATTTATACATTGCCTTACAGGAGATGGATTTTTCCATGTGTTAATGGAAAAGCACACTGTTTGCTGACCAATGCACAATAATAATACTTTTGGTAATGTTTGAGGACTACAACAATTTGTATTATCTAAGCCTCAATAAAGCTGATGAACAGAATGGCTGTTGTGTAATTCCTCAAATACTAGGAATTATTCTAGGAGGTATAGACATACAGAGAGCCAAGGCCCATATGAGTATGTAGTCCATAATTAAATTCTGTGTAATGTTCAATTCTTTGTCACCACAAAAACAATGGTTCTTATATTATAACTACATTGACAGACAGCCAGTGTATGTTATCACATAAAACAGTTTGCCCTTTACAATGAAGTGCTTACAACTTGTCTCACTAACTATTTACACTGTCACCATTTTTACATGCAGGCAGATATCTGATTCGAACTGGATTATTGAATTATCTGAGAATTGAATCAGATTATTGAGAGCCATGTAAACAGGAAAATTCTTATTATAATCAGATTATGTAAACTTTTAGAAACCCGATTCAAATACCTGGATTTTTCCCATTTGAGTCTGGTAACTAGCTCATGTAAACAGATCTGGTAATATTTTCAGATTATTATTATGTTTGCATATGCCTGGTTGCATGAAATGTCTCTGTCCGCAGTGCAGAAATCATCACTCTGACCAATGGGGCATAATAATTAACAAAACTACAAGAACTTTCGAACAGTATTATTTTTATCAGTAATATTATCTTCTAAGGTTTTTTTTTAATTAGTACTTTATCGTTTCTTTCCCTTATCCTCCCCTCTTCCCAGGACCACAGCACATGGGTGTTGTGCATGCATGGAGGTGCACACATACCCCATGATGCCAGCTCAGTCCCTTCCACCCCTCCTCGAGCTAGCACCAGAGCTCCCTCTGGTTGGTGCCACCATACATTCTCCACTAGGTGGTGTCCAATGGCTGGGAGGCCCAAGTCCCTCAAAGGAGGAAAGAGCTGCCTTGCGGTGGCTCGGTTTCACTCCTTGCCCTCACCCTCAGCCAACCCCTGACAGCCCTATTTCACTTCTGAAGCTGAGTCACTAGCATCTTCTAAGGTTTTTATAGGCAAATCCTGCAAAAACAAGAAAGATTTAGGGTTGGTTGGGTGGTGGTGGTGATAAAATGTTTGTTGGGTTATTACATGTACAAGATGGAAGTGTACGTAGATGAAACTATTCTACATATTTGTTAAATTGCCTGAAAAAAGACCACATTTAAAAAAATGTTTTTTAAAATAAAAGCAAAATCCTAGTCTCTGATTAGTCCAGAGCCAGTCACATGACAGCAAAGGTTTTAGAACCAGTGACTAGTTTCAAACTAAAACTGGTCAACAGTTCACTAGACTGGGCCATATAACAAATCTGACATTATTCAATGTCCAAGTCAATACAGAGTAAATGCTGCTTTCTGATTGGCTGGCTGGCACCTTTCCAGTGTTGTAAATCCTCCAGTGTATCATTGCAAAAAGGTGCCAGCTGCCAGTCTGCTGCATAAAGAACAACACCTAAAATCACTCCACCCATCAGCAGCCCAAGACTGGCAAAGGCAGCAATGGAAGGCAAGCCATCTCGCCACATTGCATCTCCACTAAACAGCGGCAATCAACCAGATGAAACCAAAACTCATATTGGGACCAAAACTGTGTCTGCCCCCCCCCCCAAGTTTTTTTTTCTAGCTAGTTTCCCGGTAACTACTTCCTCACAGCTCACCTTTTTCCACTTTTCTGTTTCACTGTCATCTCTGCTTCTTTGAACATCATTCCTCACTACACATTGCAGATGAAAGTCTTACATCATCATAGAGAAAAATAAAAATCCTCAATGCTGTTAACACTTTTGCCTACTACAGCCCCTTACTGAAGTAAAACAAGCAAAAATGTTCAGATTCCATGCCAGCTATCATTTACAAGATAGGGCTGAGTTGATGTTGCCTCTCAATTTACTGTATTCTGGCTATTTTTTTTTTCAATGCAACAATAAATAAAAACAAATGGTGTAAAATGAAAAACAAAATGCACTTTTCTCTTTATGTTTTTGTTTCAAAAACTCTAGGGGGACATTGTATAATCGCAATATACCACTCCAGGGTGTGAGTATATGGCAGAATTTATCACTTCTGGTGTGGTTTATACACTCATTCTGTGGCCTTGTGACCAGGCCACACAAGGCATGGTAAATCCTGCCATATACCCACACCCTGTCATGGTATATTGCATAAATCACCCCTCACAATGACTGCACTCAGCCTGCCTCGTGAGTACACCAAAATGGTGTCAGTTCCTTGTGGCTCAACCCCTGCCATGTACCCACTTCTACTGGTATTACTGTCCCCTCCAAACATTTTTACCTGGTAGTCCAGTGGTCCAACCAATTGAAACCAATTAAAATAATTACCCCCCACCTTCTGCTTCAACTGTAACAGTGGTCCTATCTTGTTATGCTTTGCTCCCCATTGCATGGTCCTTCTGGCAGAGAGACATGGGGATTGAATGATTCAAACAGAAGGCACAGCACCAGTACTTATTGGTTCCGACTCTGTGCCTGACAGCTTCAAAGACTGGGCTATCAGTACAGCTCCAGAAGTAGAAATTGAACATGCTGGCAGAATAAAAATTCATTGTTTGTTTTCACGCTCCCCATCCCCATTTGAATTCTTTATAGGGGCCAGGGCAGTAAACAAGTTACATTATCAGTGTGGCTCTGGTTGCAGATAAATATAAAACAAATGCCATTTTTTTCGTGCTTCCTAGCCCACTTTGTTCACTCTGCGGGGACCGGGAGACCAATTACATTAGAATATCAGTGCAACTCCAGCAATAGAGAATTAAGGAAAAAAGAGGCATACTTTACTGTCACACTGCTCAGCTCCATTTGGCCACTTCACAGGGGCTGGAAAAGTGAAAAATTTACTTTCAATGCATGTCTGGCAGAATGCAGGCATGCAGTTGAGATGATTTTAAAAGAAACCAGCAGCAGCTTAGATATATGCACCCTGGTCCCACATAGCCAGCTTGGGGGGAGCCAGGTGAGCCAAGCAATCAGCACTGTGTGAACAGAAATCATTCAGGACTACCCAGGAGGACTGCACTAATGGGCACAGATACAGAAAGGCTGCACCAGGATTTTTTTCTTTAGTTTATACCAAGCCAAATGTAAGAGGTAGCTGCAAAGTGTTGACCACAACAGGGAGGCTATTGTCTGTCCAGGTGACACCAATTAGTGGTGCACTGCACCATTCCATGGGAAGCACAGGTTAGTATATTGAGCTGGACTCTCCTTTCCTGGGTGGGCCAGTGGGGTGTGGAGCACAATGCAGAGGCATCCTGTCCTAATCCCAGGGAGAGGAAAGTACATGCTCCAATGCATAGGTTTGCAACCTGCATGGAGTCTCCTGTCCTGCCCCTGTCCTAGGCCAGCACAGTATGGCACGATGAAGAGGCATTGTATCCTGATCCCAGGGAGAGGATGATACATGCTCCAATGCACAGGTCTGTAGCCTAAGCGGACTCCCCTGTCCTGGGCCAGCACTGTGTGGGCACAAAACAGTGGCATCATATCCTGATCCAGCAGGGAAGTGTGATGCGTCCTCCCCTGCACCACCCCCTGGGAACATAAGCTTGCAACCCAAATGCCTTGCTCTGGGTCAAACTGTTATAGGTTACAATGCAGAGACATCAAGTTCTGATCCTGAGGGAGGATTATGTGTGCTCCACTGCACAACCCCATGGGAAACATGGGTTTTATTCTGAACTTGACTTCCCTGTCCTAGGCCAGTGGAGTGTGGGGTGCAGTGTGGAAGCATCATGCCCTGATCCACAGGTTGGGTGATATGTGTTGCACTGACCCATCCCATGGGAGACACAGGTTCATATCCTGAGTCCAACTCCCCAGTTGGTGCAGGCCTGGGCCAGTGAGTGTGGGACACAATACGTAAGCATCATGTCCTGATCCAGGCAGTGGGGGTGATGTGTACTCTGATGCTTGAGTGGAGTGCATCATATGGTGGGAAGCAGTGAAGTCCTTGATGTCATGGGTGACCACAAGATGTTAACCACCATCCACCAGTCAGAGTGCTTGGCCAAGGGGCATAGCCTTTGGCCAGTGAGTTGGGAGAGTAAAGAGTCTGAAAACCATCACTCATGTGAGTATGACAGTACCAGTATCCACCCAACGCTGATGTCACAGAACCACCACTTTTATTATTATGGTTCCGCCTCAGTGGCTAATAGAATGAGGGTTGTATGTCAGGGCTACACTGCTCTGGGTGTGTGAAAATTATTAAAATTTGTGTAGAACCAGGTTGTGCATTTCAGAATTAAGGGGGTGTCTCTTAGAGTGCCAAGGACATGATTTTTTCCCCATATACAGTTTCTGGGTTTTTATGGGTTTTCTCCCTGCCCATATACCCATGCTTCCTTGACATAGTGCATATGTATGCCATTTGGGATGCCCCTTCCTTCCAGTCTCACTGTTAACCACCTGCGCTGGCATCGAATCTCCATTCAGTGATGGTGGAACTATGGGCGGATGACCCCACCCCTTACCCAGGAGAGGAGTGCCAACACTCGATCCTGCTCCCACCCTCTCCCCCCCAGTGCCAGCACCTCAGTGACCTGAGATTGCTGGGTTGCCGGCATAGCTTGAGGTGTGACATCCAGCACCTCAACCCTCAGTGCCACCAGGCTGGCCTTAGGGACATGATTTTAAAAGGCACTGTTAGATCAACCCATGGTACTGTGAAGCACTGGTTGTTCCAAACCCAGGTGCGACAGGGACCCTGCACCTGGTTTTACAAAAAGTGGAGGCCAAGTGCCAAAGTCCTCAGGTTTACTGTAAGCAGACAGCTGCACCGCAAAACCAGTGCATGAGAGACTGGCTAGCAGCAGCAGGGATCAGTCTTCTTGGTGGCTGGTGGGTCATCTGGGGCATGCCCTGGCTCATTGGCAGGGGGTGACAGGAGGCCTGATTACAGGAGGGGGTGGCATCTTCTCCCAACTGGGAGAAAAACATAATCACCACCTGCAATGCAGGTCTGTGGGGGTGCAGATGTAGCAGCACCACTATTGGGGCAAGGGGTCCCAGGCTTATACCTGCCATGGCCACCAGCACCTCCAGCAGTGATCTGGCAGGTGTTGGGGGCTCTGAGGGCACCTTTCTCGGAGAGGCATAGGATCACTGTCTACCCAGAGATGTCTCCTGGAGTGGTGCACAGTGGGTTACATCAGATCCAGGTCCCATGCACCTATGTGGTGGCTTGCAAAATCCCACTTTAGAGGATATTGCAGCACTTCTCCAGAGAAGGCCCCCTTCTGCCATGGTGCACTGATGTGGCCATTTCAAGAATGGTGCAAGCCCAGTTGGTGCAAACAGTCACCCCAGTGATGCAGGGTGCCTTCTAAAATCTGGACTGGCACAAGGTGTAGCTCAAGGAGCCCTTTGCACCATGTCTCCTAGACACAAGCTCCTTATGTCAGTCCTGATCATTTTAAAATCAGGCCCCAGGTTTCCAGCTGCTTGGGTGGCATAACTGGTAGAGCAGCAGAATGGAATGCAGAGGGACCTAGGTTCAAATTCCAGTTATTGCCTTTAATTTGTTCTCACTTCTGTTTGTTTGTAAGTCACATACAGTATATTCACATTGCATCATTCTTAAATAAATGCCTCAGTAACCCAGTACATAAGGAAGCAAGCCCTTGTGACCTCTGCTAGTCTCTGATCCTCAAGGCTCCATGCCTCTGGAGTCCTCATTCTATATAGCTGAATGCTTGTGGCCATCCACCATGAAGTGAGACCACTGTGGGGCAGATATCTGGATGTTAGGTATACATATAAAGTAGCCCCCACACTCAAGTATCTACCACACAACTACCTCAGATCCCAATATTTGACCAGAGCCACGACAGACCACACATACTGCCCACAACCACTATCACTGTTCAGTATTTGCTCTACCAATTTTCTTAACCTACTTTCCTACTTATAGCTATTACATCCTAGAATCTATATGCAATCAACTCACACTCCAGAAGCTGACTCTGTACTACTCTTTAGTGAAGTGAGGATTTGCTCTGGAATGGATGATGTGTATGAGGTAGTTATGGAGCAAATACTGAGGTGTGGTGGTGGTAGTTGTGGGCAGATATAGATATATGGGATGGTTTACACAGATAGTAGGATGTGGTGCAGTTGTATGGCAGATACAAGGATGAAGGGTGGTTTCCAGTGAAGTAGCATGGTGTTAGGGTTATTATGGGGCAGAAACAATGATGAATGTAGGCTATTGGTAAATACATTGATGGGTAAATTATAGTACAGTTACTGGAGTGTGACAGTATATTGTATAATTTTGAACCTGATACTGGAATGTGAGTAATTGAGGGGCAGATACTGTAATTTGGGGTATTTACTAGTATGTTGTGTACTAGTTTAGAGCAGATTATGGGGTATGGAGCACTTATGAGACAGATATAGGGGTGAGCCATAGTTGCTCGGCAGATACCTCAGTGTGGGGGGGTAGTTATGGGGCAGAAAGAGTAGTGAGGGATAGCTGTAGGGCATATACTCAGGTGTGGGGTAGTTGTAGAGCAGAATGCTGGGTAAGCATGTTGGGTATTTGAGCCAGCAATTACACTGGAAATGAGAAACTGAACACCACAAAACAAGGTTTATTGAACTAACACATATACTGCATCAGCATAGGCAGCCCAGCTTTCAAGGTACAAGAAATTATCAGTTACTTTCCCCTGGGAGGATGAACCAGACAGGCATGGAGTGTTCAGCACTTCATTTTGGGAATTGTAGTTCCTTCCACGAGAAGGTAAATGATCATTACTTGTACCGTGAAAGCTGGTCCTAGGGTGGGACCCCCTTGAAAATGAGATGGTACAGATGTGCCAATTAGATGGAAAAGCTACAGATAACTTCAAGTGCAAGAGTGTTGCCAGACTGGGGAGGTAGGTGGGGCAGATATTTATTTATTTGTTTAGTTACTTTATGTATATGCTCCCCTCCTGCCTCTCCCCTCTGCTACCAGCACACTAACACATCATGAGTTTCCAAGGCAACCCCACAGCTGATGTCCCCTCCTTACCTAGAGCCCAGTGGCCAAGGTCATCCCTGATGGAGCCGTGGCTGTACCCCCACACATGGATGAGGTGGACAGGTCTTGCCCTCAAAATTCTGAAGCTTTGTCAGGACGCTGGGCAATCGGACAGGCAGGGGAGTTCTGGATCAGTGCCGGGCACTCTGTCTTCATGTTGTTCTGGGGCCATTTTTCTGATTTTCTCTGGAGGCATGATGTGTGATTTGATGTCAGGGTGCATACGCCAGCGTCTATCATGCCTCCCCTTCCAAGTCTGGACTGGTGATCAAGGTGCCGCTGGCTTCCGCCAAAGGCCAGACAAGTGCTAAGTCTTACCCCAACCACACCCGAAGATGGCAAGCAGTCTCACAGATGCTCCAGCCTTCTACCCCAGCTGGCCCTCCAACTCCCTGGGCTCATTACTGAACCTGGATTACTGACATCACTAGCAGTAGCACTAACACTGCACCAGCAGGCCAACCCAAGATGGGGAAGATATTAAGATGTGGGGTAGCTGCAGGGCAGAATATTTGGTAGCTGCAGAAGTGTTACTAAAGTAAGGGTAGCAGTGGGGCAGATATTATTATGTGGGGTAGTAACAGGGAAGAATATTGGCTAGTTATGAGTGTTACTACAGTAGGGATGATGGGGCATATTTTGGGGTTTGGGATGGTTGCAGAAAAGAATACTGGGTTACTGTGAGTGTGTCATTAGAGGCTGGATAGTTGTGGGATCAATATTAGGTAGTGGGGTATTTGCAAGACAGAATACTGGGTAACAGCATGCGTGTTGCTAAGGTGGGGTAGTTGTGGGGCAAATATTAGAGTGTGTGGTAGTTGCAGGGCAGAATATTGGGTAGCTACAATGGTGTGAACAGAGTGACTGTAGCTGTGGGGCAGACAATGTAGTGGATGTAGTTGCAGGCAGTATATTGGGACATTTTGAGAATGCTTCTACTGTTGGGTAGTTGTGGGGCAGATATTGTATAGTAGGATAGTTGCAGGGCAGAATATTGGGTTACTGAGAATATGTAATAACTAGAGTTGTGGTAGTTCTGGAACAGATGTTGGGTAGTGGGTATTTGCAGGGCAGAATATTGGGTAATTGCAAAAAGGTTACTACTGTAGGGGTTGTTGTGGGTTAACAATTAGGACATGGGAAAGTTGCAGGACACAAAATAGGGTAGTTCAAAATATGTGACTAGAATGGGGGTAGCTGTGCTCAGACATTGTAGTGAGGGGTAACTGCAGGGCAGAATATTGGGTAGCTGTGAGAGTTACTACAGTGGGGTAGTTGTGGGGCAGATATTGTGGTGTAGGGTAGTTGCAGGGTAAATACTGGGTCACTGAGAATGTCTTACTAGAGTTGTGGTAGTTGCAGGATAGGTATTGGGGAATGGGATAGTTACAGGACAAAATATTAGTTGGCTTCTATAGTGTTACTAGGGTGTTGGTAACTGTGGCAGATAATGTGGTGTGTGGTAATTGTGGGGCAGAATATTGAGTAGTTGTGACAATCTTATACTGGGGTAGTTGTGGAGTAGCTATTGTGGCATGTGACAGACAAAGGGCAGAATATTGTGCAGATGCATTAGTGTTGGAAGAGTGAGTGTAGTTGTGTGTCATATAACAAAGTGTTGGTAGTTGCAGTACAGAACGTTGGGAAGCTGTAAGAATGTCTCTAGAGTTAGGTATCTATGGGCAGACATTTGGGTGAGGTAGTTACAGGGCAAAATATTAGGTTGTTATGAGAGGGATGCTAGAGTGGGGAGTTGTGAGAGATATTTGGGTGGAGCAGTTCCACATAAGAATATTGAGTGCTAACTATAGGGCATTACAAGAGTAGGAATACCTGTGGGGCAGAGGTTGGGGTGTGAGGTAGTTGAAGATAAGTACTGTACTCTTACTTTTTTTGTAGGCAAAATGCCTTTTGTCTGAATTCTAATTATACAGTATAATGTAGACAAAATAGTCATGTTACAATTGGAGCCCATGTAAATCAAACCAGAGAACTCTCAGACATGTAAACAGATGCACTGAATCAGATTATTAAGACAGACTGCATGTAAACAACACTGCAGAAAACTCAATCAGGTTTTCAAGTTACCTGATTTCTTTAGCTATCTGATTACTTCCTGACATGTAAACATGGTGAGAGTTAAATTGTCTGTATTTACTCACATACCATATACAAATACAATGAAGTACAGTTTTTCACTTTTACTGTGCTACATTACATCAAAAAAACTATACTAAAGTTTACTTTTGTACATGGATTTGGTTCTAAATAGTATAATGAACATAGAACACTACTAGTCATTCATTACTTTGAAGAATCAATGTTCCTTTAGTGCAGTAATCCACAGTGGTAGTGAGTGGTGACTGAACTGTTCTGTTTTCCAAAACAGTATGTTGAATGCTTTGACAGTATAAATCAACCCAACAATATGCTATTGATGTATTGGTCCACAACTATGAAATCATCTAGTTATTGAATACATGTTTCAGTGCTATTCATTATTAAGCACAGTCACTGTTGAAGTGATTAAAGACACCCACCAAGATCTGCACCCTGTACATCGTGAGTCTCCAAAAATAGATGGAAATACTTGGGATCCTTTTTTCTGCATTTTATGACAGATACAGCTCCACACCAAAAACAACCAAATCAGTCACAAGAAGAGAGTTAGGCTTTAAGATACATTCTAGTGGCTCTTACAAGTGTATTGTCCTTGCTTTTTCCTGGCAAAAGTGTCAATGACATCATCAAGATTCATCTTTCTAAGAATGTCTGATTCGATGCTTAGTAGGGTCAATAAACTCAATCTGTATTCCAACATAGTTTGGTGCAAACACTTCTTCACAAGTTTCAGTTTAGAAAATGATCTCTCACCTTCACAGTTTGTAATGGGCAGTCTGAGGTAGATTTGGATGGAAATTTCTGAATTCAGAAATACTCCGATTTCATGAACCTGTTGTAATATTGCAACAGGATCAGATGTGTTAATGCTTTTCAGGAATTCAATGTAATGAGCAACTTCATTTTCTACGTTGTCATCAAAATCTTGCGGATATGCTACTCTCAGTGCAAGCAATTGTTCTGACAGTTTGTCAAGATGTTCCCCAAAAATCCAGCTGAATCTAACAGAAACAGTTTTGTACATGAGTAATCTTTGCGTTAACTGTTTGATTAAAGTATCAATCATAACACTGAACACATTAATCCAGAATTTGTCTCTTGCTTGCAACTCCTCATTCTCTTCAGCTGTACTGCTGGGACCACTTTGCTAATCAAAAAACACTTTGCATTTAATTCTCCTTTCTTTGCTCTGTATGATACTGAGCTGTTGCGGGGGATAGATGTTTTATTGGCACTGTCCTTATATGCATCAAATTGATCTCGTTTCTTCAAAACGTAATCCTTTAAACTTTCCATAAGCTGAATACCTTTTAAGACATCCAGACCTCCCTTTTGTAATGCTATTCTTGTTGCATTGAAACGATCTAGGAAATCATGCCTTAGTTGACATAGGAGAATAGTCTCTAACCGAACCATTTGTGTAGCATATGCCTTTGCCTCATTACGTGCATCTGGATTTTGAGATGCATTATTTGCAATCTCATTCAAACAGTTATAGATATTCTCATAGCTCTTCTTTAAAGCTTTTACTACATCTGCCCCTAGCAGACCAACGTGTGGTGGACATTGCCTTCAAGACTAGACAGTTATGAAGTGCTTCTACTAGTTTTGACCACCTCGATGTAGAAGCTGAGAAAAATGTGTAAAGTTGTTGCACTAAGCCAAAGAAGGATACAATTTGATGAGAGGAGGACACATCATGCACGCCTACTAAATTAAGGGAGTGTGCAGCACATGGTATATAGTCAGCTGAGGGACACACGTCTTTAATCCTAGCTTGCAATCCATGATATTTACCAGACATATTCGAGGCATTGTCCTATGTCTGCCCTCTACAAATAATTTGATCGATGTCATTCTCCTTTAAAAACTGGTGAACTATTTCAGCAATGTGTTGGCCTGTGTGTGATTTTACAGGGATAAAGGTAATAAATCTCTCCTGTGGAGTTCCATCATATATAGATCTGAGGATCACTGTAAGCTGGTCGATGTTGGACAAATCAGGTGTTGAGTCAACAAATATTGAGTAATATTTTGAATTCTGGACCATTTCTACAATTCTTTGCTGTACCTCTACTCTCATCATAATAATAAGTTCTTCATAAATTGTTTTGGATAAGTATGAAGAACTCTCCTGACCCTTACATGCATACCTAGCCATGTGTTCTGACAGAAATGGATCAAACTGTGCAAGTAATTCCATAATCCCTAGAAAATTACCATTTGAAGGTGAACCTATTGTTTCATTGGTTCCACAGAATGCCAGTCCCCTTTCACAAAGAAAGATTATGACAGCTGTCACGCACTTCAGAACATTATGCCAGTAATTCTGTTTACTTTCTATATCCTGAATTAGTGTTTTGTCAATTCTCTTTGCCAATTTTTTTCTACCAATGTACGTTACTGCATTTTCTATATGAAGAGAACTTTGGTCATGTTCTGCAAGACACTTGACAGCATTACTCCAATCGGAATATCCTGATGTATAAGAATTAGTATGTTTACCAAATACTTTACAATACAGATAGATGACATATCCCCCTTTCAGAGAGAATACTAGCCAAGACCGCTTCACTGACTTACCATTAGTTATTTTACAATGAAATAAGTGTTGGGATGCAGAACAAACTTTCTGATATTGTACCCTTCTAGACTTTTCAAAACCATTTGAGATGTTCTGTTCCAGTTCAGTAATATTTATGCTAGCAATGTGGTCATGGAATTCTTCAGTTATGGACCAATCGAATGGATCAGTGGAAAAGCTAATTGAATGACAATTGTCTGTATTCAGTAAGTTACTGTTTATATCAACACTTTCAATCTCATGTTGCTCCTGGTCAAGTCCACTAATGGTACTATCCATTTGTTGTGAGTTTGAATAGCACATTCATTGAAACATTCAGTTTCACTACAGTGAGCCAGTACTGTGCTGTCTACATTACCGTTCACAGATTCTATTTCTCCAATTATTGTGTCATTATTCAAAGTGCCATCAGTAACTACCTTGCTGTCATGGGTGATCCATTCAGTACTGATACTACAATTGTTTTCTCCTTGCACTACACTGTCTGCTGTGCTTGTTGATTCTCCAAAAAACCTTTCTAACTGTGGTATTTTTTTTCATCAGGGATTCAGCCTTTTGTTGAGCTTCTACCCTTTCCTTCCTCTTCTGTACTCCACTCTTACACTTGGGCATGGTGGACATGTTGCAAATACTGTGTGGTATGCAGTATCTCAAGAACTGCAAAACAATTAAGAGTGTATAATAATGTTATTATATATTTCATACTAGTGACTAAAGTACTAAATTATGATAATTTAGATTAGGACATTAACATTTACAAATAGGGGTAACACTGGTCTTATTTTATCGGCCCTTACTAGGTATTGTTTTGCCAAACCTTACCATGGGTCATATAATAAAGTGAGTGGCTTTAGACACTTCTAGACTATTACATTGACAATATTTTTCAGGCTGTTCATGGATAAGGAGGTGAAGCATGGATGGTGAATAGTGGTGGTAAGTCTTTTGATCTGTCACACATGTGATGATGTGGGTGAAATGTTGACTCACTCACACATTCTTGCTAAACTGCCTGGAATGAGGTTTTGAATATTTTATGAATACAGACAATTGTCCTGTCATGACATACAGAATTTGCCATCAGTCACTTCACTCTAGTTCATTGTAAAATTATGTCATTGTCTCCACCCAACCCCTCTTCCCCGACATTTAATAAAAGGTCATATGTAATAACCCAAGACTACATGCTCCACTTTTCACTCATCAGCTAAAGCCACAAAGGGCAATGTATATGAATGAGATTGTCAGCAATAAAACTGATCCATTTGACAGCAGCCAACGTCACCATCCTGATGCAAGATTTGGTGGCCACAGGGCAAGAACTCCATAAAACTGAAGACAGGAGCTTTTTCAGAACCATCTGGTAGGATGGAACTCCTTAAGTCACTACAATTATGGAATTGTGCACAACCAAAGGACATCACAAACTTGAGACTGAAGCCCTTGATAATGTGACCTGTCTAGTTTCAAAGGACTCCATAAAATGTAAGACAGGAGTCTTTTCAGAACCATCTGGGAGGATGGAACTCCTTAAGTCACTATAATTATGGAATTGTGCACAATCAAGAGATATCATAAACTTAAGACTGAAGCCCCTTGATAATGTGACCTGTCTAGTTTCATAGGACTCCATAAAACTTAAGACATGAGCCTTTTCAGAACCATCTGGGAGAATGGAACTCCTTAAGTCACTATAATTATGGAATTGTTCACTCATTATATAATGCACACATAATGTATGTGGCAGAGAGATGGCAGTTCCCCTGGATTGGCATTTGGCACAATGTGGAAGTAATGAGGAAGGTAATGGTTGTCCAACACCTACACAGGGTTGATAACATTGGCTGCCAATGACAGTGTTGATGTGAATGTCCCCAATGGATCAGATGTATTGCAGAAAATCTTCCACGTGGATTCACCCTTCACAGATGGAGTAGATTCTTGCGGTGTGCTACCTGCTTAGTGAAATAACACTCAAATGAAGAAGACTGGACATTAAAGTTACAGTACTCTGTACTCTAGAAGAAGATCATAGATAATCTGATTCAATGAAAATAGATACATGCCATTACCTGTAGTACCATCCTGAAGAAGATCAGACCTATAGCTGTAATACCCTCCTGAAGAAGATCAGGCATTATTAATAGTCTTAGTGCCCTCCTGAAAAAACACTGGACAATATAGATACCTGTATTACTCTAATAATTGATTATTCCAACTTACAAGTGTGAGGCATACCCCAAAGAAGCACTTTGATAAACACATTTGTATTTACTTTCAGACAGTTGACAGAGTATGCTACTGAATAATTCATCTAGTTTAACTGCCTCATTATGTGACATTTGCTGCAAGCTGAACACTCAGAATCCTCTGGGTAACATCTGATTGACATAGTACATACTGATATCTATTTATATCCTGAACCATGAAGTGAAGGTTATAAACTACAATCAACTGTCTCCATCCAAGTCTGCTACTGTTGTAGATAGAGATAAGATGACTTTACTAAACCTGGTCTTGTAGGTATAGAGATAAGATTGTAAACCAAGTGAGCACAGTACAGGACCAGGCCAGTATACATTTTACAGCTTACATGAAGCAACATGTGCTTCAGGCTACTGTAACTCCCAGTTCTGCATCTGCATACCTCCAGTGTTGGCACCTACATGAATGCCACTGAAAATGTCAAATAACAAGGCAGACAAAGTAGCAAGATAATGGACAATACTACATTTAAATAAAAATGTTATTCATTATAAAAGTGCGCATTGGGATCAGTCTTACATTTGTGTGGGGCTATTGCTTTGCAGTCAGTGCAGCAGCACTGAATAAACAATACTGCTACACTGGTGTGCAAGTGCCAAAATTATGGTGAACCACATGAAACAATACGTTCATCTTCATACATAATTTTCTAAGTTCGGTGTGTTAGGTGGACAGATCAGTTGACACAGAGACACCACAATAGTAACTTTCTAATCTGTCTGAATGCATTGATAATACATTGTTAATGGTCATGATGAGCCAATCTGAATGTTGTGCTGTTAAACTTGCAATGTGATAAACTGCCTAGGCTGCTACCACTCCTTGAAATGCACCATGTGCTGTACACTATAAATATTAGTGATGATGCATGCTAATAAGGTAACAATATGTCAAACCTCATGTTCTGGACATTGATACAGTGACATCACTGACATGGGGCATCACTTGGGTACCAAGAAAAAAAATATTGTTGCATTAGGACTACACAAAGAATTTCATCCATATAAGGTGGACTATGGTCCATAGCTGCAACTGATAGTTGAAAGTCATACAGTATGCTACAGAAATTATTCATCCATGACTGCCTCACAAAGCAATGCCTATCCCCCTGAGAAAAACACCTAAACTTTGTTTTTCTTGTTAAAAGTAAACTGGAAGCACATAATGCCTGGTAACAACTCTCTTCAATGCCTAATTTGATCTCTTTTGGCAGAATTCCGTTGCCAGTACTGTGTTACTAGTGGGTATGTGGGCCTGCTGTCCACAAAGTGAATGTTCTACTGTTGAACAGTTAAATATTTGGTGCAGTGCAGTGCAGCACAGCAATCTGCAACACAGACTTCAGTGTTCAACAGAAGAATATTTGCTGTGGGTAGTAGTAAGCCCAGCCCCTCCACTATCAGTTCTCCCACTCACTCACCACTGCAGTTAAATGTGTGTACTAGTCAAGATGCCCCCATAACATGGCAAAATAGCCATGAAAAAACTTCCAACAGCACAGACAAGTTTACATTATTGTCCATCAGTCAGCTGTCTGTCAGAGCAGCGGACAGTCAAATCCTTTCAAGAACCTGCTCTTTCTTTGCTTTAGTCATGTACATTACATACTGTATGAAATGTGAATGACTGGAACACTTAGGACAGCTGCCACAGTTGGACATTGTTGACAGACATCTCGCTGGTGGACATATCTGTGTAAATATTGGCAAGTGTATTACTCACTACATTACTACAGATTGCATTTGCTGTGATATCTACATGTACCTGGATGACTGACTGGCTGGCAGGCTGACTGTTACAAGGTGGTGACAACAGTGATGTGCAGTTGCTGGTGTTCCGTTGCTGGTGTCTGATGATGCAGATGCTGACATAGAAACATAGAAACATAGAATTTGATGGCAGATAAGGACCGCTTGGCCTACCCAGTCTGCCCATTTCCCTACCTAATGGATAAACTGCAGATCCTAGTTAACCAGCAGACTTCTTCCTACCCCACCCCTAGAATTGCCTTATGACTGTCCCATGCATGCTTGAATTCCACCACTGTTTTTGACTCCACAACCTCCTCCAGAAGGCCGTTCCATGCATCCACAACCCTCTCTGTGAAAAAATACTTCCTTAAATTACCTCTGAGCCGCCTCCCCTCTATCTTCAAATTGTGCCCCTTGTTCTTGCACACCTCTTTTTTTGAAAGATGCTACCCTCTTGGACTTTGTTGATTCCCTTGAGGTACTTGAAAGTTTCTATCATGTCCTCCCTCTCCCTCCTTTCCTCAAGGCTATACATATTAAGCTCCTTAAGTCTCTCTTCATATGTCTTCCGGTGCAGTCCCTGCACCACTTTAGTTGCCCTCCTCTGGACAGCTTCCATCCTGTCTATGTCTTTGCGGAGATTGGGTCTCCAGAATTGCATGCAGTACTCCAGATGGGGTCTCACCAGCTGTCTGTACAGAGGGATAATAACTTCCTGTTTTCTACTAGTGATGCCTCTCCCTATGCATCCCAGTATCCCCAGCCCTCCTTGCTGCCCTCTCACATTGCTTGCCCACCTTTAGGTCATCTGATATGACTACCCCCAGGTCCCTTTCCATTTTGTTGTTGTAGTATCTCACCCCATTGTGAACTCTTCCCTGGGTTTTGTTTCCCAGGTGCATTACCTTACACTTCTTAACATTGAATCTAAGCTGCCATATATTTGACCATTCTCTAACCTTGCCAAGTCTCTTCTCATCCTTTCCACCCCACCTTGTGCATCAACTCTGTTGCAGATCTTGGTGTCCTCTGCAAAGAGACATACTTTTCCTTCCAGTCCCTCTGCAATGCCTCTTATAAAGGCATTGAAGAGGACTGGTCATCTACTGAACCCTGCAGTACCCCACTAGTAACCCCCCTTTCTTCAGAGTGGACTCCATTTACTGTTACTCTCTGTGTCCTATTCTCCATCCAATTCTTTACCCAGGCTGTCATCTTGGGACCCACTCCCAGGCTGGCTAACTTGTATATTAATCTTTTTGTGGGACTGTGTCAAATGCCTTGCTAAAGTCTAGGTAGGCCACCGTACACAGCCCTCCTGATCTACTACTTGGTCACCCAGTCAAAGAAATCTATCAGATTTGTCTGGCATGACCTTCCCACTGTGAATCCATGCTGCATTGGGTCCTGTGCCCTCTGGCCTCTAGATACTGGACAATTCTTTCCTTCAGAGTGATTCCATCATTTTCCCTACCACTGAGGTTAAACTAACAGGTCTGTAGTTTCCTGCTTCTGCCTTGCTCCCACTTTTGTGAAGGGAATCACATCTGCCCTCCTCCAGTCCTCGGGTACCACCCCATCCTCCCATGATTTGTTAAAGAGGGTAGTCAGTGGTGTCACTAGTTCTAGCCTTAGTTCTTTTAGAATTCTTGGATGAATCCCATCAGGCCCCATTGTTTTGTCCACCTTCAGTTTTAAGAGTTCTTTAGAACCCTTTCTACTGTAAATGGGCTGGTATCAACTTCTGTATGCAGTGTTTCTACTGTTTGTTTTAGGTACCTTCCCTCTTCCTTTGTAAATACTGAGCAAAAATATTTGTTCAGTATCTCTGCCTTTCACAGTCACCCTCTGCCCACCCTCCCTCCCTTTATTAAGCCAGACTCTTTATAGTAGAGTCCTGTGGCCTCTCTCAATCTCTGTCTTCCTAGGAAATACAGAAGGAAACAATTAACTACCTACATCTCAGCTCGCTAACACTCGAACACAATTATTTAACAAGTTAAAGCATTTCATAAATGTCATAGGAGTCTCATTTTATAGCCACCTCTCTCCAGCTGCAACTGGCAGTCTTGTATAGACTAGTAGCCTACCATACACCCAAACCAACCCCACACCATGTCCTGATGAGCTCCATATTTAAACTCTGTTGCACAATGCTATCCTCTACTGCATCTAGCAACACCTGGCAACCCTTCATCTTGCCGCCCTGGTGCCTCCCTGACACACTACTACCATACAATCAAACACCCGTGGTACAGTGTAGATGTCACACACAACTCCCATTAATTATAGATCAGACTACTATGCAGTGTGGTGTTCCAGACCCCCCATGCTAAAACCACCCACACAGACAAAAGTGACATCTACCTCTATATACTGGCACCACAGACCTTGTTCACAATACAGCCGAGCCGACACTTCACCATTGACTTTCAAGTTAAATAATCACAGTTCAACTCTGATGGGCAGGTGCCAGGTACAGCAGAGCAGTACTTTTAAATTACAGCAAGGGCAGTGCCAGTGGTTGTCACCAAGAGGATGCACAACATTGCAAATGAGCCCAGTAGCCAGCCAATCCCAAAATCCTGTCAGTCTTATGCACACACTGTTCTGTTCCCACATTTTGTGTCCAAACTAAAGTACATAAAATGATTTATTCAGAATGCAGTTTAAAACAAATTGATTTAAATTACAAAAATATTAATGAGATGAGTAAGTCACTTATACACTTCATTGTTTATGAATGGTGGTCTTCAACTCCGGTCTTCTTGGACAGTGTATGCAGACTCGTAAGAGGCTTCTCTTATAATCTGGAAAACATTTCAAAAAACTCTCACAGATGTGACTACCTCAAAACATAGCCACCCACAATATGAATCGTATGCAAAATATAAACACTGCCCTGCCATCATGCCCTCCCAGGCTCCAACACACCCATAGTACTGCACCATCTATTGAACCAAGATGTAAATGGCATTTAAATTTATGACACTGCTACCCATTCTCACTTCATAACCCCCACCCCTTTCAGTTTTTGGTAAACCGTAGTTGCATCAAACCCAACACCATTCTGCACTGCATACAGTCCACTACACACATAGGGTGGTGTACTGTCATCCCCTATAACCCCCAGTCTCAAATGACTAGTGTACCTCCACCATCTCAACTACCTCTACTCTATTCTGTTCACAATGCAGGCCCCACCTCACCTGGACAACAATGATGCACACAACGAGCACCATTATATTCAGACCGGATGGCCAGCAGGTACAGAGTCACTACTTATTTTTATGCCTAATGCAGAAACTGAAGTTGCTATATTGCTAATATTTCACTCAGTGTGAGTGAAGTAGACTACCCAGTACAGAAACCCACGCAGACACTCACACATTTCTTTCTCACATTTTGACATCAAAACTGCTTAGGTTGTGAGTTATCAGCTTACAGACTTGCTTTGAGTAATGGTCAGTGGTCATCCAATTGTCTTTTCTTGACCGTCACTGACACCCTGTTGACCAGTGTGAGTGTGACCACTACCGAGTCAACACTTGAAGAATATCCTTTGAAAATATTTGTAAGAACTTAAGACACACGCATGCCACCATATATGGATAAGCTTTGAACATACAGACAATATAAATAGCAACATGTAATGCACCCTCCTAGACCCACAGTCAGCCAGCCTCATATAATAGTAATAAATCCCCCAACCCTAACACATCAACATCACCACCAGTACAGATACAGATCCAGTATCCAAACAAAAAAACAGCAGCACTCGATACACTGGTGCAAATAAGTAATTTATTGTGCTATGTTGCAGATAAACTAAATTAAGCACACAGAGCACAAGCAGATGTCTTGCACAGAGATACCCCAGCACTTCAATTCTAAATACGAGTCTTCCTCAGGGGGTCAGATACAGATTCAATAGTTATTACTTAATCAGTAAGGCATGTGACCAGGTCTTAGATTAACAGTCTGTTAATCACCACATAGGGCTCTAAAGTTGCACAAGGTGCCGGCTGAGCCATGTGCCACATTGCCACTAGGGAGTGATGATTGACTGTTACTGTAACTGCCACTGAATGCCTTGCCTAGCTACCTTATTGCCATTATTTAAAAAATGAATCAATTACTGATCATACTGTTATTATTTTCACAAAATTCTAGACTTAAAAGGTACATTTCTAGCAAAATGCATCCACGGTCAAGTTCACCAACAGTTTAAGAATGCTGGTTCACAGTCTGAATGCAGAAACCATCTTTGGATGCCAACTTGGGGGTGTAAGGGGCCACTAGATCCAGATTTGTGGCATGCACACTTTCAGTGTAATCTAGTGAGTAACAGTCCTGCTTGCAGCTGCAGGCTGCCCTGACCCAGCACAGCCCCCCCCCGGCTCATCCAAAAGCCAGGACAGTCAGATCGACTCCCAATTTAAAAACAAAATGTAAAAATGCATTTTTTCACTGGGTAACATTAACATAACATACTATACTGATCATCCAGCCAGCCCTCACTCAGCTCCCACCCCCACTACACCCTGATCAGCCAAACCCCCACCTCGGCCTCCCACCCCAAGGCCAGGCCACCACACCAACACCACACATGTACCAAAAAGAAAGTAAACCATAAAATGCATTTTCTCACTGGGCAACATTAAACATAACATACTGTACTGACCATCCAGACAGCCCCTCACACAGCCTCCACCCCCACCACACCCTGGACTGCAAACCCTCACCACGGCCTCCCACCCCAAGGCCAGGTCACCACACCAACACCACACACATATCCCAAAAAAAGAAAGTAAACCATAAACAATGCAACAAAAATGCATTTTAGTGTGGTTATTGTAATTCTCCTATCTGTGGCAGTGGCACATACAACCCAGCCAGGCCAGTGGCCAGCCTATGCCTGCCACAGACATGACACTGCCACCCAGACCCTGTTGTGCCATACCACAGTGACCAAGCTGAGGAAATTAATGCACAAAAAACCACATGCAGTGGAGATCACCACCACAGACATCATGTACCCTTGTTGTTTTAAACAGCTTATATATCACCAGGTACAATCACAAGCAGTGGCATGCTGCAGTGGCATGCAGACTACAAGTCTGCACAGCAGCACACATGCACTGTCCTTGCCTGGTTAAAATGGCAGTCAACTTGGCAGTCTGGAACCAGGCCAGTACAATTTCAAATTTGCAAATTGCAACATTTGTAAGGGCAACTTTGACTGGCACAGGCATAGCCCCAGATGAATAATTGGCTAAGGCTTACATCATGCATCTATCCTAGCCTACTGCAGCCTGTAACAGAAAACAGATTTCAATTTAAATCTGTGTCATTGACCCACCTTTCAAATAAAAAGAAAAATAGGCAACCGGCTGTCAGAATAATCTTACCTACTTCCTTGCAGACACAAGACACTGAGACATTTTTCTGAGTGATCAGTCCTAGGGGTCCCTACAACTGAACACTTCAGATTAAGAAGAAGCCACCACTTTAAATATGGGAAGCACACACTAGGAAAGATCTGGCATTCATCAAAGTGCCCTGTGCCCCATGCATGCAAAAATACAAAACTCACTGTCTAAATAACACACACAGAGGAGCAAGGAACCGAAGACCTGTGCAGCACTGAAAAGACTTCTGTATTGCCCTTCTTTATTCCACTGTCTACAGCCCGAGCCCAGTTATTTTCTTTACAAATAACTTAATTGGGACTACTGGAGAAGAATACCTTGAGTGGCCTTTTTCTAATCTGGGAAGTGAAGTAAGCACTGTGCAGCCATGAGGGTGTGTGTAGTAGTGGTGTTAAGGAAGGGAAGGGTAAGGACTACTTCTGGAGCCAGCCAACTAGTAATAAAACAATTACAAGAAAGAAGACGAACACAATAAAATGGTCACTTACTTCACCTGTCTGTTGATGTTGCCTTGCCTTGATGGTGGCTGCAGCCTGGGCCTGGATGGATGCCTGCTGCCTAGGAGTCATTGGGGTCAGGGACCATGAGTGGTGCTGTGTGCTGCTGTTATGGTGGTCTTGCTGCTCTTGCTCGAGTCACGCCTCCACATGGATGGGCAGCCTGAAGCTGCTTCTTTGGCCTTGCCTTGCTTGGTGGTGTGGTCGGGTCATGGGCGGCCCACCCCAGGCACACCACTCCAGCTGCTGCTCTTGCTCTGCCTGTCTCCCTCCTCCACTCCTTCTATCCTTATTTTAATTTCTGTCCTGTCCCTCAGTCTCACTCTCCATCCCTCCCAACTCTCTCTAGTCCCTCTCCTGAGTTCTGCTAATCCACTCCTACTCTGACTCGCCTCTTGGTGCTCTTGGCTGGCTCTCTCTTGATCTCTATGTTCTTTCTGTCTCCTCAGTCTTCTTCTTCTCCTGTCATCCTCACACAGGCTGGCTGACACAGAAGGCTGCCTACAGGCCCAGCACTACTCCCGTCCTTCCTGACTAGTGTGTGTCCCTCTTGACCTGACTCCCTCGCACATGCTGGCTCTAACTGAGAGATGATGGCTACAATTAGCTGCTAGCTCAGCTGGTTGCACTCACTGCAAATTGTGCAAATTGGCGAGAAATGCTTCAGTGGCTCAGAGCTGCTCTCTGCTCTGTGGCTGTGCCTGCCCCCTTTCAAATCAGAGCAGTCAAACAGCAGCACTCATAGGCCAGGTGATATTGGCACACATAGTGTAGTTACTAATGGCAATATATCACCAGATCACTCAGTGACCTATGAGTGATTAAGATTGAGTGAAGACTGCTCTGATGATTCTACTGGGACCAATCCAAAGCAGTCGAGCCAGCGACAGTCCGCTGCTCCGCATTTTCTTGTGCCTGCCTTTTCCTTTTTTTTTTACTCCGTCTACATCAGTGACCCCCCACCCCACTGTCTGACTCACTCAGATCTGATCTGATCCATCCATCCAACCAGAAAAAAAAAAACAGCAGTTGGGTTAGGGAAAATAAAGAGATGATGACAAGGGCCCTGCACACAGGCATACTTGGCATCATGGTAAATCTGGCCCTGAGCACAAGGACTTTCACTCTGTTTTTCTTTGTTCTCACCCCACCTCCTCCACCCATTACAACCACACACAATCTGGTCACAAACAGTACTCTTCCAAGCAGACTCACTCTCTCTGGCTCATCATCACAACCCCATGTATTAGGTGGGTCTGGAGGGATAATGGCTCCTGTATCTGTGGAGTTTATGGGTCCAGAGCATCTGTGATGGCCTGTGATGGTGACAGGACATGTGTGGTAGGCTCTGTATAGTGTGTAATATATACTGTATGATCAACAACTACACATCTATTTATAGCATTTATAGCTGTTTTACTCTTATAGTCTATATTAATGTATACCGTTATTCTGATCTCCCTACTGAATACAAAGGCAAAGAAATGCCAGCAAGCAAGTCCAGGGAGGAGCTGGCATCTTAATGGATTGCTGTTGCAGCTCATGTATTGTTTCTTGTTCCCAAGGATAATTTCATATATAAAGTTTCATTTTTTTTGGGGGGTGGGTATATTGTGATGGCTCCAGTTTAATGGGCAGTGTATTTATCTTTTATAACTGAAGCGATTCCTGCAACCGTCCTTTGGGTCTATCCCACTAATAAAGTCATTAATAAGGTGTTCACTTACTGCCTATGTACTATTTTAGCCGGTTTCTGTTAAAGGCTAATACATTTGCATAGGATGACCCATGTTCTAAGGAGATCATGTTTAATGCAGTATGCTCTTTATATTAAGAGTACAGATTTTCAGGCCTTTGGTGTTGTCTTATGCACCACGCAGGTTTTACTTGAAACCTGAGTTGCAGTTAACATCTCAACAAAGTAGTAGTCATGAGATACATAGACTTTTGTATATGACAAGCATCAGAGGGGCATTTATAATGTCAAATATGTGTGGGCATCCTGTGAACTGGAATCATATCCACGTTTTATGTATACCATGGTGGAAATTCTCTGATACTAGGAAGCTACTAAAAATTAGGGATCAATATGTACTGAGCTGAGGATGTAGCATTAGGTTCTCAGGCCTCTAGATGCATTTCTGAGACTAAGGGGTTTTAAATCCTTATGCTCAGGGTGTTTCATAAAGCTTCAAAATGATATTTACAAAACAGAAAACAGAAAATGATCCTAAACATAGAGATGAGGCCCAGACAGAAGCCATGATGTGGCAAAGCTGGTGAGTAGTGTTTGGTTTCATTCAACCCATGACTAGATCTACTTTCTCCAGAAAATGATCCTCCAACATAAATTAATATGAACAAGGGCTACAATTCCAAGTGGGATGTAAGTAATAGACTTGCTATACGAATACAAGAGTGGGGGTAAGGACAACCCATGTAACTGTAGATCTGAGAGTTGAAATCAATAGTGTGAAAGCTGCTGCACTCAATCATCAAGGAACAGAGAGTGGGCTTTGAACAAAAATGGGCTGATGAACAAAATATCAGCATGGGTTTACAAATAGTGGTGAGTGAAGTGGCCAAAATTCTCCTGGAGGCATTTGCAGACTAGAGAGGCAACGCATGTATTCCACAATGCAAAGCTGGAGTACGATCACAATGAGGATCGTAAAGTCACTGATTTTAATGCACTTTGCATTACTCAGACCTCTCCATCCATCTCTGTGCCCATTTTTAGGTGAAGTACATTGATTCCAATGTACTTCACATCCCTTCACCTTGTTTTTTGGCTCCAAAGCAAATTTTGCATTAATTCATGGGATTTCAGGTCACATGGGCTCTAGATTGTTCTGCACAGCCTCAGTTCTGTGTAGTGTGTGTATAGTAGTAGTTAGAGACAGTTTGCTGTCAGAGCTCTGCAACTGAAGCCCTATAAAAGCTGTTAAAAAATCATTTTCAAGCCATTTTATTGGCTTAAAACAGTACATCAATTGTAGAAAACCCTCATGTACTCATATCATCGAGTGTTTATTGTTTGTGTGTGGATTTTGAATGTTAATTTTGAACATTCAGTTTGTGTACTGAGAGAGACAGTTGAAGAGTGCTTTGGAAGAGGGGCATATCTGTGTGGTGTAGGTAGATTTAGATTAAGTGTCTGGGAGAAAAAGGCAGTCTTTTTGCTTTGGTTATATTGTTGTTGTTTAACTGTGTTAATGTACACGTAGTAATATTTTCAGTAATTTTGACATTTTTGCTGAATTTTGTGTTGCAGCAGTGCATAATTGCAGTTTGTTGAAAAGATCTGGTTATATTACCAAAGTTTTCAATTTGCCAATCACTACTTGTAGTGTGTATGTGCGAATATGTGTGTGATGTGTCCATCAAATCACAGTTCAAGACACCTTTTATTGTGCCAGAGTAATTGTAGCAGTGTGAACCTGCTCCATCGCAGCTGCATGATTTTGTACTGCTTTGTGGTCAGGATTGTGGTATATTGATTTTGTACTGTTACTGCAGTGCACTGCCCCCTCCTCCCACTGGCAAAGGTATTCTTTCCATATTGGATTTTGACTGTTGTGAGAAGCAATGGTTAAGGTGTTGTTGTGACTTTGTGTCTTCATCTTTTCTTGATTGTGCAGTGCAATCTAATCTGTCTGGCTGCCTTTGCATCTGCTTAGTTTGCAATCTACGTCTATAAGTCACTGTTGTTTTTTTGGGCTTCACACATCACATCTACTGGGCCAGAGTGAAAGTTCTGAAATTTAAATAGGTTTAAAATGATCTTACTGATCTCCCAAAATGCCCGCAAAGAGATGTGCAAGCCAAGCTGTTTCTGGCCATGACACTGCTGCCAGGAGTCAGATTGTTTGTGGGCATGGTAGTACACAGAAGTGCATAGCTGATGTGAGGAAAGGGATTTCTCCATCAATGTTTTTTACAGTGCAATCTGTAGCTTCACTCATAGCTGGAGGAGATGATGATGCCCTAGTTGGTAGTGTTAGTGCAGTTTCTGCTGGCATGAGTATTGCTACCTCAGGTTCCACTTCAGACCATTTAACTGTGCCAAAAGATATAGCTGAGTCTAAAGCAATGAGTGACAGTATAGATGATGTCATACTCCCCGTCCCCAGTAACATCCCCAAGGTAGTGGAACATGATTCTGATCATGGCGACAATAATGCACAATATCATATTTCTGCCACTGCAGTGGAGATCATGCCTTTGCCATCCAATGATTCACAGTGTGGTGCAAAAATATCGGGTGATGATGATGATGTTGCTGTGCTTGCAACATGTAGTCCACATGACACCATTCAGGCAGAAAATGTAGATGCAGATGATGTTGATGAACATGATGATGATGTCAGTGACCCATATTGGGAACTGAAGAAAAAGAAAGTCAAGATGGCTATGTCTGGATCTGTTGGCGTTAAATCCCCACCTCCTGAAAAAAGTTGTGATTTAGAGGTTCCAGTTGATGTTAATGATGATGACCCAGTAATAATCATAGGTAGCCGTGGTAGTCAGTTGCAGTCCAAGTGTGTCCCGCCTGAAAAATCATGTAGCAACCCCCCCCCCCATTTCAGGACTTAAAAAAACAAAGTCCAATAAGCAGCATCAAGGACATGTTAAAAGTAAGGAGCACAATTCCTTGTTTGGGATTTTGTTCAAGATGCAAACGATGAGTCAGTTGCTATCTGCCAGCTTTGCCATGCACGCGGTGAGTCAAGGTAAAAGGAGTCATCTGGGCATGGGGGCAGCATACACATATAAGAACAGGCACATGGCACTGTGGACCTGGCACCAGATGGCAGCTAATGCCATAGTGGGGCATTCACTCTCATCATCAACCTTAATGAGCATGTTATCCCTTCCATGACTGTAAGAGCAAGCTGGAATGTCTGCCGTAGTGAAAAATTAACAGCAGAGGATTATTACAGGCATGTTGAGGTGGAAGATAATGATTCTGTAATCTTGTCAAGTGGTGATCAGAGTAGCAGTGGTGGTGGTGGTCAATGCAGTACGTCAAGTGTAAGTGGTACATCAACCCTTGTGCGTAAATCTGAGAAAATAACTTCATGTGTGGATATGTCACCTGTGCAACCCTCTTCATCACATGTTCACACACCCCCGTCCATTCACAGAGCAGAGGAATTTGTCACACCCTGTGCAAAATGTGAAAGTCAGCCCACGTTACAGAGTCTTTTTTCCTGTAACCTGAAGTACCCACCCAATCATGCAGTGTCACATGAACTTAATGCTGCTATAGCTGAAATGCTGGCAAATGATCTTTTACCCTACTCCTTGGTGGAGAATTCTGGATTCTGGCAGTTTGTGGCAAGCACCTGTCTGAAATGGAAAGTCCTATCCAAGACATACTCCCCCCCGTGCTGTTCCTGAGTTGTACCATACTGTGGCAGACTCTGAAAGACATGCCCTTCAACATTGCTCCTCTTCATTCATCCATTAAAGTATGGATATGTGGACAAGTGTCAAAACAGCAGGAAGTTTATATCTGTGTATAACTGCACACTGGGTGCAGGTGCCGGGGGTTGCTTGTGCTGGTGGTAGTGTGAATAATCAGTGTATTAAGGTGGACTGTCATGGTAGCAATTGTCCCAGAATTTGACAACATGCAACACTTGCTATGTGCAGTTTGACCTGTTCACACACTGGTGAAAACATGCTGGACTTGTTACTGACTGAAACTTGATGAGTGGCTGAACCCCCTGTCCCTGAAAGCTGGGTTTATAGCAAGTGACAATGGATCAAATGTGGTTAAAAGCATAACGAATGGTGGCTTTGTTCAGGTTCCATGCATGGCCCACTGTTTAAATCTTGTGGTGCAGGAGTTTCTGCATCACCCTGATATAAAGGAAATGCTGACTGTTGCATGCCATATCTGTTCTCACTTTTCACACTCTGCAAGGGCCTGTGACCAGCTTTGGCAGTTGCAGATCCAAAACAGCCTACCGCAGCACCACCTCAAGCTGGAAGTTGTCACCTGGTAGAACTCCACTTTAGACATGGCAGAGAGGTTGTATGAACAATACAAAGCCATCTCAGAACATCTTGCCATGCACACTAGCCGTGACACTTCTGGGGCCTCCATGTCTCTCATGACTGAACAGTGGCACCTCATGAACTCCGTAATAACAATTTTGAGGCCCTTTGAACATGCCACACAGGCAGTGAGTGGCGAGTCTGCCTCCATTAGCCAATCAATTCCACTGTTGGCAGGTGCTGAGGCAGACATTGCTGAATCTACAGCATAGCCTTGATGGTTCCAGAGACTGTGCTAGCAGTGTGTTGCTGAAACACATGCTGACACTATTCGAGCACAATCAGCACATCTTGAGCATTCAGCAGAGTAATGACTTTGTAATAACAACAATGCTGGACCCATAATACAAATGTGGGATCACCTCACTACTGGAGGGAGGGCCTGAACAGATAAAAAATGTCAGTGGGCAACTGGTGCGCTTGGTTCATGGGGCACAGAAGTCACGAGCCAAGCTCTGGAAACCTCAGCAGCATAATCAGGCTGAAGGTCAGTTCAGAGTAGTATCAAGCACATCCTGTAAGGGGGGCTGCGGTTCCAGGTGGTCTGTCATCAAAAGCAATTGTCATTAATCCACTTTGGGGTGCTTTGTCCCAAGTCAGTACTTGTGACTTGAATGATTTTGGAGAGCAGGATGATGCATCAACCACTGGACTTCATGGAGCACAGAGAATGGTTGACTCATATTTGGCTGAAAACCGGCATCTGTTAATAACTGGTGATCCTCTTTTATACTGGAGTGGAAAGGTCAGTGAATGGCCAGAGCTGACCTCAGTGGCACTGAAGTACCTGACATGCCCACCCTCCAGTGTAAGTGTCGAGAGGGTATTCAGTTCAGCAGGTGAAATAGTTCGAGATTGTTGTACATACCTCTCTCCTGAAAAAGTCAGCTTGCTGACATTCATAAAAATGAATGAGGGCCACATACCAGCTCGAACTGCAACCTCAGTATTCATACCCAGGCATGATCATGGTTGTGCTGATGTTGTAGAAATGGACCACCCTGGTGGCACTAGCAGCATTAAACAGCCTACCAGTGTCAGTGAGGTAGATGATGACACGATGGAGAAAGAATTTCCTAGTGGGCAGAATTCAGACACTGATGACTGCGAGGGCAGCTTTCTGTACAAGGATGATGATGAGGCTGATGTTGGTAGGTTTTAAGTGAAGTGGTTAAAAGACTCTCACATTTTTCTATGGTACATGTTTTGTTTTGCATAAATTTAAAGCAGTGTCCCACTCAGAATGACTCAAATTATATTTGTAATACAGTGCGCACTGTATCCCTCCCACCACCCACCTGTATGTGTCTGACAGTGATAGTGAATGTGTCACAGGCTGCAGCTGTTCCTCCATGACCACCACCAGAAAAGTGCTGTTAGCCAAAGCCACCAGATGCAGATAAATGTGAGAGGGAATGTCAAAAGCATGTGCCCCCATGACCACCCACCACCACCAATATGCCAATGTTTTCCATTCTGTGTCCTACACATTCCATAGCAGACGGAGTCAGACAGGAGACCACATACCTCAGCCACAGCCACAAGGCTTAGTTACTATCAATACTTTAAAGTGAGTATGTGTACTAATGTTTCATACTATGGAACTTCCTTTAGATGGTTTTTGTGTCCGGTTCATTTTATGAGATGCAGTGGTCAAACACATACAGTCAACTTATCTTCTTTTTTTACAGGTTATCCAACCACTCTCTTTCACTGGAGGACTATGGTACTGCAGTACTGTCTACAGCCACCTACAGAATGTTTTATTTATTTTTTTGATGACCAGGTAGGTGCACTTGACACAGAAGTGACTATTTTCAGGCACGACCCAGGAGGTCAACAACACAGATAACAGGTACATAGAATACAATGTCAAGAAAATATGCAATACAACACAAACCTAAGTGAAACAGAATTATGACAATGTTGGTACTAAGGCACATAAAGGTGTACTTATACAAAACAGAAGGTACGTGCCTCTGTGTAGACAGTAACAGTAATATCACTTTTAAGGTGCAGAAAAAAAAAATGCCACAGGGTATTGTTACATCTGGCTGAGAACCTGAAAAAAACAGCTACTGGGAGGAGGCAGGGAGAGAAGTAGTGCTGAGATATAGCCTAGCGAGAGAGAGGAGAAAGAGAGGGAAAACGGGAAGGGAAGGGAAAAGGGGAGGAATAGAAAAAGAGGGGAGGCTGACAGGAGCAGGGTGCAAGCCCTCCCCCCCCCCACAGAAGGAAGGAGAGAAACTGTGGGCAACTGAGGCAAAAGGAGATCAAGATCAATGATGGGTTAAAACAAGTGCAGTGAGCATGTGCTGTAAAGAGGGAGAGGTGCCTCTTCTTAAAGGTAGCATGATTAGCAGCCAGGTATCCATTTCCAGACCAGTAAATATATCAATTTGTTTTAATTAGTTCTTTGTTGTTTTTCATTTTTTCAAAACAGTGGCAATCTGACTGATGAGTCATATAAAGTAGGTGGCATGACATGTACGTCACATAATATATTTGTCATGCACATCACACACTGTATTGCTACAGCAGCCATGCCAGTGTGAACAAAAATTGATCCATGTCATGACTTCACAAGATATGTTTTCAATGTAACTTGAGTAAGACATAATTAGGGACAGTGACACAGTGAATGGGTTACAGATACTGAATTTGTGATTGTGATGATGATTTGGTCTTCATGTGGCTTAGTGACACAGCTTGTTATCTGTTAATCAGCATATATGACAGGATAGAACAGCCACACTTTAAACATAATGTGTTACTGCAGTCAAGTACTAATAACTCCTTCTTCATCATCTCTTTTAGGAGGAAAGTTTCTGATGCTGTGTGCTGTCATTGTTGCTTTCTCCAAATAACAAGTTCAACATCATAACCCCCGGGCTGCTAGACACCATGAGCATGACCATCGGTACTGGACTGGAGGACGAGGCAGATAAAACCTGTGAAGAATTTGCCAAACAATAAACCAACCATTAATGAAACTTGCTTGAAATTGAAATGCCCCCCCCAAAAAAAAATACTTACCTTCACTGGCTTGACAGTATTCCAATGCCACAATTCCTAGTCAAGCACAGAAATACATACACCAAGTGTGAATATGTGACCTGTGACACAAAACAAAACAATGATTACATGTATATACAGTATATATATAGATAACACATTATATGTATCTATCTATATCTATCTATATATATATATATATATATATATATATATATATATATATATATATATATATATATATATATATACATATATATATATATATAGATATATATATATATATATATATACAATGATGGTGCTAGGTAGGTACATTAATCAACTTATGAAAGGTAGTATTAGTATACACACAAAGGGCATCCTTCCTGTTGGGATCGGTGTAGCTCACTTTTGGCAACCAACAGCATTTTCAGTCTCATCATCTTGGACAGTAAACTCAATGATCAGGTTATCCTTCTTGCACACCATTGGCAAAAACACTGTGCATCATCCCATCACAGTCAGGTCAACTGCAGCATTACGTGTAATTCCAACAGCAGCAGCAGGGCACTTCATTACAATTGGAGTGTTGAGTGTGTAGACTTTGTATTTCTTGTTATGCTCTCATTTCACTTTGTCAGCACTGGGGAATTTTCTTGACAAAAGACAGTAGCATTTTGGGGCTGCACATTAATTCTGGTGACTGTGTGCAAACACTGCATGCATGACTGAGTGCAACATTAATTCTAGGAGACTTTGCATTTCTTGTTATGCTCTAATTTCACTTTGTCAACACTGGGAAATTTTTTGGACACATGACAGTAGCATTCGGGGGATGCACATTAATTCTGGTGACTGTGTGAGCACTGTGCACATGACTGAGTGCACCATTAATTCTGGGAGACTTTGCATTTTTTGGTACGCTATCATTTCACTTCATCTGGACTGGAGAATTTTCTAGAGACAAGACAGTAGCTTTCTGGGGGATGCACATTAATTCTGGTGACTGTGTGGGTACACTGCACGCATGACTGAGTGTGCCATTAATTCTGGGAGACTGCATTTCTTGTTATGCTCTCATTTCACTTTGTCAGCACTGGGGAATTTTCTAGACACAAGACAGTAGCATTTTGGGGATGCACATTAATTCTAGTGACTGTGGGTGACCACTGTGCGCAACACTGACTGTGCAAATAATTAATCCCCTTCCTAGTTATTTTCCAACTTCAGAATGTCTATTTTTGAAAATAAATATTTTTGGAGCTTCAAAAATGTTTACTTTCTGTCATGGGATAGTGAAGTGTTTATTAAAAAGCAGGACTGAGCAGTGCAATTATACTGTGCTAAACTGCATGTGTGCAGTCAGTGTACTTTCCTGTGTGTGCAGACACTTTCCAGCTTCTTGCAAGCATATATATGCTGACTTGTTCCAGTGTTTGTGGTATAAAGAATGAAGATAAGAATATATCATGTATATTTTATTTGTACCATTGTCAGCAGCGAACAAAGTAATATATTTTTGTTTTTAGAGGTCTTAGAGTAGTGTGCACCTCAGTCACAGTGCACACATGACATTTAGGAGATCATAGCACAAAAAACTTCTGCTTTTCAATACACCATACCCAACAGACATGAAATATTGCTGAGGTACCCAACATATTTCATTGTGTACAGACATTATAAAGTCAGAAAATACATAACACGTCCAGTTCACTGCCACCACATTGTGCTATTACATTTCTTCTTTGCAGGTTTTGTTCTGGACTAAGTGATGTCTTTCTAGTTTAGACAGGCAGTGGCAGTTTTGCAACAAGTTGCTGTACACCATAACATGGCACCAGTGGTAGCACAATGTGGTGGCAGTGGACTGGACCAGTTATATATATTGTGACTTCATAATGTCTGTATACCATAAAATATTTGGGGTGCCTCAGCAATATTTTATGTCTGTTGGGTATGGTTTGTTGAAATGCAGGAGTTATTTTGTGCATTGATCTCCTAAAAGTCATGTGTGCACTGTGACTGAAGTGCACACTGCCCTGAGATCTCTGAAAACATATTATATGACTTTGTCCACTGCTGATGATGGTAAAAATAAAATATACATTATATATTCTTGTCTTTATTCTTTATACCATAAACACTGGAACAACTCAGCATATATATGTTTGCAAGAAGCTGGGCAGTGTCTACATACAGAGGACATTACACTGCACACATGCAGTTTAGCACAGTATAATTGCACTGCTCAGTCCTGCTTTTTTTTTTTTTTTTTTTTTTAATTCTCTCCTCCTGCCCAGTCGTCCAGGGTATCTGCCCGGTCACGGGCCGACGGCTTCCACCCCCCAGAACGGCCTTGAGCCCTCCGAAGCCCCATGGCTTACCCCCCACGGTGGGGCTACAGGATGCGAGGGGCCAACACCCTGCAGGACCTGTATTAGGTCAGAGAGCTGGCCTGGGGGGCCAATTGAAGCCACGGCGGGCTTCATAGAGGATGACCGGCAGCCATTTTTCCATTTTTCCAGGAGGCGGGATGTGCAATGATGCCTGACGTCCTGTCCTGCCTCCAAAGTGTCTTTCGTGTGCCGGTAGCTGTGCGACTCCCAACCTCTGCCGGGAATCGCTCGTGCTCCGAGCATCAAGCCCCCCCCCCCCTGGAGGAGAGCAGCCCATAGGGCCAGCAAATCCTTCTCCCCCCCAACCGACCCTTCCAGCAACCCGAGTCCGTTCTCAACCCGGTCGCCGCGCCGCAAGCCGAACCTACCGCTACCGACGGCCGCCAGTCCTGCTTTTTAACAAACACTCCATGACGGAAAGTAAATATTACAGAGACACCAAAAATATGTCAGGGTAAACATTCTTAACTTGGAATAGAACAGAGCAATAAGAAGCACACTGCACTATGTGGAAGGCTGCTGGTATACAATACCTGGCTCCAAAACTGCAAGGCAAAGACACAACACCACCACTCCATCTGAATACATGTCATAAAAAAAACTGTTCAATGCTACTGCAACTTTACTGATGGCAAAACAAGGCACACACAAATTACCACTGCACTTTGCTGCTTTAGCCTTCATTAGGAGGCACACCACTAAAGGACTAACCGCCAAAATGCAAGGCTCATTACTGTGTGCCTTGTTTTGTCATAAATACAGTTGCAGCAGCAGTGAAAATATCATAGTGGCATCTATTCATGTGGCATTATGGCTTTCTGGTTTTGTTAAAGGAGCAATCAACACAGAATTTGAAAAAAAATATATATTATGCAAAGCACTTTTGATTTGTATGTAAAGTCCAAGTGCATCCTTCCCTCTGTCTACTGTAAGGAGTTTTTACTAAATTAGCCTGCTTCCTTTATGGTAGTTTTATGACCCTGTGGATCTTCTTCATGTCAAATACGTTTATTGCCTTTACTGCTCCAACAATGCACCCTGTGTCACGTGACAGTGATGTAGCATAGCCCATAGATTTGCCATATGCACAACAGCAGAGCTGTTTAACTGTTGTTATGCAGTGAGACCAAGTGGCAACTGTTACAGTTTAGCATATACCTCAGGGCTAGGTGAGTGGGGTTTCTGTACGAAAACTAATGTGACAGCTTTGTGCATCATATCATAGACCATGGTATACTGTTCTAAATTGTTTACACACAATATACTTGAATTCCATTACGGAGTAAATTAAGACTACTGATGGTAAGCTAGGTGTTTAATGTGGTTCATGCACAATGTATTTAATTCTTAAAGAGCAACAAGACATACCCCAACCATATAACTGTGAACAATGTGATCTTAATAAAGTATTACAATATGAAATCACCTTATTTAATGAAAGGCTGATACAATTAGAAAAAAGACAACTGGACATGGGAGCAAAATTTCAAACAAATACAGCTAAGAGGACCTTATCTATAGGGGTTAATACTGATCCTACGTTTCAAAATAAAGATCAACTAATGGATAATATGACTTTTTAACAAACTTAGACAACAGCAAAAAACATACATAATTTACCAAACACCTATTAAGGACAAATCCCATAAAAAAAAGAATACATGTTGAAGATACTCCACCTAATTTAGATGAAACATAGTTTCAGGTTCAGGGCACTAAAGCTTCAAAAAGAGGGAGAAAAGCAGATCAGTACCAGATCCCTTTATCAAACTCTTTTGACCCACTGAACTCTATCTTTAATGAAACTACCCCATCAACTAGTGATAATCGGTGTGTTACACAATTAATTATCTCTATAAAACATAGAGTAGTTCAGACAAATAATTAAAGTAATAACACTGACCAAATACAATCTAGTAGTAAGGAGTCACATCAAACTCAACCGTTATGTCCACTTATTGATTTAACAAACAAATATGAATCTTATACAATTAGCTTCCCCAATGGAGCTGGAGAATGAAGTTACACAACAAGTAGTCATTATAGGTGACTACATCATAAAGCATCTAGACCAACCAATCTGTAACCCTGATAATTACAATAGAGCAGTCCTAAATTACAGAGGTGGTAAAATCAGAGCTCTGACAGTTAGACTAGACAATAAATTAACTAATACAGGCAACAATCCATTGGTTACATTGCATGCAGGAACAAATTACATTACAACTCATTCACCACATAAAATTAAAGAAGACTTTGTATCCATCACCAATAAACTAGTGGGAAAAAATGTTCTATCATTATATCAGAGATTCTACCAGTGCCCAAAGCCTCACAATTTTACATGAACAAAATGTAATCAATAAATGAATGGCTTACAAAATGGTATTTCACCCAAAATATTAAATGTATTACACACTGGGAAGAGTTTCATAATGCAAATGAGTTTTATTGTCCTGATGGGTTACATCTTAGCAGGAAGGGATGTCACATCTTGGGAAATAAATTTCTTACTAATATCACTACAGCTTTAAACTAATTTTGAAGCGGGAACAACTGACACTATAATACCATCAACTACACAGACTCGAAATAAAACAAAAGTATGTGGTTATAAAGAATTTGGACTAACAAATATTACAACTAAGGAGTCAGTTTTGATTGTATTGATAAACGCTAGACATTTAAGAAGCAAAATTGATGAACTGAGGAATTTCCTGCTAACAAATCATGTTTCAATTTGTGGTATGACTGAGACATGGTTTCAAGAAGGTGATTGAAATACAGATATTCCTGGTTTTACTAAAATTTACAAAACTAGGAAAGACAAAATTGGTGAGGGAATAGCACTTTATATAGATGAAACATTTAAAGCTATGGAATTATATAATGTGGCCAATATTACATCTGAATTACTTTGGGTTACATCCCAATTGCTCAATGTATTATTAACTATAGCATTAGGTTATTGACCACCCAACTTAAACATAATTGAAACCAATACATTTCTGGATGACCTTGAAAATGTTAATGTTGATGGTAGTTATATCCTGATGGGCGTTTCAATTTTCATCCATCAACTGGTAGCTACTTGAAGGGCAGGGCTCTGGTGAAAACAGATTCATTGAGATCTTAATTGCATATAATTTGGAACAAATAGTTAAAAAACAAGAGGAATAGGATTCTGGATATCATTCTTACTAATATTGAGTCAGATTTATCTGAACCTGAAATCTTACCTCCTCTAAGGGATAGTGACCACTTAATGGGTAAAACAAGAATTGAAGTTATAAATCATAAAATTAAAGGCACAACTTCAGTTAAGAACTTTTATGCTGCCGATTATAAAGAAATTAATGAGTGGCTAGCAACTTGGAACTGGCAAACTGATCATTCAGATCAAAATTTGGAAAATACTTGGGACATTATAAATACTAAAATTAAATATTGTATATCAAGAAGGGTTCCCAATACAAAAAAAATCATAATAACAAAAGATTGCTCTTATAGTGGAATGTAAAAATTAAGAAACATATTAATAAAAAGAAAAAAAGATGTAAAAAAATATATATATATAATAAATTCCATAATATAAAAATGTGGGACAGATACAAATCAATTTCAAAAAAATGTAAAATCAGCATTAGAAGGCAAAAGCAATATTAAATCAAAACTAGCATTATATACTAAGGATAATAAAAAATGCAATTATATAGGATCAATGAGGGGCAATGAAAATGCTGTTGGCCCAATAATAACTTCTAAAATGATACTATTAATGATGATGATGATAATATAGCAGGTGAACTCAATATTTTTTTCTAAGTATTTTCCAACCCAAACAACATACAATTAATATACCATCACTAATACATATCAATCGTGTTGACTTTAATACACAAGAAGTTCTATCAGTTATAAAGATGTTGAAACCGAATAGCTCCCCAGGTCCAGATGGAATTCCTTCAAAATTCATAAAGGAAGTGGCCTTAGTATTGCTGGGCCCCTTAACTGAATTATTTAATAAATCTATTCATGAGGGCAAAGCCTTTCCTTCATGGACAGAAGCAAATGTAACCCCTATATTTAAAGGCGGTGATAGATCAAGGGTTGATAATTACAGACCCATTAGTCTAACATCTATAATTGGGAAGCTAATGAAATGGCTATTACATCATCGAATATTAAACCTTATTCAAGAAAAAAGGTTTAATGGATATTACACAACACAGTCTTTGTACAAATAGATCATGTCTTACAAACTTACTTCAATTTTTAACCTGTTAGTTCTGCAATTGGTAAGGATCTTTCTGTGGACGACATTCTCTTGATTATAGCAAGGCATTCAACATGGTGTCCCATAAAGTCTTGGTTGAACATCTTGTTAAGATTGAACTACACCCAAATATAATTAACTGGATTGTATCATGGCTGCATAACTGGAAGCAGAGAGTTGTCATTAGGGGATTTGAATTTGGTTATGTTATTGTTAATAGTGATGTGCCTCAGGGCTCTGTCCTGGGCCCCATCCTTTTCAATATTCTTGTGTCATCCATGCAGAAAAATAATTCTGCATGGATGTGCAAGTATGCAGATGATATTAAAATAGGTGTGATTATTACAGATTACAACTCTTGTATGCAATTTCAAGAAAATATAAATCAACTAAGTAACTGGGCTGAAGACTGTGTCATGAAATTTAATGCAGCTAAATGTAAAATTATGCATTTTGGACATAACAACCCAAATTATAAGTACATTTTAAATAATCATGTTCTGGAAACAACTACCAACGAGAACGATTTGGGTGTTATCATCAGCAGTGTTCTCTCTTTTGACTTATACAGTAAACATAAGGTAAAATACTGCCATAACATTTTGGGTTGTATCTTTAGAAACATTAAAAGTAGAGAAGCCAATGTAATTATGCCATTGTATAAAAATCTTGTAAGACCACATATGGAATACTGTACACAAGTTAGCACCCTGCAAATAATAAAGGATGCAAAAATGACAGAGAGAATACAAAGGAAAACAACAAAAAGTGTTTAAGGAATTGATAGTTTAAGTTATTCAGAAAGACTACAAAAACTTGAATTATATTCTATGAAACATAGATGAATTAGAGATGATCTTTGCTTGCCTTTAAACCAAGAATGATCCTTTTTACAGGAAACTGTAGGAATTACCTACCAGACAAAGAATAAATATACAAGATCGCATGAGTTACAGATGATTGGAGAAAAAATAATACTGTTAAAAGAACGAAATGGTTCACACAAAGATTAATATCAAGTTGGAACTCACTACCACCAAATATTGTTGAAAGTGACTTAATGGAGGCCTTTAAAATAAAATTGATATCTTTATGGATATTACAAATATGAATTCCACCCATAAGGTAGGTGGCAAGTTCTCTAAGGGCAATTGTCTGATTGAGCTTGTAAACCATACTATGAACCTATGAACTGCTAGTCAGTTGCACAGCTCTGCTGTTGTAAACTGTGCTTTGGATAAATCAATGGGCAATGCTACATCACTGATTTAACATGAAGATCCACAAGGGTGGTAAAACTACCATAAAGCTTGAAGGCTAATTTAATAAAAACTCCTAATAGCAGACAGAGGGAAGGACACATTAGGGGAGGGACTTTACATGCAAATCATAATGCTCTGTATAACATTTGCTGTTTCAAATAAATTTTGAGTGGACTACTCCTTTAAGTTTAAATAATGATAGCAGGGACAACCTATTTTAACATAAAACAAGGAAAACCAAAACACTGCACACACACTTAACAGAAGGAAGGGGGGCAGGATACAAACTGTAATGCATACAGAACAGAAGACAAGAAAAAAGTGCATAATTATAAGATACAGGGGATGGTGAGGGAATACATGTTTATGACATAGAGAGGACAGTGAGGGGCACATGGTGGAAGAAAAAAAAACTAGTGCAGAATCCTGTGGTGATCCAGCAGCAGCTGGAGCATGGCCACCATTGCAATTGATGGCCCCTCTATCTGCTCCAACTGCTGCTCAACAGCACTCGCCACTCATTTGAGGCATCCACAGCACTCCAGACAACTGCAATATCGTCCTGAGTTACAGGCAGTGCTCTGGGGTCCAGATGTGCTGTGGCTGCTGGTGGTGGGGGTGGTGCTGGTGGAGCAGCAGTTACTGCCGTGGCCTCCTCCTCCTAGGGCCATGCACAGGTGCCCCATCTGCCACAGAAGCATCAGCAGTTGCAGGCCTGGCCCATTCTGTAGCAGCCTGCTACTGCACCTGGTGGTGATTGATCATGTAGGTGCGCTGGCCTCCAGTCCCCACGTGACTTCCCCAGGGCCCAGGTTGCACCTCCACCCCGCAAACATGGCACTTCACCAGGCTTCTGTCTCCTGCCCACCCAATCAAAGAACTCCCAAACCAGGGAGGTGCAGGGAGGACCAGGCACAGGCGGGGGGCCAGATGCACTGGCAGCCTGATGCTGAGGCTCCACACTCAGGGCCAGAGTGCAGGCACATCTTGCTCAGGAGCCAGTGCTGGTTTTGGTGGTGCCATTGCCTGAGAAGGTGGTGGTGGAGGTTCACTTGGTGCTGCAGAAGCTGCACCAACTCCTCCTGCTTCCGGGGAGGGGTGGCAGATTTGTTCCAGTCCATCGTGAACTGGCCATGCCCCCATGCATACGAACTCCTCCCTGGCCACACCACAGAACTGCCCCTGCCCCAGACATTCCCTGATCCATTTCGACTGCCCTCTCTCAGTCTGACTGAAACACACAGTCACACACACAGTCGGACACACACAAACAACAACTAATAAAACTAAGACAAGAAGAAATTCACAGAACTAATTAAGTAACAAAATGGTCTACAATAAAACACGAATGGATGTAGCTTTTAAAAAAGCTTTTGAAACTGCCTCGCCTCCCAGATATTTCTTTCTTTTGCTCTCTTACTTTCTCCAACTGCTCTGATTGCCTCCTCTCTCTACCTCTGCACTGGAGAAAGTGAAAGTATCCCCTAGAGCATGAGTCACTTCCTTCCTGCCTGGCTAAAGCATTTGACTTACAGTACAGTAAGCCATGTGATGTGTGGGGGGCTACCAATTGATTTGTCACTCCACCTTACTTCACTTTAAGGCAGAATGACAATGTGAAGTAATAGTTACAAAGCAAAGTGAGCATTTCACAGTGGTCAGTTCGCGTTGTGGAGCACCAACATGAAGTGCCCACTTCGCCGGCACTTTGCCGGTGGAATTTAAATTTCCCTGCATCTCTATTTACAAATGGGATTTTATGTCCAACCAATCATATTGCCTTCTTTGGCATAATGACTCAGATTGTGATTAGGAAGTAGACAGTCAAAATTCTACTATATAGCTTGACTTTAACAAAGCCTTTAATTCGGTTCCTTATAGAAGGCTAACCAAAGAAAATAGATGAATTACTACTTGGAAATACACTAACTAGGTAGCTGGGAAACTAGTTGCCAGGTAGGACCCAGACAGTCAACTACTGTTGGGTAAACATTTTTATTACACTTGAGAAATTGCGGCAGAATGATGGCGACCATAACTCACACTGTGAAGGAGAACTCTCTCAGAGATTGGGGATTTAGCAATGCAAAGGACAGACCAATGCTATAAAGTGCTACATGTTTGTGCCACTCTATCTCTTATTAGATTGCATGCTTATTCTCATTCTTTTGGATCAAGCAGTAGATTTAAATGTTTGAAGCCTGAACAGAATTATTGATAAGAGTCTGACAAGAGGCTGTATCAGCATGCAGTGTTGGGTAAATTACCTTTTCTATTACTTTCTAGTACTTTTGGAAATTTGTTCCAGAAAGCTCTGTGCAGTCACTAGCAAGGATGGAGAAGTACTGGAAAAGGTAATGCTTCTTACAGTTATAATTACTTATGTCTTTTTATATAAAAGTAATATGTAACTGTAACTACATTTATTTGAAAGTAACTAGTAACTAAACTATTCCTTTTAAATAAATGTCATCTGTTATAGTTTTCTATTATTTTTGTATAAAAAGAAATAAGTAACTGTAAGGTGTATTACTTTTTCTAGTACTTCTCCATCCTTGCTAGTGACTGCACAGAGTTTACTGGATCAAGTTTCTAAAAGAAATAGAAAAAGTAACTTACTCAACACTGTCAGCATGCTTGGTTTGTTGGACCACTTGCAGTGCCACCACCATCTCAGTTGACAATTAAAATTACCCTCCTCATCCTCCTCTCTTATTTAGAGGAAATAAATATACTTTTTATTCAGTATTCATAAGACAGCTCTGTTAAATGTCACAATGCTAGCTCAGGGTTGCAGAACTTCGAGATAAACTGTCAGTAAAGGAGAAAAGAAGAAAAAGCTGTCAACTAAAACTTTGAGATTTGATTTCTTCGAACTTGTGCCTCTGTTTTCTCCACAGCCCTCTGCTGCAAGCTTGTAAAAGTTCATGGTACATGTGTTGGGTGCCGGTGAACTGCACTCCTGGATCTTCACAAGGAAGCCCAGCTGAAACAGACAAGAAAGTCATTATAGAACTTAGAAACACAGAATGTGTCTACAGAAAAGGATTGCTTGGCCTGCCCAATTTGCCTAGATGCTCCATGATTAATCTGTTTCTGAACACCCTACCTGGTTTCTGGTCACCCTCCCTCCACCCTATCTATTTATTCATATCCCCCTATCTTTATTCCATACATTCATGAAGAACCATACTGTTTTTGACTCCACCACATCCATTGGCAATCAGTTCTTGGTGTCTACCACTCTTTCTGTGAAGTAGTACTTCCTCACATCTCTCTTAAACTTACCCCTTCCAGCCTCATCGTGTCCCCTGTGGTCCTGGTGCTCTTTCTCATTTGAAAGAGACTACCATCTTGAATCCTCTTTAACCCTGTGAAGTAAGTCTCTATAATGCCCCTCTTGTCCTTGTTTCTTCCAGGATATACATATTCAGATGCATCAACCTCTTCTCATAGAGCTTTTGGTGTTACCCTGCAACATTTTAGTTGCCCTCTTCTGACTGCCTTCAGCTTGTCTATGTCCTTTCTGAGGTGGACTCCATACCAGACTTAATACTCCAGGTAGGGTCTCACCAGCAGCAACACTTGCTCCTCTTCCTGCTGAAGATATCTCAACCAATGCAAATTAGAATCCCACTGGCCCTACCTACTGTTTTTCACTTTGTCCCACTTTGTGGTCATGGGATATGATAACCTCATGGTCTCTTTCCTGCTTAGTGACTCTCAGTACCTCCCCAATCCATTGGGTTTTATGCCCCAGTTACATGATTCTGCACTTTTGATATTTAACTCCAACTACCATGGTCTTGACCATGCCTCAAATTTCCAGTTGCTACACATTCTCTTTACTCCCTTTTGAGTCTCCACCCCATATAAGATTTTGGTATCATCTGCAAAAGGCATACCTTCCCTCTAGTTCTTCTGCAATGTCGCTATGAAGACACTGATGAGGATTGGTCCCAGTACTGAGCCCAGTGGCACCCATCATTAGAGTGTGTGCCTTTAACATCCATACCAATACTGGCTGGTGCTGCAGAAGAGATACTAGCAGAGGCCCATGCTGATAAACTGGAGGGTATAAGGAATCAACACAAGTCAAAAGGTGACTTGTAAGGGGGAAAAAGACCCTCAGAAGATGAATATAAAATGAATCATATTAAACAAGTGGGATACTTGTAGAGATTTTACTCAGGGCACCAGGAAGAGGAGGGTTTGCATTCAGGTATAGATCCACAAAAAGTTGTAGTAATGGCAGACAACAAATCACAACTGGCTTTAAAAATGAGCCACAAGAGTTCATTCTAGAAGAAATGCAGCAGGGTTTTAAGGAAATGGGAACTTCTCTAAAGAAATGAATCTCCAAAGTTAAAGATTTGTCTGAAAACTTTGGAGTACTTTCCTTAGCAAATATAGAAATGTGAGAAATAATTACTACAGGAGGACATTTCACCCCTAGATAATACAGTTAAAGGACCCTGGCACCAATAGAAAAAAAACTTGAAAAAACATGAGATTTAGGCACAATCCAGGTTATACAGTAGTAGCCACAGACACTGCCAGCTATTTCCAGAAATGTCTGTGATATTTCCAGAAATAGCTGATGCTTTTGCATTTAAACAGTATGGGCAGCAGAGAGAAACTCTTCAGAAATTTTGCAAAATATCTGGAAATAACTGGCAATGTCTGTGGCTATCATTGTTATTTCATATATTTTCATACTACTTTACCTTTCTCTATATTACTGAGGACAGTTGCATTAAAGATGATTACTGTCCCTTAGAATTTATCAGCTCTTTCTTTTGCCTACATCTGACATCATAATCCCCTGTTTATGGCATCATAATTATCTTCAAGCAACAGATTTTGATGTCATAAACAAAACTGTGATGTCAGGTGTAGTAAAGCAGCCAGAACAAACAGGGCAGCAATTCTATTTACAAAAAAAATGTCCTTAGTAATAAAAAGTAAGGGTAAGAATTACAGAAAAAATGTGAAATATAAGATGAACTGAGGCTTAATATTACATTTTTATGTTGATTGCGCACATGCGCAAGAAACATGTTGCATCAGCTTTCTCCACAAGCAGGTTGTGGAGGCATGGCACTGTTGTGCCCAATGCCCCCACAGCCTGCAAAGGCTTGTCCTGCTTCCCCCAATGCCATGGCATGCTGCTGCTAACACTAATTCAGCCAGTGTGTCACAACTTTCTAAAAAATCAGCCGCTGCAATCAGGGGCCGCCTCGTCATTTCAGTGTCAGCCATCCGCTGCAATGAGGGAGCGACCCGTCATTACAGGGTGGAATGTAAGACCCCTGATATTGTTTGTGAACATGGCTGTGGCTTGCTGCCATATTAACAAACAATATTTACCCCCCCACCATGTTTATTTGCCGACGGGGGAGTCCACTCCCCGTCGGCATAATGTAATCCTCCCCATTTAATTGTCTGCCAACTGGGTGCCCAATCCCAGTCAGCAGAAAGGAATCCCCCCTTTTGTTGTTTGCTGACAGGTGCCCAATCCCATCAGCAAGAATCCCCCTTTTGTTGTTTGCTGATGGGGTGCCCAATCCCCATCGGCTACAGCTGCCCCCAAAAAAACAAGACTTTGGTGGCACGTGGGAGCCCACCCCAGCGTACCATATGCTCATTTTGTTGTTTGCCAATGGGGTGCCCAATCCTCCATCGGCTACAGCTGTCCCCAAAGCCAGACTCTGGTGGCATGATGGCAGCCCACCCCAGCATGCCACATGCCCTGTAAAGTTGAAAACAGTCCCACAATGTTTTTCTTGTTTTTGTACCTGAAAAAAATGGTCCCTCATAGTCTCCTGTCCCCCTCCCACAACCCTTCAGCCTCCCACCCCTCCCCTATGCTTACCTCTGGAGCTCGGTGCGATGATCCTCTGTGGACCGGAACACGTCTGCACTCTTCAAAGCTGACCGAACTGAGGAAATGCCCGGTAAGCTGTATAATGTAATGAATAAGGTTTTTCAACTTTAGTGGATATCTCGGACATTTTGGAATTTTTCACCAAATTTTCAACATGGGGTTTTGGGAACCATCCTCATGAATTCTTGAACTGTCATGGCACTAATCAGCCCCGAAAGATGGTTTTGTGGTTACTGCATGGAATCACTCTTCAGGGCTGATTAATGAAAGAACAGTGCCAGTGTTCATGAGGTGGGCTTTCAAAAAGCCTATGTTGCAAATTTGGTGGAAAAATCAAAAAAATGACTGTTTTACAAGCGTGCATTGTGCAGTTGCTATGCACACTCATAACTTCGCAAATCTGCAATATTTTCATGCCAGATTTTCAACATTGGCATTTTGTTGCACCTCCTGTGAGCAGAGCAGCTGTCATTGTTCACATCCTGGCCAAATGTATTTTCGCACTACGGCAGCAGAATATTGCAATCACTGTGGGACATCAGTGTTCAGGACAGATTAAGAAAATGACAGTGACACTGTTCATGAGTAGAGGTCCAAAATGCCTATGTTGAAAATTTGGTAACGATATCTATAAAATGACTGTTACGGCGTGCATTGTGCAGTTGGCATGCATGGCTCATAACTTTGCAAATTTGTAATATTTTCACTCAGATTTTCAACATTGCCATTTTTCAAGACCTACTTATGAACAGTACAGCTGTCATTTTTCCATCCTGGCAAAATGTGTTTTGCACTTCCAGCGCAAGAATAGAGCGGTTGCTGTGGGAAATCACTGTTCGGGACAGATTAAGAAAATGACAATGATACTGTTCATGTGCAGAGGTCCTAAAATTCCTATGTTGAAAATTTGGTAATGATAGCCCATCAACTGACAGTGTTACAAGTGTGCATTGCACACTTTCCATGCACCCGTGTAACTTCGTAAATTTGTAATATTGTCACACCACATTTTCAACAGTGGCATTTTTTCACACCTCCTTATGAACACCACAGCTGACATTTTTCACATCATGGCTAAAATAAGTTTTTGCACTCCTGCCAGAGAATAGCACAGTCACTCTGGGAAATCAGTGTTTGGGACAGATTAAGATCGACTGAGTGAGAGGGGGCGAGTGACCGAGCTCAACTGAGCTCTGTCGGGACTGCTGCAGATTTGTTTGTGGGCAGATAAAGGCCCCAACACAAGAGCCCAGTACAAAAGGGCAGCCTGCAGCACTGAGAGAAACACAAGGAGAGAGCGACTGATGGAGTGGGAGTGAGCGAACTCACCGAAGTGCTGTCTGGACTGCTGCAGATTTCTTTGTGGGCAGAAAAAGGTGTCAGTGCAGGCAGGAGCCCAGTACAAAAGGCCAGCCTGCAGCGGTGGGAGAAACAGTACGAGCGAGTGAGACAGGGGGACTTAGTGAGCTCAACGGAGCTCTATCAGGACTCCTTCAGACTTCTTTCTGGCCATAAAAAGCTGCCAATGCAAGCAGGAACCCAGTACAAAAGGGCAGGCTGCAGTGCCAGGAGACACAGAATGAGTGAGTGAGTGAGTGAGGGAGGGGGAGTCGGTGAGCTCAGTGGAGCTCTGTTGGGACTGCTGAAGATTTGTTTGTGGGCAGAAAAAGGCAGCAATGCACACAGGGGCACAGTACAAAAGGGCACCCTGCACTGGCAGTAAAACCAGAATGAGCAAGTGAGGAGCTCAGTGGACCTGTATTGTAACTGCTGCAAGTTTCTTTGTGGGCATAAGAAGGCAGCAATGCAGGCAGGAGTCCAGTAGACAAGGGCAGCCTGCAGCACTGGCAGAAACGGAATGAGTGAGGGAGAGAAGGGGAGTGAGTGAGCTCAACGGAGCTTTGTTGGGAGTGCTGCAGATTTCTTTGTGGGTGGAAAAAGGCACCAACAGAGGCAGCAGCCCAGTACAAAAGGGCAGCCTGCAGCACCGGGAGAACCAGAAGGAGTGAGTGAGAGAGGGGGAGTGAGCGACCTCAACAGATCTTTGTCAAGACAGCTGTGGTTTTCTTTGTGGACAGAAAAAGCCACCAAAACAGGCATGAGCCCAGTACAAAAGGGCAGCCTGAAGCACCAGGAAAAACAGAATGAGCGAGTGAGGAGGGGGAGTGAGCCACTTCAATGGAGCTCTGTCAGGACAGCTGCGGATTTTTCCCTCGGCACAACAAGGTGGCAACGCAGGCAGCAGTCCCTGCATACAAAAGAGCAGCCTACAGCACTGGCACAAACAGACTGAACCAGTGACAGAGGTCCACTGAGCAAGCTCAGCAGACCAACGCAATCAACATTCATCATTGACAAATGCTTGTTTTCAAAGTTGTCACAATGGCATCAGGGGCTCTTTAAAGACACTCATGATGAGTGTGAAATATTACAAGTAAGCATTAAGCCACTATGAAGGTGGCATCTAATGGGGAATTAATGCATAGTTTGGGGGGTTGTGGCACGAGGCAGAAGACAAAGAGCCTACAACCACCCAACCATGCATTAATTCCCCATTAGATGCCACCTTCGGAGTGGCTTCATGTTCTTGTAACATGGTCATAAATAAGATAATATTTCAAGGATATTCTGTGTATTGCTTAGTAAATAAGGAAAAGATTCATGTTATTACTAGAGATGCAGTGAAATTAAATTCTGCTGGTGAAGTGAACACTTTGTGTTGTGCCAGCACTACATGGAGTGACCATTGCAAAGTGCTCACTTCACTTTGCTATTATGACTTTGTGTTGTCATTCCACCTTAACGTGAAGTAAGGCGGAGTAATAACAATATAGGCAGCCCCCCCGACACATCACATGGCTTACAGTACTGTAAGTCACATGCTTTAGACAGGCAGGAAGGAAGTGAGTCATACAAGCAGAAACATTTCACTTTCTCCTTTGCAACGGTAGAGGGAGGAGGCATTTTGTGTAGGAGAGGAGAGGATTGTTCTTGTTCTGAAATGCTTGATCAAAACCCAAAAGCTTTTTTAAAAGCTAACTGTTTAGTTTTTTTTTGTACTGTTTTGTCAATTCATTTGTTCTTGTGGTGACGTATTTCTTTGTTTTATAAGTGTTGTTTTGTGTGTGTGTGTGTGTGTGTGTGTAACTGTGTGTATGCCTGTGTTGTGTGAGTGTTTGTGAAGTCATTGGAGAGGGAAGGAGTGATTTTTTTGCAATGGGGCAGGAAGTCAGGGACAGGATGTGGCCCATGGCAGGAGGGGAGTAGTGAGCATGTGTGGGGGGCATAGCCAGGTGGTATTGGACTGCTCAAGAGTCTTTGGTCCTCCACCCTGGAAGTAGAAGTGCCTCCAGTGTGACGTCCACCAAGTCCGCCACCACCACCACCAGTAGCAGCTGCAGGAGCTCCAGCAGCATCACCTCCACAGCAGCAGGTCATGCCCCAGGTCCATGACCATGCTGCTGTCACTGCATCTGCCCCTCCCATGCCTGGTCTCCCCCGCAGCTCCCCAGTTTGGCAGTTTTCAACTGTGTCATGGGGGGACAACAGCCTTGTGGTAGGCCTACTTTGTGGGGTGTAGGTGCACCATAGTCCCTAGTGGCCACATCTGGGGACTGGGGGCCAGCACACCCATATGTTGAACCACCACAAGGTGAAGGGCAGGCTGCCACAGAATGGGCCAGGTCTCCACATGCTGGCCCATCTGTGGCAGTGGCAGAGGGTGCTGCTGTTAAGCAACATCACAGCAGGAGGAGTGCCGCAGCAGCAGTTGCTCCACTACTGCCACCAGCATCATCATCACCACCACATCTACCTGGTGTACCACCACCATTGGACCCCACAATGCCTGCAATTCAGGCAGACATAACGCTTTTGTGGGCCACTGTGGAAGAAAGCAATGAGAGGGTGGGTGCTGTCCAGCAGCAGCTGAAGCAGATAAAGCAACACCAGTTACAGATTGTGTCAATGCTCCATCTGCTGCTGGGCCATCAGAGGATCCCCATTAGCTTTTTTTTACAGCACATCTCCCCACCCCCCCCACTGCTGTAGTGTTTTGTCTTTTGTTTCATAACAGACAGAGGGAAGGCTACACTAGTAGTTTAAAGGGAATCAGTCAGTAACAGGAACTCCTGCCCCTGCAAGGCTTACCCTCCAGTTATGCCTTTTAAGTATGGTGCAGTGATTTTTTCATGCTGTAACATACCTTATTTTAATAAAGAAAAGTCCACAACCTGGAAGTATGGTGGATGCTATGGGGGCTGCATTATGTGTAAAGGTGCTGCGACCCACTTCAGTTTATTTATTTATCGAATGGGTGTAGTGTTAAGGCTGACAACCCCTAACTAGAATATTAACAAACTTTTTGCACTATCTATATCTATATATATATATATATATATATATATATACAGTATATATAAATGTATATATATATGTGTATACGTATATATATATATATATGTGTGTGTATATGTATTTACATTTTTTGCAAAAACTTTGTTAACGATCAGGGTTAAAGCAACAAAAGTAAGAAAATGCGGTGTTAGTGTTTCTAACTCAAACACCCCCCACCCTTCACAAGCAAGAGGCATTGCAAAAACTTTGTTAACACATTAGTTAGGGTTAAAGCAACACAAGTAGGAAAATGTGGTGTTAGGGTTTCCAGCCCTAACACCCCCACCCTTCACAAGCAAAGAGACATTGGAGGTGGCATTGGGTCATCATCCTGAACACTCACCCCATTCCAATAGAAATAAGCTGTGTTGCAGCAGGATAGGAGAATTTCCCTACTTTTGTTGCTTTAACCTAACTGATGCATTAACAAAGCCTTTTGCAATTTATTTCTTACCTTTGATATACAGTAGTGTAATCATATCCTAATGTGCTTTGATTCCTCCATAGAAGCATATATGTACATAATTATTTGAGCGCAGGGCCCTGGGCGCCTGCCTTCCATTCATCCATAGTTATGTATATGTACTTACTTGTGGAAGTGCAGGGCCCTCTGCACCTTCCATTCATAGGGCAAGAGTAATATAATTGTCATCACAGCTATGTTGTTACTGAACCTTATATACCCAGTGGTGAAAAAATTCAAATTCCCACTGAAACATAATTCTGCACAACCGCAACTCCATTTTTGCGCCACAGGTGTGAAAATTAATTTCAGTCAGGATGAGAAAAATGACAGCTAAGGCATACATTTGGTGGGGTAATAAGAATTCTATGTTCCAAATTTGGGGTCAAAATATTTTAAATTGACAAAGTTACGAGAGTGCGTTGCACAATTCCAATGAACCATCATAACTCCACCATTTGTTTTACATTTTGGCCCCAAATGTTTAGCTTGGTCTTTTTGTGACCCTACCTCTTGAACAATATGACTGCCATTAAACAAATCCTGCCTGAAATGGGAATTTGCCAACCAACCGCAAAATCCCCTTTTGGGTAAGAGTTGTATAGCAACAGTTGTTTTGTTCATAAGATGGGGTCCGTAAAAGGCCATGTTGAAAATTTGGGGTCCAAATCTCAAAAGACAGCAAACTTATGGACCAAAGTTATCCTTTTCAGCAAATTCCTTTTTTGTGGGGTGTCAAAATTCTTTTTCACATCAAGAAAAAGGATTATGACTTCTCATGAGAAAAGATTACTGGCAGGACCATCTGATCGGAGAATTCCTAATCCTTTTTCATATCACAAAAAAGTCATCTCACTAAAAAGGAATTTGCTGGTGAAAAAGGATTTGGTTGTCTCACGAAAAAGGATTAAAGAATGTCATCCTTTTTCGTTAGATGTCCTAATCCTTTTTCATGATGTGAAAAAGGATTTTGACTCCTCACAAAAAAGGAATGGAAGCAAGTCACAAAAAAGGATTTTAAAACATAAAAATAAGCATTCTGCAGTCACAACAATAAAGGACATTCTGATGAACAAGATACATACTTAGATGTCTGCAGAAGACTTTCCTGGGCAGAGTTATGACAGTTTGGGCTAAAAAAAAAAAGCGAACAAGAAGGTGGCGGACGTAAAGGATTTTTTTTATCACAAAAAAGGATTCTAGAAACATAGAAACATAGATTTTGATGGCAGATAAGGACCGCTTGGCCCACCCAGTCTGCCCATTTCCCTACTTAATGGATAAGCTGCAGATCCTAGTTAACCAGCAGCCTACTTCTTCCTACCCCCACCCCCTAGAATTGCCTTATGACTGTCCCATGCATGCTTGAATTCCACCACTGTTTTTGACTCCACAACCTCCTCTGGAAGGCCGTTCCATGCATCCACTACCCTCTCTGTGAAAAATACTTCCTTAAATTACCCTGAGCCACCCCCCTTCTATCTTCAAATTGTGCCCCCTTGTTCTTGGACACCTCTTTTTTTGAACGATGCTACCCTCTTGGACTTTGTTGATTCCCTGAGGTACTTAAAGTTTCTATCATGTCCCCCTCTCTCTTCTTTTCCTCGAGGCTATACATATTTAGCTCCTTAAGTCTCTCTTCATATGTCTTCCAGTGCAGACCCTGCACCATTTTAGTTGTCCACCTCTGGACAGCTTCCATCCTGTCTCTGTCTTTGCGGAGATTGGGTCTCCAGAACTGCATGCAGTACTCCAGATGGGGTCTCACCAACTCTCTATACAGAGGGATCCTTTTTGTGAACTGTCAAAATTATTTTTTGTCAGACCAAAATCCTTTCTCATTCCATGCAGCTATTCAAAAGACTCAACTGAACTCAAAATTTCAAAATTTAATATCTTTTGAACGGATTTATATTTTTTCACCAAACTAATGCTGGCTTGTTCTTTTGTGCACATTTCTTCTACCCTGAAAATGTCACATCACAATTCCAAACAGTTTAGCCCCAGAATGATGAAGAAAAAACAGCCAAAAAAGGTGAATTAAAGCATTTCTTCACAATGTGCAGCACAAAAGCTACCAATTCAACTGATACAAAACTTATTATGCCAAGAGGGGCTCCCCACAGGACAGCACAAACCAAATTTCATGCAAATCCATTCACTGGTTGCAAAGTTATTAAAGTGCAAAATTTTCAGGTTTAACATTAAAGTGTCCTCTCAACTCTATCTGGGAATGCCTGCTCCCCTTTGAGACAGGTAGATAGATAGCTAGATAGATAGATAGATAGATAGATAGATAGATAGATAGATACATAGATTGATAAATAGATATACTGTATATAGATACATATATGATAGATAGATAGATAGATAGATAGATAGATAGATAGATAGATAGATAGATAGATATACTGTATGTTTGATCTCTATGTACTAAACCTACCTACCTGTGATTTCATTTACCTGTTACATCAGAGCATCACCACCCAACTATGCAACCTAGTAACACATCATCATGTTATCATGGATACCACTGTATTTCATTATTAAAGGTAATTGTGTGTTGCACATTCTCCTAATACCCAAATTGCCACCTCACTTGCAGCAACATGCATAGAATAAGAAATCACACCCTGCAATGTTACTTTATTTGTACTTGTAACTCCCATTTACAACTGATCTTACCCCATGAATCAAAGCATCCACTGCCTGACTTATAAAATTACCTGCAGTAGCCCTGCTGATGATCTATAGTCATACTTAATATGGCAGCACAAAACAGGGATTCCCTTAGCCCAATAATATCTGACACAGTATCACAATAACTATAATGCTGTTTTCAACCTGAACCTCTGCAGGTTCTCTGCACTTTTAGGACACAGCCAATGCAATATGCAAAACCTTTTTCTATAGAAGAACCTTATACTTACATTACACCCTTGTGTAAATATACTGTAAATCACCCAACTCTAAACAAGTTATTAATACTGTATGTACATCAGCCCTAAAATGGGACTGGACAAACCATGGGGCAGAAAATGTACTGCACCATGCATTGCTTGAGAGTCTGAATCAAAGTCTTCCCCTCAAACAAACACATGGTTGGCTGCCTGGTTATCCACTAAAAACTAGATAAAAACTTTCACATTCAAAGTGAGTGTATGTGTAAAATAAAAAAGGAGGAACCAAGACTCCTTTGTTAGACTGAATGCTACTGCTAGAATGCAGGCATAAGTCATCATCTTGAATAAACTAAACTAAACACACTACAGTATAGAATCACCACTGAGAAAATCCTCAACCACAAGTAAAGATGTAAGTGTCAAAAGTCCCAACTACATGAAGGGCACCGAAGCAACTGATTCATTCAGTGTATGTCTTGGGTTAAGGGTGTCCAGTCTTGTAATCCACCAAGCCTCCCTCTTCAGCTGGAACTATCCCAGCTCCCCCTCTCAATCATTTCAATTTTTTTAACTCTTTTTCCCCTCCAGTCACCAGCCCCTGGGAACGTTTTCAGACATAGCCCTGCCAGCTTTCTCCCACCCGGCCTGATACCCTCCCAGCCCTATGTCTCCCTGGAACTCTAACCTGTATGTGACCACCCAGCTTCTACCCACTGAGGCAGGGCCACCTTCCACTTACTCTTGGCAATCCTTCCATCCAATCATTGCAGGCAGAGTGAAGGAAGGAGGATATCAGGGACCTGGGTGAGCAGGATCCAGTGGTGGGCATGGGGGATCCTACAGGCTCATCTTCATCCTCCCAGGCACTGGAGTGCTTCCTTGTTTTTCATGAATGTGTGCATGACCCCCTGAGTCCATGGACATGCAATGATGTCAAGCATGAGGCAGGTGAGCTCCCAAACCCAGCCCAGAGATATCTGCCATTGCTTCAACCCCTTTCTGATGTGATCCCCAGCTGTAGCACCACCTGCCTCTGCTGGGAGCACTGCCTGCCTCTGCTGGGAGTGGCTGATGCCATGGAACTACAATCCACCCTCCCCAGTAGAGGGGAGCAGTCCTCCAGATGCACAGTTCTCCCCTTCCTAACCAATCCCTGGCAACCCAAGCTTGCTTTTGATGCTGGGTCACCTGCATGGTGTCAGGTATGGCATCCAATGGGAAGGAAATGGATAAGGAAATGATAGAGGGCACCCTTAGGATGGCAGAGAAAGGGGAGATATTGTTAATGAGGGACCTGAATATGCCAGATGTTAACTGGAACACCTTTGCTGCAGCCACATCCAAGAGCAGGTCCATTCTCAAAACCATATGGGGGCATGCTTCAGACAGCTAGTGTTGGAACCAACTCAGAAGGGAGCATTCTTAGACATGGTAGTCTCAAATGGGGATGGAGAGAGGATCTCATATCTAGAAGTGGGTAGCCATCTGGGAACAGGTGACCACCATACAGTGTGGTTAATGATAAACTCAGCTGCAGAAACAAGCCATACAAAAATAAGGGTACTGGACTTCAGGGGGGCTGACTTTGTCTAAATGGGAGAGTGCCTCAGAAAAGCACTAGCAAACAAACAGAAGGAGGGGTGGAGCAACAATGAGGAAACATCAAAACTGCCATCACAGAGGCAACAAGCCTTTGTGTGAAGCAAATAAACAAATCACAATGAAAGAAAAAAACACTATGGTTATCAAAAGAGGTGGTGGGGAAGGTTAGAGAGAAAAATATAGCATTTAGGAAGTATAAGGAAACACAGAAGGAGCAGGACAGAGAACTGTACCAGTTAAAGCAGAAGGAAGTAGAGAAGGCAGTCAGAATAGTAAAGGCCCAAACCGAGGTAAAGATAGCCAACTTGGTTAAGAAGGGGGATAAAGACTTTTATATGTACATTAGGGAGTGAATAAAGACAAAGGGAGGGATACTGAGGCTGAATAAATGGGACAGTGAATGTTCAGAGAGGGACAGTGAAAAAGCAGGGATACTGAACGAATACTTCGGCTCAGTATTCACAAAAGAAGAGGAGGGGGAGGTACCTAATCCAATCAATAGAAGCAGTCTGGAGAGGGGAGTTGATCCCAGTCCTTTCACAGAAGAAAGGGCTCTGAAAGAACTCCTAAAACTGAAGGTGGACAAAGCAATGGGGCCTGATGGGATTCATCAAATAATTCTAAAAGAATAAAGGGAGAACCAGTGACACCACTGATGATTCGTTTTAACAATTCATGGTAGGATGGTGTGGTACCTGAGGACTGGAAGAGGGTGGATGTGATTCCCCTTCACAAAAGTGGAAGGAAGACAGAGGCAGAAAACTACACACCTGTCAGTTTGACCTTAGTGTTAGAGAAAATGATGGAATCACTTCTGAAGGAAATAATTGTTGAGTAGTTAGAGGCCAGCGGGACACAGAACCCAATGCAGCATGGATTCACAGTGAGAAGGTCATGTCAGATGAATCTAATTGACTTCTTTGACTGGGTGACCAAAGTAGTAGACCAGGGAGGGGCTGTAGACATGGCCTACCCAGACTTTAGCAAGGCATTTGATACAATCCCACACAAAAGATTAACAAACAAATTAGCCAGCCTGGGAATGGGTCCTAGGGTGGTAGCCTGGGTAAAACATTGGCTGGACAACAGGACACAGAAGGTAATAGTAAATGAAGCCCACTCTGAAGAAAGGGGGTTTACTAGTAGGGTACCGTAGGGTTCAGTATTGGGTCCAGTCCTTTTTAATGTCTTTATAAGTGACATTGCAGAGGGACTAGTAGGAAAAGAATGCCTCTTTAGAGACAACACAAAGATCTGCAATAGGGTTGATAAACAAGGATGGGTGGAAAGGATGAGAAGGGACTTGGCAAGGTTGGAGGAATTGTCAGAAGTATGGCAGCTTGGATTCAATGCAAAGAAGTGCAAAGTAATGCAACTGGAAAACAAAACCCTGGGGAAGAGTATAACAATGGGGTGGTAGAAACAGCAACAAGAATGGAAAAGGACCTGGGAGCGATAATATCAGATGACCTAAATGTTAGGAAGCAATGTGGGAAGGCAGTAAGGATGGCTGGGGGTACTGGGATGTATATGAAGTGGAAACACAGTAGAAAACAGGCAGTTGTTATTCCTCTGTACAGACAGTTGGTGAGACCCCATCTGGAGTACAGCATCCAGTTTTGGAGACCCCATCTCCACAAGGACATAAACAGGATGGAGGCAGTCCAGAGGAAGGCAACTAAAATGGTGCAGTGTCTGCAACAGAAGCCATATGAAGAGAGACTAAAGAAGCTTATGTATACCTTTAAGGAAAGGGGGGGCATGATAGAAACATTTAAGTACCTCAAGGGAATCAACAACATCCAAGAGGTAGCATCTTTCAGAAAAAGAGATGTGCAAGAACAAAGGCACACAATTTGAAGATAGAGGGGGGATGACTCAGGGGCAATGTGTGGAAGTATTTTTTCACAGAGAGTGTGGTGGATGCATGGAATGACCTTCCTGAGGAGATTGTGCAATCAAAAACAGTTGGGGAATTCAAGAATGCATGGGACAGACATAAGACAATTCTTGTGAGGGGTAGGAAGAAATAGGCTGTTGGATGACTAGGATCAAGCTTATTCAGTGGGTATGGAAATGGGCAGACTAGGTGGTCCAAGTGGTCCTTATCTGCCATAAAAGTCTGTGTTTCTATATTTCAATGCCTCAACCCTCACACGCCACACCAGGCCGGACCCTCTCAATGGTTTTCTGACACTTTTAATAGTGCAAAATCTTGGACTGGCCACAATATGTCATACTTCTCAAAATGTCTCAATAAAAGGCATTTTTATCTTTGTTCTTAATTGAACTTATGCTATGGAATGCTGATCTTTAACATACGTGTTGTTTTCCTTATATATGACAGTCCACACAGGTATTTTATGCAGTATACAACATGGTCATTTGTAAATGTCAGAAAGTATTTGATTGTAAATTTATTATTCCTATTACTGCTTTTGAAATCCTTTCGTTTAATGGAATTGGAGCAGTGGGGACAATTCAAAGAGCTGAAGACTCCAAGAGAATTAGTCCCCAGCCATGTTATTGGTCCCACTTCCCTCTCCGAATGTTGTGTTTTTATTAAGTTACTGTTCAATTTTTTAGTTGCTATCCATGGTCTCTTACCAGAGTTTTCTGTCATCCTCTGATGCTTTCAAAACTTCCTCATGTTTATTGATTATGTCCTTTATATTATTAAACTAGGTTGATTATTAGGTAAAGAATGAAACTCAGGTCTCTTTATTTTTGCCTCTGTCTTGTAATAGCATCTCCTTTCCTGTTGTGCCACTTTTGTTTGTGCCTACTCTAATACTCTTGCTGGCTATCCCCATCATGAAATCTATTAAGTAGTTCTTCAATGTCATTTCAAAATTTGACTTCATCACCATTGTTTCTCTTAGTCTGAATATAGTGACTATATGGTATGTTTTCAATTTCCTTTGGTGATAACTAGCATACTGTAACAGCATATCTCCGCTAAAAAGCAGAATAGCTCAGCACTCTAGAATAGGTACTCACAGTGTAATAAGGAACTCCATCAATCCAAAATACTGTGGCTTGGTAGGAAAACTGTATGGATTTAATTATTTATTTAGTTTCTGTTGACTGGGTAAGTGCACTAGACAAATCCTGCCTATTTTCAGGCACAACCCTGGGAGGGGGAAATAGGACACACAATGACACAAGCACTATGATGCAAACATCCTACAGTTCACGTGCCCCAGCGGTTTGTTCAGGCTAGTTTAGTCAGGAGTTTCTCATTTTCAGTTTTTATTAAGAGATCTACAAACAGAATCTCCTTTGACTGTGTTTTATGTTAAATACTAAATTAGGGCTACAATTACTAAGGTAACAACAAACATCAACAGAGTATTAATGTTGCTTCTCCAAGTGGAAAAAATATGTCATCAATAAATCTTCCACATAAGATAATGTGATTTAGAAAATTGCTATTCATGCCATTAAAGATGTATTTTTCTTCCAACTGGGACATGTAGAGGATGGCATAGGTTGGTGCCATACTTGCATCCTTTGCTGTTCCTCTATTCTGTTTATAAACTCTTTCCTCAAATAGAAAATACTGTAATTGTTTTCAAGAACAATTTCTGGCAATTGTAACAAAAACTTGTTTAGGGGTACTCTCCCATTGCCCCTAGTTAAGGCCTGAGCAAATTATTCTAGACCTCCCCTATGAGGGATGGAGGTATATAGATGTTTAACATCAACAGTTTGTTTAAAAGCTATTCCTTGTCTGTTCAGGTCTGTTAGGATCTGGATAATGTGCTTGGAATCCTTCATGCATGCCCTAGTCTCCGGTATCAAACATTCTGCTTGAAAATCTATGTAAATGGAAAGCAGTTCTGTATTGTGATCCACACCATAGATGATTGACCTCCCAGGTTGGTTTGTACATTTTGTTTGCATATTTTAGGGAGGCAACAGAAGAGTGGTGTTCTGGGGAAACTTTTACTAAGTACCTCTGTTTCCCATTCATCTATCCATCTATTATCTATTGCTGCCTCTAGAAATAATTGTATTTCAAGGTGTATGGACTCAGAAGGGATATCTGTAACTCTCTCATAGTTACTGTTGACTTCTAGTTGGGATAAAGACTTTTCTATATGTATGTCTTTCCATAACTACTAGTCCTCTCTCCTTTATCTGTACCCTGGATAAACATACTTCTTTCTTTCTCAAGGGACCTTAGTGCCTCACTCTCTTCTCAGTTTAAGTTGTAGTGTCTCCTTTGCTGTTCACTGTTTCTAATCATTGTTGCATCCGTGTCCCTTTCTACCAATTCCTAAAAGTTTCAGTATTAGCTGGTACTGGACCTGGCAGAAGAAACTGTGATTTCACTTTCAAATCGTGTTTCAATATTCTCTTCCTTATCATCTCAGAGGTTTCATCTTTATTGTCATTATTTATGAAAAAGTGTTTCAATTGCAGTGGACAGTGCAATGTCCTGATTAAGCCTGAGTCCTTTTATACTGAAGTTCACTTTAATATAAAAGGGGCCAGCAAACTTGTTTAGTGTTATACATTTTACTGTGTTTTTTTTCCTTTTTTACTGCTTACATGGGACAGACATAAGGCAATTGTTGTGGGGGGTAGGAAGAAATAGGCTGTTGGTTAAATAGGATCTGCAGCTTATGCTCTAGGTAGGGAAATGGGCAGACTAGGTGGGCCAAGCAGTCCTTATCTGCCATCAAAGTCTATGTTTCTATGTTTCCATACAGGGCAAATAGAACTGCCATAGTGCATAAATAGTGTAAAAATATTAATTTGTTAGTTAAATACATTAAGTTACATTAAAGTGCTTTGTGCTACATTTCCTTGAGCATAATAGTCAATAATCCTTCTCTTCTTAGACTCTTGGATTACAGTTACATTGACTGTAGAGTCAGTCTCCAGCAGTTTCTCCCAAGTGTTCAACTGGCCTTTGTGCTGACACCATTTCATAGTCAAGGATCCTAGATTTCAGTTTTTTTACAGAAAATGTTATTCTGATGAACATTTAAACTAGCTGGGGGGGGGTTAGCAAAAGGAAACAGGGAATCAGAAACAGCCCTCTCCCACAGGTTAGAGAAGAGGGTAAGGAGGACTCAAGGGGGATGAATCCCCCAGGCTTCAAATTAATGAAAGAAGGAGGGTTCTGTTGGTCCAGTGGTGCTGAGGGTTGAGGTGCTGGATGCCACACCTTGTGCCATGCCGGTGACCTGTGTTTGGGAACAAACACAGGCCACCGGGGTTCAGCAGGGGCGGAGAAGGATCGCGCACTCCAGGGACTGATCTCCTTCTCTGGGGAGGGGGGGCACCAGTGAACACCTGATCCCTAGCAGAGGCTGGGGGGGCAGAAACGTTGATGCTGACAATGTGTGCGGGATGGGGCAGACACCTGGAGGAGTGTGCATGGGAGCATGCACAATGCTGGCACTGGCATTGTGCTCGCTCCATCCCTGAGAGGAAGAAGAACAGGCAAAAATGTTGTTGCATGGCTTGATGGCTATCCCAAGATGCACTTGGCTCTGAGGGTGTCACCTCAGTGAAGACTGGATCCAGATATGGAGGTGAGTATGGGGCTTGCTGCCACCCACTAGGGGCAAGTCATGGGGTATGACTAGGGGTAAGGGCCTTCATGGGAGCCAGGTGTGCACCAGGACTATAGCTGGATGTGTGCTGATCAAGGAGGGAGAATTTAACACAAAAAATAGAAGAAGGAGGGTAGTAGAGATAATGGGCAAAGGAATGGGAGCATTAAAAAGAAGCGGGAAGGAGGAAGGGGAAAGATGGGGCAAATTCCAGACCTAGAGGCCATCATAGCAGAGGCTGACCTGGATATTGTGATCATAAATGAGTCCATATGCACTGAAAACCATAATCGGATATGACCATATGAGGATATACCCTGGTAAGGAAGGACCAAGTGGAAGGAAATTAGAGGGTGTGTGTTTTATGTGAGAGAAAGGATAAATACAGGGAATACAGGGTTCAGAGCTACTGAGACTGGGAACTGAGCTACTATTCACACTGGGTGATCTAGAGACTGCCACCATAGGGAAGGAATTAGATCAGGTTCAGGTGGAAGCCATTGGCACAATGGCAGAAAAGGTGGAGGTGTTGCTGGTGGGGACTTCAACCTGCTCGATATAGATTATAGTCTCCCAGCAGTGGCTTCAGCTTGAAGCAGCGACATCCTGGACTCTCTGCTTGGGGTATTCCTCAGACAACTAGTCAGTGATCCCACTTGTGATGGGCAATATTGGACCTAGTACTCAGGAGTGATTCTGGAAGACTGGAGGAGGGCAGATGTAGTCCCACTACACTAAAGTGGTAGCAGGGTGGAGGCTGACAATTACAGGCCAGTAAGCTTGACATCAGTGGTGGGAAAATTAATGGAATCATTGTTGAAGGGAAGGATTGTGGAATATCTTTAATCCAGTCAGTTACAAAACCTGAGACAGCATGGTTTCACAGAAGGAAGGTCATGTTAAATGAATCTGATAAATTTCTTTGACTGGGTGACCAAGGAACTAGATCAAGGTGGAGGCGGTGGATGTGGCCTACCTAGATTACAGTAAGGCAGTCAAAACCATTCTACATAGGAGACTAGTAAGTGAGCTGAGTAGCTTGGGGTGGGTCCAAAGGTGGTAAACAAGATCAGAGGTAAACTGGATCAGAATTGCTTAGGGGATAGGCAACAGAGAGTAGTGGTAAACAGAGTTCACTCCAAGGAAGGAAGGGTGACCAGCGGGGTGCATCAGGGATCAGTGCTGTGACTGGTCATCTTTAATGTCTTTATAAGTGACATTGCAGAGGAGCTAGAAGTGAAGTTCTGCCTCTTTGCAGATGACACAAAAATCTGCAATTGGGTGGCTACTCAGGGGTGGAAATAATGAGTAGAGACCTGAGAAAAGTAGAGGAGTGGTCAAGAGTATGGCAGCTGGGTTTCAATGTGAAAAAAGTGCAAAATAGTGCAGGAACCCAGGAGTAGAGTACAAAATGGGAGGAGTGGTACGATGACCACCAAGCAGGAAAGAGACCTGGGGTAATCATACTGGTTGACCTAAAGGTGGCCAGGCAGTGTTACAAGGCAGTAGGGATGGTGAGTAGGATACTGAGGTGTATAGGGAGGGGTATCAACAGCAGAAAGAAGGAGGTGGTGTTGCCTCTATAGAGATCGCAGGTAAGATCCCACCTAGACTACTGTGTCCAGCTCTGGAGACCGCATCTCAGGAAGAAAATAGCCAGAATGGAGGTAGTCCAGAGAGGGCAACTAAAATGGTGCAGGGTCTGCATCAAAAACCCTATGAGGAGAGACATATGGACCTCAATATGTACACCCTGGAACAGACATGGGAGGGGATATGATGAGGTAAAAATGTACAGTAGGGAATAATTTTTCAGAAGAAAGGAACTAATGAACATGGGTACATGCTATGAAACTGGAGGGTAGATTCAGGAGAGATGCGAGTACTTCTTCACAGAAATAGAGGTGGATTCCAGGAACAGCCTTCCAGCAGAGGTGGTGGGGTTCAAGAATGCATGGGATAAGCACAATGGAATCATGGTAGAAAGGAAGGTGGTGGAGAAAGAGCTGTACATCAGGCATGGTCTGCGGTAGTAGTGCAGGTATGTAGAAATGGGCAGACTGGATGGGCCAAACAGTCCTTATCTGCCATTGGATTCTAGGTTTGTATGTTTCTATGTATCAGGTTTAAGTTTAACAGCTTTGCATCTAACCCTTTGATCAGCAGATGCAACTGCTTTCCATCCAGACAATAAAGTGTTTATGTAAAAAAGTATTTGCCTAAGCTGTTTTCACACTGCATGATAAAAACTCAAAATATGCTTATTATCAGCACACTTGGAGAATCAGGTGAGGAAGGTTCAATCAGGTGTCCTTAACTGCATTGTTTTAAATGTGTGTCTCTGGGAAGTAGAACTTAGTTTTGCTGAGCTAGGCGTCTCAAGTAATGCTTGCTGATCTGGATGCCTTTGTGCAGGATCAACCAATGTGGAGGGTTTTATAGCACTGTGCTGTAACCCACATCATCAAGGAAGCTCCTACTTCCCCTTGAGGTGTAGCCCCACAACTCAGCATGCAGTGCATCTGCATCATGTTCTAAACCCCACCAACCCAGGGTGGGGGAGACTGACTGGCTCATCTCACAATCCCAGATCTCCCAGTTGCCAGTATTGTGTACCACCAGCTTGTGCCACTATTTTGTTTTAATTTGGGAGTGTTTTTTATCTGGGTAGGTGGGTGAGCTGGGCTGTTGATGATGCATCACTAGCATTTCTCCATGCTGCTGTTGTTAGTTGTGTACTCATGATGTGTGTGTGTGGGGGAGGGTTGGGGACATAGCTTCTGTGTGTTCCTGAATTTGCTACAGTATATGACCTTGGTGCTGTCATTACTCTATCTGCCATGGCATGATGCCAGTGCAGGTGGGAGGGGTGCTGCAACAGCACCCAGACTAGGCTGCACACTCAGAGGCACACAGCAGATAAGGTGGCAGATAATGTACAATGTCAGAGGGCATAGTGGGGCTGCTACTGTTGCTTGTTGTGTTCCCCTAAATGAGTCAGCTGGGGCCTTAGTGTCTGTGTGCCCTTGAGCTTGATATATGGCCCAATTGTTGTTAATACTCTACCTGCCACTGTATGATGCCAGCAGTGCTTGAGTAAGGTGCTGCAACCACACCCAAGTCAGAAAGCACACTTAGGGATGCACAGAGGGTAAAGCATCTGGTACTTACAATGTCAGTGGGCTGAGCAGTGCTGAGTTCACATCTGATCTCAGACAGGAAAACTGAAAGACCCCATTTTCATGGAGATCAAGTAAAAAAAAAATAACCACATGTTTAGGCGATGCATGATTTTCCATTAGAAGGTTCACCTCTAATCACTCATGTAATTTTTAAGCAGAGACACTTTCTTTCAAAGAAGTCAATTCAGGCAGTTAAATATTAGATAACACCAAATTGAGGGACTGCACCATGGCACCTAGTGGTTCACCTTAGAAACATGAAATGTGTCAGCAGAATATGACCAGTACCATTCTAGTCTGCCCTATTTTCCTGCCTAACACTACCATGTGTCTATCCACGCATGCTTGAAGCTCCTCACTGTCTTCACCCCAACTCCTCCTCCTCTGGCAGTCTATTCCAAGTCCCCACCCCTCCCCTTTCTGTGAAGAAGCATTTCCTCACATCCCTAATAAACTTCTCCTCCAAACTTAATGGTATGCCTATATGTTCTGATGCTCCTCCTCCTATTTGAGACTCCCTTCCTGCATGTTTTTCACCCCATGAGGTACTTATTGGTCTCAATCATGTCCCCTCTCCTCTCCTCTAGAGTGCATGTTGAGCTCCCACAGTCGGTCCTCCTATGGTTTCTCATGCAATCCCTGCACCATTATAGTAGCCTCCTCTAGACTGTTTCTACCCTGTCGATGTTTTTGCAGAGTACAGCCTACAGAACTGGATGCAGTATTCCAGGTGGGATCTCACAAGTGAACAATACAGGGGTTTAATTCACACTGAGTTCTGACAAGCTAAAACCCAGAAATGCTCAACTTGGGCACATAGGGTGTAGGTGCTAAAGAAAGGGGATCTGGAGCTGCCACTACTGCCATCATCCCTGAGGATGGGGACTGAACTGTTTCAACAATCATCACAACTGGGGAATGGGGGCCGTAGTGCTTCTGCCATCACCCCTGAAGGATTGATGCCTTAATGCTGCTGTTCTCACCACAGAGGGATGGAGGCCATAGTGCTGCTGCTGTCACATCTGAGGGGTGGGGGGCATAATGCTACTGCCATCAACCCTGAGAGGTGACAGCCATAATGCTGCTGCCATTCCCCTTGAGGGGTGGGCACCATAGTGCTGCTTCTGCTGCTGTCACCCTTCAGGGATTGGGGCCATAGTGCTGCTGCTGTCACATCTGAGGGATGGGGGCATAATGCTACTGCCATCAACCCTGAGAGGTGACAGCCATAATGCTGCTGCCATTCCCCTTGAGAGGTGGGCACCATAATGCTGCTTCTGCTGCTGTCACCCTTCAGGGATTGGGGCCATAGTGCTGCTGCTGTCACCATTGAGAGACAGAGACCAGAGTGTTGTTGCTGTCACATGAGGGCTGGTCAAAGTGAGATGCCCAACATGAAGTCAGCCCCCTCTCACACACACATACATACACGTACTGGCCTCCAAAATCTACACACTCACAGCACTGAAGTGAATAGTCATTTATAATAGTGGGGGAACTGCTTATACAAATAAGAAAAACAACCAAAATGAGGTATGGGTTGAGTTTATCACATAGTTTATTATTTTTAACAACTACAAGGATTGATGCACAATGATAGATGGCACAATTGCTAAAATACATACTAGCTGAGGAAAATATTTTTAAACAAAACACACACAAAAAACTCTGGAAAAACAGATTTTGGCTTTGTAGACAACAATTACAATATTGTTTTTTCCATTTGACATAACAGATTTTGCCCTTTTTCAATCATGGTAAACCAGTGTACCTTTTCATAGTGGTTGCTACACATACGCTAGTAATTAACATGTGAGTAACCTGAAAATCGCCTGCTACTTTCTTAATGGATTATTATCAGTTCAGGGAGCTGATCAGGAACAGGTAGTTAGACACTAATGGGTACTTAACCAGTAGAGAAGCTGTGAGAATTACCCAGCCTTGGCAAAATTCAAGGTAAGAGGTATCACAGCAAAAGACAATTGGTCTCATAAGACAACACAGGAGAAAATCAGTTCCTTTGTCAGGCATCACGTTAAACCAATCATGTCACTAAGTGCATCTTGCTAATGTAATGTGTAAAAAAAGACTGATGTTTAGGGATAGAGCCAAACATAACTTTGTAGGCGAAAAATCAGATAAATGGTTTACTTTGCAATTACAGAAATAAGCAAAATGAAATCTGGGCAAGGAGAACTATTTACAGACTATAAAAATACTAACAAAAGTTTTTCAAGAATTCTACACAGATCTTTATACACAACAATATACAAATAAACAAGAAATAATGTATTTTGTAGATATGATACATTTGCTTAACATTACCATGAAGAAAAATGTAAATGAAATAAAAGAGGAAAAAATAAAATAGACAATTAAAGAACTGAAAGAGAAAATCACTTGGCTTAGATGGGCTGACCTCAGCTTTTGCAAATATTTATGAAGGAATTACACAATTATCAGATCACTGCTTGATCAATTTAAAGACAGCAATATGCTTCATCTGTCCTTTAATGAAACCCTAACTACATTAATATTAAAACTGGATGAGTCAATGAGTTAATACAAGTCTTATCATCTGATAATGTTACTTGTTGACTACAAAACATTTACTAAACTTATTACTAAAAGATTACAAAACAACATAATGAATAATTAATGAAGATCAAACAAGATTTGTTGGGGGATGGAGATTTACATATAATATATACAGAGCTTTTAACCTAATGCAACATTTTGCGACTGTCAAGACATATTGCCCAAGATGAAAAGAAAGTCTTTGACAGGGTCTCCAGGAAATTTCTCCTAGAGACCCTGTCAGAGGTGGGTTTGAGGAATATTTTTTCACATTGGGTCAAATTGATTTATAGTACCCCAATCCCTAACAACAAAAAAATGGACATATCAGAACATAATAATTTACAGTGGATAGAGGTACTTGCCAGGGTTGCCCTCTTTCACTGCTCCTACACTCAGCAGGTATGGAGCCCTTTGCTCAAGTAGTTAGAGAATCAATTGAAGTTAAAGGAATAAAAGTAGATAATATATAACATATAATACTCTTATGTGCACATGACATCTTAATTTTTTTGGATGATGTGACATAATCTCTAAAACCATTGCTAATCTTGATATCAAAATGTACAAAGGCAGCAGGATATAAAATAAATGTTCCTAAATTAGACATCATTTTACTCAATTAAAATCCTGAATTTGTTCATGTCCTGATTCCTGAATAATGTAAATGTAAAAGATATTTTAAATACCTGGTTATACAAGAACTACTTGAGATAAACTGCTAAATGTTTTACCATTATAAGCCAAAATTAAAACAGAGTTGTTAAGAAACATGACACTTCCACTTATGCTGATGGGAAGGGCATATATTATAATAATGAACATTCTGCCAAGATTTCTATTTACAGCGTGTTTCATGCCCTTCTCATCAGAATTAACAAGTCCTTTTCTGAAGAGTTGGAAACAAGATTAAGAAAATTAATATGGAAGAAAAAACTCTAATTAGCTTGAATAAATTATATGTCCCAATAGAAAAGAGAAGTCTCAAATTTCAAATCTTGTACACTACTATCTCGCTTGTCAATTGGAACTATATACATATGGTTTAATAAAGTCAGTGTATAAATTTCTGGCTGGATACAAATAGAGCAGGCATACTGAATATGGGACATTAAGAATATCCTAAAGCTACCACAGTCAAAAAAGACATACAATGGTGACAAGGAAATGTCTGCCTTTTCATTAATAACAAGAAAATTAAGGTCAGAATTTCACAAACAAATGAATTACAAAACAACTATTTCAAAGTATGCTCCCCTTCAGAGAAACAAAGATCTGGAAAATTTATAGTGGAAGAAAATATTGGAAAACTGGAAAATTAAGGAGTGAAAAGGTTGGGAAATCTCTTTACATGGCTCTGTGATGTTTGATAATTTTAGGCAAGTGCATCAAATTCTTACATGTCACAATTTATTTTGCCTGCACGTTCAACAATTTATCATTAAGGGATTAAATAAAGAAAAAATGTCCTCCCTCTTCAGTCCTGGAAAATTTAATAACTGAATAAGAGAACCCAAAAGAAAAACTAATAGCAAATTTTGCAATTTACTAATGTCAAGTAAAACATGAAATCAACTGTTGCACTCTGACAGATGGGTAAAATATTTAGGAAAAGTATATGTTAATAATAACTGGAATGCAATGTTAACCCTCCCCACCCCCACACACATTTTTTTTGAACTATAAGGCTCCAGCAAATACAATACAATGTGCTACATAGAACATACAGGGCCAGATATTCAAAGGGTAGCGTCGGGCGCAAATCTGTTGCACCAGATTAGCACTGAATTTGTGCCCGACTGCAATATTCAAAAGGACATTTAGCGTCGGTGCTAGGTGTTAGCACTGACGCTAAATCATAATGTATGCAGGGAAGGGACTGAGGGGAGGGGCCCTGAATGCCTGCGCAACAGCATATTCAAAGGTATAGCGCCGTGCTACAGGCATTAGAGCAACCTGTAGCGCGGCGCTAACTACAGCCAAAAAAAGGCTGGCAGTAATATGGGTGCCCCCATGAATCACAGCCTCCCCTGACCACAACATAAAGGATGTATCCTGTGAGTCTAGTGGTCCCCCCAAGCACCACTCCTGACCCGGTGTAAAAACAAAAACTCATTTTCCTGGTAGTCTAGTGGCCCCCAGCAATGGCAACCCACCCATCCAAATAGATTCCCAGAATGGAGCCGGTGACCAGCCCAGTCCTCCTCCTCACCACCACAGCCGGCCTCCTGCCAAGGTAGGGAAGGAGCTTCACCTCAGTTGGCAGCCGGTCGGTGGTGAGAGGAGGGCTGAGCTGGTCGCCGGGCTCCATTCTGGGAATCTATTTGGATGGGTGGGTTGTCACTGCAGGGGGGGGACCACTAGACTACCAGGGAAAATGAGTTTTTGTTTTTTACACCGGGGTCAGGAGCGGTGCTTGGGGGGGGACCACTAGACTACCTGGGAAATATACTAATTTATGTTTCAACTGTGGTTGGAAGCAGTGCTTGGGGGAGACCACTAGACTACCAGGAAATACGCTAATTTATGTTTCAACCATGGTCAGGAGCGGTGCTTGGGCGGACCACTAGACTACCAGGGAAATAAGCTATGTTATGATTAAACCATGGTCGGGAGCGGTGCTGGGGAGGGGACCACTAGACTACCATGGAAAATTATTTTTTTTTTTACACCGGGGTCAGGAATGGTGCTTGGGGGGGACCACTGGACTACCAGGGAGTGGAAACAACACAGGTGGAAACAGGGACCATGATGGCTGTGAAGGGCTGCCTGGCCCAGCCTGTCTGCCCAGGTCCCTATATGTTGGATGGCTGCACTGCACAGCCCAGTGACCCTACAGCTGACAACCCACCCCCATCCCCAGCAGGTTTGCCTTATGCCTGCCCCATGCATACTTGTGTTCCACCCACACCTGCTGTGGGCTGCCTCTGTTGGTGTGGAGTGGGGGCATCATCCAGGGCATGTGTGGCCACTGGTAGTGTGTGTGTAAATAGCTATATATATATGTATATGCATGTGTCTCTGTATCACTCTATAGTTATAGATCGCTACGGATCTATATATCTCATTATGTACTGCTTGCAGTGCTACATAGCTATGTTGTATGCACTGCTCGTATCTGCCAGAGCACAGTTCCTGCAGCTGCCAGCTTGTACATCCATTCCGACCAACAGGGGATGCTGTGGGCATGCCTTGGCATGCAGCATCCAGCCTATACTTCCATTCTGACCAAAAGGGGGAGCTTTTCACTCCATGCAGTAGCACCGGGCAAACTTCATGGCAATGTATGCTGCACAGCACTTAATGAGATGCAAATGTACTTGTTTGCCCACGGATTACCTAAGTAGGCTCATTTGCATGGGAGCTTTGAATATAGCTCCCGTTTGCCCTGGGCTAACCAGTTTGCACTGGGCTAATGTGTACTGTGCGATCAGGTTAGCCCAGACACAACCTTACTCAGCATAGCACAGTTCTGCAGTGTGTGGCTTACATTGTTGTTTGCAGTCATACCTCTCAACTGCCCCTGATTTTTAGGGACGTCCCTGAATTTACCTCAAACGTTTACTCTGTCCCTCCTACAACTTGTGTTTCCATGACCAAACAGTGGGGGTTGTAAGCATAACATAATGTCAGACATTACTGTTACAGATGTGTTCTTCCTTAGAAAATGCATTTTATACTACATCACTTATTCTACCAGCTTTCTGAGTAGATACCTCCAATTTATAAGGCGTGTCCCTGATTTTAAACCTTTGTCCCTGATTGTTTTAAGCCTTTTCCCTGAGTTATGAGGCAGGAGGTTGAGAGGTGTGTTTGCAGTAGCTGTGTGACATCTCTGTGCAATCACACACAATGTTCTCCACCTGCAACTCTGGCTTGCTACAGAGCCTAATAAGCTGCAGCTGCAGTTTGCACTTCCCTGTTGCTATATTCAGTGCTGTCTTATTCCTGAGCAATGTTTGCCCTACACTCCTGGGCCTGTTTGCTCGGCTTCCTTCACTTGCAATATTCAGCTGGTTTTGCACCGGGCTATTCGTTTTGAATATAGCTATGTTTTTGCTCTGGGCACAGTTTGCCCGCCGGGCAGTGCTAATTTAGCCCCGGGGCAAAGTTTTGAATATCTGGCCCACAGTATTTTATACAAATGAAACTGCATAAATGCAACCCCAAATCAGCAAAAAACTATAAAAAGTGTGAGAATCACAAGAGCATTCTAATGCATATGTCTGCTGAATGTCCAAAACTAAATCTATACTGGAAAAAGACAGAGAATTTAATAACAAATATTTTAGGATTACATTTCCTCTTTTAACACAGGAACTATAAGGTTAGTTTTTGTGAAAGAAGGTAATTATATTATTAATGATAATCAAATATACCTAATTAATATCTTGTTAGTGATAGCTAGAAAGCTCATATTCCATTCAGTTTAGTTTTATTCAAGAGTATGTATATAAAATGTTTTTATCACATGCAAACAATTACATTCAACACATCTATTTAAAATGATTTAACTTATATGGAAATTACATATTAAAATTTAAAACACCAGGCACTGGTTCTATTAATTGCCCATATCACAAATAAGATATACTAAGCAATGCAATCAATTAGATATTCCATCTCAGTTTAAATGCTATTTTATGTGCAAAACTTGCTAGAGCAAAAATCTGTTTTGTGTTTTCACAGTTTAGTATTAGATTAAGCTGTTCATTATTATTTAAATTATCATTTTTTTTTTAAACTGAGCAATAAATATCTTTCTTTCAGAGTCAAAGGCATCACAATCAAACATTAAATGTACACTTGACATTGCTGCATTATTACATCCTGTACATACATTCATTTTATAACCACCAATATTGAGATTTCCCAATTTTGTGAAAATACCAAATCTTATCCTTGTTAATGCTTTCCTATGTTTTTGATTTTCACATTTTAGGAGGTATTTCTCCATCTTGAATTCTGATTTAGTCAGTTTCAGTGGGTTATTATTCCAAGAGTCTTCAATTTTGGCAAGATATTCTTGTTTAGCCATAATGTCTACCATTTGAAAGGCAGATATTGTAAAATTTATAGGATTAACTGTATTTCTTAACTGGCCCATTATGTAGTAATATTGCAATCCATGTTTATTTAATTCTTGGTTTAGCCTACCAGACCAGAAACGGTCTTTCATGTCATGTCTTTTTATTGCATCTGCCCAACAATTATATAATATACTGTTTTCAGAGACTGTTGATATTTTTTCCAATAAGATATACATCATTTTATAATTGTTGCATAAATTGACAGTGTTCTCATTTTGACTCTACTCCCTGCCCCAGATGTTATACTTGGTATTCCTAGTAAATTTTTCAGATATTTGTTTTATATTATTTCAGTTTCTTTCACATTACATGCAAGACCCCATACTTCTGACCCATATAGTATTTGTGAGTTTACTTTTGCTAGAAGACATCTGTATTGTGCTATAAATGAGTTTTTTTTACATAGAATGTACAGTGTCTAATATAATTTAATGAGTTACTGTATTTTCATTGATTTTCCCAATTTGCTTATTCCATTTTAAATTATTACTAAATACAACTCCCAAATAACAGAACTCATTCACTTCTTCTATTTCTACTTTGTTTATTTTCCACATTTGTGAGGTTGGTTTTGTACTTCCAAACACTACAATTTTGTTTTTTTCTTGGTTTAAAATCATGTAAAGTTGTTTTAAAGTTTCAATTGTGCATGTAATGGCTCTTTTGAGGCCTAATGGAGTCAGTGATATTAAAACTCCATTGTCTGCATATAATAATATTTGGATTTCCATCTCATTTATTTAGGGGGCAAATTATCTACCTTCCCTAGATCTTCCACTATTTTGACTATGTACAGGTTAAAGAGTGGGTGCTAAAATGCATCCATGCTTCACTCCTGATGAAACTCTCATTGTGTGTGTCATGTCACCATCTTTGTTATACCTAATTACCAATTTGTTATCCATATTACATGTAGCAGTTTAACGATGTTCAACACATTTTCTTCCATTCCTTTTTCCTTCAAAATTTCCCACAGTGTTGTACGGTTAACAGTCAAAAGCTGACTTAGTATCAAGAAAAGCTGTATAGATTTTCCTTTTTTCATAACTACATATTTATCTCAGATATATCTTAAAATGAATATCTGATCAATTGTGGATCATCCCTTACAAAAACCAGCTTGTACTTGAGACAGTATTTTGTTGTCTTCCATTCAGAACATAATCCCATTAATGATTATTCACGAAAAGATTTTTGATTGATATTCAGTAACATTATTGGTCTGTAATTTTCCCGTAACATTGTTGATCTTTTTTGTCCCCAGAGGCCCACAAATAATGACATGGACAAGTTATGTGTGGGTGCTCAGTTTAGCAATTAATTTACTTCATTTAGTCAAAATATCATTGTTAAATACAATACACATTCCATACACTTCCAGTTTTCTCAGTCTCCTTCATTACCATTTATCTACATTTTGTACATATACATTCTGTTCAAATCATAGTTTCTCATATTTTAATACTTGTTTTCTTCATTTCTTCCATCCCCCCAGATGTGCATCTTGGGGGTGACCACACTCTTTCCTCCTTTGTTCAAAAGGGGTAAGAGTGTACACACCATATCCCTGCTTCCTGTTTATTGGTCCTTTGTCACCTTTCTTGTATTTTTCTCTTTATCTCCTCATTTCCTGTATTCCTCTCCACTTTTTCCTCCTGCTGCCATCCACCTTCAGCAGTCCAACCAAACTGACAAATGTGCTCCACCTGCCACAGTGCTACAGTGTGCTTCACCTATGACAGTGCCCCTGAACCTCTTAACTCTGGGTGGGTGGGTGGGAAATTCTGCTGGAGCAAAGTTCTGGGCTCCCAAAGCTGTGTGGTCCCTTATGAACTGGCCTCATGGCCCTGTCCCCAGTCCCATTTGGCCACCCTCCAGCTGCTACCTCATTGTTCTTGCCCCACCACTTGCCCTCCTCCCATGACCTCATCAGACCCTCCCTTTACTGGTGACCTAATCAGCTTTGTCTCCCCCCTCCCCTGCTTCCCCTTCCCCAGGCCTCCTGGCTCTCCCACACATCCTTACTTGCCCAGTCCTGGGGACAATGGGGTCTGCCACTTTTATTGGGCAACCCTCTTTGTCCCCAGAGCCCTGCAAATAATGACATGGACAGGTTCTGTGTGGGTGCTCAGTTTGGCAATTAATTCACTTCATTTTGTCCAAATATCATTGTTAAATACAATACACATTTCCATACACTTCCACTTTTCACAATCACCTTCATTACCATTTATTTACATTTTTGTTCATATACATTCCATTCAAATCATAATTTCTACTCATATTTTAATATTTGTTTTCTTGATTACTTCTGCCCCCCAGATGTGCATCATGGGGGGATCACACTTCTTCCTCCTTTGTTCGAAAGGGGTATGAGGGTACATACCATACCCCTGCTTCCTGTTTATTGGTCCTCTGTCACCTTTCTTGTGTTTTTCCTTTTATCCCCCCCATTTCCTGTCCTCCTCCCCCTTTTTTCATTAGTCCTCCTCCAGCTTGCGATGGATATTGGACACCACCCCCAACTTCCTGGACCTCCATTTGATGTCAAGTGCCTTGCATCCATGCTTCAATGTATCAGCAATTTCTGGAGTTAAACAGAGCCAGGCCCAATCCTGATAAGTGTATCCTGTCTCCCTAGGTATTCATCTACTCTTTCCATTATCCCATGATGTATGACCAAACCTCCTATACTCTCCAACAACCTGCCACCACGCATTCATGCACTTCCTGGCCCTGTTCAATTTTTTGTGGCTATCTGCCTGCTGCCAAAATCTCCATGGCATGATGTCATACCATACCAGAGTAATCTCTGACCACCACTCCTTTTTCTTTTCCAGGTCCTGCTTTATTTGATAAAATATGTCCAGCCATGTCCTCATCCCCAGGTCATTTCCATCTAAATGAATCACAATCAAATCAGGCCTGCTGTGGTCCTTCCTGATTTCCCTCAATTTTGGCAGCAGCTGGGCCCACTTCATGCCCCTTAGGCCTCTACATGTCAATTGAATGGTATCACTATTGAGGTACAGCTGCTTTCCCCCTTGCCTTCTGGCTGCCCATTTTTCCTGGTGGATCTGAAAGATTGTTCCCTGGACCGTGCTCAGATCAGCCAGTCATCCAGGTATGGGATAATATCCATTCCCTTCTCTCTCAACCTGGTAACAAGAACTATGGACACCTTGGTGAATACCCTTGGTGCTGAGGTAAGACCGAAGGGTAGGGTTTGGTACTGAAAATGCTGGCCAAGGATATTTTCTGTGGCAATGGTGAATAGGGATGTGAAGGTACACATCATTCAGGTCTATAGAAGTGAGACAGTCACATCTTCAGATGCTGTGAAGAGTTGACTTCAACGTCTCCATCTTGAACCTCTGAGTGACCACAAATTTGTTGAGATGTTTGAGGTCTAGAATGGGGCAAGATTCCCCTGTCTTTTTGGAAATGAGGAAGAAGACTGAGTACACTCCCTGTTCTTGCTTGTGTGGGTGAACTAATTGGATTGCCTTATTCTTCATCAGGTCCTGCAGTATTTGTTGTACCTGATGGGGTGATGCCCATTTCTTTGATATGGGAGAACATATGAACCTGTGTGATTCCTGAGAACTGGACAGTTCTATAGAGTACCCCTTTGACACTACCTCTAGTACCCATCTGTCTATGGTTGTGCTGCACCACTGGTGATGGAACAGCATGAGTCTTTTGCCCATGGCCGGGCAAGGTCCCTGTGCTGGCATCATCTCATGAGGAGAGAGTCTGTAGTCATTGTTGTTTGTTTCTGTTGCCTCTTCCTCTGCCACCAAACCTGGAGCCATGGCCCCTGAAGTTTGAGGATTGGTAACTAGAGTTGAAGGAATTACAGTGTTCTCCTTGACTTCCTCTGCCTCAAAAGGAATTGCTTTGGTAATAAGTGTCTCTATGGGCTTGCTGCTTGCTGGCTCCCCCAAATCTCCGTCATCCTGAAGGCAGGTAGGTAGGTCTGTTCTTGTTCTTGAGCAGATCCTTCCCTTCTTCCTTCTGTTTTAGGTAGTCTTGTAACCCTCGCTGAAACATGCTTTCTCTTCATTGGTAGGTTTATAGCAGGGTCTTGGACTCATTGTCTGATTCCCACAGTTTTAACCATAATCGCTTCTGGCGTGGTTTGTTAGGGCTGTGGCCCTGGCATTAGTTTCAGAGTCCACTGCCATATTCACCAGATACTTAGCAGCATCCAGTGTGCATTCCAATAGCTCAGCCTCCCTGGTCTTGGGAGCAGCTTTGTCCAGGAGCTCCTCAAGCCAGAGTATTTGGGCAGGCACTGTGTAGACAGCAGCAATAGAAGCCTTAGCAGCTGTGCCCTCTATCTCAAACAGCTTTTTTAACATGTCCTCTACCTTTTTATCTGCTGGGTCCTTCAATGATATGACACTTCATGGTAGGACCATCTTCTTGCTGAGTGCAGCAACTTGGGGGTCAATTGTGGGTACAGTGCACCAGATGCTGGCCTTGTCTTCCTGGACTGGCTACATATGGTCTAGGTTTCTCTTATCCAACATTCTACCTGGCACTGTAGATTCCCACTCTTTAACAAATACGTTGTCAATTGCCGGGCAGACTGGGAAGGTTTCCTTGGTGGTCTTCCTTTGCTGGATCATGGGGTCGAGTTTTAACTCGAGTAGGCCCTCCTTGAGCTCAAACCCCATAGTGGACTTAATTAACCTCATAAGTCCTGGTATCAAATCAAAAGAGCACAGTTTGGAGGTGAGAGATGGGACGGCTTGTGTTTCCATTTCTTCTTCATTGGATGGTATGGATTCCTTGTCCTCAAGGAGCTCTTTTTTCCCAGCATCGTCCCCAGTGCCAGGTGCTGGAGAACTTGGGGTAGGATCCATTGGTTCCACACGGGCACCCAATGTACCTCCTGGGTTTTTCGGCTCTGGCTGTGGTTTCTGGATTGGTGCCAACCTGGGATTTGTCATGGCCTCCAACTTTTCCATGATCTTTAACATAAAGTTTTGTTGACCCTCCATCATGGCCACCACTGCCTGCTGGTTCTGTAAGAGAATAGTCCCTGGGTCCATCCAAGTAGTTCCACTGGGTCCCGGGGCATTGGAATCCATCACTGGAGATTGCTCCAGAGATGATTCATCTTCATCATGAATGCACATGGGGCATAGAGGTCCCATGTTGTGGGGCATCAGGGTGGTGCTACATGTGGTGCACTTCCTCACTTTCACCATCTGGGAAGAAGAAGAGAAAGGTGGAGGTTAGGGCCAGGGAAATGCAGGGCCTCCAGGGGAAGTTGGATGCCCCCAATAAACATCATCTATTGTGCTGTGTAGAGATTGGAACAATTAAAGCCTGTGGCATGCCAGACACTGGTTGGTTTGGCTTGGTCACCCCTCTTCCACCCCGTGCCACCTGGTGTTGGGTGGGTAGGGGTATAGTCACTCACTCACTCCCAAGATGGTTGAATAATGCCACCAGAGAGGTGAAGACATCTCCTCTACTTCCTCCGTCAGAGGGCCACTATAGTGAGGTGCCCCCAGATGGAAGGAGAGGGAGTAGAAACATGGGAGGATGATTGTGGGAGTGAGCATGGGAGCCAGACAGGTCTGCCACTGAGAGAGGGGCCTAGCCTAGATGGGCTCCCTCCAATTGCAAGCTCCAATTTTCCCACATGGCCTAGTGGTCTCCGCTTGGGAGGGGAGACAGTAGCAGCCCGTGGTTAGCATTTTCTATCTATTCCTTTCTACCCTCTTTTGCAGGATGGCATGAAAGCCCCTTAAATATACATACAGTGCAGGGGTAGGATTCAAAACTCTGATGCTTCACTGTGTCCTGTCTTCCTGGACTGTGTCTCTATCTTCTGAGCCATAATTGCAGTATAGAGGCCACTATAGAGAAGGTGCCCCAAGGCCTGTATTTCATTTGTAGCCACTCATCTTCCCCGAAGTCCACCCTGGATGCACAGTCACCCAGGACAAGAAGATTTCCCGGCATGCTGGACACTCTCATGTCTCTCCCAGATTACCCTAACTCTCCTGGCTGTAACAAGGCAGGAGCAGGATAGCTGGAGGCTACCAAAGGGAGCTAGAGAGAGGGAGAGAAATGAGGAGGCCTGGTAGTGGGTGAAGGCTGATCTCTAATGGCCACATACCCTGGGAGAACCACCGGAGTAGTGTGACTGCTTCACATGAGATGCATGGTGCAGAAAGCAATGTGCTGCCATGGCTGGGAGTTGAGGACCATAGTGGCCAAAATCTTTTCCCCTGACAAAAACCATGGATTGAAATGCGGGGATGGGGTGGGGGTGTAGTTGTAGTGACCACTCAGTCTCAGCATGATCCCTCAGCCTACAGAGCTACTGTGGTCAGTCACGCTGTTGAATCGACAAGCAGAAGTCAGTACCGATGAGAAAAACAGCCCAAAGGCATACAAGTATCTCAGATACCAGAAACACTCAGATCGAAAAAAAAAAAAGAAAAGAATTTCTGTGATCTTGGGGGCTGCAGGTAGTAGGCATGGACAGGCCTGTACCTCACTAGACCCCCCCAAGGAATTCATTCTCTTGTAGTAATACCCATTCAAAAGAGAAACAAATAACATTAATTAGAAGGAGCAGCACAATCTGCTCTGAACAAAACCAGAATTCTTACATAAAAATAGCACAATCTGCTCTGCTTCCAATCTCAACCAAGTTCAATTGCATGCTCTAGACTGCCAGCAAATAAAACACACAGACCAGTGACTGCATATATTTCTGAAACACGTCTTGCTCACAATTCACCACAGACAGCCTCAGATAACAAAACATTGTACAAGAAAAAATGAATCTGTGGATTCCACAGGCCTACTTTTCCTGTCACAATACAGGGACTCCTGGGGTGCTTGTAGCTTGATCAAATGCACAATAGAACTGGAGAACAGGGGCTTCTGAGACCTGGGGTCTAGAAATTTTATCCTAGGCCATATCGTCTTTAGCCTATCAGGTGGGCTAAAACTCATGAGGTAAGGTCTGGAGTGCCATGGATGGTCAACCCAACACAAGTAAGAATATCAATGAACTCCCTCTTGTTAGGCCTGCCACTTAAACATCACTGCCCCATTGGGCAAATGGTCATGTTGGGTGCTTCCTTAACCACACTCTGGTCCCCGTCCCCACTGATCTGTCTTAGATCTCTTTATGAGCACTGATATAGAGCCCCCAGCACATACTACATCTTCCCAGTGCAAACCCTCACCATCCGTCTTTTTCCAGTGACCCACCACCTCACTGACCCTGAATGCTCCACTGTACATTGTGGTGTAAAGCACCCTAAACTGTACTGCCTCACTGTTTGAGCTGCAGACTTAGTCCAAAGCTCCCATCAACCTCCCTATCAGCTCCTCTGACATCAGTTTCCTATTGCCTTTTTTCTTGTCTGCCCCCGTAATCATCCTTACATCATTCTGCACAGTAGGTTACATTTTGTTGGGTCTTCCCACCCCTTCAATGTGCAAACCTGACCTATTGTCACTAGATGGACCCCCATGGTCACCTGTGCCATGTTCTGTTTCCATCCTGCCACTATAAATCTGACTACTTGCTCCCTCGTAACTGCCTCACTTACCTGGCTGCCATACTGCTCCTGAAAGTTTTGAAATGCCAGCCAAGAGTCTTCGTAAGCTCTCAGGGTCCTTGGATCCCAGGAGTTCCTTAATAATAAATCAGTTGTCCCAACGCAATCATCCATACCTACGGTGGGATGGTAGTCTGCCAGGTCTCTGATCCTGGTGCGATGGTCCAAAACTTGTCCTTCTGTAATCGGGAGAGGCAGTCAGCTATCACATTGTCTACACCATCAATGTGTCTGGCCCTAAATAACAGGTTCAGCCTCAAATCTAACAATATCAATTGTCTCAAGACGCTCATGACCCTTTCTGTTCTCGTCCCGTTCCTGTTCAGGACTTCTACTACTGTTGTTATCACTCCAAAATATGACCTGTTTGTTCCTGAGCTCCCCGCCCTAGGATACCATTGCTACCCATATGGGGAACATTTTCAGAAAGGTGATATCTTTTGTCACTCCTGCTTGGATCCACTCACTGGGCCATGGTTCAGTTAACCATCTTCCCTTACAATAACCTCCCATACTGATCCCCACTGTGGCATCCATGTAGAGTTGCAGGTCAGTGTTATACAACCAATCCTTCTGCCAAAAGGTCTGTCAATTGTATGTCTCTAGAAACTGTTCCCATACTCCTGAATCCTCACTTGTCCCTTTTGTGATGTTCACCCAGTGGTGGGGCTATGTTGCCCTCTGTGTTGCCCATGCTAGGCACCACATGAAGGTGCACCCTGGTGCTATTTCTCTGCAGGCAAAATTCAAATGCCTCAAGAGCTGCTGCACCTGCTGCAGCTGCACCCTCCATCTACCCTTGACTGCCCTCAGTAGCACCTGTAACTTTCTGACCTTCTTCTCTCATAATCTGAACACTTCCTTGACAGTGTCTAGCTCTATACCTAGGAATTCTATTGTCTGGCTAGGCCCCTCTGTCTTATCCTTAGCTAATGGTACCCCCAGCTCTTGACACATCTGCACTAAGTCCCTTAGCATTCTTTCCATCTCCCCTTGCCCCTCCCCAATGAACAGGAAGTCATCCAGGTAATGTAGTACTGCCTGGTGCCCAAAATTGTCCTGGAAGGCCCATTGTATCCAGGTGCTGAACATCTCAAATGTGGCGCATGCCACAGAACAACCGCAGGCATGGCTTTGTCAAAATAGTACATGTCCCATACCTGAAACCCCAGCAGGTCCCAATCAAATGGCCTGACTGGCAACAAAGTAAAGCTGCCTCTATGTCTGTCTTGGCCAACTAGGCTCCTTGTTTGGTCCTGATTAGTCTAACTGCCTGTTCTAGTGTGGGTATTGACCTTGCTGCCCTCTTCCTCTATGTAATCATTAACTGAGTCCCCTTTGGGGTATGATAGGTGATGTATTACTCAGTACTCCCAGGCTGTTTCTTTGGCAACAAGCCCAGAGGAAACTCTCAAGCTGGCAAGGAAGGGAGGGCAAGTGATCTCTCTATTTGAATTTTTTGGCTAGCATTGTCTCCTTCCCTTTATGGACTAAGGTTCTTCACCTTCATCCCTTTGGATCCCCATAAACTGTAGACTGAAACCCCTCTGAAAGCCTGTTAACAATTCCTTCACTGACTCCTGATCTGGATAATCTCACAACCATCTTTCTAATTCCTCTGGCTTGATGGGTGTCTGGGCTAGCCAGAAGCCCCTGCTTGTGAACCCTTTAGCTATCCTGTGTCTACTCTGGTAGGTGTGACCCCTCCCCCAACTGTTCTTCTCAACCCATTCCCTCTCCCCCATGGCTGACCCCTAGAATTTCCTTGGCTGGTCTGAAAGGGCTGCTGGTGTGAGTTGTCCTGGCTGCAGGACCCTTTTTCCCAGTTATATCTACATTTTGATGCAGGGTAGTATCCCCCACACTTGGAACATACGTGTCTGAACTGGCAGTTCAGCCAGGAACAGAAGGCCCGGTTGTACCCCCAGCAAGCGTTTGCATCCACCCCTTTCAATCCCCTTCTGCTTTGGCTCCTGTTGGCCCCATGTAAATTTCAGGCACAGGTTGATTTTCTTACATCTCATTTCATGTCACCAAAGTGTGCCATCCTTTCCCTAAACTTCTTGTCATATTTTTTGCCAGCTGTAGCCACCTTTTTATGTATTCTTTATAATAAAGGGAGTCGTCAGCAGGGGTAGCCAGTTCTGGCCTTTTCTATGACAATTTGCCATAAAAATAGGTGAAACCCATGGACCAGTTGTCCCAGGTTTTCACTTTTAGGGACGTGTCCTCCTCCCCCTTTCATATAGTACCACTGCTGCTGCCATGTCCTTTTTCTCAAAACTGTCCTTCTCTTCATACTCATCCATGTTGTCTACATTTGCCAAAGTGAAAATGTCTTCATATTCACCTTTCCATATCTTTTCTTTCATGGCTATAGGCACATGGTCCCCAGCACACCACCAGTGCCCCAATCTCCTCCCTATTGCAGGCCTGCCATCACCCCCCCTCAGTGCCTGTCTCTTGTTTCTCCCCAGTGCCTTCTTCAGCTGTCCCAGCCCATTTTCTCCCATTGACTTCAACATCTGTTCGACATACTCCTTGACACTGCTTTCCAGCATCACAGCCTGATTACCTGGTGTGGTCAGCTGCAGGGTGCTGGTTCCTGGCTGAGGCACTACCGCTGAGCTGGGTACAGGCATTGGGACTGGTGGCAGAAGCACTGGCATTGGTACCGAGAGTGGTGCCGATGGTGTGGAAAGCACAGGCATGGGCACCAGAGCTGGTCCTGGGGCCAGTGTGGGCTCCAGTGTGGGGCTACTGGGGGGAAGAGGTAGAGAAGGCACTGTCATTGGGCTGGGAACCACTCTCTGGGGCTCTGGCCCACCTGGCCCTCTTGGCATCCTCTTGTTCCTTCCATCTCCCCTGCCCTGTTTTCCCTTCCGTTTTGTACCTTTCTCCCTGCTGGATGGCTCCGCTACCTCCAACAACTGGTTCGCCTTGTCTCCAGATCCATTAACACCAAATATCAATCCTCTTTGCTTGGCTTTGTCTTCCTTGGTGCCATCCTTCCGTTAACAGGAATCTAGTGAAAATCAAAACAGTCGGTCTCTGCTCCCATGATACACTTATGCCAGCTGTGAGGATTTTCTCCCCTTTCCTTCTTAGCCGTGGAACCCTCTCTTTTTATTTTGTTCTCCCTGTTTGCAGCCCTTGTTGGCTCCTAAGGCTGTGCAGTCCCTTATGAGACTGGCCTGTGGCCCTGCCCTCTGGCCCCTTGGCCACTCTCTGGCTGCCACCTCACTGTTCTTGCACTGCCCCTTGCCCTCCCTCCCATGACCTCATCAGGCCCCTCCCTTTGCTGGTGACCTCATCAGCTCTGTCTCTCCCCATCCCTGCTTCCCCATCCCCCAGCCTCCTGGCTCCCACACATACTTACTTGCCAATGCCTGGGGACAATGGGGTCTGCCCCTTTCTTTATGTAAAGGGACTATAACTCCTATATTCCAATCTTTTGGTAGTCTCATTTATTTCACTATATTCTTATATAGGAACATTAATAATTACGCCCACCATTCTGCATTAACTTGATATAATTCTGCACCTATATTATCTATTTCAGCTGCCTTATTTCTTTTTTGACTTTGAATTGCATGACTTACTTCCTCTTTTGTAATTTGCAACTAATCACCACTGTTATTTGTAGTTATCAGAGTTTCTGCCTTTCTTGTATGTATTTCTGTCTTATTACAATTCCTATTTACTGTAATATTCTTTCCAAGTCTCCTGAGGAATTACTGCCATAATATTATATCTAATATCATTAGAGCCTTGTGCTACTAGATTCCAAAAAGTGTACCCATCCTTCTTTTCAATAGCTGCTCGCAACATACACCAAAGTCTGTGATTGTAATTCTTTTTCTTACTAGCTATTAATATTGTATGTTCTTTTTTCAAATTTCTTTGGTCCATTCGGTCTTCAGGGTTGTTGTACTTTGAAACTATTCTACCTATTTGTTGTATTAGTTTTCTTTTCCTATTACATTCATAATCAAACTACTTAGCCTCATATCCTTCTTTCTGCACTCCTTCTATCTCATTAGTTCTCTTTTTTTCAATCTGTTGGTATTTATTCAAGATGTCCTTTATTTGTTTCTCTGTAACTTTAGAATATTTAGACTAGTGATTAATGATATACATGTTTGTTTAATTTCTGTTATATTTTTAGTTTCTGTATAATTGTTTAGACGTTCATTTACTTTTTGCCATTTTATCCTTTTATTTTTCTTAATTTTCATATTGTTTTCTGCCCAGTGTCTGCTTTATATCTTCTTTATAAATACGCACACAAGTGTCTAGATATATTCTAACTGGCCTATGGTCACTGTCCCAGTTATTGACAACTTTGATCTTTGTTATCCTTTTGAAGGAAAAACATCTACTTTTACTTAATCCAGAACACTCATTCCAATTTTATAAACAAAGGCGCATTGTCCATCTCTATATCCACTGCATCTCCTGTTCAGGATGAGTAAGCCTAGTCTAAATATTTTATCACCCACCTTATTGTTTTACTTGTCCATGGAATTTCTAATTAGAATTTTCAATGCATCATCTATGTTCCAATGCTTTTCCTTTTGCTTCTTGTTTTTCCCCTACCCTTACATTACAGTCTCCAGCAATAAGCATCATTACTCCTGGATACTGAATTTGTAGTTGTCGAACTATTTCACTAAATCTGTTCATGCATCCTGAAAAAGGGGACACAGTGGAATCCGGAGGAAAATACACATTTATCAACAAACAACTCACTTTGTTTTTTCATGACAATTCAACAACCAGTACATAACATAATTATATGGGCTTCTCCAAAAAATTTTACAGCATCATTGTCTCTGAATTTGTCTATGATGCCAGCAATATTCCAGCTTAACAACATTAATTTTTGCTCTGCATTAGTATTTTCCTTATTTTGTAGTCATTCATCTCCCTCTGTTTCACTCAGAGTGTAATAAACTGTGTTTTCTTCTTTACTAATTTTGCTTTCCCTATCCAGACATTGATTCTCCTCCATATTTGTCTCAGATGTCTGCGTATCTTCCAGAATGATGCTATTATTTATTCTGGGTCCTTTTTGTACCAGTAGATGTCCTGTAATTACTTTATCAAAGCCCTCATCAGCTATTAGTGTATATTCTCTCTCATTTGGTTCCATATAGTGTGAGATTCTTTGTTAAATTTTTCTACCATGTGTAGTTTGTTTACCATGTAAATTTTTTTTGTGATATGGTCTCATTTCTTACTTTTTCTGCTCTTTTTTCTATAGGGAATGTTCTATTGGCTACCACACCTAGTTCCAATAGTTTTTCTCTAGCATCGAGTAACTTTTGCCTGATGTTTTTATTTTTTAGTACCAGGCAAATCTATCCTTTGTCTTTTCCTCCATGATATCTATAAGTAGAGCTATGTCATTCCAATTAAATTTTGTTCCCATTATCCCTTTACATATGCTGTACACTGCCAATTTTAGTGCTACAAAATGTTCATTTTTTGCCTTTGGAATACCTTTGAATAAAATTGTAAGGAAAATCTCTCCTTTCTCTATTCATTTTTCTTTTTCACTAATTTTATTCAGTTGCTCAATTCTGCTTTTCTCTTCACTAGTGTTTCCTTCCTTCTGCTTCTTTTTGTTTACTGAAACTTCTTTCATTACTTTATATCTTTTTAGGATCCCCCTTCTTCCTCTATTTCTAATATTTTCTCTCTGCATTTTTCTTGCTTCTTTTTTCTTTGTTGTTCCTTTCCTTTTCTGTCTACCTTATTTTTTCCTTTTTGTCTCTTTCATGTTCTTGGTTTTGTCATCTTAATTTTTTTTCCAGGGGTGACTGCATTTTCTTGAATTAATGGTTCTGTTTCTCTTACTTCTTTGTTCCCAATTAACTCTGTTATTTTTTTAATTATTTCCAGATTCCTATATTCCCTATCTCTTTATTTGATTTTGGTGAGAGAACTCCCCCCTCTTTGGTTATTTGAATAATGAAGTACAATTGATCAAAAACTCATTATTCAACAGAATTCCATCCCTTATTTCTTTTAACAAATCAACAACATTGTCTTTAGCCTGAGGTTCGCTATTAGAGTTTCCATCATTATCTGTGACCACTACACTTTTTTCCCTTTCTTCATCTTTGCTGTCCTGTATTATATGTGGAATATCTGGTGGAAAATGTGTTGGAGGATCTAATTTGAGTCTAAGCATATAAGTTGTAAGAAAGACTTCAAAGTCCCCTTAAAATGAAGAGCTTGCACACTGATGTGAAACATCTTTAACTGTTTTTTTCCTTAGTTCTCCATCTTCTAGTTTGTCATTAGATTGTTGATTTGTATGTTTTCCTATATCTTGATTTTTCTTTAACCTGGTCTGCAAATCTACTAGGTATTTATTTTTGTTTTCACTTTCCTTTATGTCTTCCCCCCAACCCTTGGATTTTCCAGATGTACTGTAACCTCTATGTGATCTTGTTGTTTTATATTCCCCGTGTATATTTATTGAAACTTTGTTCGAAGAATCCTAATTGTTCTCATCAGTGGGTGTTCTTTATCCACATCATGATCTCCTTTGGGCACAGCTTTTTATTGGGGATGAACTTAATAGGGGCAATGATGAACTGTGAATTCTCAAACCTTCTTTTTTACCTACAAGATTGATTTGACTTCCAGTGGCTAAAATGTAGCTTGCTATTTTCCTCTCCGTTTTGTCACCTTGCCTTTTATTATGTTCTTTGTGTTATTTTTCCTTTTATTCTGATAGCTTATTGGATTAGCAATCATTTTCATTTTGGATCTGGTATACATTTTCAGATCTTACACATAAAGCAAAAAATATGCACTCTAGAACTTATGCACAATAGTAAAGCTTAATATGATCCATTATTACTATCTAATCAAGCAATAACAAGTCCATAAAATTATATTCCACTAAGGTTGTCTGAATCTCTTCCTCTATATCAGGCTACAGCATAGTTCTAAAGATGCTTGTTGCAAAATCAACAGGTTAAAGGTCACACCAAAAAACACAAAATGCATCACAATCTTTTAAAGTAGTTGTTCTGTATTGGGGTTAAAGTTAATTAAGGTAAAGTATTTTCAAGCATCCCAAAAAGAAGGAAAATCCAGACTTTGCAAGACTTTCTTAAATTTCTTCTAGGGAATGTTGCCTGTTCAATAAGGCAGACAAAAGTTTCTATGACCATAAAGTGCAGTAAGACATAAAATGCAGTGCTGCTTTTTAGATGTTATCTAAAACTATTTGCTCAATGATAGTAGGCAGTAGCGTCTGGTATGATTGCCTGACTGCTACTTTACCGATGCACTTTTCTCCGCCCCCATTTTCCTGAATTGCGATTGCCTGACCGGGTATGTTTACCGGGTGCTGGTTTCCTGACTGATACTTCAGCTTCTGCACTCACACAGTAGAAGAAAGTCTAATGCCAGGCCCACCTTCTCCACACAGCAAGAAATGAATCCTTCCTAGAGCAAAGAAAAACCCCTGTTCAGCAACCAGGTCCAGATCCGACAACACCTCGCCATTCAGTTCCTTGCAGAACAGTGTTTTACAACCAGGAAATCCCTGCCAGCAGACTCCTCAACTTCTTCTGATAACACACAGCAGAAAAAGGTCACAGTTTCTCACTTAGGATATGCAAAAAATATCTATGATTCCTTAAAACTATCTATTAGTAGTATTGCTACCTAATGTCTGAGCCTCTAAACCCCTCTGTTCTCCCTTAAAAGGAAGAAGATCACTGTTGCTCTTATTTCCCATGGTGTGGCAGCAAAGAATTTCAAGTAACCTGACGTTGCATCAAGTCTGTGGGTTAACTGCTGGCTCCTGCTGAGTATACTGAATTAATTGAATTTTGCTGCTCTGTGTGTTCTGAGTGCCTGATGTGGAAGTGCAATTTGTGACTGTGAGCATCAAGTTCTACAAAGTGACTCTCGTGGAGCTGCTTCATAGCTGCACTGTGGGGCTAATTTGGGAATCTACTGTTCATTCTGTGCTGCTTCTTATTTTTTGCCCCAACTAAAAATAACTTAAAATCATTTAAAATCGTAGCTTGCTAGTGTATGCTCTTGTCAGCAAAGTGCATTGTGGGAAGGCTGATAACAAATCCGGAGAGCTTTGGAGGTAAAACCAGGTGGAACTAGTGCTATTACAATGCTGCATGGTAAGCTTCACTGAAACAGAAACAAATGTTATCATAGCATATGAGAATGCCTGCAATCGTAGATTGCTAGTGTATGCTCTTGTCAGCAAAGTGCATTGCGGGATTTTAATTGTCGGTAAAATGAACCTGATGGTAAACAGGTGCCAGGCGACTTTCTGTCAGGCAAATGGATGTCGGGAAACTGTATGGATCCCAGGCAGTATCCAAGGGCACTGTTTACACCACTCAGCACTCCTTTCCTCACGTAGCTAACTTTCAGTTCCCAACTCTGGTCTGAATCACCACCACTAACTCCAGAGAAAATAAAAATGCTGGTGTATATAGCTGTTAAATTTATTTAGTCTTCAGTGAAAAGAGCTGTTTAAAAATTGGCAACAGTGCCAGATAGGATCCGTTCTGCTAAGGTGCACTAGTCTAAAAACACATGTTAATTTAAGTATTTTTATAAAGTTAGGCCACACATGTAAGAGTTTTCCTTGGTGGTTTTGCAGTTTATCTCAGTTTAAATGAGACTAAAAAATGGTCACTATAAGAAAAACAGCCACCAATTCTACTTGTACAAGAGGAGTGTATAACATTTCAGCATGTGCATAAGATGCTACCTAGCTTCAACATCTAGGAGCTAAAGAAAAGCAAAGGAACTTACTGTTTAGCCATCTCACTTTTAACTCAGGCACATGGTGCAATACCTCAAACTCAAATCTAATGGTTTACTGAAGCAAGCCAATGCATCTTTAACAATTTTGAAACTACATGGGTACTTAAATACTCAGCTATTCCCCATTAGTCTATGAGTCAGAAGTAAAAGAATTACCACAAAAGTGTTAGAAGTGTCTGCAAGTTGGGAGAGTAACATAGCACCTCTCTTGTCAAGCTGGAGAAAAATGGAGTATCTGAAGTGCAGAACACCTTGCACGCACCTTTGAGTGTTCAGTGAATGCTGTCAGCAAAACATCAGCAGAAACACAACTGCCAATAGGCTGTTGAAGGTTAAACCAAATTTAAACACCAAAATTTTGAAATTATATGTTTATAATTAGTTATATCCACTGACAGTCGCAAAAAGATTTATCCAGAATGTTAAAAATCAGAAAGAAGAGAAACAAAAACTGAGGCAAAGTGGTCTTCAGGGTAACACGAGCATCCAATAGGGTAAAAACCATAAAAGCTTTATAAAACCTCGTTGTACAAAATAGATAAAGTGAAATTATGTGAGCTACTAATTAAACAATATCTAGTTAACTTTAAACTCCCCTCAGTGTGTAGCTTCTTGTGTCACATTACTATTAGACTATGCACTGTATATAGCTCCAAATTCATTCAGCCGCAGGTTCTGTTCTAGCCAGAGCTTCTGTTTCGAGCTTAGCTTTTCAGTTATTTAATTATGTCACCATGAGTTTTGCATGTTCCTCTAAAACCTCCTCTTTTTTCTACCACCACACTCTCAGGGTTCCAGCGACTCTCCATTTGTGTTCACTCCCATGGACCTGGGACTTCAAATCCTCCACACCTCTCTGCACCAGGTTAACTCCTTCACATGGGCCCTTCAGGGTTTCAACCAAAGAGACAAACTGGGGACAGAAGTAAACAAAGAGGGCCAAAAGCAAGGCACTGGGGAGACTGAGGTACTAAAATGTCTAGGCTGTTAGAGTTCGAACAGTGGTAGCATGCCTGTTTTAAAAAGTAAAAATGCCCTGCTGCACCTGCTCCTCTGCGTTCCTCCTCAACAAAAGATGTACAATAGTGAGTCCAACTCTCTCTAGAAAGCTCATATTAATACACTGAAAAAATTTGGACTCACCATTTTTTGAACAATGGCAACATTTGTTTATATGTAATAGCAATATTAAAAGTATGCATTATATCACTGAGGACAATTATGTGGAATTTGATAAGACATGGAGTCCTTTTTTTTTTTACTGTGAAAGGAGGACTAGACAATTATTCCTATTTCCAGCCTTGTCCCAAAGGAGAGGAGATACAGATGGAGTCCAACCGACAGTGAACCAGATTAAGCTGTTCGTTGTATTTTTAGGAATATTTTCTATATGTTTTCAAAATAAATAGAAATTTTAGATCACATCAGGCTATTTTTAAAGGTATTTATAAAATAATAATTCATAGTTTTGCCTCAACAGCAACCTTGAGTATCTACCAAACTTAAAGTTATAGAGCGTTTGAGGATCACTGTGTCTTATGCAACTCTAAAGCATAAAGACCTAGCACTAGTACTAATTGATGATGTATGCCATTTCTGAGCTCAAGAAAAAATACAATAGAAATAAATAAAAATTAAAAAATTAAAAATAAAAACTCTTACAAAAGTGTGTAAATGGCCAGTTGCACAAGCATGCAAATGGCCAGTTGCACAATCACACAATTTTGGCAAAACTGTGTCAGAATATTGTACTACTCAATTTCGCTTTCTCATTCTTTCTCAGATGACACAAATGTCTCCCAGATTGCTAACTGTAGTGAGAAAGATATGATGTGACCTGCTAGGAATTGAACTCATACAGTCCTGGTGCTCTAACCATTGAGTTACAGGCTCACATGGTTAGACCTGGGGTTCTCAGACACATGTCCTTTCTCTGGTATTACATATCCTGCAACTAGGAATAATCAAGATACTAATTAATTCCCAGTAGGTCACATTATTTCTTTCTCAGTACAATGTGTGATTTAAATTGCTTAGCAGTGGCTAATCCTGCACCAAAAAACATCTAACTGACATTGTTCCTAGATTGCATATTTTTTAAAATGTGAGTTCTTAAAGACATGCAATTTCAGCAACTAATGCCACTGGCTGATCACAAAAAATTAAAATAAATAATACTGTTTTTCTTTTAATATGCAACTGCTAGTACAATTTTCCTATACAATTTATGTTGGTGCTACTGCTATACTGCCAATTTCAATAATGACTCCTGAGAATGACAGCACAGTATGTGTACTGTACTGTTGCGTATAATGGAGGCCCTATCTATGGAATGGGCTCTTGTAATGCTACAAGTTGATCACAAAAAAATTTAATATACAGCTGATAGCACAATTTCCCAGTACAATTTCAGATGGTGATACTGATATATCATGAATTTCAGTTCTGATGCCTGGGAATTGCAGCACCATGTGCATTCCATGCTACTGCATACAACATAAGACTGCCTCTTGAGTGGTGGGCTTCTACTGCTACTGGTTGATCACAATAAAACACTGTTTTACTTTTAATATACAGCTTGCAATTTCCCTGTGCAATTTATTCTGATGGTAATATAAGACAAATATCAGTGCTGATGCTGGGGAATGGCAGCACCACACATATACTGGGCTAGCCTAGTGCATTTGATGAAAGACCTCCCTATGGTTCGGACATTTGTAATGCTGCTGGTTGACCAGAAAAAAAAGCATAATTTTCCTTTTTACTGCTGTGTAGGTGAAGCCTGCAGCCATTTTGTGATACCTCAGAAAAATTAGCTACCGGATCAGGCCCTGGAACACTTCTGCTTTGGACTTTTGGAATGCTCATTCTGGAAGTGCAAAACAGTTGGTACCAGTCTGTCACAACCATACTATTTTGTCACTGCTCTGCCACTTCTGTATTCAGCAAAGTACTGCACATGTGCACATGTCACACATGCCCAGTTCTGCTGCTGACAGCATCTTGGGAAAGACATATGCTATTCAAAAGAATTACACATGCATGAGTAAGGTGCATGCATAGTTCTGTCAGCACCACCATCTTGTGTGCGGCATTCGTACGCATTTGGTGACTGTTGTTCACAGGCGGCAGCAGTGCTGTTACAAGCTTGGTGCAGCCATATCAGCTCTGGCTAGAGTTTGCTATATACAGCTGAAAATGCAATTTCATTCTCAAATTCCCTCCAGCAATACTGTTACACTGCAGTTTTCCATGCTGATGCTTAGGAATTACAGCACTGCATGTGTACCATATAGGGTGAATCAGATATTTGTCTGTGCAGGGACCAGGCCTTCTCATTGTCTTTATAAGGGACATTGAAGATAAACTGGAAGGGAAGGTATGCCTTTTTGCAGAAGATACAAAAATCTGCAATAGGGTAAACAATAAGAAAGGGGTGGAAAGAATGTAGGATCTTGGGAAATCTGAGGAGTGGTCAAGAGCACAGCAGTTGGGGTTCAATGTCAAAAAGTGCAAAATCATATGTCTAGGGCATCAGGACCCAATAATTGAGAATAGGATACAGGGCAGATATTCTCAGTCACTAAGCAGGAAAGGGACCATGGGGTTATCATATCTGCTGATCCCAGAGTGGCAGGGCAGTATGACTGAGCAGTGGGTAGGGACAGTGGGATGTTAGGATGCATAGAGAGAAGTATCTTCAGCAGGAGAAGGGAGGTGGTGTTATCACTATATAACTCACTCGTGAGATCACACCTGAAGTATTGTATCCAGTTCAGGAGGCCACACCTCAGAAAGAACATAGACAAGGTTGAAACAATGAAGAGGAGGAAAATCAAAATAGTGCAAGGGTTCCACCAAAAGCTCTATGAGGATAGACTGAGGGATCTCAACATGTACGCCCTGAAAGAAAGGAGTGTGATAGGGGATGTGATAGAGACCTATAAGAAACTCATGGTGGTGAACAGCATGCAGGAGGGAGTCTCTTTCAAATGAGGAAACTCACTTAATCCACACAGCATTCAATGAAGCTGGGAGGGGGAGTTTATGAGGCACGTGAGGACGTACTGCTTCACTGAAAGAGTGCTGGACACCTGCAATAGACTGCCAGCAGAAGCAGTGGAGGCAAAAATAATAGGGGGCTTCAAAAATACATGATATAGACAAAGGAATATTAGGAAATTAGCAGGGAAGAAGAAGGGTCTCTGGAGATGAGTTAGGGACTATGGAGACAGACTAGGCAGGGACCATCTAGGGAGGCTGAATGAGCCAAGTGATCCTTTTCTGCTGACAAGTGATATGTTTCTATGCTGTGCATGATGTGGGACCCACTTGTAAGTGAGGCACTTGTACTGCTAGTGACTGAACACATACAAAGCAACTGCACATGATCCTTCCTCTGCACCTCTCTCTCAATCTGTATCATATTACCTCTTTCCTTTACTTGCACTTTCTCCCATTAGCTTCCACCTGGCAATAGTTTAGTGCACTCTGCACATTATCTGAACCCTTTTACTACTCTCCTGAATAAATAACTCTGCTACATTCCAAACCCATTGTATATAATTATTTTTGAACTGCTTTTTTTATTTTGTATCACTGCTTCTCCACTGTATATATTTATTTTTATATATGAGTGACATATCCTATTTCTTACATATACTGTATATAACTGTGTTATCTATTGCTACACATGTCCTCCTCCACCCCCTCCACCCCAAGACACATCTGGAAATGAGCCTTGGCTCAGTATGTCTTTTCTGGTCAAACTTTTGACATAAATAACTACAGCTGCTTGTACAATTTTTCTATACAGTTTCAGCGAGCACTACTGCTATATAATACATTGCAGTGCTGATGCTTGGAAATTATAGCACTGCACTTGTACCATGCATAAACACACAATGCTGGACACCCCTTATACGTGGGACACTTGCGCTACTATGGGCTGATCACAAAAAAGAACTGTTACTGTCTTTCTCATCTATTTTCCTATGACAAAATGAAACCCTCTCTAATACAACCAATAAACTGAAGGCACAGCAAAAATAACATTAAAATGGATTAGCCTAAGTCATACAGGCAGATTGGCAAAGAGAAAATAGCTTTTCAAGTTTGTTTTATGAAGGATTGATCTAGATTGCAGCAGCTCGCTAGGTGTAACTGCTCTGACAGTTCTCATTTAAGAGATGGCTGACCAACACTGGAGCATGTCAGTGTATGCCAACCAGGAATCACTGGAAAAACCCTCTTCCTTGTGAAGAAAGTACTGCTTGCTAATAATGCACTAGGTTTTCCTATGTGAATGCTACAATTTCTTTTTAACGTGTGCATTTGTAAAAACCTGTTAAACTGCACAATCTTATATTTTGCACAGAAAGCCACATGGTGCTCACAAATAGAGATGCAGCAGTATTTGAATTCACCAGTGAAGTTGGTACAGTCAAGATATCTGCACTTCATGAAGCTTCATTTATAAATTAATTTAGTTACTGATTGACTGGATTTTGATAACAGGGTAGGCTCTCAGACTTATTTCCTTTTCAGGGTGACCAAAAGTAAGTTACATACTGTAACGGCCTTCACTTGATACAATGTCAGATACTGTATGTAAATAAACACACATTTACAGGACTTTCTAGACTGGATTACATGGAAGGGAATAATGTCTGGGGGATTAATCAATACTAGAGATTCAAATTGTTGAACTATTGGACACACTGGATAAGTTATGCAGGCCTTTTGCTGTCCGTGTGTGTGTGTGTGTGTGTGTGTGTATAAACAAGGCAAGATTAAGGGCAAGAAAAGATTGGGATGGGAGGGAGTGACCAAGAGGCTAGCCCCGGTCACCTGAGGAAGGACAAATGTTTTTTTTTCTTCAGATTTTATCCTCAAGTGCAAATACAGAGTTGCGAATATCAAGTTAAAGAATTATTTACGCACTCCAAGTCCCACACAGTAAATCATAGCCCCCCCCACTGCTCTCTTGGCAAATAAACTCTCACATTGAACTCCATCCAGGCTGTTTGTAGTTCCAAGCAATCAGACATGTAATATAGGTACCTATCTAACTTAAAATCACTTCCTTTTATACATAAACCAGATTTTAGGCACCAACAGTACAGCTGTAACTGCCTACTAGGGCCTTGTGTACTATTTTTTTTCATTTAATCAACTTCAGAGGCAGAGGCAGTTTGAGTGAGTTTTGCATGATGTCACTGATGATGTCAGTGATAGGGCTTTTAGGTCTTGGCCTAGAGCTTCAACCCTACACAAGCCTGGGACAGATTCCCAGTGTGGAACTTTTTTTTCTTTCTCACTCCAGTTTACGTAGTATGAAAGAGAAACTGTTACTTGTTATTGCTGATGTTAGTGATATATTTTCAGCAAGGTTTGATATTATATATTGCTGATAACTTGGAAAGGTCCAGCTCAGATGCTGAGGATTAAATGCAACGTATGAAACATTACTTCAAACAGACAGAATGTTCATTATGAAATCACACTACAACTGGGGGAGGGGGGGCTGCACTCAGTGCTGGATGTCTTTTGCCACAGGTCCCTAACCATATGCAGTTCTCTCTCCTATTAGCACTTGGTTACCCCTTAGCACGCACTTCCCCATGTTATGTCTATGACAGTGCCTCTGCTGTGCTCCTCCTCTACAGGTCTCTGACCCCCTCTACTCTTCCTCTCTCTTGTCCTCTATCCTATCTGTAACCTAGCCTCCAAAACTTGATTTGTTTCTCAGATGCTTTGTAACTCTGTTTAGCTTAGACTTTTGTAATCTTGTCCTATGTACTGAATTTGTAATCTGATTTACATGTTTTATAGTTTGAATTGTAACCTGACATGGGACCTTTGTAAAAGAACCCTGGCTCAAAGATATTGTAATCCTAACCTAGACCAAATAAATAAATAAATAAACAGTATCCATCTTCTGTCTAGGAAACTTCATATAGTGCTAGCACTACACACTATGAAACACTAGAGGGTAGCAAGCCTGGGTTCAACCCTAGAGTGGATCTTTCTTCTTTTCATTACAATATATGTAGTATGAGAGAAATTGTTAGATGCCATTTCTGATTTTAATTCTACCCTTTCAATAAGGTTTCGCATTCAATGTTGCTGATAAGTTTAAAAGTTCCAGCTCAGACTTTGATGTCTAAATGCAGCTTAGGACACATTACTGTATTTCAAATAGACCGACTGTTCACTGTGAAAATTCAGTGTAACTGTGTGGGGAGGGCTGCAATCAGTGCTGGAAGTCCTTTGCAGCAGCATACATTATCTCTTTAGGAAGCTTAATACAGTGGTAGGGCAGCAGGATATCAAGCAGTAGAGAGTATAGGGCCTGGATTCGATCCCCAGAGCAGAGAATTTTTTTCTTGACACTACAATTGACTAATGCCATGTCTCAGACCCCATCTCCAAAGCCACTTCCCTTTTCATTGTCAGAGAAAACCTATCAGACTTCTTTCTGGCCACATAATTATGGTATTTCATAAAGAAAATCTGAAGTGCCTTTAGTATCATTGGTACTTTGATTACATACTGCTCTGTGTTTGATCTAGTTTTTCGTACTTCTTCAGCCACAGCCACACCATTTAACTGGCAGTCTCCCAGCTTTGCCCACCACTATCACCTGGCTAGTATCCTCCATCTCCCCCACTAAGATCAGGTTGGGTTAGTCCCCCATGGACGATCATATGGAGGACTGGGGATATATAGCAGTGAAGCCTGATATCTGAGGCTATGGAAGTCTTTTTACCACTTTCTTCCTACCCCTTTGCCTTTTGATCCTTCTTTGTTTTGATGGTTTCATGCACAATTGGATATGCCTACCTTTCTCAAGTGTGCTACTGTAGCTCACTGACCCACCATGAGGGACTACTGCAGTCCCAGACTGTGGTGGCATCCCTATCCAGGCTGGGACGTGTTACCATATGCAGCACTCTTCCCATTTGGTATGCAGGGAACTGATTTCATGCCCAAAGTTGGGTCACCAACATTAGAGTATGGTACACTGCTCCTGGACTACCAGGCAGACAATTGTTTGATAGTTTTATGTAAGATTTAAACCCTTCAAGTGAAAATGCAGATTATCCAGATAACCAGAGCCCTTTATTATCTAATTTATTTTTATTTATTTTTATTTATAGTCTATATAGTTTATTTAAGTCTAGGATTACAAATACTTTGAGCCACGGCTGTTTTACAAAGGTTCCACATCATTTACAGTCAATTGCAATGCTTCACAATACAACAAGGGGAAATACAAAGGAATTGAGTGGAAAGGCTGGATACATAGAAACATAGAATTTGATGGCAGATAAGGACTGCTTGGCCCACCCAGTCTGCCCATTTCCTACCTAATGGATAAGCTGCAGATCCTAGTTAACCAGCAGCCTACTTCTTCTACCCCCAGAATTGCCTTATGACTGTCCCATGCATGCTTGAATTAACCACTGTTTTTGACTCCACAGCCCCTCCAGAAGGCCATTCCATGCATCCACAACCCTCTGTGAAAAATACTTCCTTACATTACCTCTGAGCCACTCCCCATCTTCAAATTGTGACCCCTTGTTCTTGCACACCTCTTTTTTTGAAAGATGCTACCCTCTTGGACTTTGTTGATTCCCTTGAGGTACTTGAAAGTTTATATCATGCCCCCCCTCCTTTCCTCAAGGCTATACATATTAAGCTCCTTTAGTCCCTCTTCATATGTCTTCCGGTGCAGACCCTGCACCATTTTAGTTCATCTCCTCTGGACAGCTTCCATCTTGTCTATGTCCTTGCGGAGATTGGGTCTCCAGAACTGCACACAGTATTCCAGATGGGGCCTCACCAGCTGTCTGTACAGAGGGATAACAACTTCCTGTTTTCTACTGGTGATGCCTCTCCCTATGCATCCCATTATCCCCTCAGCCCTCCTTACTGCCCTCTTACATTGCTTACCCACCTTAAAGTCATCTGATATGACTACCCACAGGTCCCTTTCCAGTTTTGTTGTTGTTAGTATCTCACCCCCCATTGTGTACTCTTCCCCTGGATTTTTGTTTCCCAGGTGCATTAACTTGCACTTCTTAGCATTGAATCTAAGCTGTCATACATTTGACCATTCCTCTAACCTTGCCAAGTCCCTTCTCATCCTTTCCACTCCACCTTGTGCATCAACTCTGTTGCAGATCTTTGTGTCATTTGCAAAGAGACATACTTTTCCTTCCAGTCCCTCTGCAATGTCACTTACAAAGACATTGAAGAGGACTGGTCCTAATACTGAACCCTGTGGTACCCCACTAGTAACAAGATGAAGAGCAGAAGGTGGCACAGAGGGGATGGTGGATACTGCTGGAGCAAGGGGCAGCCAAAAGACATTTGTCAGACATACAGAGGGGCATAGAGGTGAACATATAAAAGAACAGTACAGGGGGAAGTGCTAGAGTGGGGGAGGTGGAGGAGGAGTAAAGGAAGGGAGGAAGGGAAAAGAAAGAAGGGGTAGGGTATGATGTGTGGGGTAGGGTAGGGTATGAGAAGGCACGGCAGGAAAGTGGGATTGGCCAGTGGGATAAGTGCCTGGTATTGGTTTGAAGAGGACTAAAGGGGTCAGTTATATGTTGCAGTCACATGAGCTGGTAGCAATGAGATGGCAATGGAGCATGGCTTTCAAAGGGCTGAGTTTTGTCATGGAGGAGATGTTCAGACTGAGTTCATTTAGCCAGCAAGGTTCCCTATGGGCAAATTATCTTTGATCCTGGATGGTGCAGCAGTGGGGGCTTGCAGGAGTTGAGTTTCAGATTTCCTGGTGTTATGGGTATTCAGGCAGGGTTGCAGTACAGCTTGGACACTATGAGGTGCAAGGCCATTGGTAACTTTCTTAGCCAAAGTGCATGTTAGATACCTTATACAGCTGGAGAGTTGTAGCCATCTGGTTCGCGCATCTAGGTCACATGTATGTGTCAGACAGTGGGCACCAGTGATGAGCCTACAAGCCTTGTTGAGAGATGTCGATATTCATTGGAGTGCAGTGGTTGTTGCAGAACCGTAGAAAAGTAGGCCGTAATCAATGATGGAGACCACTGAGCTCTGCACAGCGATCCTCAAGGCATCTGATATAAGGTGGTGTCTGTGGCAGTAAAGCAGGCCAAGCCAAGTATTTGCAGCTTTGGCAACACAGTCAATGTGGGAACCATATAACAGGTTTTGGTATAGATGAATCCTGAGATATTTAAATGACTGAACCTGCTCAAGGGTGCTTCCTGGCTAGTAGTGATGGAGAAAGGATGGAGCCTGTGCTGGTTTCGGTGGCTGCTGAAGAGCATAACCTTGGTTTTATTATGGTTTAGGACAAGCTTGTGCTTGCTAAACCAGTTTTCTACAGTGGCAAAGCCTTGTTGGAGATTGTGCTGAAGTGGTTCAGGTTCCTTGAAAGAGGTGAAGATTACTGTGTCATCAACATAAAGAATTAATTGCTCAGGACAAGATTGGGGAAGGGTGTTCAAAAAGAAGCAGAATAGTAGGGGGCCCAGAATTAACCCCTGGGGGACTCCAGAGTGGACTGGTCTGGCATCAGAGAGGACCCCATTGATTTTCGCTCTTTGTGTCCGATTTTCTATGCAGCTACTGAACCAATCAGTAGCATCAGGGGAGATTTCGGTTGACCGGAGCTGTTCAATCAGCAGACAATGATGTACAGTGTCAAACACTTTTGTCAGATCAACGAAAACTGCCCCAGTTAGTTGACCATTATCCAGAGCGTAGTGTAGTTTACCGGTGAAATCTAGTAGGGCTGTTGATGTACGGTGGCCTTTCCCAAAACCATGCTGTTGCAGACCTAAGATGTTATATTTTTCCAAGAAGTCAGTAAGTTGATCTGCCACTATGCATTCCAGCGACTTCGAGAGAGGAGGGAGTAAGGAAATAGGATGATAGTTACCATGATATGTTTTATCACCAGTTTTGTGGACTGGTGTAACAGTTGCAGTTTTCCATAGGTCTGGGAATTGGCTGAGACTAGGGGAGAGGTTGAAAATATGAGTAAGTGGACCAAGGACCTCGTCGAGGGTGAGAGATAGTAGTTTGAGGTCGAGCGAGTCCCCGCTAGCTCTGGACTTGGATATTGCTTTGTCGATATAGCTGCGTGCTGCATGCTTCTTTACAATTCGGAAGTAGAAAACTGGGAGGTTTGATGGGGTGGGATAGCTACGGTGATTAGGGGAGTCGGGCTCCAGAAAAAAATCTTTGGGGAGAACACTACTAAGGTCAGTGAAGGCATCACTGAAGGTGTTAGCAATGACCAGCAGATCAAGAATGATGGACCCATCAACCTTCAGCATCATTGGAGATGATTTTGGCTGCTTCCCAATGACTTCTTGAATGTTCTTCCAGAATTCACTGCTGTTGCCCCAAGCATTGGAGAGAGCTTCTTTGTAGTACATACTTTTCCTCAGTCTGATGGATTTCATACAATTTATATATGGTACAATTCTTTGTTGTTTTTAAGATGGACCTGACATTTTCTTAGTATGCAAAAAGGCAATTTTGTAAGCAAAATTGCTTGAATGCAAAACTCATCTAAAGTATTTATTTTATTTTTATTTAGTTTTTGTTAACCAGGTAAGTGCGCTAGCCATAGCAATGACTATTTTCAGGCATGACCCTGGAGGATACAAAACAATGATACAAGAAAGACATGCCAAATATAGGTACAATAAAAGTCATTTACAACAATTTACAAGCAGGTGTTAGCTAACATGGAGTGGTACACAAATACAGGTTCAACAAAAATCATTTACAACAGTTTACAAGCAGGTTGCAAAAAATTAGCTAACCTGGACAAGTCACATTAAACTGTTCGACCAATGAGTTGGTTTACCATTGTTTTTGAAGTTGGCAATGCATTGGCAACTCATATTGCGTATTGTCAATGCTTAACCAGCTGAAGAGCAATGACTGTAAAAAGTTTTGCAACTCATTTGGAATGCATCTGCAGTCCAGTCATAGTGCAATGTGAACCTGCATTTTAACTTTAAAGAAACAGTTTTTGCAAGGCTTTGTGCTGGATCCAACAACACTTATGCAACTCATTCAGAAATGCTAACGCAACTCATTGGAAGAACAGTTTAATGTGACTTGTACTGTAACTCATATCCTACCAAAAATAGTTCAACTTATCTTTACAGCCACAGTTCCATACTTGACATCACAAATATGAATTTTAGGGCCTTAGAGTGAGTGAACGGCCAACTGCTGGATATGATCTGGCATTCTGTTTGATTGCTTCCAGCTGAGCTAGCCTTTAGAAATAAAAAAAATGCTTCACATTATTGCATTCATTTGTATGGATGAAAGTCAACTACAAATCAGGTGTAGTATAATGTGCATTGAATTCAACAATCAGTAATGGGCCCTCATGCTTTTTTCCTTAGGATGCCTCTGACAAGTGATGATAGCAGTGCTGGTGTATTGCATACCTGCAGCAACCAGATACCATCTGCGGTGGCGGTGATAGATTGTAGCACTCACTGATGACTTTGCTGGGACATGGCTGCTACACATATGCTAGTAATTACCCTGTGAGAAACCTGAAAATCACCTGTTACTTTCTTAATGGATGATTATCAGTTCTGGGAGCAGATCAAGGACAGGTAGGCAGGCACTAAAGGGTAGATAACCAGTAGAGAAGCTATGAGAATTACCCAGCCTTAGTGGAGTACAAGGTAAGAGGCATCACAGCAAAGCAAAATTAGCCTCATAAGACAACACAGGAGAAAATCAATTTCCTGTCAAGCATCACATTAAACCAGTCATGCCACTAATTGCATCCTGCTAAAGTGGCATGTAATAAACAGTGTCTAATAAAGTGCAAGTGCACTACTTAGGGTAAGAGCCAAATATAACTTTGCAGGTGAAAATTCAGACAAACTTATCGCTTTGAAATTATAGAAATAAGCCAAATTAAATCTGGGCAAGGAGAACTAGCTATGGACTATAAAAATATTAACAAAAGCTTTTCAAGAATTCTACAAAGATCTTTATACTCCACAATATACAAATAAACAAGAAATAAGGTATTTTGTAGATATGATACAGTGCCTAACATGTCCATGAAGAAAAAATGTAAATGAAATAAAAGAAGAAAAAAATACAGACAATTAAAGAACTGAAAAGTGAAAAATTTCCTCGTGTATTTGTGCAGGTTTTTAACCATGCAATGAATAACTGAGCAAAAACGTTCAATTGTGTAACATGATTCTTATGTTATAATAAAAATTTCTATTCAGCACTGCAACTTTTTGGGGTACTACACATACTGCAGGAGCTTTATCATTGAGGGAAGAAATGTTAGTGCATGTTATAATTCTTGTTAAGGTCAGTTTTTTTCAGGGGTGGGAGAACCACAAAATGCTCTGATGTTCTAAATGGTTCTGATATGCCACAAAATGTTCTCCAATCCTAAACAGGACTTTCAGAACCTTTTAATTGAACATGCAAAAACTGTGGTAACCATTATTGCCAACCCTTAAGCTAATATAACTGAAAGGAAAAGAATCAAATAACTACTTGGAGTGGTACAAAGCCTCTTTTTGGTCTTGCTACCACCACCAGCAGCAGTCTTCTTACTGGATAAAGACCTGCTGGAGCAGAATATGAAACTACAAAATCAATGTTTTATACCTTATCAGAACCTGAAAAAAAGTTTGGATAAAGTTCTTTTATAGAAAATAGCATTGGTTCTGAGTAGTACTGGATGTATCTGAATTGATTCTCCCATCCCTAGTTTATTTTTTGTTATTGAAGAGAAAGGCACAGGATGAAATGCTTGATGCTGGTGCATTCAACTACCCCCTTGACTCAGCTGGAACTCAGCTGAGCATGTTGTAGGCACCTGGTCAATTATCTTCTGCTGGAGGCTGTGCTGCTGCATTGCAAGTGTATAGACATGCATAATTGTACAGTCCTCAGTTCTTGGTATTGGTATGGTGCTGCAGAAGGATGGCACAGTTGAGTGCTTGCTATTTCATGAAGTCTACGTTACAGAATGTGGTTGAAGGTGTGTTTTGGCTGCCACCTGACTGGCCTGCATAGTGCTTTTCTAATTTCAGATGTGTGGCCCAAGACTGAAGTAATGCAACAGTCTTCACCACCAGCATCACGAGTATCTGGCAACATGTTACCTGAATATAGTAGTTCATGTACACTTGAGATAACCTTACTGTTAATGAGATATTCTTCATTTGCTTTGGTATATATCTTTCTCCTGTGAGTTGCTTACTTCCATAAAAAATCCCTCCTTAGTCAATATTTTTCCTTTCCAATTAAAACAGTCTAGGCTGTTGAGGATGGGTTTCTGAAGTATATAGTAAAAGGTTTTGTGATTGGACAATTCTGCAATCCAGGATGGGAATATGTTTGCATGTCTACTCTGCTGGTGTATCATTCAATCCCCCTTGGTGCTTTGGGGTCTGTAAGGCATCAATTTGAGTTATGTATACTAGTGACCACTGCTCGCTGTGTTTTAATAGAAAGCGTTTTTCATTAAGTTGGCAGTGTTTTCATTTCCGTGCCTGCAGACAAAAATAAAATTTCAAACTACACTTTATTGAGGAAACTGATTGCTGTTTGACACCAAAAACTGCTTTTCCTATACAGTTCATTTAGGTCTGCATGAAATATAGGTTGATTATGAAATACATAGCTACACCCATGTCAGACAGCATTTTAAGCTTAGAGATTAAAATACTTGTTTGCTTGATGAAACTCAGATTGTTTTGCTATGTTAAGATTTCTTGACCAGGGTTGCTGCTGAAGGTATCCATTTAGACAACTCTATATTACTCTCATTTGACCTTACTGACAAGCAGAAGTTTGACAAGGGGTAAGCTAGATGTGTGCTGGACAGGAATTTTAAAGTAATGGGAAATGTTCTTCTCCTGGCAAAAGTCTTTGAATATTTTAGCAGCCCAGTCTTATTGATATTTTGTATATTTCCAAGTCATTTTGTTTTCTAATGCTGCTATATCTGAAGCATCCAGTGAGAATCTAGTTTTCCCACTTACTGTTAGTGACTGAGTGACTTTTTTTATTGGCAGAAATTTTATCTGAATTTACTTCTGAGAGTGGGTCAGAGTTCTCTTCTTCAAATGATATTTCAAAACTCACTTGATATATTTTCTTTTTTTTAATTTTATGATTTTATTGATGTAATAAAAGAAAAAAAGAGAAACATTCATTACAAATACCAAGAGGTAAACTAAAAGAACAAGGAATAAGCAAAAACAATAAAAAAAGCAATACATCCATTAGGAGTTCAACATAAAATTATGAACATAAATATACAGCAAAAGTAACTAATTCTGTTTTTCAATATAACATTTTTTTTTAAAAAGTAACAAAACTTTTTCCCAAAGCTTCTGTTTTTTTTAATAAAATAATGTATCTGTTCAATTTTGACAAATCTACCATCATGTTTAGTCAAATAGAGAATTTAGGTGGGTTAGCACTTTTCCAACTAATGAGAATAAGTTTATTTGCAGTAATTAAAGCAAGATGAGCAAACCCTTGTTGGTGTAGAGGAATATGGCTTTTTGTATATTTACCAAACATGATAAACTGATAATCGATGGTTGGTGTGATGCCTATAATTTGGAACATTACAGAGAAAATATCTTTCCAAAATGTAACTAAAGTGGAACCATTTAAAAACATATGGAGAAGAGTGGCATGGATTTGATTACATCATGGACAACTATCTGGAATATTAAGATTCATTTTATTAAATTTAAATGGGGTATGGTATATACGATGAAGTAGATTATACTGAATTTGATAAAACTTTGAGAAAATAAAATTTGTGAAGGGGATTGAAGTATCTCCTACCAGTGTTAATCTGAGATTACTTCACTTAAATCTTGAGTCCACTTTAGTTTCAGGTGGGTAAGTGGTTTTACAGTATAAAAATGTATGGTTGAATATACCCTAGAAACTAGTCTCTTAAATGGGGCATCGGGAATCAATAGTTTTACTATATGTGAATGTTTTACAGCTTTTAAATTTTTATTGAATTTAAGGATTACATTTCTTAATTGAAGATATCAGAAAAAGTGTTGGCGAGGGATCGTGTTCTCTTCCTGAAAGGTCTCAAAGGACAAAGGACATTACATTGCCTTAATCGTAACACCTTTCAAGATGTATCAGACCCAAGGTTTGCCAAAGAATAAGCTTTGGGGAAATAATAATAAGAGAAGAAGTATACTTACCAGCCAGAGGTGAATATAAAGATAATTTGGTATCCAACTTGATCAATTTATGGGTCTGTTTCCATATATGTAAGTAGGAGATGGTGGATGGCAATAATCTGGAATACTGTGTTATAGGTAGTGCTGAAAAAAGAATATGAGATATTTCTACAAAGGTAACCTTTTCAAATTTCATTTAGCAGCAAGCTAAAGCTGAATTCCTAAACTGCTTAATCAATTTAAAGAGAGCAACATGCTTCCTCTGTCCTTTAATGAAACCCTAATTACATTAATATAAAAACTGGATAAGCCAATGAGTGAATACACATCTTACCATCTGATATTGTTACTTGTTGACAACAAAACGTTTACTAAAATAATTGCAGAAATATTAGAAAACATTATAACACATACTTAATGAAGATCTAACAAAATTCATTGGGAGATGGAGATTTACAGATAATGTATACAGAGCTTCTAACCTAATACACAATTTTGTGAATGTCAAGACAGGTTGCCCTAGATGAAGAGAAAGCCTTTGACAGGGTGTCCTAGGAATTTCTCCTGGAGACCCTGCCAAAGGTGAGTTTTGGGAATATATTTTTACATTGGGTCAAATTGATTTATGGTACCCCTATCCCAAACAACAACAAAAATGGACATATCAGAACATAATAATGTACTGTAGACAGAGGTACTTGACAGGGTTGCCCACTTTCACCACTCATACACTCAGTAGGTATGGAGCCCTTTGCTCAAGTAGTTAGAAAATCAACTGAAATTAAAGGAATAAAAGTTGACAATATGTAACATATAATACTCTTATGTACACATGCGTCTTAATTTTTTGGGGACAATGTGACATCATCGCTAAATCCATTGCTAACCTTGATATTAAAATTTACAAATGCAGCAGGATATAAAATAAATATCTCTAAATTAGAAATTATTTCACTGAATTAAAATCCTGAATTTGCTCATGTCCTGATTCCTGAATAAGGTAGATGTAAAGATATCTTAAATACCTGTCTATACAAGAACTATCTGAGCTAAACTGCTAAACGTTTTATCATACTATGCTAAAATTAAAACAGAGTCGTTAAGAGAAGACACTGCCCTTACTCTGATGGGAACGGCATATATTACAATAATGAACATTCTACCATTATTGCTGTTTATGTTTCAATGCTTCCAATCAGAATTAACAAAGTCCTTTTCTTGAAGAATGGAAAATAAGATTAAGAAAATTAATGTTGAAGAAAAACGTTAAAATGAGCTTGAATAAATGATATGTTCTAATGGAAAAGGGAGGTCTTCAAATTTTAAACCGCATCTACTGCTATCTCGATTGTCAGTTGGAACCATATACCTATAACTTAATAAGATCAATGTATATATTCTTGGTGGCATACAAATAGAGCAGGTATATTGAATATGGGACATTAGGAATATCCTATAGCTACCACACTCAAAAATGATAAACAATGGAGACAAGGAACTGTCCACCTTTTCATAAATAACAAGAAAATTAAGGTCAGAATTTCACATACAAATTAGCTACAAACTTACTGTTTCAAAATATACTCCACTTCAGGGTATCAAAGATCTGAGAAATTTATAGTGGAAGAAAATAACAGAAAACTGGAAAATTAAGGAATGAAAGAGTTGAGGAATCTTTTACATGGCTCTATAATGTTTCATAATTTAAGGCATGTGCATAAAATTCCTGCATGACACAATTTAATTTACTTGCAAGTTCAACAATTTATCATTAAAAGATTAAATAAAGAAAACGTCCTCCCTCATCAGTGCTGGAAAATTTAATAACTGAAAAAGGGAACTCAAAAGAAAAACTAATAGATAAAAGTTGCAACCTGCTAATATCAAGTAAAACACATAATGGTTTGGTGCTCTCTGACAGATAGTTAAAATATTTAGGAAAGATACATGATAATAATAACTGGAATGCACTGTTAACCCCCACCCCACCCCAACACACACATACACACACACGCACACACACTTTTTTTTAATATAAGGCTCCAGCAAAAACAATACAATGTGCTACACAGAACATATTTAACATAAATGCAACTAGATAAATGTAACCCAATATCAGCAAAAAAAAAAACTATGAAAAGTGTGAGAATCACTAGAGCATTCTAATGCATTTGTCTGCTAAATGTTCAAAACTGAATCTATACTGGAAAACGATTGAGAATTTAACAACAACAATTGTAGAAGTACATTTCCCCTTTTGACAAAGGGACTATAGGATTATTTTTTGTGAAAGAAGGTAATTATATTATTAGTGATAATCAAATACACCTAATTAATATCTTGTTAGTGATAGCTAGAAAACTCATATAAATACACTAAATAAATTTGGACTAACCAGTTTTTGAACACTGGCACATTTAGTTATATATACTAGCAATATTGAAAAAATGCATTATATCACTGAGGACAATTATGTGGAATTTAATAAGACAAGGAGTCCCTTTTTTTGTTGTTGTTGACTGGAAATGGAGGACTAGACAACTCTGCCTATTTTCAGCCATGTCCCAGGGGAAGGAGAATACAGATGGATTCCAACTGCCAGTGAAACAGATTAAGCTATTGATGGTAGTTTTAGTGAATACTTTCTAGATGTGTTTCAAGATAAATAGAAATATTAGATATCATCAGGCTATTTCTTAAGGAATTTATAAAATAATAATTCATAGTTTTGCCTCAACAGCAACCTTGGGTATCTACCAAGCATAAAGTTACAGAGCATATGATGATCACTCTGTCTCTTGCAACTCTAGAGCATAAAGACCTAGCACTAGTACTAGTGGAAGACGGTTTGCCATTTCTGAGCTCAAGAAAAAAAAAATAGAAATAAATAAAAATAGGAAAAAAAAAAACACGTACCAAACTCTGTAAATGACCAGTTGCACAGTCACACAATTTTGGCAAAACTGTGTCAAAATACCACTCAATTTCACTTTCTCATTTTTTTACAAATGGCACATTTGTTTCCCAGATTGCAAACTGTAGTGAGAAAGATATGATGTGCCTTGCTAGGAATTGAACTCAGGCTCCCAGAATACTGTCCCAGTGCTCTAACTGCTGAGCTACAGGCTCACATGGTTGGACCTGGTGTTCCCAGACACACTTCTTTTCTCTGATATTGCATATCCTGCAACCAGGGATAATCAAAATAATAATAAATTCCCATTAGGTCCATTATTTCTTTCTTTCTCAGTATGAATTGTGATTTTAATTGTTTAGCAGTGTCTAATACTGCACCAGAAAACATCTAATTGGCATTTTTCCTGGACTGCATATTTTTTTAAAATGTGAGTTCTTAAATACGTGCAATTTCAGCAACTAATGCCACTGGCTGATCACAAAAAAATAAAAATAAATAAATAATAATGTTTCCTTTTAATATACAACTGCTAGTACAATTTTCCTGTACAATTTGTGCTGGTGCTATTGCTATACAGCCAATTTCAGTAATGACTCCTGATAATGACAGCACAGCATGTGTTCTGTACTATTGTGCATAAAGGAGTCCCTATCCATGGAAATGGGCCCTTGTAATGCTACAGGCTGATCACAAAAATGCATCTTAATATACAGCTAATAGCACAATTTCCCAGTACAATTTCAGATGGTGGTACTGATATATGGTGCATTCCAGTGCTGATGCCTAGGAATTGCAGCATTGTGTGCATACCATGCTAGTGCATACAACAAAAGACCGCTTCTTGAGTGATAGGCTTCTACTGCTACTGGCTGATCACACCAAAACACAGTTTTCCTTTTATTATACAGCTGCTAGCTTTGTTTCCCTATGCAATTTATTCTGGTGTTAATATGTAGGCAATAATACCTGACAGGGTAGGCATTATTAGGAAATACGGACAGCAGAGGGTAATGAGGCCCAACACCGCAGGTGGAGGGCCTTATAGCCCTGGAAGGTCCGTATTTCTAATAATGCCCATCCTGGAGGGCATTATTGCGCTTAGAAAATGGCCATCTAAGTAAATATTTGGGAAGTTATAAAATAAGACAGTAATTTAGTGTCAAAAAATGTCTATAAGTACTACAAAACACTTTATTGAGAAAGTAGTGCATAGGCTGTTCCAGGTCCTGTTGCTCCTCCCTTCTGTCTAGAGAGCCCTTCTGGTGGAGTCCCCCCCCCCCAATACACCCACTCGCAGACTGAAGAAAAAAAAACTGTATATTAACCAGGACAAGCCCAGCTGGGCAATAGTAAGTAACCCTTTCCATTCATGTACTGCAAACGGCAGCCTTTAAATATATTCTTTATATAAAACAAATCATCAGTTTTATAGCTTGCTACTCTCCCAACTGCAATGAATCTTTGGACTTGCAGCAGTGAAAACTTGGAGCAGTCCAAGGAAATTCTTCTGAACAGACACTGGGAGCAAGCAGCCTAAAATAAAGTTCTTTTTAAAAACATTATGGAAAGTTTGAGTCAATTTTCCAATCCAGGAGTCTTGCTTCTGCAAGCAGCAGATCAGTCAGGAGAAATGTTTGTCCACCCCCGAAAGCAGCCAGTACCAAACTCGCACTACTAGCCATGCGGGTTTGGTTCCTGTTCAATGCAAGAGCCGTATGCGCATGCATGCATAATTGCCACGTATGCGCGTTTGTTTTCGGAACCATTCCGATATCTGGAACAGAACTAGCAGGACACCGGCAGCTGAGCAGCTTCTTTAATATTTCAGCCACTGCTCCGAGTAAAGGAATAGAAGAAATTAAACTGGGGAGAGGGAGAGAGTGGTCCGTATCAGTAAAATAAGAGGAGCACTCCTGCTTCATTTGCTCTCTCCCCTCTACCATCTTCCATAGTCTGTTATAGTCGGCGCAATCCCCCTTATTTGGTGTGAGGGAAACTTGCGAGGTAAATTTATTTCTTTTTTGAAGGAAGAGAGTGTGGTTTAAAATTACTGGTTTCCTGCTTTGCCGCGTGAAGGATGAAGCCGATGCAAGTGACGGCTTTGTTGTCTTTCTAGTGAGTTACCATCGAGATAGCACGGTCAAGAGAGTGGTACTGTTTTACAAGAAAACTGTTTACACTCTTTTGACCACGAAGTTACCGGAATGTCTTTTGTTGTTTGTTTTTTTATCTAGTTACTGCTGCCTGCTACTGAGGGATAGTGTATGGGGGGGGACAGTAGTCTCTTGCTAAGCGAGAGAAAAACATGGTGGGGATTTTAAATTCTTTCAGGTGTCTTCAGCCAATGAGAAAGTGGGCTGCGCAGTAGGGTATAAGGGTACCCTGTGAACTGGCACTTGGACTGGCTCTTATTTTTAGCTGGGCATCCATTGAAAAATAAATGCCCAGCTTGGAGCCTGTCTCAGCCAATCAGGTGTGAGAATTTTTTCTTTGCCATTTTCTAAATGACAAATATCAGTGCTGATGCTGGGGAATGGCAGCACCACACATGTATTGGACTAGCCTAGTGCATATGATGAAGGACTTCCTTATGGATGACACAGTTGTAATGCTACTGACTGATCACAAAAAAAAATCATAATTTTCCTTTTTATATACAGCTGCTAATGCAATTTCTCTCTCAAATTCTGGCTGGCAACACTGCTATATTGCAGTTTTCCATTCCAATGCTTAGGAATTACAGTACTGCATGTGTGTACCATATTGGGTGCCACAGGGTTCTTGCAGGGGACCAGGCCTCCTCAATGTCTTCATAAGGGACATTGAAGTGTAACCCTGGGTGGCGCTATCCCAAGTGCTACTACCCCTGCCTGCTTGGCTAGTAGTAGGTTAAGGGGCCTGAGTTCTGAAATGGGTGCCTCCACCCGGAGGTCAGGGTTGGAAGTGGTCAAGCTAACCTGGGCACAGTCCTCTGGGACACTGTAGCCCCCTCTTTCCTTACTAGTGGCTGGAACAATACACAATAATCACTTTCACAATACTCCTGATACACCACACAAGTACCCACACTGTTTGCACTTACCACCAGGGCTTTCCTCTGGCCTGGCCCTGGGGACCCCCTGTAAAACAAGATTATACACAGCAAATAACAGCAGTACAGTACTCTTGCACAAACTGGAACCACAGTCAGGGTAAATGCAAAAAAGAGGTAGATCTGATTTATTTAAGGGACTTGAACAAGGGAGGGGCATAATCAGGTTAATTTGCTTAAAGGCTGTATCAATCAAACAGTTGTGCATGCACTTCAGGGTCCATAAACAGTCACATACTCTGGGTACCCAGATGGAGAATGGTGGGCTAGCCAGGGATGTTGCAGCTGGTGGGGGCCCTGTGATGGAAGAAAACAACATGCACAACACACACTATTTGTAATCCAGAGCCGGAGGGCACAGTTCGTAAAAAGAAAACAACAAGACAATCAGATGACACACTTTTAGATTAGGCTGTTGTTGCCTGGAGCTACCCTGATGATTACTCACGATACCAAAGACTGGACACAGGTTGGATGAAAATTGAGACAGCAGGTGGTTAATCTGGCATGCCAGGAGAAGCAGGAGACACACGAATCACCGAGCCATCAATCCTGTTCAGGCGTGGAGCAGGGGCTGATTCATAGGCAGTTCTCTCATTGATGACTTTCTCTGTGCAGCGGGTAGTCTGGCTGGGCCAGTGTGGCAAGACCAAGGCCGAATGGAGACAAATTGGATTCAGTCCATTTTGGGCTATAGACAGCTTCCAGCAAGCAGAACACAGTTCACACAGTGGGGGACCAAATCACGACCCACTTTCAATACACAGCACATTTACATGTAAGGAAGGTATACTCTACCAGGCAAACCGCTCTCTGGTCATGATTGCAAAGTCTCTGCACAAATCGGGGATTCAAAGGCAGCTGGAAATCCTGACAGGCTGATCACATTCAGCAAAATCTTCACTCTTCTTCAGGTATGAACCTGATAAAAAAATCAGTGGCTTACGTCGTTCTCACAAACTTGGATTCAGTCCAAAATAATTCTCTTCTCTCCCTCTCTGGGGCAGCAGGCAGACATACAGGCCAAAACTCAACCCTTTCACAGTTCTCCCATGCAAAACTACACCGCACTACTGCCCAAATCACTTGACCTGTTCTCATTTCACTTCCCAGCTCAGAACTGAAACTAGCTGCAGCAGCCTGGGAAATTCCCCAAGATCCAGAAGGTTCAGTTGGCTGATCCTCCTGTCAGTCACAACAAAGGAGGTAGAAGACTTGGTTTGCTGGCCAAGGCACCTAGCTTCACCTGAGCTCTTTCCTTCTAAGACTGCTTGAAAGGCAGAGTAGAGAAACTTACCAGAGCAAGGGAAAAGGATTAAGACTTAGTTTGGCTAAGCAGACTTACTGTGTGGTGGTGTTTTTAATTTTTACTCACAGGGATTGCTACTGTTTGTTGCTAACATTTCATTGCTTTATTTTTTCTCTGATTCAAATTGTTGTTGCTGGTATACCTTCTTCTGCATTATTACAAGGTGTGCCTACAGGTGTGTGCTAACAGATTACTGCTGTAATCTTCTGATTCAAATTGACTTTTGCAAGGTATATCTTCTGTTACTGCTTTATTTATTTCTGGAGCAAAGTGTTTCTTACAGCGTATATCTTCTCTGAAATTATTACAGGTGGTGCTTTACAGGTTTTACAGTTTTATCTAACATTAGGATAAGCTTTCAGGGTTACTGCATTTGTTGTTGACTGATTGTTTCTGCTCTTACCTCCTTGTTCTTTCGTCCGTGGTTCTTCTTTTTAGGCAGGGGAAGGGCCCAACCAACCACCCCACGCTACACTCCTTTTATAGGGTACCACAGTTGTGACATTTCCTGTGGCAGAGCAGGAAGGGCGATCAGTGGGGCTCCACAAGGTGATCTCATTTACAGGGCACTAGTAATTAACTTGTTATAACGAGTTAAACAAAGCACAATTAAACCATTACTTGCATTTTTTTTCCTTTTTTTCCTTCTAATTACTCTGACTAGGTTACAAACCCAGCAACTTATTTGGAATGGATTTCATTAACTGCAGGTACTGTGGAACAATTTTCAGAAGGACAGTCTTACAGGATTTAGGACACTGTCCTACATGCTGGGCCTTTGAGATCTTAGGGCTCAGCTCCGGGCAGCATGGGCAGAGATTGCACATCTCAAATTTCATATTGAAGAGGAAATACATTATAAGAACCACCGCCATTTCCCCAGCATCCAACAGAGAAAACCTCGACCGCAGAGGGTAGTTGGTCCAGGAGGTTAGCAGGTGGTTAGGAGGAGCAAATCAGGTGCCCCATCACTCTCTGCTCTCAACACATTACCTCAAAAACCATATAAACACTACAAACAGGTATCTGCCTCTATCTCTGAAATCAAATAAAGAGGCAGAAGACACTGCAGAAGCAGGACACTGCGGCACAGGAGCTAGCACAACAAAACTCACCCAAATCAGAACCAAAACAAAACAAGCACAAAGGAAATCCAAAAAACTTCTGATCATAGGAGACTCCATGATTCGGGGAGTTGATACCCATCTCCAGCCAGGGGTGATGGTCAGATGTCTCCCAGGTACATCAGCATGGAGAGACACTGACTGCATTGCTAAGATTATTCACAAAGCAGGAGAAAACATTGATGTCCTAGTACACATAGGGACAAATGATCTCACCAGCCGGTCAGTTGTGGAGACCAAGGAACACCTGACTAGGCTGGGTGACAAACTATCATCTGTTTCGTCTGGCATCTCCTTCTCTGAGATCCTGCCAGTCTGGGAGAGAGGAGCAGATGGACAGAAGGTCAGAGAAGGGAGATAGGGGAGCTAAACATGTGGCTCAAGGACTGGTGCCAGGAAAAAGGACACAGATTTGTAGGAACTGGCAACAGTTCTGGGAGCGAAAGTTCTTTAAATTTGATGGACTGCATCTGACTAAAGAGGGAGTCAGTGCATTGGGGCAGAAGTTTGACGTCTTTGCAGAATATTTAAACTAGCAAATGGGGAGAGGGGTGCAGCACCCCATACGTCGAATGGGAAGAACACCCTCCCCCTCAGCTAGTGGTCAAACAGGAATTCAGCATGTTTGCCATTCATTTGCATCACCAGGTAAGAAAAAATGTTTGTCTCCCATACGACCTAGAGGGTAATGCCAAACTCACCCAACAACCAACACACAAAATCTGGCCAATGGAAAATTATGTACACAAATGCTCACAGCCTGGAAATAAGATCCCAGACCTGGGCAATAATGTCAGAGCTAAACTGGACATAGTAGCAATTAGTGAGACGTGGTTTACCAGTAACCACACTTGGGAGACTTCAGTACCTGGCTATGTATTGTTCAGAAGAGACAGAGAGTGCAAAAGGGGAGGGTGGCCCTGTATGTTAATGAAAATATCAAAGCTACAGAAATTCACAATACACATAAGGAGCCAGAAGAACTGTGGGTCACCCTGGAAACAGGAAATGGGACAGCCATAAGAACTGGGGTTGTCTACAGGCCCCCAGACCAGAGGAGGACATAGACACATTACTGTTAGAAGATATACAAAACATGACAGCTAAAGGGAGGTTCTGATAATGGGAGACTTCAACATGCCGGATACAGATTGGTCAATACCAGCAGGAACATCTGCCAGAACTAGACTCATAGTGGATTCCCTGCAGAGGAGGGCCTCAAACAACTGGTACAGCAACCCACAAGAGACAGGGCTATCCTAGATCTAGTACTGACTAACAAAGAAGGGATCACAGATCTCTCACGTAGAAGGTCACCTGGGGCCAGTGACCATCACATGGTATGGTTCAATTTACTACTACATCTAAATCATCCCATTCCAAGGCAAAATATGGGACTTCAGAGGAGCTGACTTTGATAAGATGGCCAACAGAGTTAAGCTAGCCCTGGCAAAAGAAACACAGGTGAGGGGTACAGACAAAGTGGGCAAGCATTAAGGATGCAATACTTGAAGCAACATCCATTATGTTAGACAGAAAAGGAAGTGCAAAAGAAGAAGGAAACCACTTTAGTTCTCAAATACAGTAGCAGAAAGGTCAGAGCAAAAGGCTGGCCTTCAGGAAATATAAAGGAACACAGCGGGATGAAGACAGGGAGGCATACCAAACTGCCCTAAGGGAAGCAGGTAAGGCAGTAAGGCAGGCAAAGTCCCAAACTGAGGAAACACTAGCACGAACAGTAAAAGAAGGTGACAAGACTTTCTATAGATACATTAGTGAAAGGAGAAAGTCCAGAGGGGTATTGCTAAGCTTAATGGAGAAAAGGGAGCATGTGAGGAGGAGGACCCTGTAAAGGCATCTATCCTAAATAGATCTTTTGCTCAGTATTTACTGAAGAGAAGGTAGGGCAGGGCCCACAGCTCAGCATCATGGACACAGGGGAGGGAGGTGAGCACTACCCCTTCACAAAAGAAAGGGTCCTACAAGGCTTGCTAAGCTCAGGGTGGATAAGGCAATGGGACCTGATGGCATACATCCCAGGGTACTCTAAGGAGCTAAAGGAGGAACTAGCAGAGCCATTAGCAGAATTGTTTAGTGAGTCTCTGAGCACAGGAGAGGTCCCAGAAGACTGGAGAAGGGCTCATGTGATCCCACTCCACAAGAGTGGTAGCAGAGGAAGCGGGAACTACAGACTGGTCAGTCTTATCTCAGTAGTGGGCAAGATTATGGAGGCACCCTTAAGGAAAGGATAGTGCAACACCTGGAATCCATAGGGGCACAGGATCCAAGACAGCATGGGTTTACAAAGGAAGGTCCTGTCAAACCAATCTCATAGATTTCTTGACTGGGTAACCAGAGTGGTGGACCAAGGGGAGCAGTTGATGTCACTTACCTTGGCTTCAGCAAAGCTTTTGACACTGTTCCATAGAAGATTGATAAATAAGCTGGGTAGGCTCGGGTGGGTCAGACGTTGGTCAACTGGGTGGCAAACTGGTTGACGGGCAGAAAACAGAGAGTGGTGGTAAATGGTATACAGTCAGAAGAGATGCAAGTCACAAGTGGGTACCTCAGGAACAGTCCTGGGGCCAGTCCTCTTCAACATCTTCATTAGTGACCTTGCAGATGGACTAGAGGGTAAGGCTTGTCTGTTTGCAGATGACACCAAGATCTGCAACAGAGTAGATGATCCAGATGGGGTGAGCAGAATGAGAAGAGATCTGAAAACTAGCAGAATGGTCAGAAGAGTGGCAACTGATTTAGTACAAAGGGTGCAAAATCATGCACATAGGGAAGAGAACCCTGAAGCCACCTCCATAGGCTGGGAGAGGGGATGCTAGTCACAAAGGAAGAAAGAGACTTGGGCATCATCATCACTGATGACCTAAAATCATCCAAGCAGACCTCTAAAGCAGTAGGTAAGGCTAGGGGTGTTAGGGTGTATTAGTAGGGTATCACAAGTTGTAAGAGGGACGTAATAATCCCTCTGTACAAGACACTGGTTAGGCCCCATCTGGAGTACTGCGTGCAGTATTGGAGGCCACACCTTCACAAGGACATTAACTCAAATTGAGGCAGTCCAGAGAAGGGCAACCAAATGGTGCATGGACTGCATCAGAAGACATATGAGGACAGATTAACGGAGCTCAATATGTATACCCTTGAGCAAAGGAGGAGAGAGGTGATATGATCGAGGCATTCAAACACCTTAAGGCATAAAGAAGTGAAAGAGTCTAACATGTTTAAATATAAGAAAAATAGCAGGACAAGAGGACACAGCATGAGATTAGAGGAGGCCGATTAAGGGGAATGTGAGAAATTCTTTTCACAGAAAGGGTGGTGGATGCATGGAATGGCTTACCACAAGAAGTGGTGGCTATGAATACAGTGCAGGGCTTCAAACAGGCATGGGATAGGCATAAGGGAGCAATACAAATGACTATGAATAGATAGGCCACTGACAGAGCAAAGGCCGATGGCACATTTATAAGGTAGAAAAGAAATGGGCAGACTGGATGGGCCTTATGGTCCTTATCTGCCGTCAACTTCTATGTTTCTATGTTTCTAAAGGCTCCCCTTCAGGTGCAAAAGCCCAAAACTACAATTCCTACAGATTTTGACTCAGACAGCTCCTGTAGTCCGCTCCATTTTAGGTCCCATCAGACTGATTGGTCCAATTCGTAGTTCCGGGCCAAAATGGTGGGAATAAACAAAACAGTCCTTGCTGCAAAGAAGGCAGGTTAGACAAACTACATTGTTATTACTACTAATGAATGATCAGCAAACAGTTACATCTATTAACAGGGCTCCCTCTGTGATTAACGGTGGCAGAAATGGAGTGATTACCTGGCAGCCTAGGCGGGATTCGAGCATGACAACACTCAGCCCCCTCCCAGATTAATTATTACTGCAATATAGGCAGCTCGTAAAGTGACAGTACATAGAGGATACACAGGCACTCTTTGGCAATAGCGATTAACTGCTAAATGCAGTACACCAGCCAGGCAGTGAGCATTTAGGCATGCTCATGGAAGACTTTTCGGGAACCCCCATTTGTAGGGGGATTACAGAAGATAAACTGGAAGGGAAGGCATGGCTTTTTGCAGACGATACCAAAATCAGTAATAGGGTAGTCAACAGAGAAGGGATGGAAAGAATGTGGATCTTGGGAAATTTGAGGAGTGGTCAAAAGCACAGCAGTTGGGGTTCAATGCCAAAAGTGAAAAAAAATCATCCATCTAGGGTATAGGAACCCAAGAATTGAGAATAGGATACAGGGCAGGTATTTTCAGTCACTAAGCAGGAAAGGGACCATGGGGTTATCATATCTGCTGACCCCAGAGTGGCAGGGCAGTATGACCAAGCAATGGGTATGGCCATTGGGATTCGAGGATGCATGGGGAGAGGTATCTTCAGCAGGAGGAGGGAGGTAGTGTTACCACTATATCACTCACTGGTGAGACTGCACGTTGAGTATTGTGTCCAGTTTTTGAGGCCGCACCTCAGAAAGAACATGACAAGTTGAAGACATTGTAGAAGAGGACAATTAAAATGATACAAGGGTTGCACCAAAAGCTCTATGAGGATAGACTGAGGGATTGTAATATGCACGCCCTGGAAGACAGGAGTGCGAGAGGTGACATGATAGAGACCTATAGGTACCTCATAGTGGTGAACAGTATGCAGAAGGAAGTCTCTTTCAAATGAGGAACACACCTAATCAGACGGCATTCAGTGAAGCTGGGAGGGTGAACTTATGAGGGATGTGAGGAAGTACTGCTTCACTGAAAGAGTGCTGGAAACCTGGAAGACACTGCCAGCAGAGGTAGTGGAGGTGAAAAAAGTAGGGGGCTTCAAGTATGCATGAGATAGATAAAAGTGAATATTAGAAAATGAGCAGGGAGGAAGAAGGGTCACTGGAGAGGAGTTAGGAACTATGGATACAGACTAGACAGGGACCATCTAGGAAGGCTGGGTGAGTCAAATGGTCTTTTTCTGCTGACAAATTATATGTTTCTATGTTGTTCATGATGTGGGACCCTCTTGTAAGTGGGGCACTTGTACTGCTAGTGACTGATCACATACAAAACACCTGCACCCGATCCTTCTTCTGCGCTCTCTCTCTCAATCTTTATCCTATTACCCTTTCCCCTACTTCCCCTTAGCTCCCTCCTGGCAATAATTTAGTCCACTCAGCTCCTTTATTTGAACCCTTTTACTGCTCTCCTGGATGTAGCTCTGCTACATTCCATACCCATTGTATATAAGTTCATTCACAAAAATACCACCAACAGCTTAATCTGGTTTAAGGTCAGTTGGCATTCATATGTATCCCCCTTCCCCGGGTTGTGCCTGAAAATAGGCAGAATTTGTCTAATGCACTTACCCAGTCAACAAAAAATAAATAAATAAATAAAATAATTGTTTTTTAAACTGTCTTTTTTATTTTGTATTGATGCTTCTCCACTGTTTATATTTATTTTTGTATATGAGTGATGTATCCTATTTCCTATATATACTGTACATAACTGTGTTATCTATTGCTGCTTATGTCCTCCTCCTCCCCAGGACTCATCTGAGAGTGAGCCCCAGCTCAGTATGTCTTCCTGGTGAAACTTTTTTAAAATAACTACAGCTGCTGGCACAATTTCCCTGTACAGTTTCAGCTGGCACTACTGCTATATGGAGAATTTCAGTGTTGATGCTTCAAATTATAGCACTGCACATGTACCATGCATAAGCACATGATATCAGACACCCTTATAAGTGGGACACTTGTGCTGCTATGGGCTGATCACAAAAAAAAAAAAAGCTATTTCATTCTTTCTCAATTTGTTTGCTATGGCAAAATGAAAACTTCCTAAATACACCCAATAAACTGAAGGCACTGCAAAAGTAACACTAAAAATGGATTTCCCCAAGTCATATAGGCAGATCGGCAAAAGAAAAAATAGCTTTTCATGTGTGTTTTATGAAGGATTGATCTAGATTGCAGCAGCTCTCCAGGTCTAACTGCTCTGACAGTTCTCATTTAAGAGATGGCTGACCAACACTGGAGCATGGTCAGTGTATGCCAACCAGGAATCATGGGAAAAACTCTGCCTCCCTGTCAAAAAAGTGCTGCTTGCTAATAATGCACTAGGCTTTCCTATGTGAATGCTACAATTTATTTTAAAGCATGCATTTGTAAAAACCTAAATCTGTTAAACATTTTGCACAGGCAGCCACATGGTGCTCACAAATAGAGATGCAGCAACAATTTAATTTACCAGTGAAGTTGGTACAATCAGGTTATTTGCACTTCATGGAGCTTCATTTATTATGTTTGCTTGCATGCATGTGCAAGAAACATAGTGCCATCATCCAAGTTTTCAGAGGTGTGTCACCCATCTTCCAATTCAGTCAGTATGTCTGCAGGCGTGGCCGCAGTTCTCCAATGAATGCTGCAGCTGTCTATGACAGCAGTTGAAAATGCAATGCCGTACAGTTGAAAGGGAGAGCTCCACTTCAGCGAGCAGTGCTCCCGCCTCCACACACATGCACGCACGCAGATTGCATGCTCGTGTGCTTCCCCCCATGCACACACTGTATGACCGATGAGGGTGCCCAATCCCCTGTCAGCTCCACACCCCCCTCTCCAAAAAAGGTTTCCAGGTGCCATGCTGGGAGCCCACCCCAGCGTGGCAAACGTCCCGTGTTGTCTAAGTTAAAAAAAAAAACAAATCTGTAAACAAAACAAGTTCCCTCGGTGGTCTCCCTGCCCACCTGTGCCCACCCACTGTGCACCCTGCCTCCCCACACCCCCCGTCACCCCATACTTTCCTCCAGAGCTGGGTGAAACGATCTTCGGTGGACCAGGAACACGTCTGCACTCTTCAAAGCCAACCGTGAACTGACGAAATGCCGGTAAGCTGTATAATGCAATAAATAGGGTTTTTTCAACTTTAATGCAAATCTCATTCATTTTTTGGAATTTTGGCACCAAATTTTCAACATGGGGTTTTTGGGACACCTCCTCATGAATTCTTGAACTGTCATGGCATTTATCAGGCCCAAAGGGTGATTTTGCAGTCACTGTGCGAAATCACCTTTTGGGACTGATTTACAAAACGACAGTGCCAATGTTCATAAGGTGGGCTCTCAAAAAGCCTATGTTGCAAATTTGGTGAAAACATTCCTAAAAATGACTGTTTTATGAGCATGCATTGCCCAGTTCTTATGCACGCTCATAAGTTTGCGGATTTTTAATATTTGCACTCTGGATTTTCAACATTGCCATTTTACCACACCTCCTTATGAGCAGTACAGCTGTCATTTTCCACATGTCACCCAAAATGTGTTTCCCTGCATGTAGCGCACAATGGCGCAGTCGGTGTGCGCAATCAATGTTTGGGAGAGATTAAGAAAATCCCAGTGACACTGTTCATGAGCAGAGGTCTTAAAATGGCTGTGTTGAAAATTTGGTGAAAAAATTCCCACAAATTACTGTTTTAGGAGTGCATGTTGCGCAGTTCCTACGCACGCTCTCATGTTCGTGAATTTTTAATATTTGCACTCCAGATTTTCAACATTGACATTTTATTACACTTCTATATGAGCAGTACAGCTGACATTTTTCACATCTTGCCCAAAATGTGTTTCCGCACATGTAGCGCACAATGGTGCGGTCGGTGTGTGAAAGCAATGCTTGGGACAGATTAAGAAAATCACAGTGACACTGTTCATGAGCAGAGGTCTTAAAATGGCTATGTTGAAAATTTGGTGACAAAAGTCCATAAAATGACTGTGTAACCAGTGAGCATTGCACAGTTTACATGCAACCTCATAAGTTCATGAATTTGTAATATTTTCAGTCCAGATTTTCACCAGTGGCATTTTTCCACACTTTCTTATGAACAGTACAGCTGTCATTTTTCACAACATGACCGAAATGTGTTTTCACACTTTCTGCACAGAAATGCGTGGTCACTGTGGGAAATCATTGTTCGGGACAGATAAAGAAATTCACAGTGACACTGTTCATGATCGGAGGTCCCAAAATGCCTGTGTTGACAATCTGCTGTAAAAAATCCCCAAACTAATTACATTACGGGTGTTCGTTGCACAGTTTCTACGCACACTCATGATTTCACCAGTTTTTTTAATATTTTCACTGCAGGTTTTCAACATTACAATTTTTTACACCTCCCCATGAACAGTACAGTTGTCATTTTTCACATCCTGTTCGGAATGTGTTTTTGCGCCTGTTGTGCTAAATGCCATAGTCGCTGTGCAAAAGCAGCTTTTGGCTAACAAACTGATATTGCCACTGTTCATGAAGTGAGGGTCACAAAAAAAAATGTTGAAAATTTGGGGTGAAAATACCAACGAATGCCTGAGGCGTTAGGGTTTCCGACCATAAAACCCCACCCTGTAGAGAATGACAGGCATCAGGGATGTGACTTGGGATTCTCGCCTGTAATGCTCATACCATTCCACATCCTGCAGCAAAGTGAGAGGCATCGAGGTGTGCCTTGGACTCTTCTACCCCAAAGTTCACCCCATTCGCCATACCACACCCATCTCACCGTACTTCCTGATGGAATGGGGTGCGCATAAGGGCCAATGACCCCAAGGCACACTGTGACACTTGGTGTCTGCAGGGTAAGGTGTGGTGAAACGGCGTGGCCGTTTTGCCTGATGACCCAAAGGTATACCCCAATGCCTGTCAGTCTCTGCAGGGTGGTGGTGGGGTTGGCTTCGGTTCAATGCTTCACTGCCATTCCTATTATGTAGCTCTGTAACTCCTACACTACCAATGCCAATGACAGCAAGCAAACATTCAGCATTGACAAAAACTTGTTTATTTAGTTATTGATTGATTAGATTTTGATAACTGGGTAGGCTCTCTGACACTTACTTCCTTTTCAGGAGTGACCAAAAGTAAGTTACATGCAGTAAATGGCATTCACTTGATACAATGTCATATGCAAAAAGATAATTGAAACAGTGTGACCAACAGTAGGAACAACTGGTTCAACAGTTGTCACTCAACAGTGGGTAAAACAATGCATACATACAAATTGGTAAGACAAGATGAGTTTGTGCAACATTACAGTACATAGTACATCACTTGGGATTCAAGAATAATTCATAGTAGAAAGAAGAGACTGAACACCATTAGCAGCTTGACACAGTGAAGACCGAGTCTGAATTAATGGAAACAGGTGCATAATTTCCTGATGGGCTGCACCAACTTTACTGGCCAATATTTTAGTGTTGCTTGCATGCATGTGCAAGAAACACATTGCATCAGTCAACAGTTAGGGAGCAGGTCACAGTGTGTCAAGAAATCCGTCCACGTCACCACACAATCAGTTGTTTTGGTGAATTGCAAGCTAACAAAACAGCTGATTGCGTGGTGTCCCAATGGCGACAGCTTCTCTGTCGGCCTCTCACAGCCCCCAGGAAGCTGACGGAATGCCGCCACCTGCCATTCAGTGTGCCTTCCTGGTAAAACATTTCAATAAATAAAAAAATAAAAAAATAAAAAAAAGCAGACAGCGTGCCCAATCAACCTGTCAGTATGACCCCCTCCCCAGTTCATTTGCCGATGGGATAGCCCAATCCTCGTCGGCATAATGCACCCCCCATGGCTCATGCATTCCACCCCAGCACACTGTATGGCTGACGGGGGTGACCAATCCCCTATTGGCTCCACTGCCCCCCCAAACAAACTTCCACCTACCACTCTGGGAGACCACCCCAGCATGGCAAAAGCCTCCTTGGCCATCGGGGGTGCCCAATCCCACATCAGCTCCCCTGCCCCCCCAAACAAACTGCCTGGTGCCACACTGGGAGCCCACCCCACTGTGGCAAAAGTCCCCCGTTGTTTTAAAAAATAAAGACCTAGAAGAAAAAAAAAGTCCCTCATTGATTCTCTTCCCCCTTCCCCAACCTGTGCCCACCATCTGCATACCCCACCTTCCCACACCCCCACCTCACCCCATATTTACCTCCAGAGCCCAGCGCAATGATCTTTGGTGGACCGGGAACACATCTATACTCTTCAAAGCCAACCACGAACCAAAGAAATACCGGTAAGCTGTATAATGGCATAAATTGTTTTTTTTTTTAACTTTGGTGCATATCTCGGCCATTTTGGGGTATTTTTTCACCAAATTTTCAACATGTGGTTCTTGGGACCCCACCTCATGAACTCAGTCACTGTCATGTTGTTATTCAGTCCCAAAAGTTGATTTCTTGGTCACTGCATGGAACCACCTTTCAGGACCGATTAACGAAACAACAGTGTCACAGTTCATGAGGTAGGCCCCCCAAACCCCCATGTTGATGATTTGGTGAAAAAATTCCCAACAATGACTGTTTTATGAGTGTGCATTGAGCAGTTCCTATACCTGGTAACTTCAATCATTTTCATATTTTCACTCCAGATTTTCAACATTGCCATTTTACCACACTTCTTTTTATTTTTATTTATTTATTAAATTCTCGGATTATAAATACCTTTGAGCAGAAACTGCTCGTTTACAAAGGTTCCACGTCAAAGGATGAGGGTCAACATACATACAAAGGTAGTAAAGAATGCACAATAAACAACCAAAACAACTAAAAGAAAAAATAAAGATACTCGGTTATAACATACTTTGAGATAATATTCATAAAACGGCAGCTTGAGTAGGCAGCTGGCTGCGGTAACAATAAGAGAAAGAGGGCACCATAGGCAGTTAGTATTGCAGGCATGCGACCAGGAGAGGAAGTTGGCAGGCTAATGGGCCACTGTCCGATGGTAGTGGAAAATGTCTTGTACCAGTGGAGAAGTGAAGCAGGAAAGGAGTCACAAGGAAGGCCCAGTGCCAGAGGGAATGAGATTGGGAAAGGGCAGGCTGTGAGACATGAGTGAGCTGGGAGGTGTTTAGAGAGAACTCTGTTCAACAAAGCAGTCACATTGAGTGGTAGAGGTGAGGTAAGGTTTGAGATTCCTTTTGAAGGTCCAAGTGTAGCAGAGGAAAGTGATTCTTTATTGAGGGAACTGAACCATTGAGCAGCTCTATAAATAAAGGACCACTGACCCATGGAGGTACGACATCTGGGAACCTGAAAGGTTAGAGATTGGGCACCACGTGTTTGTTGAGTGCCACTGTAGGTAGTAAGGAGTGAGCTAACACCAGGTGGCATGAGACCAAGGAGAATCTTTTTGGTAAGTAAGCAGGTCTGGTATTGTATTCTGTTGCGTAGGGGTAGCCAGCTGGCCTGTGCATAGAGGTCACAGGTGTGAGTTTGTCAGGCTGCACCCATCAGTAGTCTACAGGCTTTGTTGAGAGCAACTGAGATCCTGCGGAGGGCACTTGTTGGGGCAGAGCCATAGATGGCAAGGCCGTAGTCAATGATAGAGGTGACAGAGCTGTAGATGGCTAGTTTAAGGGCATCTGCAGGCATACAGTGCTTGTGTTTGTGTAGTAGTTCAATCCGTATATTGGCGGTCTTGGCAACAGTGTCAATATGCCGAGTGTAGGAGAGAGTACTATCCAGGGTAATACCAAGGTACTTGAACTCCTTGACATGTTCGAGTGGGTTCCCAGCGTGGTTCTTGATGGTGAGGGACAGAGAGTTGTGCCTGCTCTGTCAGTTACAGAAGGACATGGCTTTAGTATTGCTGTGGTTCAGGACAAGTTTATGAGAATTGAACCAGTCTTTGATGCGTTTGAAGTCGAGCTGCAGCTGGGATTCAAGGACTGTAATGTCATGGTGGCTGGAAAACAGGACTGCATCGTCTGCGTATAGTAATATTTTTTGGTGGCAGGCACTGGGGAGATTATTGATGAAGAGGGAGAAGAGTAGAGGGCCCAGAATAGACCCCTGGGGGACTCCGGAGCGGACCGGTTTCTCATCCGAAGAGATCCCTGCAATTCTTACACGTTGGATCCGATTATCAAGGTAGCTGGTGAACCATGGAAGGGCATCGCTGGAGATCCCAATGGAGGACAGTTGCTTGAGCAGTAGGGGGTGGTTAACTGTGTTGAATGCCTTGGTAAGGTCTATAAATACTGCCCCTCCACAATTCCCTTTGTCAAGCGTGGCATGGATGAAGGTTGTAAATTCCAGTAGTGCAGTGGTGGTGCTGTGCCCTTTTCTGAAGCCATGCTGCTCTGGGCACTGTACATTGTACTTATCCAGGAATTCAGCTAGTTGGTCCGACACTATTCGCTCCAGCGCTTTGGATAGTGGGGGGAGGAGTGAGATAGGTCTGTAATTGGTGTGCAGTGTCCTATCTCCGCTTTTGTGAACCGGTGTGACAGTGGCTTTCTTCCAGAGAGAGGGGAAATGGCTCAATCTAAGCGAGAGATTAAAGATCTTTGTAAGTGGTTCTAAGATTTCATCGAGGACTTGTGCCAGCAGTTTCAGGTCAAGGGAGTCACCACTGTACCCTTGTTTGCCGATGGCCTTTTGAATGTATTTTCTAGCTACTTGTGGTGGGACCTCTTTAAAAAAACTTTGGGGTTGTACGTTCTAGTTGGGGGGTAACTTGGGAGGAGCTGGAGGGGAGGTCATCGAAAAATTTGGTGGAAGGACACTGTCCAGGTTTGTAAATGCATTATTAAAAGTGCTGGTGATGATACCTAGGTCGAGTGTAGGAGTGCCATGAAGGTTGAGCATAGTGGGTGGTGCTTTAGGATCCTTGCCTGTGAGTTCTTTCATGTTGTTCCAGAATGTGTTTCCCTGGCCCCAAGAGTTGGTCAGAGCCTCTTTGTAATAGCTGCTTTTAGCATTCCGTATTCTTTGAGTGCAATCATTTCTGGCTGCTTTGTATAATTGTATGTTTACTTGCATTGGAGTTGCACGAGCACAATGCCAGAGGTGGTCTCTGTGCTTGAGCAGAGTTAAAAGGTCAGTAGTAACCCAGGGGTTGGTCTGTCCTTTGACCTTCATCTTTTTCACTGGTGCATAGATGTCACAGGCTTCGTTGAAATGTTTGATAAATATGTCCAGAGCTTTGTTGGTGTCATTGAGAGTCAAGCACTTCCCAGTTCAGCCTGGTTAGATGGGATTTTAATAGCTGGAGGTGCCCTTGTTTGATAACCCTGGCATAGATAAGCTTGGGAGGGGGCTTGTGGTATTTGTTTGACCAGGAACAGATCACAGGCGAGTGGTCACTTATTGTATCCGGGAGTACAGAAACATTGGAGATGCGTTCAGGGTGGTTAGATAGAATCCAGTCTAGAAGCGTAAGGGAGCCTGTCCTATAGTTACACCTAGTGGGGCATTGACCAGTTGAGTGAGGTGATGCACCGCGGCTGCATCCTTATAGGTTGCGGCCTCAGTGGAGAGCCAGTTAATGTTAAAATCACCCATGATTATGGTTTCAGAATTATGTTGCTGGACCTTAGATATTCCATGATGCTATGAAGCCAGCAGCTTGGTCTCTTGGGAGTAGGTAAACCGAGATGACAGTGAGTTCCTTGTTATGTGCACCAAGGAGGATTTTGATTGTGAGGACCTGAGAGGAGTTGCTCAGGCTGGGGGATGGGATGATGTGACCCATAAGGGTATCCTTAAGATAGATGGCAGCCCCTGCCCGTTGTAATCCTGTCTTGCCTGAAAATGCAGTAGCCAGGGATAGAGACTGAGTATCAGGGATTTTAGGGTTTAGCCATGTTTCCACAACTGAGAGGACATCAGGGTTGTGCTGTAGGATCCATGTTTGAGGAGTCAAGTTTGTTGAGGATGCTGCAGGCATTGATGGATGCCATGGTGAGTGTCCCTGTCCTTCTGCTTGGTGCCACTGCTGGCTGCCCAGGTGGTCCTGGGTTGGGGTGAACATTTCCTGAGAGCAGGAGCAGCATAAGGAGAATTTGTAGGAGAAAGGATTTCAGCATCTTGTAGATACCTGGTGGTTAAGTCATAAGCCAAAAGAAATTATCAACAGCTGAGGTCCAGAGTCACAGAATGTGTTAGAATTCTGCAGGTGATGAACTGTGCCTGTGCATATGCAGGATGTGAAATCCTTTGTCTGCATGCTTCTTTGTCATTCAAAGAGGTTGTTGAAAAGCCAACATACAGATCATGGAGCAGGTCAGACGAAAATGTGGATTCAAGCAGACCTAGAGTCACTGAGTTTGTCAGACTTAATTGCTTGACTTATGTTTTGCTAGGGATAGCTTCCAAAAGTTGATTTTAAATGAAAATGCAGATACCTGGTTGTGATGTTTTGCAGGAATCCAGTTCAGGAGACTTTCACGGATGTAGTGAGCAAGAATGGTGTAGTTACTCCAAGCAGAAAACATGTAAATCCACAAAACTAAGCTACAGACACAGACAAGCAGCCACTACAAACATACCTCCAGCATAAAAGATTAACACAGATTAACCTTTTTATGAACAGTACAGCTGTCATTTTTCACATCTCACCTGAAATGTGTTTCCACACATGTAGCGCACGATGGCACGGTCAGTGTGTGAAATCAATGTTCAGGACAGATTAAGAATATCACAGTGACACTGTTCATGAGGTAGGCCCCCAAAAACCCTATGTTGAGAATTTGGTGAAAAGATTCCTCAAAATGACTGTTTTACTAGCATGTGTTGCACAGTTCCTATGCACGCTGGTAACTTCAAGCATTTTTTATGGCCAGATTTTCAGCATTGCCATTTTGCCACACTTCCTTATGAACAGTACAACTGTCATTTTTCACATCTCACCAGAAATGTGTTTTTGCACATGTAGCTCACAATGGCGTGGTTGGTGTGTGAAATCAATGTTCAGGATTGATTAAGAAAATCACAGTGAGTTCATGAGCAGAGATCTTAAACTGAATATGTTGAAAATTTGGTGACAAAAGTCCATAAAATGACTGTGTTACGAGCGTGCATTGTGCAATTTCCATGCACCCTCGTAAGTTCACAAATTCATAATCTTTTCAGTCCAGATTTTCAACATTGCCATTTTTCTACACCTCCTTATGAACAGTACAGCTGTTATTTTTCACACCATGGCCAAAATGTGTTTTTGCACTTCTGGCGCAGGATAGCACGGTCGCTGTGGGAAATCAGTGATCGGGATAGATTACCCAGATCATAGTGACACTGTTCATGAGTGGAGGTCCCAAAATGGCTATGTTGAAAATCTGTTGTAAAAAAAACCCCAAAACTAATTACATTACGGGTGTGCGTTGCGCAGTTTTTTTATATTTTCACTACAGATTTTCAACATTGACATTTATTACACCTCCTCATGAACAGTACAGCTGTCATTTTTCACATCCTGTTTGAAATGTGTTTTGCACCTGTGGCTCCAAATGGCGCAGTCACTGTGCAAAATCACTTTGAGGCTAATGAACTGATAGTGTCACTGTTCATGCAGTGGGATCACAAAAGCCCATGTTATAAACTTGGAGTAAAATACCAAGAACGCCCAGGGTGTAAGAGCTTTCAGCCATAATGCCTACCCTGTAGGGACTGACAGGTGTCAGGGGCATGACTTGGGATAGTTGACAGTAATGTCTACATGCCATTCCATCCCCACCCTGCAGCCAGTGGCAGGCATCGAGGCACGCCTTGGATCCTTTGGGTCTTGCAGAGTTCACCCTCATTCTGTACTGCACCCATTTCAGTGTATTTTCTTATGGAATGAGGTGAGTGTAAAGCCTGAACACTTGAAAGCACACCTTGACACTTGTAAGTGTCTGTAGGGTAGGGTGAGGTGAAATGTCTTGACCGTTATGGGCAATGACCCAAAGGCACACCCCAATGCCTGTCCATCTCTGCAGAGTGGGGGTGGAGTTGGCGTCAGTTCAATACTTCACTGCCATTCCTATACTGCATCTGTCTAACTCCTGCACTTCCACTGCTAATGACAGCAAGCAACACTTGGCATTGACAAATGCTTGTTATTTTTAATTTAACAAACAAGCACAACTAGCTTAACCCCCCAACCCTTTGTGCCATACGTTCCCATCCCTCTCACCTCCTAGATAGTTTTTATAATGAATACCCCTCCCATCTGCCTGCTAGCACCCTTCTTCATGTTCCCCCATCTGCAGATTTATGAGATTTTCCCTTCCAGCACCCACAAGCCAAAACACACTCCTCCTGTCTCCCCCCTACCTGGACAAACCAAATGTTTAACTCCTCTCCCTTTTCCCAGCCCCCCTCTGGCTTGCATCATCCTCTCCCCCCAGGACCCCCCCAAAAAAATCTACTTTTGCTTGAACTGTAAAAGAAAAAAAAGATCCCCCGGTGTCTGCTTTGTTTAATGTCGGTATCCATAGTGGTGGCATGAATGAATGGTGCTGTCTTTACTTATAGTAAAACCTGATTGGCTGAAACTGATGAATGAATTAATTTGTTGGAAAATTGGCAACTCGCATAGGTTTGACACACAAAGCTGGGCATTTTGCTGGGCAAAAACTATGGGAATAGCAGCTGCCAGGGAACTGAAGTTGGCAGAATTCATGAAGCGATTTACAAAGGGAATTTTTCTGACCTTGCCCACCACTACTCACAAAACATAAAGTACAGAAGTCACGTGCACAGTCCCTGTCATTCAGGAGGCAGTCAGCTGAGGTGATATAGTGGATGGGCTCTACCAGTTACTATCTACGATGACAGATGGTGGCATCTGTGAGTGGTGACAAGGAGGAGGTGTGGGCTGGTGGGTCCTGAGCAGATGGGAGATGAGTCAGTTTGTCATTCAGAGGTGGGGGTCTGGGAGATGGGGTACCACTGACCACCAATGAGATTCTTGTACTATAGTTATGGCTGTATCAGGGGTTATTGGTAGATGGTACGCTGGCCACTGATGAGCAGTTATAGAGTTATGGCTATACTGGTGATGGGGGTTTGATATTGCAAGGAACTGACAGCTTCTGCTGCCAGTTCAGTACTAGGCACTTGGCCAGTGGGGATGGGAGTTGCACACCACTGTACACAGAGTTATGGGTAATGTTTTGGCAGCATTAAATAGCACTGTGACCAAAGCTGTTTAGAGCTGCCAAACAATATGAATTCACCGATATGCCCTATATGCAAGCAGGATGGGCACAGTAGTATATTCCATGCTATATTGCTGTCAGACCAGTGATGCACACCAGCACCCTTTGAATATAACCCCAGACCTGTTGTATAGCACTATTCTCAATAAGCACATCACTAACATGGTTAGCACCACACTAATCTTTTGAATACAGGGTCCTATTAGCCTGCTGGCTGTTGCTACAATAAAATGTCCCTAAACTACTGATAGGCTAGAAAAGGCTATGGGTCCCAGAGAAAATTATCATAGGCTGCAGATTGCCAGTACAGTTCAAGTGCACTGTTTAAATTTTGTTTTCAACCCTTCTAAACTATTTAAGCATATTCTGCTCCAGTTGTTCAAAATCATTTGAAGCATTTGTACTTCACTAATTTAGGGAGGGATGTGTTTTCCTGAATGTGTTTAATCATCATCCTAATGGTAATATAGTTTTCAGTCATGCCATATTAAATGTGACCCAGTGCCTTCTAAGGAAGGGAATGAGATTTGTGGTGTCTCTTGTGATTTGTAACCAATCTGAATTTGTCAGCAAACACTGGGAAATTTAGTAGATGCTGTCTACGCAGACTACCCCAGCAGGGGCAGGAGATGCAGGCAACACTAACACCAAAAAGCAGATCAAACGCAGCACAAAATGTGAGTCATGCAGGTGCACAGAGTAGGATCTTTGTGTGAAAATAATACAGGATGTTTACAGATATAATGCTATTTGCAAAATATTGCTTAACAGTATTTTCCACAGCCCCTGGCTAAACCCTACATTTTCTTTTTACATGAAGACTTTTTTTTTGCCTCACTCTTCTTTAAATCTGGCTGTAGAGCTAAGACTTTCTGCTTTTCCATCAGAGCACTCTAGCATTGCTTTCTCAATTCTGGCAGACAGCTCTCAGGAAGTCCTTGGGGATCGGACATCTTGGTGTGTCAGCCCGATCTTGTGGAATGACCTTCCCTCTGAGGTAAAAGGTGCTCCTTTGTTGACCCTTTTTAAATCCTATTTTAAAAACTGTTTTCTGTGAGCTGTGGGTCTGTTATTAAACTATAACTGTATTAATTTATACTTCTTTAATTTCAATATTTATTATTTAATTTCAATATTTATTTTATTTGTTTTGAAATTAATGTATTTTACTCTTTGTGAGATGCCCAGAGCCCCTGTGATTGGACACCCTGTAAATAAAACTGCCTTGCCTTTTATTGCCTCTCCTTTGTTGCATTTATAATACTGGCCAGGTCTGCTGACAAGGTATGAAGTGACCTGCTTACCTGTGCACATATCTAGAGATGCAGCAAAATTAAATTTCATGGGCAAAATTGCAAATCTCACCAGGCAAAGATTTCACAAAATTCACACATTATGTGAAATATTTTGAAGTAAATACAGAATTTCACCCACAAAATCGGAGTTTAGCCTACAAGTGGTGAAATTCCACCGTTCACGGAAAAATGCTGCATTTGTTGGTGAAATTCTGCATTTGTCAGCAGAATTGCATTTCTTACCCACACAATATTTAGCAAAATTCATGCATTTCACAAACTGTTTCACGAGGATGAAATGCAAAATTCTGCCAGCAAAATGAGGAATTTTGGCAGTGAAATGCAGAATTTCACCTGTGAATCATGGAATTTTGCCACTCACGGGAAAATTCTACCATTCACAGGTGAAATTCTGCATTTCACACCCACAAAATATTTCACAAATGTGCAGATTTCACAAAGTTTATTGTAGAATGGAATTGGTTAATTTCTCTCATGTCTTTACATATCCTTTCTAGGACTGTGTGAATAACAAATATTAATTCTCAAATACCATGAATAAGGTGCTAATGACAGAACGCTGAGTTGTTTGTTGTTGTTATTTTATTTGCGGTTCTCGTATTTGAGAAAGTACAACAAATTTTAACATTTAAAGATAAACAAACCTCATGCCCTCACCAATTGACAGTATTAGTCCCTTGGAAACCCCTTCAGTCATTTCCTGCCTTCTACACTCTTTTCTGTTCTCTCACATGCACTTGTTTTAAAAATAATATGCCAGCTCCTGGCACTATATTAGAAATTAACAATGTCTTTTAACACATGCTCCCTTCATAGTCAACCTCCTGTTCCCAAGATATCACTATTTAACTATGACCCCTAATGTCTTGATCTTAAACTATAATTTTTGGGTACAGAATAGTAATCAAAATCCTGATAAACCCAGTCCCACACCCATACAGCATGTCAACTCCATTGAATCTAGTACAACCATCTCAGCAAGTTGGATGCATGACTGGCAGGAGGAGGAGCAGATCAACCTGTGTTATTGGTAATGCTACGAGAATACCCACTGCTAAATAATTATATTTGGGGAACTGTGGGGGATGACTAGGAATGGGAGAGAATAAGTCTTAACCCTGTTGGCTCAGGGCATAGTGCTAGAAATTGGCTTTTTTTTAAATATGAAAATAAACACATATTTAAAGGACTTTCAAGAAAGGAGTACATGGAATGGATGGGTGGCTTGGAGGGCATAATCAATGCTAGAGAGATTCAAATTGTTGGACTGTTGGGACAAACTGGATGAGTTATTCAAGTCTTTTGCTGTCCTCATTGGTGTGTGTCTGTGTGTGTGTGTGTGTGTGTGTGTAAACAAGGAAGCATGGTGATGGGCAAGAAAAGATTGGGATGGGAGAGAGGACCAAGGAAGTAGTCCCAGTCATCTGAGGAGGAGGAATGGAGTGTTTTTCTTCTTCAAATTTTAGCCTCACATGGAAATACAGAGTTCTGAATATCTAGGCCTGGATATTCAAAGAGGTTGCGCATGGTGCAACAGAGTTGTGCCGGCTCAACCCCACATTGCGCCCCAATGGGATATTGGAAAGGCTGCCTGGTGCAGTGCAAATCCCGATGCACTGGGGCACAATGTAATCATATGTAGTGCAGATGTAGGGTCATTCCATGCATATGCAGCACATCCCGATATTTAGCCCAGGACGTGCGACATATATGCTGGCGCAACCCTGCATTGCACTGCATGGGGGGCTCAAAGTTGAGCCTGTGAAAAGTGGGAACAACTCCTGGCTACCCACAGGCAGGCTGCTGTATTGCAGGGCACAACACAGCAGACGCTAGCCATGGGTGGCCTCCCACCCACCCAGAACACCATCCACAAGCACACATAGCACCTTGGTGGTCTAGTGGTACCCTCTCCCTCCCGTGTCCCTGATCACCAGAATATAACAAGTATATAAATCTCTGGTGGTCTAGTGGAACCCCTCTCCCTCCCGTGTCCCCTATCACTGGAATATGACATGTCTATAAATCCCTGGTAGTCTAGTGGAACCCCCCTCCCTCCCATGTCCCTGATCACCAGAATATGACATGTATTGAAATCCCTGGTAGTCTAGTGGAGCCCCCCTACCCATTGCTGTGATCATGGTACAGCGCCGCAACATACATCCTTGGTGATCCAGTGGTACCCCCTCCCACCCACACAGTCATTCACATAAATGGGACTGTCTAGTACAGTATGCACTGCAAGCCCATACTGTACCTGTCATTCAGTGGGTGGCCAGCGGTGTCTTGGGTGGGTTGCAGCCTCCCATCGATGGCGGGAGTGGGGTGGGTAGGGGATCTGTGTGGGTGGGAGGGTGGGGTTCCACTGGATCACTAGGGACGCATGTTACAGCGCTGTACCATGATCGTGGCAATGGTTGGGAGGGTACACTAGACTACTAGGGATTTCAATACATGTCATATTCCAGTGATTGGGGACACTGGATGGAGAAGAGTTCCACTAGACTACCAGGGATTTCAATACGTGTCATATTCCAGTGATTGGGACACGGGAGGGAGGGAGGTGCCACTAGACTACCAGAGAATTGTTGTACTGCATTTTACCGTGATCGTGGCTACGAGGCAGGGGATGCCCCAGGAGCCCCACTGTGCATGGGTCATTCTGTGCAAGGTGCCAGGCGCATTTTGCCAGGCTGCCCTGTGCAAGGCATGCAAATGAGGCCATAATGACATGCAAATAGTCCCATTTGCACCTTGCATATATTATGGCCTCATTTGCATGCCCTCTGCTGAAGATCGTGGGTGATGCACCTAGCGCAACTGCAGTTGTGCTAGGGCATCCCTGTGCTCCCTATCCATGGCTTGCACTGGCACAGTGCCACTGCGCCGTGCACAGTCTGTGCCATATTAAACGATGCTGCACCATGGTGCATCATCGTTGAATATCACCTGGTTTTGGCCCCAGTGCATCCCAGTTGCCCTGCACCCAGGCTTGCGCCACTGCCTGGCGCAGTCTGAATATCTGGGTCCTAGTATGTAGGGGTGTTGAGCACGCAAAAAAGTATTTACACCCTCCAAGTCCCACACAATAAATCAGAGCCCCACTCCCACCAAGAGCTGCTCTTTCAGCAAACAAACTCTTAAACTGAACTCCAAGCAGGACTGTTTGTAGTTTCAAGCAATCAAACATAAAATAGGTACCTTTTTAACTTAAAATCACTTCCATTTGTAAATAAACCAGATTGTAGGCACAAACAGCACAGCTGTAACTACCTATTCTGGTAATGTGTACTTTTTTTTGCATTTAGTCAACTTCAGAGGCATATTCATTGTAGTGATTTGGTTGCATGATGTCACTGATGATGTCAGTGATAGTGCGTTTAGGTCTTGGCTTCGTGTTTCAACCCTATGCAAGCCTGGGTTCGATTTCCAGTGTGGAACTTTTTTGTCTCATTCCAGTCATATAGTATGAGAAATTGTTACTTGCTATTGCTGATGTTAGTGATATATTTTCAGCAAGGTTTGATATTCTGTATTGCTAATAACTTGAAAAGGTCCAGCTCAAACTTTTTGTTATTTATTTGGTTTTGTTGACCGGGCAAGTGCGCTAGCCATCAAGTGACTATTTTCAGGCACGACCGGGAGGTACAGATTCACAGAACACAGTGATACATAAGAGATTACACAAAGCAGGATACATTTGCAGGATACATAAGAAATTACACAGAGCAGGATACATTTGCAAGGACAAAAGTCACACAGTGTAGTCAAACATAGCAATAAGGATAAAATTACATGTATTCAGTTGTTGAGAACTAGGGGAGAGGTGGTAGGGGACAGGTGTAGGGTAGGGCAGGAGATGGAGACAGGGGGTGGTGGGCGAATAGCAAAAGGAGGACAGGAGGGAGGTTATGTTGCCAAGTGCGCATTAGCGGGAGAAGGTTATCACCAGGCCGGACGGTGGAACCGGAGTCTGCAAGAGAAACGGAGAGGTCGGGGAACAGGACAGTGAAGCTATGGGTGCAAAAACAGAGAGGGAGAGAGGTGATGCAGGGGAGGACGGTGGGGGACTAGGTGCAAGGGTGAGGAGGATTTGAACTAAAGGAATGGGGGAGGGAGGGTAGGGTGGGAAGGGCAGGGTATAGGGAAAGGATGAAGGGCATGGAACAGATAGGGAAATGAGTGGGGTAGGGAGATAGAGTGCACCTAGTAAGAGCGCAGCGGAGCAGAAGAAGGGAGGAGGACAAGAGGCAGGCGGTGAAACCGGCATTGGCAGGGTAGAGTAGTAACCCGCGTCGAGCCGGGGAACTACAAGACGGCAGGAGAGAGAGGGGAGTCACGCAAACTGGTGGGAGGCGGTATAAAATAGGAGAGGGAGGGGTGAGGACTGAGCATAGGAGAAGAGGAAGAAAAAGAAGGAGGAAAGCTGGCAGGGAGAGGGGCAGAAAGGTGAAAGAAAGGTGGGAAGGGTGGTGGCAAGTTACGGCATTGGTGGTACAAGGTAGCAACCTGTTACCGGGCCAGTGGAACCGAAAGACGGCAGAGAGGGGAGTGGAGGGCGGTTAGAGGGGGAGTGAGGCGGCAAAGAGCAGGAGAGGGGAGGGGCAGTAAAAAGGGAGGGGGTAATGACGGGGTACTGGAGAAATGGCTAGGGAAGGGAAGAGAGCGGGGCTGGGAAAGCAAGTGTTACAGGAACAGAGGGTGCAGGATAAGGAATGAAGGTGGGAGAAAACAGCTCAGGAGCGAGGGCAAGCTAAGTGACTAGGCAGTAATTAGAGAGCTTTACAATTGGCATCAGAACAACAATGTTATACAGTATCAACAAACATGAAACATAAAAAGCAAAAACAACCAAGAATAAAAAGCGCAAGTGCCTATAATACATAATAGGGAGGGAGGAGAACAGGTTAGGAGCATGGGATTCAAGAGGATCAAAACAAACACATTTGTCCATCAAGGTAAGGAAAGCTCTGAGATTGTGCTTAAATGCATCATGAGAAGGAGCATTTCTTAGTCCCTGGGCAGCAAGTTCCAAAAGTGAGGGCAGCATAACTGAAGGCTCCCGAGCCCTTTTTGTGCAGCAGAGAGGAATATTCAATAAGGACTTGTCAGAGGATCTAAGGTCCCGTGAAGGTATAACCGTTGGAGTAGTTTTGAGAGCTCAGCTGGCTTTGATGCTCTGATGATGGTGACCGAAAGGTTGCAGAGGTAATTGCCTGGTGGAGGAGGGAGATAGCCAGCCCAGGTCTTTGTATAGCTGACAATGGTGCTTAGGCGCGGTGCTTTAGCCGCATACCTGCAAACATTGTTGAAGGTGGTGTCCCTATTGCAGAGCAGTTTTGCTGGCCATGGTTAGGATGGGAGCACCGAGGTGAGGGTTGGTAACAGGATTCCTCTAGCAATTGCCAGTTTAGCGGCAGGGTAAGCAGGTAGTTAGTCCTGTAAGTAGCCCCTAGCTTACAATTGACAGATTTACAAGTTTCCTGGATGTGCAGCTTTAGGTCAAGATTTTGGTCAAGGTGAATGCCCAAGTAGCGAAAAGAGCTAACAGACTCAGAGGGTTACCATTAATGTCAGGCACAGAGAGAAGAAGAGCAGGTTCTTAATTTGTGTGGGATCCAAATAGCATGGCTTTAGTTTTATTGGAGTTAAGGACAAGGCGTTGGGTGTGTAGCTAGCGCTGCACCAAGTGGAAGTCTGTGGTAGGGCAGCATTCAGGTTGGTGATATTGTCAGAGTGGCATAGATGACCAGGTCATCAGCATAAAGTAGTGAGTGGCCAGAGGTTACTACATCAGGAGATTGTTTACAAATAGTGAGAAGAGGAGAGGACCGAGAATGGAGCCCTGAGGGACGCCAATATTGATAACAGCACTGTCAGAGATCGCCAAGTTGAATTTCACTGCTTGAGTCCTGTTGGCAAGGTAGCTGCTGAACCAGGTAGTGACAGGGTAGGAGAAGCCCAGATTTCTGAGGGAGGCAAGTAGTAAGGATGGTCAACAAGGTCGAACGCTTTAGTGAGTTCGATGAAAACAGCCCCTGTTAGCTTCCCTTGTCCATGTTGGTAAGAATGTCAGAGGAGAATTTTGCTAGTCAATCATGGTGCTGTGGTGTTTTCTAAAGCTGTGCTGTGCTGTATTGAGTAAGTTGGAGTTTTCAACGTAATTCGGTAACTTGAATAGAGACTAATTTCTCAAGGATCTTGCTAAGGACTGATAGTATAGCAATTGGTCTGTAGTTGGTCGTCATTTTTGCTGCCTTTTAAACACGGGAGTAATTCTGTGGCCTTCCAGATTTCAGGGACAGAGCCATTGGAGAGGGATAGGGTGAAGATTCTAGCTATAGGTCCAGATATGAGGTGAGCAGCCATCTTTAATAGACGGGTTCCATTCCATCAGAGCCGGGCTGGTATTGTCAGAGATAGCCTGAGCAGCTTGAAGACTTGATGCCTGGTGACCGCTTGAAGTAGAATGGTTTAGATGAGGTAGGTGAATCACCAGGGAATGTTGAGTTCAGTTGTGTAGGAGATTGAAGGGAAGCTGTGTAGGCAGATAGGTCGGAAAACTGCTGGTTAAACGCGTTTGCAATAGTGAAGGAGTCATTACAGTGGACACCTTGCAGGACCATTTCTGAGGGGTGACAGCCATGAGATCCTAAAAGTTTTAATGTGGCTCCAAAATTTCGAGGGTCGTTGGAGGAGTTAGTCAGCAGGTTTTGACAGTATATGCTTTTAGCCTGCCTGATGCGCCTTTTGCAATCATTTCTATACTGCTTGTACAGGATAAGATCCAGGGGGAGCCCAGATTTTTTGTATTGTTTCCATTGCTTATCTCGGACTTTTAACTTACATAGGAGTTCTTTATTTAGCCATCTTGACTGCTGACCTCTGACTCTTCTTTTTACCTTTGGGAGGTGTTTCTTTTGTACTTCGCCAAACTTGGTGAGAAATATGTTAAGGGCAGTGTCAACATTGGAGGTGGAGAAAACGTCAGTCCAGTCTATGTCAGATATGTCAGATAAGAAGGCTTGTGTATCGAGGGCAGCATAGTTCGTGAAGGTAATCAGTCGTGGTTGAGGGAGCAGGCGGTGGGCAGGGCGCCAGTGACAGAAGGTGGTGGTGATCTGTAAGTGAGTCAGCCAGGACGGTAGCTTTGGAAACATGATCCAGTCTATTTGTAAGGATCCAGTCCAGTAACGACCTGATAGTGAAGACGTGGTTCTAGTGCAGATAGTTATAAGTTGGTGAAAATTGTGCTTCTGGATCAAAGATGCAAGGAGATTGTGATGTGGGCCCAGCCAGTTCAGGTTCAAGTCACCGAGGAGGAGTGTTTCATTTGTTTTACATTTTGAGAAGCTTACTGCAGTAGGTTCTGGAGACCGTTCAGCCCACTGGTTGGCGGGTTATACACACAAACGATATGTAGGTGTTTTGACCCGAGTGTCAGGGTTGCATGCAGCGCTTCACATAGCATGAGGGAATCAGGGTTAGGTAGGACGCTAAGAGACAGATGACTTTTATAGTAAATAGCGACCCCACCCCCTTGGACCCAGATCGATCTCACCGAAGAATATTATACCCAGGTAGAGGGCAGGAGGTATCGGATACAGTAGGTTTCAACCAGGTTTCGGTGAGGCATAGTATGTCAGGATCCACCAACTTAGCCCAGGCTTCAAGTTCAGCCAGGTGACTCAGGAGGCTTCTAATGTTCATATGGGCTAGTACCAGGCCTTTTTAGTGCTAGTTGAGGTAGAGAGTGGGGTGCAGAGTTTGGGACCAGGATTAGATTCAATATCACCAGATAGCAGGCGGAGCCTCTGAGCCAGGTGTATAAACATGTCTACAGGGAACATGCCTGGCTTAATTTTAGGTATGCGACTGCCCAAGAGATAGAAGTGGAGGGACAGGTAGGTACAACCCCTTTTGAGTAGTATAAGTATAAGTACATAACAGGAGAGACAGGAGTATATACCTGGTGGTTAAGTCACAAGCCAAAAGAAATGATCAACAGCTGAGGTACAGAGTCACAGAATGTGTTAGAATTCCTGAAGGTGATGAACTGTGACTGTGCATATGCAGGATGTGAAATCCTTTTGTCTGCATGCTTCTTTGTCATTCAAACAGGTTGTTGAAAAGCCCACATACAGATCATGGAGCAGGTCAGACGAAAATGTGGATTCAAGCAGACCTAGAGTCACTGAGTTTGTCAGACTTAGTTGCTTGACTCATGTTTTGCTAGGGATAGCTTCCAAAAAGTTGATTTTAAAATGAAAAATGCAGATACCTGGTGATGATGTTTTGCAGAAATCCAGTTCAGTAGACTTTCACGGATGTAGTGAGCAAGAATGGTGTAGTTACTCCAAGCAGAAAACCATGTAAATCCACTAAAACTAAGCTACAGACACAGATGTGTCTGCTTCCCTATCAGTCTTTGAGTTTTAAATGCAACTTAGGAAACATTACTTCAAAAAGACAGATCATTCATTACAAAATCTCACTACAGCTGGGGGGGCTGCACTCAGAACTGGATGTCTTTTGCCACAGTATGCATCTTCTGTCTAGGAAATGTAGTATAGTGCTAGTGCTACAGGCTAGCAAGCACTAGAGGGTAACAAGCTTGAGTTCTACTCCCACAGTGGATCTTTCTTCTTTCTCGTTGAAATATATGTAGTACGAGATAAATTGTTAGATGCCATTTCTAATTTTAATGATAGACTTCCTGCAAGGTTTCACATTCTATATAGCTGCTAACTTTTAAGAGTTCCAGTTCAGACTTTGATGTTTAAATGCAGGGTAGGAAACATTACTTCAAATAGACAGACTGTTCATTGTGAAAATTCACTGCAGCTATGTGTGTGTGTGGGGGAGGGGGCTGCAATCAGTGCTCGATGTCCTTTGCCACAGCATACATTTCTTCTTTAGGAAGTTTATTACAGTGGTAGAGCAGCAGGATATCAAGCAGTAGAAAGTAAAATGCCTAGATTCGATCCCCAGAGCAGAGAATCTCTTTTTCTTGACACTATAATTGATTGATGCTGTGTCTCAGACCCCATCCCCCAAGCCATTTCCTTTTCATTGTCAACAGAAACCTGTCAGACGTCTTTCTGGCTACATAATTATGGTAGTTCATATAGAACTTCTGTAGTGCCTTTAGTATCATTGGAACTTTGATTACATATCGCTTTAGTTTTGATCTAGTTTTTTATTCTTCTCCAGCCACAGTCAGACCATTTAACTGGCAGTTTCCCAGCTTTGTCTACCACTATCACCTGGCTAGCATCCTCCATCTCTCCAGTCAAGATCAGGTTGGGTTAATCCCCCATGGACACTCATATGGGGGCTGGGGATACACAGCAGTGAAGACTGATATCTGAGGCTATGGAAGTCTTTTTCCCAGTTTCTTCCTACCACTTTGCCTTTTGATCCTTTTTTTGTTTTGACGGTGTCATGCACAACTGGATATGCCTACCTCTCACAAGGGTGCTAGCTCACTGACCCATCATGAGGGACCACTGCAGCCCCAGACTGTGGTGGCATCCCTCTCCAGGCTGGGACATGTTACCACAGGCAGCAGTCTTATACAAGAGTCCATGCCCAAAGGTGGGAAATCAGCATCAGCATGTGGGGGCACTGCTCCTGGACTACCAGGCAGACAATTGATAGTTTTATGTAAGATGTTATGCCTTCAAGTGAAAAGTCAGATTATCCAGATAACCAGAACCCTTTACAATCCATTTTATATATGGTATAATTCTTTGTTGTTTTTAAGATGGACTTGACACTTTCTTAGTATGCAAAAAGGTAATTTTGTGAGCATAATAGCTTGAATGCAAAACCCATCTAACTCATATCCTGCCCAAAATAGTTCAGCTTATCTTTACAGCCACAGATCCATCCTTGACAACACAAATATGAATTTTAGGTTCTAAGAGTGAGTAAACAGCCCACTGCTGAATATGATCTGGCTTTCTGTTTGATTGCTTCCAGCTGATCTTCCCTTTTGAAATAAAAAAAAATGCCTTAGATTATTGCAGTCATTTGTATGGTTGAAAGTTAACTACAAATCAGGTGTATTATAATGTGCATTGAATTCAACAATCAATAATGGGCTCAAATATGTTTTTCCTTAGGATGCCTCTGGCAGGTGATGATAGCAGTGCTGGTGTATTGCATGCTTACAACAACCAGATACCCTCTGGTGGTGGTGACGATAGTTGGTAGTAGTCACTGTTGACTTTGCTGGGGCATGGCACGACTGCCTTAAAGCAATGGTTGGTTGACATCACCTTTCAGTAGAGGATCATCAGCACTCAAAGTAATGGTTGAATCCCATTACCAGTCTTAACAGTACATGAGGAATTGCACTTTATGTACTGGTGGAGCAGAAGAGGAGGAGAGGATCATCATGATCTTCCAGTGATGATGCAGCACTGTCTGTAATGAAGTGTTTGTGGAAAAGGAACTGAAGTAGCATTCAGGAATCACGGTGAAGATGTTATGAAGCTGTCAGTTTGGCAATAGGCACCATAATTATTTGTGACAGTGCAAGGAAATAGAAGTAGGATCTGACTAGTTCAGGAACTTAATGCATGGTGGTGGCAGGTGTCAACAATGTATTATGGCCCACATAGTATTTTTCTACATGTCCATGCCAGATGTTATCAGATGCACTCATTTTGTTTGGTCAATCAGTCACAGTGACTTGGGATTGAGACATGCAGGTGGTGTCTCAGTAGATGGTGCTGTAGGAGGTGTAACAGACATTGGGCATGAGCAAATGCAAAAACACACTTCCAATAAATGGCCAGCTTCTGACTTTCCTAAATTGACAAAGGCAAACCAAATGTAGCCCATGTGCTGTGTGCCAGTGGGCTACAACCCCTGCCTGTTGGGTACCACACAGGTTAAGGGGCCTGTGTCCTGCTATGGTGGTGATCGGAGGTTGTATCCCAAAGTAACAGTAAAAATACGTGGTGCCTCCATCCAGAGTAGGCTGACAGTGGGCCAGGTTTCTGCTAGGTACGACCCCCTGGGATGCAGTACCTATCCACCTCCCCTTCCAACCAGCCTACACACTGGATACCAATTTGTTCCCCAATACCATACACCACATATACATGACAGTAAGCTTTCACAAAATACCCTCCACACAGCAATTTCAACAAACAAAACACAGCTTTATTTTGGGGAAGGGCTAGGGGAGGGGGTACCTGGAGCAGGAATAGCTGTGAAAGGAAGATAAAGATTAGGGCAGTTGGCAGCAACAGGGCCTGTAGGCCAAAATATACCAGTGCCCAGTCCCACTGGTACCAGTGTAACCCCAGTTTAGTCTATAAGGGTTCCCTGTGATAGTGCAGGCCTGGTCAGCGCTGTGGGTTGGCTGGAGTTTGGGTCTTTGAAAAGTAATTAGAGGATGGAGTTTCAAAGTTAATTTTAAACCTTGGTTTGCAAAGAATCTTTCCCCAGTTCCCGTGATCAGGGCAAGCCCTGAGTTACTCATGGTTCTGAAGAGCTGAGCAGTCTCTGGAGCACAGATATTTCATCAGTTCAAAATCTGTAGTTTCAATCCAGAGAGGGCAGAAACAGATGGGCAGTAGTAGATGATGTGTAGACTCAAACTTGCTTGAAGGTCTGGCTGCTTGTCACTTTGATTGGAGATCTTGCAGCATGTCCCCTTCAGGCTGTTCAGGCCCATTACAGAGATCCCATGCAAGGCCTACCAAACAACAAAGTGCCCAGACCTAGGAGAGGCTCCACAGCCCGGCTCCCTCACAGGTTGAGAGTGCCCTGGCACTCCAGCATGTGCCAGTCATCACCTGCAGCCAGCAGACTCCACTCAGTAGAGGTTAGCAGGTTCCTTACCTGGCTCTGATTTGCAGCTGGAAATTCCCTGAGTCCACTTTTCTTTCAGACAGGAAAATGGCTCTGGTGTGCAGCCAGACAGTCTGCTTGGCATCAGATTCCAAAATCCAGATTGACTGTTTCACTCTACAAATGGATTTTAGCAGAAGACAGGTTCCTGAAGTGTAGGACACCTGCTCACCTTGTTCCTCTCATGGTTTCAACAATTTAGAACAGTATCCACTTTTACTCTGGCTCACATACACAGTTTTCAGCAAGCCTCTTCCTCCATGCGTGGTTTCCTCTCAGTCCCAACTGGGAGTGAAGGAAGACCAAGGGAGGGATAGTGAGGCTTAATAAAGGGGAGAGGGGTGGGCAGAGGGTGACTGTGAAAAGGCAGAGATACTGAACAAATATTTTTGCTCAGTATTTACAAATGAAGGGGGGGTACCTAAAACAAACAATAAAAACACTCTGGATACAGAAGTTGATAACAGCCCATTTACGAAGAAAGGGTTCTGAAAGAACTTTAAAACTGAAGGTGTACAAAGCAATGGGGCCTGATGAGATTCATCCCAGAATTCTAAAAAGAACTAAGGGTAGAACTAGTGACACCACTGACTACCCTCTTTAACAAATCATGGGAGGATGGGGTGGTACCTGAGGACTGGAGGAGGGCAGATGTGATTCCCCTTCACAAAGTGGAGCAAGGCAGAAGCAGGAAACTACAGACCTGTTAGTTTAATCTCAGTGATAGGGAAATGATAGAATCACTCTGAAGGAAGAATTGTCGAGTATCTAGAGGCCAGAGGGCACAGGACCCAAGGCAGCATGGATTCACAGTGGGAAGATCATGCCAGACGAATCTGATAGATTTCTTTGACCGGGTGACCAAAGCAGTAGATCAGGGAGGGGCTGTGGACATGACCTACCTAGACTTTAGCAAGGCATTTGGCACAGTCCCACACAAAAGATTAATATACAAGTTAGCCAGCCTGGAAGTGGGTCCCTAGATGACAGCCTGGGTAAAGAATTGACTGGAGAATAGGACACAGAGAGTAATAGTAAATGGAGTCCACTCTGAAGAGGGGGTTACTAATTGGGTACCGCGGGAGTTCAGTAGTAGGACCGGTCCTCTTCAATGTCTTTATAAGCTACATTGCAGAGGGACTGGAAGAAAAGTATGTCTCTTTGCATATGACACAAAGATCTGCAACAGAGTTGATGCACAAGGTGGGGTGGAAAGGATGAGAAGGGACTTAGCAAGGTTAGAGGAGGTCAAATGTATGGCAGCTTAGATTCAATGCTAAGAAGTGCAAGGTAATGCACCTGGGAAACAAAAACCCAGGGGAAGAGTACACAATGGGGGTGAGATACTAACAACAACAAAAATGGAAAGGGACCTTGGGTAGTCATATCAGATGACCTAAAGGTGGGCAAGCAATGTGAGAGGGCAGCAAGGAGGGCTGAGGGATACTGGGATGCATAGGAGAGGCATCACCAGTAGAAAACAAGGAAGTTATTATCCCTCTGTACAGACAGCTGGTCAGACCCCATCTGGAGTACTGCATGCAGTTCTGGAGACCCAATCTCCGCAAAGACATAGACAGGATGGAAGCTGTCCAGAGGAGGGCAATTAAAATGGTGCAGGGTCTGCACCGGAAGACATATGAAGAGAGACTTAAGGAGCTTAACATGTATAGCCTCGAGGAAAGGAGGGAGAGGGGGGACATAATAGAAACTTTCAAGTACCTCAAGGGAATCAACAAAGTCCAAGAGGGTAGCATCTTTCAAAAAAAGAGGTGTGCAAGAACAAGGGATCACAATTTGAAGATGGGGGTAGCTCAGAGGTAATTTAAGGAAGTATTTTTTCACAAAGAGGGTTGTGGATGCATGGAACGGCCTTCCAGAGGAGGTTGTGGAGTCAAAAACAGTGGTGGAATTCAAGCATGCATGGGACAGTCATAAGGCAATTCTAGGGGTGGGGTAGGAAGAAGTTGGCTGCTGGTTAACTAGGATCTGCAGCTTATCCATTAGGTAGGGAAATGGGCAGACTGGGTTGGCCAAGCAGTCCTTATCTGAAATCAAATTCTATGTTTCTATGTTTCTATGGTGCAAGATCATTGCAAGACACAAGCTCCTCAAGACCAACACTTTCCACCAGATGCCTGGAATGCTCAGGACAGATGCACAGTCCCTTTATACAGCAAAAATCTTTCACCTTTAATCCACAGACAAATTTCACTTTAAGTCCTGTGAAAGGTCTTTAGATATTTATCGCCACAGCACTGAGCGCCCCTTAACTCAATCAGAGCCACTCACAGACTGCCACAACTGTCCAAAATCTCCGGGATTTCACCTGAAAATCCTGCCCTCTGATTGGTCCAATCCTGTCATAGAAACTTAGAAACATAGAAGTTGACGGCAGATAAGGACCACAAGGCCCATCCAGTCTGCCCATTTCTTTTTCTACCTTATAAATGTGCCATCGGCCTTTGCTCTGTCAGTGACCTATCTATTCATAGTCATTTGTATTGCTCCCGTATGCCTATCCCATGCCTGTTTGAAGCCCTGCACTGTATTCATAGCCACCACTTCTTGTGGTAAGCCATTCCATGCATCTACCACCCTTTCTGTGAAAAAGAATTTCCTCACATTCCCCTTAATTGGCCTCCTCTAATCTCATGCTGTGTCCTCTTGTCCTGCTATTTTTCTTATATTTAAACATGTTAGACTCTTTCACCTTGTTTATGCCCTTAAGGTGTTTAAATGTCTCGATCATATCACCTCTCTCCTCCTTTGCTCAAGGGTATACATATTGAGCTCCATTAATCTGTCCTCATATGTCTTCTGATGCAGTCCCTGCACCATTTTGGTTGCCTTCTCTGGACTGCCTCAATTTGGTTAATGTCCTTGTGAAGGTGTGGCCTCCAATACTGCACGCAGTACTCAGATGGGGCCTAACCAATGTCTTGTACAGAGGATTATTACCTCCCTCTTACGACTTGTGATACCCTACTAATACACCCTAACACCCCTAGCCTTACCTACTGCTTTGGAGGTCTGCTTGGATGATTTTAGGTCATCAGTGATGATGATGCCCAAGTCTCTTTCTTCCTTTGTGACTGCTAGCAACTCCTTCCAGCCTATAAGTGGCTTCAGGGTTTCTCTTCCCTATGTGCATGATTTTGCACTTCTTTGCATTAAATCCAGTTGCCACTCTTCTGACCATTCTGCTAGTTTATCCAGATCTCTTCTCATTCTGCCCACCCCATCTGGATCATCTACTGTGTTGCAGATCTCGGTGTCATCTGCAAACAGACAAGCCTTACCCTCTAGTCCATCTGCAAGGTCACTAATGAAGATGTTGAATAGGACTGGCCCCAGGACTGATCCTGAGGTACCCACTTGTGACTTGCATCTCTTCTGACTGTATACCATTTACCACCACTCTCTGTTTCTGCCAGTCAACCAGTTTGCCACCCAGTTGACCAACTTCTGACCCACCCAGAGCCTACCTAACTATTTATCAATCTTCTATGTGGAACAGTGTCAAAAGCTTTGCTGAAGTCAAGGTAGGCTGACATCAACTGCTCCCCTTGGTCCACCACTCTGGTTACCCAGTCAAAGAAATCTATGAGATTAGTTTAACAGGACCTTCCTTTGTAAACCCATGCTGTCTTGGATCCTGTGCCCTATGGATTCCAGGTGTTGCACTACCTTTCCTTAAGGAGTGCTCCATAATCTTGCCTACTACTGAGGTAAGACTGACCGGTCTGTAGTTCCCGCCTCCTCCCTGCTACCACTCTTGTGGAGTGGGATCACATGAGCCCTTCTCCAGTCTTCTGGGACCTCTCCTGTGCTCAGAGACTCACTAAACAATTCTGCTAATGGCTCTGCTAGTTCCTCCTTTAGCTCCTTAAGTACCCTGGGATGTATGCCATCAGGTCCCATTGCCTTATCCACCCTGAGCTTAGCAAGCTCTTGTAGGACCCTTTCTTTTTGTGGGAGTGGTGCTCACCTCCTCCCCCTGTGTCCATGATGTTGAGCTGTGGGCCCTGCCCTACCTTCTCTTCAGTAAATACTGAGGAAAAGTATCTATTTAGATAGATGCCTTTACAGGGTCCTCCTCCTCACATGCTCCCTTTTCTCCATTAAGCTTAGCAACCCCCTCTGGACTTTCTCCTTTCACTAATGTATCTATAGAAGTCTTGTCACCTTCTTTTACTGTTCATGCTAGTGTTTCCTCAGTTTGGGACTTTGCCTGCCTTACTGCCTTACCTGCTTCCCTTAGGGCAGTTTGGTATGCCTCCTATCTTCATCCCGCTGTGTTCCTTATATTTTCTGAAGGCCAGCCTTTTGGCTCTGACCTTTTCTGCTACTGTATTTGAGAATCAAAGTGGTTTCCTTCTTCTTTTGCACTTCCTTTTCTGTCTAACACAATGGGATGTTGCTTCAAGTATTGTATCCTTAATGCTTTCCACTTTGCCTGTACCTCTCACCTGTGTTTCTTTTTGCCAGGCTAGCTTAACTCTGTTGGCCATCTTATCAAAGTCAGCTCCTCTGAAGTCCCATATTTTGCCTTGGAATGGGATGATTTAGATGTAGTAGCCAAATTGAACCATACCATGTGATGGGCACTGGCCCCAGGTGACCTTCTACCTGGAGATCTGTGATCCCTTCTTTGTTAGTCAGTACTAGATCTAGGATAGCCCTGTCTCTTGTGGGTTGCTGTACCAGTTGTTTGAGGCCCCCCCTGCAGGAATCCACTATGAGTCTAGTTCTGGCAGATGTTCCTGCTGGTATTGACCAATCTGTATCTGGCATGTTGAAGTCTCCCATTATCAGAACCTCCCCTTTAGCTGTCATGTTTTGTATATCTTGAACAGTAATGTGTCTATGTCATCCCTCTGGTCTGGGGCCTGTAGACAACCCCAGTTCTTATGGCTGTCCCATTTCCTGTTTCCAGGGTGACCCACAGTTCTTCTGGCTCCTTATGTGTATTGTGAATTTCTGTAGCTTTGATATTTTCATTAACATACAGGGCCACTCCTCCCCTTTTTGCACCTCGGTCTCTTCTGAACAATCATATAGCCAGGTACTGAAGTCTCCCTAGTGTGGTTACTGGTAAACCACGTCTCACTAATTGCTACTATGTCCAGTTTAGCTCTGACATTGTTGCCTGCAGGTCTGGGATCTTATTTCCCAGGCTGTGAGCATTGTGTACATGATTTTCCATTGGCCAGATTTTGTGTGTTAGTTGTTGGGTGAAGTTTGGCATTACCCTGTGCATCGTATGGGGAGACAAACCTTTTCTTACCTGGTGATGCAAATGAGCGGCAAACGCGCTGAATTCCTGTTTGACCACTAGCTCAGGGAGGGTGTTCTTCCCATTCGACGTATGGGGTGCTGCACCCTCTCCCATTTGCTAGTTTAAATATTCTGCAAAGATGTCAAACTTCTGCCCTAATGCACTGACTCTCTTTAGTCAGATGCAGTCCATCAAATTTAAAGAACTTTGGCCCAGAACTGTTGCCAGTTCCTACAAATCTGTGTCTTTTTCTGGCACCAGTCCGAGCCATGTGTTTAGCTCCCTATCTCCCCTTCTCTGACCTTCCGTCCATCTTCTCCTTCTCCCAGACTGGCAGGATCTCAGAGAAGGAGATGCCAGACGAAATAGATGATAGTTGTCACCCAGCCTAGTCAAGTGTTCCTTGGTCTCCACAACTGACCGGCTGGCGAGATCATTAGTCCCTATGTGTACTAGGACATCAATGTTTTCTCCTGCTTTGTGAACAATCTTAGCAATGCAGTCAGTGTTCTCCATGCTGATGTACCTGGGAGACATCTGACCATCACCCTGGCTGGAGATGGGTATCAACTCCCGAATCATGGAGTCTCCTATGATCAGAAGTTTTTGGATTTCCTTTGTGCTTGTTTAGTTTTGGTTCCTGATTTGGGTGAGTATTGTTGTGCTAGCTCCTGTGCCGAGTGTCCTGCTTCTGCAGTGTCTTCTGCCTCTTTATTTGATTTCAGAGATAGAGGCAGATACCCGTTTGTAGTGTTTATATGGTTTTGGAGGTAATGTGTTGGAGAGCACAGAGTGATGGGGCACCTGATTTGCTCCTCCTAACCACCTGCCAACCTCCTGGACCAACTACCCTCTGCGGTCGAGGTTTTCTGTTGGATGCTGGGAAATGGCGGGTGGTTCTTATAATGTATTTCCTCTTCAATATGAAATTTGGGGCATGCAATCTCTGCCCATGCTGCCCGGAGCTGAGACCTAAGATCTCCAAAGGCCCAGCATGTAGGACAGTGTCCTAAATCCTGTAAGACTGTCCTTCTGAAATTGTTCCACAGTACCTGCAGTTAATGAAATCCATTCCAAATAAGTTGCTGGGTTTGTAACCTAGTCAGAGTAATTAGAAGGAAAAAATGCAAGTAATGGTTTAATTGTGCTTTGTTTAACTTGTTATAACAAGTTAAATTACTAGTGCCCTGTAAATGAGATCACCTTGTGGAGGCCCCACTGATCCGCCCCTTCCTGCTCTGCCACAGGAAATGTCACAACTGTGGTACCCTATAAAAGGAGTGTAGCGTGGGGTGGTTGGGGATGGGCCCTTCCCCTGCCTAAAAAGAAGAACCACAGACGAAAGAACAAGGAGGTAAGAGCAGAAACAATCAGTCAACAACAAATGCAGTAACCCTGAAAGCTTATCCTAATGTTAGATAAAACTGTAAAACCTGTAAAGCACCACCTGTAATAATTTCAGAGAAGATATACCCTGTAAGAAACACTTTGCTCCAGAGAAAAATAAAGCAGTAACAGAAGATATACCTTGCAAAAGACAATTTGAATCAGAAGATTACAGCAGTAATCTGTTAGCACACACCTGTAGGCACACCTTGTAATAATGCAGAACAAGGTATACCAGCAACAACAATTTGAATCAGAGAAAAATAAAGCAATGAAATGTTAGCAACAAACAGTAGCAATCCCTGTGAGTAAAAAATAAAAACACCACCACACAGTAAATCTGCTTAGCCAAACTAAGTCTTAATCCTTCTCCCTTGCTCTGGTAAGTTTTTCTACTCTGCCTTTCAAGCAGTCTTAGAAGGAAAGAGCTCAGGTGAAGCTAGGTGCCTTGGCCAGCAAACCAAGTCTTCTACCTCCAAGTTTCAACTAACCTGACTTTTTAACCCTTCTTTCTGTTGGAAATTACTGACAGTTTGCCAGCTCCACCCTCACATACACACCTAATCCTTTGGAAGAGCTGTGGGAGGAAAAGCAATTAGCTCCTTCAATGTGAGAAGGAGACTGAAACACCTCTGAGACAACAAACCTTTTCAACAAACAAGAATAAAATAAAACACAGTGCCAAACAGTAATTTTGCTTAGCCCAATGATAAAAAAGTCACAAAAATGTAAGCTCCACCTGTAATACAGTAATTTCAGAGAAGATATACCCTGTAAGAAACACTTTGCTCCAGAGAAAAATAAAGCAGTAACAGAAGATATACCTTGCAAAAGACAATTTGAATCAGAAGATTACAGCAGTAATCTGTTAGCACACCTGTAGGCACACCTTGTAATAATGCAGAACAAGGTATACCAGCAACAACAATTTGAATCAGAGAAAAATAAAGCAATGAAATGTTAGCAACAAACAGTAGCAATCCCTGTGAGTAAAAAATAAAAACACCACCACACAGTAAATCTGCTTAGCCAAACTAAGTCTTAATCCTTCTCCCTTGCTCTGGTAAGTTTCTCTACTCTGCCTTTCAAGCAGTCTTAGAAGGAAAGAGCTCAGGTGAAGCTAGGTGCCTTGGCCAGCAAACCAAGTCTTCTACTCATCAATCACAAATCATTAGCCCTCTTTGATTATTAATTGGCAAGGTCTCTTGGCACCTGAAATTAGCTCAGACCTCCTCCCATGAACCCTTTCACACAGTTTTGGACACCTAGGTAGCTAACTGCCCGTTCATCAGGGGTCAAAGGATCACAACATGGCTGCTATCATTCAGTCCTCCAGCAGTCCACATGTTGTCCCAAATTTACAATGTCTCTACAGCCAAACAGTGAACCTTTATTTACTTAATACCCCACAGAATTGTAGCAGCCCCTGTGCCCCATCAAGGGACTGCAAAATACAATATTTTTATTTGGTCCCCAGCCTGTTGCTAGTTCCATTTCATAAGATCCCCTCCTCCCTAAAGCAGTGATTTAGCTCATTAATGTTAGTAGCCTTCTCATAAATATTCAAATATCCCCCAATTCTCACAATGCTCAAAGGAACCATTTTATTATCATGGAGCCGCACCTCACACACTTCCTCCATGTCACTGGTCCCCAATTAGTCTTCAAAGGGACCAGGAGCACGGGCGATGTCTGAATAGCCACCAGTATGGCCAAAACTCCAATGTGTCTGCGCTGCATGAACTCTGCTAAGCCTTCAAAGTGCCCAGAAAGGTGGTGGTTCTTGTCCTCTGCTCACCAACCCCAATAGACTTTAAAACAACACGGGGCCAGTCGGAGACTAACAGGGGCACCGAGAGCCTGACAACCAGCAGGAGTTAGCAGGTGAGCTCACGCGAGAGGTTACACTCCCACCCTAAAATGCTTGGCATCCTGCCAAGCCTATAGGTAGGAATCTGCAAAAATGTAAAACAGTAAATGTTAATGCTAACACATGCCAAATATTCCAACCTAGACACCTGGTTCCTATCTACTTAGGTATTATACAATTAGAAACATGAAACACATTATATACAGTTTATAAGGCTAAGCACTTTTCCCTTTTGACAGTTATCAAACACTATGGAATGTATAGCTCCCATACTTTCACCCCTTTAATAGTTCAGATTCATATGTATTTTGAACTCACATTAATAATGCATTTTTTACCATCTGTTTTCCTTGAGTGCACTTTCACCTCCCCCTTTTGTGCTTTTCCACCTTCCTTCTCAGCCTGGGGGTTTAGCACTAGCAGGACAGAAGTAAACCTTGGGTAATGACCTAGGAGTGACATAGATACCTTTATGCACTACAAATAGGGGCAGATTGGTAGGTGCCCCCGGGGTATCATAGGTCAACTTGAGTAAGGGTTTCACAATTCTTCAGAACCTTTTTGGGGGTTCTTGCTCTTTAGTCCTGGTGGCCATGTCCTGTTCAGAGATGGGATCAATGCCTCTTGCCCTTGTGCCTGTCTTCACTTCCTCAACTGTGGGGTGTTCCAGCACCAAATCACCCCCACCACTCTGATCAATGGTGTCATCTTATGTCCACTCAAAGAGCTCAGATGGACCAGTATTCAAGTTTGAAGTGGGCTCTCTAAAAGGCATTGATTCAGGGAAGTTGCTCTGGAACTACTCAAAAGGCTCAGCCAGGCTAGTGTTCAAGTCTGGGGTGGTCCCTTCAAGGGGTGTGATAAGAGCAGCTTCCCATTCAACACCCTGTTCAGCAGGCACAGCCTCATCCACTTCCCCAGGTTCATCCTCATCTCGAATCTCAGTCTCTCTTGTGGTAGGTCCCTCTTCTACAGATGCAGTTTCCAATGTCAGGGATGTTCCCTGAAACAATCTGGCCAACTCAGGAGTGGGATCGAAACACTCCGGATGAACCTCAAACTCCCTCTCCAATTTCATCAGCCAGCTGTTCTCCATCTGATGCTTTCTCCATCTGGGCAGGATCAGCCCCTGGATAATCAACACTCAGTTTCCTCTGTTGTCTGCATGCAGCAGCTCAGATAAGGAGAGGTGTGGTAGGATCTACTATACCAGATGTTGGGCCAATCACCTTGTCTCGGATGGGCAGTAAATGATTCCTATGAATGACCTTTTATCCAATAGTGTCCTCTTGTGGTCAAATCTTATATATGGGAAGCCCCTCCAATTTCTCTAGGACCACATATGGTATGCTTCCCCACTGATCAATGATCTTGTTCTTTCCGGGAATGCCCAAACTCCTCAGTATTTCTCTGTCCCCTGGCATCAAGTCTTTTGCCCGAACTTTCTTGTCATATCTCTCCTTGTTTGCTTGGTTCTCTTTCGTGGCCATCTCAGAAGCTAGATGACATGCACCATTCAGTTGTTGCTTAAGCCTGTGTACATACTATAGGTAGTCACCCTCGTTGTGCCATCTATTGCCACCCTGAAGCACAAATCAACTGGCAGTCAGGTGTCCCTCCTGACCATGAGGGGGTAGGAGGGGGAAACCTGGTAGCATCATTCCTGGTACAGTTGTAAGCATGTACCAGGGTACTAACTCACTGGCTCCAAGTACGCTTATCTCCAGGATCCAGGGTACCCAGAATGTCTAATAGGATTCAATTAAATCTTGCAGGCTGGGGGGTCACCATGGGGATGGTAGGGTGTTGTTCGGGTTTTTCTTACTCCCCACAGAGACAAAAGTTCATTTATTAGCCTACTTTCAAAATCATGGTCTTGATTTGAGTGAATCCTCTGTGGCACCCCATAGTGCACATAGAACTTCTTGACCAACACCTTTTCCACAGTAAAAGCTTTCTGATCTTTGGTGGAGTAGGCTTGGGTGGACCGGGTAAAATGATCTGTGACCACCAGTATGTTTGAGATATTGCTGGAGTCTGGTTCCAAGCTGAGGAAATCAATCCACACCAGCTCCATAGGGGTACTTGTGACAATATTAACCAGTGGGGTGGCCTTTTGGGGAAGATTTTTCCTCTGGATGCACCCGAGACAGGTCTTGCAATATTGCTCCACATCCTGTCCCTTCTTGGGCCAATAGAATCTGCTATGTATCAGGTCTAGCTTACTTTCACTGCCCAGGTGGCCCATGTCATTGCGGAGGGCTTTTAATACCAATTGTCTCAGCTGGCCTGGCAGCATTAATTATACTTGGAGTGCCCCCTGTTGGTCTTGCACTTCTCAGTACAGCAGGCCATTCTTTTATTTTTGACCTCTCTCACAGCATCAAGTCAGGCATCTGGGTCTCTAGTGGTCACTTGTGCCAGATCACCCCTTCTCTGTAAGACCTAACAGATTTCTCCAATAGCTGTGTTGAACCTCTGTTCCCTTATCAGATCTTGAGTAGTTAACTGTGGCAAAGATCTCATTCCCAAAGTGTTCAGATGGCAGTAGGCTATGGGGAGGCAGATTCCAGAGGCTGCATAACTGTCCACTAAGCACGGGATAACCTCTGCTGATGGAGGCTCTTCCGTGTCAAATTTTTTACATGCCTTTACAGCCTGCTCAGATATCTTTACCCAACTGGGCAGCTCCTCTTGATGAACCAGGGGACATCAGGACAAGGCATCAACATCTATGTGGTTTAACCTGGTGTCGTACTCGATACAGTAATCATAGGTGGAGAGGGCTGACAACCACCTGAGACCAGCTGCGTCAAACTTGGCTGTTGTCTGGATGTACATCAGGGGATTATTATCAGTCTTTATGGTCATTTGTGCCCCATACAGGTAGTCATGGAACTGATCTACAATGGTCCATTTAAGCACAAGAAATTCAAGCTTGTGCACTGGGTATTTTCTTTCTGCAGGATTCAAACTCCTATTGGCATAGGCCACTGGATGCAAACCCTCCAGGTATTCTTGATACAGAACAGCTCCCAGTCTACTGAAACTGGTGTCGGTGTGTAAGACATAAGGTTTCTGTGGGTCTGCATAAGCCAAGACCGGGGAATAAGTTAAGCAATAAATGATGTCCTCAAAAGCTCATTCACATTCCTCAGTCCACCTGGGGCTGAATGGCTCAGAAGGTTTGAAGTACTGCTGTGCTGCTGTGACTCAGTTTGGGCCTCAGGCTATTTAGGATTTTTACTTTTCTTTACCAGAGGGTAGCCCTGTAGCAAGTTCAGGAGGGGTCGGACTACCCAAGTATAGTCTTTGACAAATCTTCTGTAATACCAACAGAAACCCAGCAGGCGCTGTAACTCTTTCAAGTTCTTAGGTCTAGGCCAGGTGGTGAGTGCTTCCCCCTTGCTGGGGTTCATCTGAATGACCTTCGCTGACACTATAAGCCCAACTTATTTAACAGAGGCTTGAAAGAATTGGCATTTGTCAATTGAGATCTTCAATCCAAATTCCTCCAAATGATTCAATACCTCCAACAACCCTCACCTTGTGTTCCTCTAGGGTCTTGCCAAATACTTTTATGTCATCCAAATACATGAGGCATTCCATCAGATTCATATCCCTGATGTCCCTCTCCATAAGGTGCCGGAAAGTAGCAGAGACACTTGAAATGCCCAGTGGGCATATAAAAGTAGTCTTCTTCTGGTCCTGTGGGGCCATGGAAATCTGATATTATCCACTCCTCAAATCCAACAATGAAAACCATTTGCTGCCATTCAAGCAATCCAGGGCATCTGGAATCCAAGGCATTGTATACTGACCAGGGACTGTTCACTTATTTAGTGTTCAGTAATCCACGCACATCCAGATGGCCCCACTCTTCTTTCTTACCACCACTATGGATAAGGCATATGGGATCTTAAATTCCTTGATTATGCCCGTGACCATCAACTCCTGAAGATGCCACCTCACATCATCAATATCAGTGGGAGCGAGACATCTGGACCTCTTTTTAAAAGGCCACTGATCCGCAAGCCTTATGTGACGCTGCTCCCCTGTTACACAGCCGACATCCCATTCATGTAGGGAAAACACCTTTGTTCTCTGTGAAAGCTTTTGTCAAACTTTAGTCTTCCACTCCTTAGGGATGGGGGAGTTACTCAGGTCAAACAAACTAGGATCAATTCCAGGTGGGGCACCTCCTCCAGGGGCAGCCAGCTGTACTGCCGTGTCTGCACAGTAAACTTGGGCTAAAGTATGGCCCTTCCTGACAACCACCTCCTGGTCCATCACATTCTTTACTTGCACAGTGACTCTTCGGACATAAGCGTACGCCCATGCTGATAATAAACTGAGCTTGATGAGTAGGCCAGTCCGTTGGCAATCCATGTTCCTCTGGGGCATCCAACATCAAGATTTGGTTCCTCACCTCCTTCTTCAACCATACCATGCCACTAATATTACACTCTGCATTTGGTGGCAGCACTATTTCCTCTGCATCCCGCCTCCAGACTATGCCCACTGGTTCATCCTGTTCTTCAGATATGGCCTACACATGCTTCCTGTATGGTGCCTTTATTGTTGGATGGATTGGCAACTCCTTCCCCTATTGTTCAGCCTCCCAGGCCTGGCAGAGCTGGGTCAGTCTTCCGAACATGTGAGCATTGGTTCCCACTAGCATCGGACCCCATCGTATATACCAGTCTCTGGGCAGATTAAAGCCAGGGTCTCAACTGTGTCTCCCACCCCAGTCTCTTTTGACAGAAAAGCCATCCATACTCTGACATAGCCCAAATAGTGGTAGAATTTATGGCTGAGACCCCACACATGTAACCCCTCCAGTGACTGCAGTTCTAGATGGGACAGATGTCTGTCATACCAGGACTTGAAGATAATGGTCACGTGGGAGCCACTGTCTAGGATGGCATGCATAAGCACCCCATTTATAGTGACAGTGGTCTCTGTTGATGGTCACACCAGCTTACCTATATCAGGGAGTGCAGTGTTGGTGGCTTTTGCTTAAGAACTCTTTACGTAGACTGTGGAGCTGTGCTTCTTGGGGCCCCAGTAGGCTCCCTTACCAGGCCCCATTGAAGTTTCCCTGCAGCCTGGGCTCTCTCCCCAACAAACAGTCCCTCATTTGAGCTGGATCTTCCTTTGACCAGCACTCTCTGTGAAAATGTCCATCCTTCCCACACCTATAGCACAATGTTTCCGCTCTTCTGAATCTGAATGAATAGGGAGCTGCAGGACGGGGCTGGAGCTCTTGATAACTGAGTGCCCCCTGGTACACTAATGGAGCTGAATCTGGGGCAATGCTTGGGCCATAACTACTCTTTGCTCGGGGTCCCCTGCCCTTGACAACCCTTGATTTTTAAGTTTACCTATGGCTTGGCATAGTTCATGAATACAGGTTTCAATCTGGGGGACCACAGGGGGCACCTGAGCCTGCACCCCCAGGCCCATCACAGAGAGGGTGGCTGGGACAGACTGAATGGGTTGACTACAGAGAACATCAGAAGCCTTAACAGAGTCAGAAGTAACCTTATCCAGTGCCTCCCTACACTCCTTTAACACTACTTTGAGCTCAGACACATCGGGGGGGGGATATATCCTCCTGAACCTGGATAGTGTTCACCACTGTGGGCCAAGGTCCCCACTGGGCATCCCTTTCCTACATCTCCCAGACTTCTCTGAGAAGGACCCTAAGGGAGCGGGAACTACCCAGCCTATCCTTCAGGCCCAACTTTAGCAGTAGAAATTCAGAATACCTGGCCCCCCTCAACACCTGTTCTAATCTAGTCTTGTTCAGATCAGAAGCCTTTATCGCCACTTTGCGATACACTTTTTGCAGGGCCTTCTCCAATGTCTGAATGAACTCTGACAGAAGTTCCCCCTGTTGCTGGCAAGTGTCCTTGAAACTCTACCACAGGTCTTCACAAGTCTCCATGCTCCTAAAGGCGCTGTCCAGGACAGTGATATAATCTGCTACAATAGTCTCAGAGTCCATGGTCCACAAGGACCAAATAGCATCAAGGGCAGGGCTTGAGCTTAATACGTATACCCTTGATGAATGGAGGGACGGGGGGACATGATAGAAACTTTTAAGTACTTCAAGGGAATCAACAAAGTCTATGAGGGTAGCATCTTTCAGAAAAAGAAATGTGTAAGAACAAGGGGCAACAATTTAAAGTTAGAGGGGGATGGCTCAGGGGTAATGTGGAGGAAATTCTTTTTCATGGAGAGAGTGGTGGACGATGGAACCGCTCTTCCTGGAGAGGTTGTGGGATCTAAAACAGGGGAATTCAAACGTGCATGGGACAGACATAAGGCAATTATAGTGGGGGATTGCAGGAAGTAGGCTGTTGGTTAACTAGAATCTGCAGCTTATCCAATAGGTAGGGAAATGGGCAGACTGGGTGGGCCAAGTGGTCCTTATCTGCCGTTAAAGTCTATGTTTCTATGTTTGCATTTCTCCCCTTCACTACACTGCCAGTCCTGTTGCAGTGGTATCACATAGTTCATCCATGACTCATAGTCCTCCTCTCCTGTGGGGCTAGGTTTTACCTCTGAAAACATTCTCAGCTGCCTGTATGAGTCTGAGGAGGCAGGCACAAAACTTGGCTGGGGCCTCTCATTTTTAGAGAAAGTCAGTGAGGACTTGGATTTTCTCCACCCCTTCCCCAGGGAAACTACACTAAACATATTCACAATGGCCCAGGCCTCTGACAACCCCTCTGTCACTAGGGCCTCAGGTACCCAGGACACTTCTATAGCATTGTTACATTCCATCAACATGGCCAGGGTACCTGAAACAGAGTCAAGAATTTTTTCCTGCACTTTTCCCTAACCCAGCCTCTTTATTGTGGACAGATGCCCTTCAAAAGCCCCTTCTTACATCTTGGGGGGGTACCCCTAGGAGTAAAAGGAATTTCTGGGGGTCCATTTTCATACCACTGCTCCATTCCACTAACTTCACCTTGCCCTCCTCTTTTGGTTTAACTTTGGATTGGGGAGGTAGAACTGGGGTTGGGAGAAACAACAGTGGTCTTTCCAGTATTGCCATCCATGGTGGGTGTGGCTAGTGAACAGGAGATCCCAGCATTGCCTTCAAAGATGTAGCCCAGGTGCCAAGTGGATACCACACAGGTTAAGGAGCCTGGATCCTGCTACGGTGGTGATCAGGGGTTCTATCCCAAAGTAATAGTAAAAATGTGCGGTGCCTCCACCCAGAGTAGATTGACAGTGAGCCAGGTGTCTGCTTGGTACAGCCCCCTGGGATGCTGTACCTACCCACCTCCCTTTCCAACCACCCTACACACTGGATACCAAGTTGTTCCCCAATACCGTACACTACATATACTTGAAAGTAAGCTTTCACAAAATACCCTCCACACAGCAATTTCAAAAAATAAAACACAGCTATATTTTGGGGGAGGGCTAGGGGAGGGGGTACCCAGAGCAGAAATAGCTGTGAAAGGAAGATAAAGGTTTGGGCAGTTTGCAAAAACAGGACCTGTATTCCAAAACACCAAAGTGCCCAGTTCCACTGGTACCAGTGTAACCCCAGTTTAATCCATAAGGGTTTCCTGTGATGGTGCAGGTCTGGTCGGTGCTGCAGGGTGGCCAGCATTGGGGCCCTTGAAAAGTATTTAAAGGATGGACTTTTAAAGTTAATTTTAAACCTTGGTTTGCAAACAATCTGTTCCCAGTTCCCTTGATCAGGGCAAGTCCTGAGTTACTCACGGTTCCGTAGAGCTGAGCAGTCTCTGAAGCAGGGGGGGGTTCCAGCTATTCAAAATCTGTAGTTTCAATTCAGAGTGGGCAGAAACAGATGGGCAGCAGTAGATGATGTGTAGACTCAAACTTGTTTGATGGTCTGGCCGCTTGTCACCTTGATTGGAGATCTTGCAGCTTGACCCATTCAGCCTGTTCAGGCCCATTGCAGAGCTCCCATGCAAGGCCTACCAAACCACAAAGGGCCCAGACCTAGGAGTGGCTCCACTGCCCAGCTTCCTCACAGATTGAGAGTGCCCTAACACTCCAGCATGTGCCAATCATCACCTGCAGCCAGCAGACCCAGCTCAGTAAGGGTTAGCATGTTCCCTACCTGGCTCTGATTTGCAGCTGGAAATTCCCTGTTTCCACATTTCTTTCAGACAGGAAAATGGACTCCGGTGTGCAGCTAGACTCTTTATCAAACTCTCCTACTTCACAGTGCCACTTAGCAACAGATTCCAAAGTCCAGATTGACTGTTTTACTCCACAATTGGATTTTAGCAGCAGACATGTTCCTGAAGTGGAGGGCACCTAATCATCTTGTTCCTCTCACAGTTTCTCCAATTTAGAACAGCATCCACTTTTCCTCTGGCGCACACACACAGTTTTCAGCAAATCTCTTCCTCCACTCAGAGTTTCCTCTCTGTCCCAACTGGTGCAAGATCACTGCAGGACACAAGTCTCCTCAAGGCCAGCAGTTTCCACCAAATGCTGCGAATGCTCAGGACAGATGCACAGTCCTATTATACGGCAAAAATCCTTCATCTTTAATCCACAGACAAACTTCACTTTAAGTCCTGTGAAATGCCTTCAGATATGTATCTCCACAACACTGAACTCCTCTTGACTCAATCAGAGCCACGTACAGACTGCTACAATTGCCAAAAGTCTCTGGGATCTCACCTGAAAATCCTTCTTTCTGACTGGTCCAATCCTGTCATCAATCACAATCATTAGCCCTCTTTGATTATTATTTGGCAAGGTCTCTTGGCACCTGAAATTAGCTCAGACCTCCTCCCATGAACCCTTTCACACAGTTTTGGACACCTAGGTAGCTAACTGGCTGTCCATCAGTTGTCAAAGGATCATAACATGGCTGCTATCATTCAGTCCTCCAGCAGTCCACATGTTGTCCCAACTTTACAATGTCTCTACAGCCAAACAGTGTACTTTTATTTATTTAATACCCCACAGAATTGTAGCAGCCCCTGTGCCCTCTCAAGTGACTGCAAAAAAAATACATTTTTATTTGGTCCTCAGCCTGTCACTAGCTCCATTTCATAAGTACTGCCCCCCCCAGAACAGTGATTTAGCTTGTTAATATTCATAGGCCTCTCATAAATATTCAAATGCTCCCCGATTCCATAACACTGAAAGGCACCATTTTACAATCATGGAGCCACTCCTCACATGCCTCCTCCATGTCATTGGTCACCAATTAGTCTTCCGAAAGGACCGAGAGCACTGCAGTGGCCATCATGACAGCATGCACAAACTCCGCAAGCAGTTCAAAGTGCCCAGAAGGGTAGTAGTTCCACAACCCCTGCTCTGCCGTCCCTAACGGACTTAAAAACAACACCGAGGCCAGTCAAAAACTCAACAGGGCACCAGGAAACCCAGATGGCCAGCTAGGTTAACAAGGTGAGCTCCTGCAGGGGGGGTTACACAAATTTAAATTTAACTTCAGTTAACTGTCTTCAGAAAAGCCACATAATGTTATACATAGTGGCAATCACATGCTGAGAATACCACATTCTGTTTCATTTAGACCCAAGCCAGTTTTGGGGGAAGGGGTTGCATTGGAAGAACTCAAAGTTCTGGCTACATGCATTCTGTTCCATCCTACCAAATTAGGCATCTTAAATGTATCTCATAACCCCTACTCCTACTGCCACCAGTGCAGCTAATGCAGTATGTGCTCAATGCTAAGCCTATGAAGACATGAAGGGAATAGAAAATACAGGGAAAGCTGTAGAGAAAGTTCCACCACACTTCAAACAACAATTTCTGCAACTATGACACTGAATCAAGCTGGAAACATAGTACTGCAAAAAAAAACAACCTTGGATTTATCTAATAAAATCCACTAGGTGTCCTAAGCCCAGCAGGACCAGTGCCTGCCATGACACTATAATATTTACCAGTTCACAAAGTATGCCTAGCAAGTGTTCCTTCCAGTGGTATTACCACATACACAAAACAGAAGGCCATAAATATTCATCTAAGCACTATCCCTGTCCTGTTTTGAGGCTGTCTACATGGATTGAGTCACAATATGATCCCACCACACCACAGAACCCACTGTTCAGGCCACTGTTATTTTAAGTCCCCACTGTAGAACTTTTCCTCCTCCAGTTGGGGGACACCATGAAAAATGCAAGAGTCAGCCACCTCTGACTCTGTAATCTTGTCATCAGATGAAAAGAAGAAGAAAAACCAGGATTTATATAGCTCTTTTCGTGCACAGTGTATCCCAAAGTGCTTTACACGCAATGCTAGACTGGTAGTGAAGTGACTGAATATGTAGTTGGTTGCCATACTGCACATCAGCACTCACACATAGCTTGGACAGTTGCATGTAACAGTTTTATGGGAAGAGGACTACTGGCCAGGACACCAGGAAAAGTCCTTTACTCCTTTTGCGAAAAGTGCCTTGGGTTCTTTTACTTCCACCTGGGCACCCACCAGGACAGCACCAGGATGGGTAGAAGGGACCTTGGTTTAACATCTCATCTGAAGGACAGCATACCTGAGCTATACAGCTACCCCCAATAATGCACTTGTGTACCAGTGTTTAGGTATGAGTCCAGTCCTGGTGTGGGATGAGAACCCACGACCTTCTGGCCCAGAGGCATATCTGCTGCCAACTGAGCCATGATGACACTTTAGTTGACTCATGGACTGGGTTCAATATTTCTACAAAACAAAAAAAGTCAAGTACCCAGTGTAGCACAACACCCACAACCCAAGCTTGACCCCTGGGAGATTTGGGAGAGGAGAACTCTGAGGGCCCTGAGCAGATGCTACATAGTAAAAAGGTCCCTTGTGGTATTTGCACCTACAAAACACACACTTTGCAATACTGGATCAGGCCTTTAATGTGTACCAATAACACTGTATTTATTGTTGCTTATATAGGTCATTGCACTGTGATCACAACACCTCATTCTCAGATAGAGACAAAACCCCTCTTAAGGGGCTTACCATTTATGGCTCTTAAGCTTAGATTCACCCTAGTGCTGATCAGACTGTGAGCCCAAACTGAACCTTGTGGTCAGAGTCACCTAAACTGATTATTCCTTAGTCCCCATGAATGTCACAAAGGACTGAGACTGCAGCATCAGGAAACCTTGTCTTCACACCACTCAAGTACACTTTTTCTTGACCAGAGAGGTCAGGCCTGAGCTATCACATACAGCAGCACTTCAATGTCCTGTGCAGCCAGTATAGTGTTATGCTTGTGCTACTGTGTTAGTTTGGTTTTGGCCATTCGCACTCTCTGTTCCAGAGGAATTACCACCCTGTAGGGGTACAAAAGGCAAGGAACCCTCGGAGAGGGTTCCACCCCTAGAGGTGTCACTGGACAATTCCCGTGGCTAACAGCACCTTAGGAATCCCCCTAAGGAGAGAGTGCTGCCACTGGAGGAGGAAGGGAGGATGGTGGAGCAAAGAAAAAGTGCTTCACAATGAATCTGAGAGAAACTGCTAACATAGCTCAGGAAGGGGGAGTGGCTGGCTGCTTGGCCATCGAACTCCAGACATAGCCTTTCCAATGCAGTGTCCTGTGCAGCCAGTAAAGTGTTATGCTTGTGGAACTGTGTTAGTTTAGTTTTGGCTGTTCGCACTCTCTATTCCACAGGAATTTCCACCCTGTAGGGGTACGAAAGGCAAGGAACCCTTGGAGAGGGTTCCACCCCTAGAGGTGCCATGGGACGATTCCCATGGCTAAAGGTACCTTAGGAATCCCCAAAAGAAATGTAGTACAATCATATCCCAAAGAAGGAGGTGATACGAAGCTTATGAGCAAGCAGTAACTGTGGCATAGGAGCAGAAACTGTAACATAGTAGTAGAGAAGCATAGGCAGTTTGATAATGTAATGAGATGCTCAGTTTGATAATGTAATGAAATGCCCAGGCTTGTGTAGCATGATACTGATGGTCTCTGCTGAGAATGAGTGGATGCTGTAAGGAGATAGGGAACGGCAGGACATCCTTCACCTCCATCCAACAGTGGAACCTACCATAAGAAACTAGGGGACACTACTGTGCTAACTAACAGTTATGATCTGAGGCAATGGAGGAGAGAAAAAAACTCTATGAGGAGGAAATATCTGGGGATCCAAGTCCTAGATCACCTTCCTTCCAGACTTGGGATAGTTTATTTAGTTACAGCTCTGCAGCTGCAATTTGAAAAACCCAATTAAAGGAAGGTGGAAAATATTCCAATTTGGAGGAAGGCTCTCACTCAAACCCTCTAGCGGGAATACCGTGGAAGGTTGCGAGAACACTCTGCAACAATATGTGCAACCAAGGCAGAGGAGGAGGAGATCAATGGCTGCTGAGGCACTCACCTGGCCTACCCACCCTAAACTCAAACCTGGTGAACTAGAGACAGGCGTAGGGAGAATGCAGTGAAGGTGCCTTGCTAGGGAAACCACTAAAGTCAATCACTAACCATTATAGTGGACTACTAGAGCCAAAGGAGATCATCATAACCACCCTTCACTGCTAGTCATAAATTCTACACCAGGAGCTGCTGTCACGTAGCAGGCAGCTAAGGCCAATCCTGGGGTGAGGACATTCCCCAACTATGGGCCAGGTGAGAAGTATCCCACCCCAAGCTGGACATGATCAAGATGCAAACTAAATGCAGAGTGAGACCATCGGATGCAGGAACCCTGCACCAGAATAGAATGGCTGGAATGCCACAGAAATTGATTGAGAGCCAAAAAGATGGCGAGCTGAATGAGCATGTCATGCTGAGATTGTAATGAGCATTGAGTGCTGAGACCTTTCAAGGTCAAATGGAGAACTGAGTGCAGCAGAATCCCAGAGGCTGAAGCCGAGTGGATGGCAGTAGGCATGAAGCAATGATCTGCGTAAGCATTGAGCAACGATTGCGTAAGCAAGCATGGACCTGCACGTAGGTCAGTAACAGAGTAGTAATAAGTGGAACTGCATGTAGGTCTGCATAACATAGTAGCAATGAAACAGCACTGAATAGTGGGGCAAGCCAGCCAGGCATTGCAAAGCCAAATCAAGGTGACAAACTCTGAGGATTTTTGGCAGCGAAGACAGGATTTGAAACAGAAATAATTAGCCACATGGGCCACAACCCCCCAAACACCTCCCAGTCCCTGCCATAGGACAAACAAGGAAGAGATGGAAGGGCTGAGAACCACATGCAGATGTTAAAGCTAGTTAATAGCCTCAGTAGGAGCTTTAGCTAACCTCAGAGTAGAACAGCAGTGTATAAAGGGAATAACAGGATTGAACTGCATAGTCACAGGCAGTGAAATGAACTCCAGCAATGAGACAAGTAGAATGAGTTGAGCATGATTTAGCTGTATAGCCAGGGTTCAGTGCGAGCCAGAATCAGGTGAAAGCAATTAAGTATGCAACATGGAAAGCAGCTATGGCTGTGCTGAACACACAGATAATGTTTGTAGTTACAATGCAAGGAATTTGAGTGTTGTAACTGAAAGCAATTTGAGTTGTGAGTAACTGAAAGCAAGCAATATCAGCTCTGGAGTAGCAGTGTGCCAGAAGCTTAGAAACAAAGTTCCCCAAAAAACAAAACCAAAGACACACAAACACAGAAGACAGGAAACGAAGACAGAAGAAGCATAAACAGCCGAAGGCAAAATACATACCAGAAGCAGGAAAAAAACACTGAACTCCAGCAGACAAGCAGGAGCAGTAGGTGGGGGGGGGTAGGCCCCAACCAGCTCAGAGGACAAACCAACAGAGCCTTCGGCTGCAAACAAAAAGTGCTTCACAATGAGGCTGAGAGGAACTGCTTATATAGCTCAGGAAGGGGGAGTGGCTGGCTGCTTGACCATTGAACTCCAGGCATAGCATTCCAATTATCTTCCTGACAGACAATGCACTAAGTGAAACCACAGCGTAGGAACTGTGACTGGGGGACTGAAATAAAAATAATAAATAGCCCTTTCTGAGGGGAACCACCATTCTTGTTGTTCTCTTTTCCCACTGTGCTTTGGGAAGGAGATGGAGGTCATCCAAAAAGTCTGCATGATGAGGGACCAATGAGAGGCTTGCTTCAGCCTCTTATTCTGCCTCATTCATTCAGCCACCAACCAGAGGATAGCCATAGTGGGCAATGATGCCCAAACATACATTAGTGGAAGTGAGAGTAGCTAGAACAGACAGAAAATGAAGCAGACAAGTGGAGGGCAGGACTGCCACAAGTCTCCCCTCATTCAGATTATAAGAAAATTGGGAAACATCTGCAGGGAAAGTGTGTGCTGTAGCTACATCTCAAGATCAGAACTGCTTAGGATGTATTCCAGTGTGAAGATCCCTTGCAGGAATCCCCAAGCCTTCTTTTGAGAGCCATTATGAGTGCCAGTCCAATACTTATGTAACTGTGGGTCGCAGCTGGAGACCCCAGCAGCAAGTAAAACAGTCAAGGATTTCTTCAGCAGTGGAGAGCCTGGCAGTTTCTAAGGGCTAATGTTCATATGTAATTATGTTTTGCTCCGCTGTCTACTTCACTCTTCCTTTGTGATTACTTTACCCTCCAGGTCCACCTTGTAAATGAGTTTTGCTCAGTGGTGTTTTGCCTGGTAAAATATAGATTTGATTGATTGATTGATTGAAGTGCCAAAGAGGAATGGTGCCAGCAGCCACTAACAGCTAAACAGTTGTTGCTCACAATGTGAATCTGATCTTACAAGTGCTTTGTTGGGCAGATAGGCTGTTTTATTCCCAAGGCAAGACCCCATGTGAGGTGAAGAGAGAAAAAGTACCCTCTCAGTAGAAAAGATAGTTCCAGATCACCAAGATATCTGCAGAATGGCCAGCACTAGCCACCAGGACAATGCATCAGGTCTGTTGCCCCATGTTCCAGAACCAGCTTCGATCCAGTACAGGGAATATCCCCCCTCTGCAGCATAATGCATCCAGATTGCTGAATCCTGAGAGGCTAAAGCTTCAAAGCTGTGACAACTGAAACAGGATCCTGCCCTACAACAGTTTACTTAGCTACAATAGTGATTTAGGTCAGTAGAGTTCAGTTCAATGTGTGGTGCAAAGCGTAATGTTTGTGTATACTTAGGAATTTTCAGTTTGGCCATTCTCATTTCCCACCCTTGGTAGGTAAACAGGGTAGAGTATAGGAAATAGAAGGCCCAGCATCAAGGGTAAGCAGAGAGCTGGAGGAGGAAGAGGCAGTGAAGGATGGTGTGTGATTTCACAATGAGCTCAGGTGGGCTGTAGGGAGTTGATGACCTTTATTTTGGATGTGGGAGCAGCTATTCCTCCACATTGAACCTCAGGCTTTAGACCGCCCATTCAATGCTAGGTGCATAGAGTAGTGCTTGTGTGTTCTTAGGAACTTGAAGTTTGGCCTTTCTCTAATCCTACCCTTGGTAGGTAAGCAGAGTAGAGTGTAGGGAAAAGAAGGCCCAGAAAGGTTTGTTTACAGTTCAAAGATTACCTCCTCCAACTTACAGACAGTATGACCAGTAGCATGCAGCAGAGGACCCCCCCCATGGAGGAAATCTCTGAGAACTCAAGGCTATTGACCTGCCCATCCTCAGGGAACTGTACAAGGAGATAATCCAAAATGGTTGAACTGAGTTTCTGGTTCTGGTTGGGGAGAAGAATATTGTCCTTTGAGTCTTTGATGAGGTGTGTAGGAAGGTCAATCCTTGATGTTGAAGGAGAAATCCAAGTCAGAGAAATGTCCAGATGTTGAAAGAAAGATTGGGTTTGAACGATGTCCAGGATGTCTTTGTGGTATAAAGTATTAAGGTATCAGAGGCATATGGATGATGAGATAGATTTGAACATGGAAGAACATGAATTTTTGTAGCTAGGATGCTGGGTTTCAGTACTTGGAGATGGCTGATGAGATAAAGGGATTCCTTGATGAAATCTGATGTATCTTGAAGATGGTAAGTAAGGAAGGAAGGGATAATGAGTTCCTTTGATTATATCTGGGAGTTTATAACGTTGGCAAGTTTCTCAGAGCTGGTTAAAGATGATGGGATGATAGATCTTCAGTATGCATGAATCAGAGAAGGTAGAAGAATTTGTGGAATCCTTAATGTCCGAGGTATAGCCTATGGATTTAAGTTCCGATAGTTCACTATGTATCACTATGGAAGAATCTTATAGAGAGAGAATACGAGGAGTCAAGGTAATGAAGCTTCTAAGGAGATGTGATTGGATGGTATAGTTGAAGGTTTGTAAAACAACGAAGATGAGAATGGAGTAGGCTAAAGAGCAGGGACTGGGTACTTGATTGGTATGGCAGGCATATTGTATAGGAAGGTTTTGAGGCTAGATAATGGATTAGCAATGGTAGCACTTAGTTTAGGTGATCAGTATTCAGAAAGGACTAAGGTAGGAAATGATGGATACATTTCATAGCGTAGTATGAGTTGCTCTATGGTAGGAGCTGTAGTGGACTGTGTGGTATTTGGTACATAGATAATTGAGGTCCAGCATATTGTAATAAGGCTTAGAAAATGGAGGAGTCATAACTAGTCTTCTGACTGATGAAGCAATGGGAACCTGCTGTCAGTATGATATAACTGATAGAATGGAACGATTGATGTATATCTGACAGGGTGAGGAACATGTTGTAATGGATGACCTTTTCTGATATAGATAAGCGGTACAATGATGTATAGTGAGACTTGCCTTTAAAAATGTTATTCACTAGGATGGATATGAGTATCGATAGATACTGAATACTGGAATCAAATGGTCCTGAGGAAGTTCCTGGCATGCTTGATGAATCTTGAAGAGGAGATGAAGTCATGAAGAATTAGAATGTCCAGAGGCCAGGGAACAGTTATTCCTGATTAGGCAAGGAAAGTAGGATAGCCATGTGTTGGAGAGGTGTGGTGCCTCATTACAAGGTTTTAGACGCAAGGCAGGACTATGAACGACCTCAGATGGCTATTTTAGGAAAGCACTAGTAGAATGACAGGGTTAGTCTGATGTGCTGCTGCCATTGATTAGATATAGATGTGGATTTTGAGAAGTGATTAAGCAAGTGCCAATGGGAAGAGTATGGGGTCTTCCGCAGAAGTCGTATATGTATAGTGTTGTTCAAGTATCCCAGGATGGAAGTAGGTGCGCATTTCTTTTACCAAGGAGTAGGTTCGAAGAGGACTTCATCAAGGTTGCTCTTAAGTAAAATATCAGGATGAAAAAGCTTCCCTGGTTATGAATCCAGTAACTTTTCAGAAGAAGGAGTATGTTGAGGTGGTTGAGAAGTAAGATCTTCTACATAGTTTGATTCCTGGAGGATGTTCTGAAGCATGTCGGTAGTGATTAAAGGGAGATAATGGTGTCTCCATGCTATCTGATCTTTAGGATGCCATGCATGTTGAGAAATGTCACTAGATCAGGATTTTCTTCTATTAGAGGAATGGATAGGCTTTAGAAAGCCGGCCAGGAGTAATGATGCTAATTGTGTGAGGCATATAAGGTAGGTAAATGAGGAGACCTAATCCCATATAGCTGAGTGCCAGAAGCATGAAATATTAGTACTTTGATGAAATAGTACTGGATACTGGAGATGTAATCAATTTGGTGATTGAGTGCTGGAGGCAGGAGATGTAAGCAGTTAAATGATTAGGTATTGGATGCTTTCAATATAATCTACAAGATGACTGAGTGCTGAAGTTGACAGATGGAATGATTAAGAACTGGATGCTGGAACCATAATCTAACAGATGATTGAGCACTGGATGCAGGAGACATAGTAGGATGGATGAATGGGTACTGGAAGCCTAAGGCATAGATGAGCATATGACTGAGTACAGGATGTAGGAGATGTAATGAACATACGAATGAGTAGTGGACTCAGGTGGTGAAATCAAATGTATGGTTGCGCACTAGACAGTTACACACTTGGAAAGCCCCAAAAAGAACACAATGAAGGAGCCAAAACTTCGGCAGTGAAGCAGCCAAAAGGAAGGCAGCACCATGAAGCTACCAGGAGCCATCACAGAGGTGCAAGGCAGATGGCAGAGGAAGAAGCAGGAAACAATCCATAGGTCGCCGGATGACAATGGAATTGAAATGGCGACCAGAAAACAGGAGGCAGGACAACTATGAGGCAAGTCCAAGAGCCAATCCAACAGTGAGGAAGGAGAGGTCGACAAAATCCAGGAACAATCCATGCAGGAAGCAGATGGGGTGAGGATCACAGCAGGATCCAGCACTGGAGCAAGATGGAAGTGGAAGGCAGGCAGAGCAAGGAAGTCCTGAAGGCAGTTGTAATGGAAGATGCTGAGAATGAATGAGTCGATGATCCAATACCCAGAGCGAGAAGAAGGATGCTGGAATCCAGAGACATACAGTAGATGAGCATGTGATGGAGGACTAGGTACTTATGATCTAATGAAAACATGGAAGGGCTCTGGACTCTGGTAGGCAGTACCGGAGACTTGATGATGGAGGTCAGCTGTGAAGGAAAAATAGTCCAGGCACTGATGAAGGAAGGAAACAGGATAAGTCCTGAGGTATAAAGAGATATGGAAGGGAAACATGTGCCACTGGAAACAGGCAGAACAAGTCCACATAAACAGCAGTGCCATGCAATGGAGTCCTGAATGTAGGCTACAGAAGAATGTCAGATGATGGAATGATGGTATGAACCAAATACTAGGAACAGACTCCCATCCCCGGAGACAGGGAAAGTCCACCTTCACTCGATACCCCACTAGGTAGAGCTAGGGATGGAGACTATGGAATGATGGAATGAAGGTTGGAACTGAAGAGGAGGAATGGGCTTCCTTCCCTGGCAGACAGAGAAAGCTCGTCTTTGCTCAGTACCCATATAAGCAGAGCTAGGGACGGAGACTGCTGAATGATGGAAGGACAGTAGAAAATGGAATGAGTAACAGGCTCTCAGCCCCAGCACACATGCAAGACCACCTTCGTTTGATATTCTTTTAGGCAGAACTCAGGACAGAGATCGCCAGAAGGACAGAATAGGGTAGGTCGATGGCAGAGACTGCAGTCAATGAGCAGAACATCCATCTGCAGTGGACAGAGCAGGTCCACCATAACAGGGAAGTGGGCAGATGGTAGGAGTCCGGGCAAAGCCACGGCCATTGAGTTACAGTAAAAGCCAGTAAATTAATGGTGTGGTTGCAGCAATGGATGAGACATGGGAATTGCAGGAGTGCTCTAGATGTTATGGAGGCAGCAATGGAGCAGAAGGGAGATCTGATAAATAATTTGAGGAAGAGGATGGATGACTGAGGTGAAGGACAGATGAGGAGGCCGTGTCAGAATGCAGGCAGAGCACAGGAGCCCGGTACCTTCAGTCGAGCATGCTGTTGACCCACGGGAGTGGGAGGCAGCAGTAAGGCACTGCATGGGAAATGGGCAGCAGCAAGAACTTGAGAAAGAACTTCATTACCAGAAATGGAGTCATGCATTTCACCCAGTCATAAGAGCCATGTTAATCGTAACACATTAAATAGAATGTGGAAGATAGAATCTTTTGCAATAGGTGAAGCAGTTTTAGAGTTTTAGGGAGGAAATCAGAGCCATCACTGAGGAAAGCAGCATTTGATAGGATTCAGTTCTGGGACCCTGGAGCCGAGATGTGCATTTCTCATGGTCATGAGTGTCAGGAAAGTCAGAAAAAACATTGACTAGATTGTATATCAGCTGGATGGAGCTGGAAATGATATCACAAGTAAGATGAAGATCATCAAGACAGGGGTGGGAGGTAGGGAGGGAAGCTGCATACTGGAAGGCCATGGGCACAAATGCCAGGAGTCTGGGAAACAATGTCCCAAACCTGGCAGCAGTCATGGCAGTGGAGGATTTAGACAATAGGAATTACGGAGTCTTGGTTTCACAACGGACAGGACTGGGACATGGACATTCCAGGGTACACACTATACAAGAAGGACAGGGTTGACAGGAAAGGAGGCAGTGTGGCTCTATACATAAGAGAAAGGATCCTAGCATTGAAAACGCAGGGTAGGTGGGGGGACACAGAGGCACTGTGGATCTCATTTAACTCAGAGAAGGGTGAGGTGGTGCGCATCAGAATGGTATACAGACCACCAGGGCAACCAGAAGGGGTGGACAACCAGATGGTTGAAGAGATACTCAGGATGGTGGCTAGGGGGAGGAGCTGCTGATGGGAGATCTTAACCTGATGGATGTGGAATGGAAATCAATGACAGCAGCCTAATCCAGGAGCAGAGCGATTATAGACTCTCTCCAGATTGCCCATATCAGGCAGCTGGTCAAAGAGCCAACCAAGGAAGGTGCGGTGTTTGAGCTGGTGCTTACAAATGGAGACAGGGCAGGGGAGGTTTTGGTGGGGGATAACTTAGGCAATAGTGACCATGGCACTGTGTGGTTCACAGTATGCACATTGGCCTCACGCTACCAGACCAAGGTGAAGGTTCTCAATTTCGGACGTGCATATTTTGACAAGATGAGGGGATATGCTCTACAGGCAATTAAAGGGATGGGGGAGCATAGGGGTGTGGAAAACATATGGCGCACGATAAAGGGAGCCATCGTTGGGGCCACTGACCACTGCACAAAGAGGGTAAGCAAAAATAGGAAGAAAACAAGGCTACTGTGGTTCAGTAAGGAAGTGGGGGCCAGTAATAGGGCTAAGAAGTGAGCCTTGCAGACCATATAAAACAATGCAGAGTGAACTAGATTGGATGGAATACCAGAAAAAAACAAAAGGAGGTGGGGAGGGTGGTCAGACGGGCAAAAGTAAGGACAGAAGGAAATATCACCAAGGAGGTCAAGAAGGGGGATAAGACCTTCTTCAGGTATATTAGCAAGCAGACAAAAGGGGAAAACGGGATACCGAGTCTTTTAGCAGAGACAGGGGAGAGGGTGAAGGAGGACTGGGAGAAGGCTGAAAGGCTAAACAATTACTTCAGTGCAGTATTCATGAGGGAGGAGGTATGGGCAGGGAACAACTCCAGGCCAGCCGATATAGAGGGGGCAGGGGCAGATGTGAGTCCCTTCCAGGAAGAGGAGATCTTGTAAGAACTCAAGGACCTGAAGGTGGACTAGACCATAGAGCCAGATGGGGTTCACCCAAGAATGTTGAGGGAGCTTGGGGAGGTGTTAGAGGCCCCCTTGACCTCTCTGTTCAATGAATCCTTACACTCATGGGAAATCCCAAAGGACTGAAAGTGTGTGGATGTTCTGCCCCCGCATAAGGGAGGGAGGAGGAGGCAAGACATGAGCAACTACAGGCCAATAAGTCTGACATCTGTGGTCAGCAAGCTTATGGAAAAACTGCCCAAGGACATAATCACCAGCTACCTGGAGGCGAACAGCCCCCTAGCCCCAAGGCAGCACAGCTTTTCCAAAGGCAGATCTTGTCAAACAAATATGAGCAGGTTTTTTTTGACTGGGTCACTAGGGTAGTTGATCAAGGTGGGTCAGTGGACATAGCTTACCTGGATTTCAGGAAGGCTTTTGATACGCTACCACACAGAAGGCTACTGTTCAAAATGGAGTGCCTGGGACTGGGCGGTGGTTACAAGGTGGGTGCGAAACTGGTTGGAGGGCAGGCTACAGAGGGTGTTAGTAAATAAGGTTCCCTCAGAAGTGTCAGGGGTCACTAGCGGGGTTCCTCAGGGGTCAGTGCTGGGACCCCTTCTGTTCAACATCTTTATAAGAGACATAGTGAAGGTGTTGGAGGGTAGAGTGAGCCTGTTTGTGGATGATGTAAAGGTATGCAATACAGTGGACTTGCAGGATGGAGCTGAGAGGATATAGAAGGACCTAGGGAAGTTAGAGATATGGGCCAAGAAGTGGAAGTTATCGCTCTACACAGCAAAATGTAAAATCATGCACCTGGACAGAAAAAATAGGAGGGTGGAATACAGATTGGGGGACAAGCCACTGGCAGTGACCAAGGAGGAGAGGAACCTGGGCATCATCATCTCTCAGGACTTGAATGTTGCTGGGCAGTACAGGAGGGCAGTGCCAAAGGCAAACAGTCTGTTAGGGTGTATTGGGAGGGGGATCACCAGCAGAAGGAAAGAGGTCTTGATGCCCTTGTACACCCAGCTGGTCAGGCCTCATCTGGAGTATGTGGTCCAGTTCTGGAGGCCTTACCAAAAAAAGGATGTGGAAAGGATGGAGGGGGTACAGAGGAGGGCAACCAAGATGGTGAAGGGGCTCGGCCATGTGCCATATGAGAAAAGACTGGTAGCCCTAAACATGCACTCCCTGGATCAAAGGAGGGAGAGAGAGGACATGATAGAGACCTTTAAGTACCTAAAAGGGATCAATAAAGTGCCTACAGATAACCTATTCCAATTGAAGGGATGTCCCAGGAAAAGGGGACATGATCTCCAACTTGAGGGGGGAGAAGTTTAGGGGTAACATCAGGAAATACTTATTTCCCGAGAGGGTGGTGGGCATCTGGAATGGGCTGCCTGGAATAGTCATGGGCAAAAACACACTGGGAGGGTTCTAGAAGGCTTGGGACAGACATAGAGGGATGTTAAAGGGAGGGGGAGTGAAATCAAAGCAAGCCTAGAGGATGCTAGGCAAATGGGCAGACCAGGTGGGCCAGGCGGGCCCTTTCTGCCATCACTTTCCTATGTTCCCATGTTCCTATGTATAAGATGGTATCCTCTGCAATAAGTGAAGCATGATTAGTGAGGAAAACAATGCCAGCACAGTGTGAAGCAGCATATGGCGGAATGCGGTTCAGGGAGAGAATGGAGAACGAGTTGCCATGTGGTACAGGAGAGATGCGATGAGCGGCAGTATGATCCTTCTCTGTTTGACAACCACGTAACCATTTGTGAAATATAACAAAGAAGTAAAGGTAAAAAGTCATGTACTTGGGTAATACTAAATCGCTCCAGATAATAGTCTCTTTCCCACTGCACCTGTTAGTCGCATGACACAGAGTATACCATGCTTAAAATTGTATGAGTTACTTTGAATATTCATTTGCATTTGAACTCCCAAAGTGGTAAAGCAACAATAGTCTTATGGTTCCAAGCAAGGTAAATGGTAGAAGAATTGCTTGACAATGCAGCATAGCTTTGCATATTACCCATCACAAGTACCAAACAGAGTAAAGTATAAAATACTCTGCATTTCCACAGGTTGAGCCAGTGAGGAGAAACAAGCTGAGATGGTGGAAAGGACAAAACGCTGAAGTGCTATACCTTGGAGGCCTGAAAGGAAAAGCCAAGCATGGTGGGTGACGTCACTCCCAGAAAGCACCAGCAGGTGACCGGAGTGGTAGCAGAGTCTGGAAAGGTGGGCCCCAAAAGAGATAAACAAATAGGACAGAGGAAGCGATGGACACAGCAGACAAAAATGTGGTAATGGGAAAAATGGGAATGGAAGGGGGACAAACAAGGGAAAGGATCAAAAGGCAACAGGGAGAACAGGAATGATGGGGAGGAGGCAGCAAACAGGAGTGGGGGGGGACGATGAGCAATGAAAAGAAAACCAACAAGCATTTGTCAATGCCGAATGTTGCTTGCTTGTATGTGCCATTTAGGTATTTGGAAGTGATAGTTCCATGCCTTCCTCCCAAGACATTGACTGTGTCTTTCCATTCAGTATTCACAGAAGAGTGGGAAGGGCAAGGGCCACAACAGTACAGCAGTTGCCAAGGGGGTGAAGAGGTGGACAGTAGTCCATTCAAAGGCAAAAGAGTCCTGCAGGAGCTCATTAAATTGAAGGTGGACAAAGCGATGGAACCAGATGGCATATGCCCAAGGATATTAAGAGAACTGCGAAGGGAGATAGCAGTACCTCTGGCAGCCATGTCCACTGAGTCATTCAACACGAGTGAACTTGAGGAGGGCACATGTGGTCCCTCTACAGAAGTCCGGCAGCAGGGAGGAGGCGGGGAACAATAGGCCGTTCAGCCTCATCTCAGTAGTGGGGAAGATCATGGAGACATTGCTTAAAGAAAGGATAGTGGGGTATCTAGAAGCCATTGGAGCCCAAGACCATAGACAACATGGATTCACAGTGGGGACATCATGTCAGACAAATCTGGTTGATTTGTTTGAGTGGGTGACAGAGGAAGTGAATCAGGGTGGGGCAGTGGACAATGCTTACCTTGATTTCAGCAAAGCCTTTGACACCATCCCACATAGGAGGCTGATAAACTAGCTGGGTAGGCTGGGCATGGGGAAAAGGATGGTAAATTGGGTTAGAAACTGGCTAACAGACAGGAGGCAGACAGTGGTGGTAAATGTGGTGCAGTCTAGGGAGAGGGGGTGACCAGTGGGGTGCTGCAGGGATCGGTGCTGGGGCCAGTCCTGTTCAATGTCTTCATTAGTAACATTGCAGGACGTCGAAGGGAATTTTTTTCTCCAAATTTTCAACATAGCCATTTTAAGACCTCTGCTCATGAACAGTGTCACTGTGATTTTCTTAATCTATCCCAAACATTGATTGTGCACACTGAATGCGCCATTGTGTGCTACATGCGTGAAAACACATTTTGGGCAACATGTGAAAAATGACAGCTGTACTGCTCATAAGGAGGTGTGGTAAACTGGCAATGTTGAAAATTTGGAGTGCAAATATTGAAAATTCATGAACTTATGAGGGTGCTTAGGATCAGTGCAACAAATGCTCGTAAAACAGTCATTTAGGAGAATTTTTTCACCAAATTTTTAGCATAGCCATTTTAACACTTCTGCTCAGGAACAGTGTGACTGTGATTTTCTTAATCTGTCCCGAACATTGATTTTGCACACCGACTGTGCTATTGTGCGTTACATGTGCGGAAACACATTCTGGGCAAGATGTGAAAAATGACAGCTGTACTGCTTATAAGAATGCGTGGTAAAATGGCAATGTTGAAAATCTGGAGTGAAAATATTGAAAATTCGCAAACTTGCGAGTGTGCATAGGAACTGCGCAATGTGCGCTCCTAAAACAGTCATTTTTAGGTATTTTTTCACCAAATTTTCAACATAGCCATTTTAAGACCTCTGCTCATGAAAAGTGTCACTGTGATTTTCTTAATCTATCCCAAACATTGATTGTGCACACTGACTGCGCCATTATGCTACATGCACGGAAACACATTTTGGGCAAGATGTGAAAAATGAGAGCTGTACTGCTCATAAGGAGGTGTGGTAAAATGGCAATGTTGAAAATCCAGAGTGCAAATATTAAAAATTCGCGAACTTACGAGTGTGCGTAGGAACTGCACAAAGCACGTTCGTAAAACAGTCATTTTTAGGAATTTTTTCACCAAATTTGCAACATAGGCTTTTGGAGAGCCCACCTTATGAATACTGGCACTGTCATTTCATTAATCTGTCCCAAAAGGTGATTTCACGCAGTGACAGTGAAATCACTCTTCAGGCCTGATTAACACCATGACAGTGACAGAATTCATGAGGAGGGGTTCCAAAAACCCCATGTTGAAAATTTGGTGTAAAAATTCCAAAAAATGCCCGCGATATGCGGCAAAGTTGAAAAAACCTTATCTATGCCATTATACAGCTTACGGCATTTCTTCAGTTCGCGGTCAGCTTTGAAGAGGTGCAGGACGTGTTCCTGGTCCAGAAGATCGCCACGCCGAGGTCGGAGGTAAGTATGGGGTGAGGGGTGTGGGGAGGCAGGGTGCACAGTGAGTGGGTGAGGTTGTGGGAGGGGCCAGGGAGGCGCCGAGGACAGTTTTTTGTTACAGTTTTTTTAATAAGACTATGAGGGACGTTTGCCACGGGGTGGGCCTCCAGCATGGCAGTTGGAAGGCTGTTGGGGGCTGGAGCCGATGGGGATTGGGCACTTCAGTGCATACCATCATTTTGCCATGCTGGGGTGGGCCCCAGCATGGCACCTGGATGCTTTGGGGTAGTGGAGCTGACGGGATTGGGCACCCCTCCGCCATGCGGTGTGGGGAGGTGGAAGACGATGAGCACGCAGATGCGTGCGTGCATGAGTATGTGTGGAGGGGGGAGCTCTGCTCACTGAAGCAGAGCTCTCCCTTTCAACTGTATGACCACTGCATTTTCAACTGCTGTCATAGACAGCTGCAGCAGTGATTGGGGAACTGGGTCCGTGCCTGCAAACACACTGACTGCATTGGAAGATGGGTGCCACAACTCCAAAAACTCGGATGATGGCACTATATTTCTTGCACACGCGTGCAAGCAACATAAAAATGAAAGGGCACAGAAAGGAATGGGAAGGAAACAAGGCATATGTGTGTGTGTGTGTTGGGGGGGGGGACAAAAAGAGCCTAGCCTCGCCAGTCAAACAGACACAGGAACCAACAGCATGGAGAAACCGTCGACATATGATGGACCAAGCTGATTTCACAGTGCGCTAAGCAGATCTGTAGGGAATGGCTGACTGTTATTATGGATATGGGAGGAGCTATTCCCCCACATTAAACCTCAGGCTTTAGCCCTCCCATACTTTACTGGCTGACCCAATTGGCCATTACACAGCTTAAAAACGCATTTTATAAAGGTATCAAGTTCATTCTTTAACATAAACTCCTGCAATACGCTACCTTCGCTGACAGTGTATTTTGCTGTCAAACAGCTCTATGTGTAAAGAAATACATTTGTTTATTTGTGCAAAAGGGCAAAATTAATCGTTTATTAGATGATAATAAGTGCAGCATATAGCACCATTGCAGTCTGCATTTACTAAAGATAAGTGTTACTTGCACTATGAGCAATTCAGTTCTATTGTCAGTAATAGGACTGGTGGAGGGTTTCAGATCATACAGCTATTAAACAGTTAATCCAAATTAGTTCTAGCTGTGGCTTATGTTTAGGTTTGAATGCAACCTGAGCAGGAAGTACTCTAATGACTCATTTCGGGGAGGCATTGTATTTGATTATTAAACTCCATACCACCTGTGCTGGTATGACAGTTATCTGTTCTAATGGGGGTAGGTAACTTGCACTGAGTCAGAATTCATATACTGGCTGAAATACAGCAAAGACAGACATTGGTGAATGCCTTACAGTTTGCTTGTTTGTTGCAGAAGAGAAATTGTTGGGCTTAGTGAAGAAGATGAAATTAAATAAGTTTCATAACTTTCATTTGTGAACTGTTATGCTTAATCACAGTGGATTAATTTGTGTATACCATTTATTTGCTAAGGAAAGCACAGCTAAGATGCAACATCTCAACTGCAGTGGAGTCATGTTTATACTCATTTGTATTATGTATTTGCCCAGGACATTTCAGCTAAAATGCAACAGCTTATAAGGCTGTGCGAATACCGAATATTATTTCCTGAATACCACAAATAGTGGGCTTTCGGAATACTCGGATGGCTGTACTGAATACCTCACTATTCGGTTCTGGGAGCTATTCAGTGAGAGAGATTTCAAAGTCTCACAGAGTTTCCCTGGCCAATCAGATGCTGTTTCTGGAGTTCTCAGCTCTGCAGATCATGTGATTTCCTCACTGTGAGACAACAGACTTCTCAGAGAGATTGGGCTTCAGTCTGTGTGCTTCAGAAAGCTGAATCTTTTTAGGGAAATAGTTTATTATGTTGTCTTGCATGTACACAAGCAACATCTTGCAGTAGTAGTACATTCAGAGGTGTGTCAGTGTTGGCGAATGCAGGGAACGCTTTAGTAGGTGCGGCCCTCAGCCACCAATTAGCGAGCATGCTAGCGATGACAGCAGTTTCAAAGAGAGCCACAGAGTTGAAAGATATCTGCCGCTCCAATGAGGTGCAGTTTCCTCATTGGAGTGCCTGATGACAAGGCTCCATTACATGTCTTTCCTGGTGAAACATTTCAATAAATATGGCAGCTCTTGCCGCCCGCCACACAATCCCCACAAAGCCTACATCGGGGATGCCCAATAGCCATGTCAGCATGTCCCCCCCAGTTCAATTTGTTTGCCGATGGGGGTGACCAATCCCCGTCTGCATCATGTCCCCCCCCAAACTCGTGGCACACTGGGAGCCCACCCTAGTGTGTCCCAAATCATTTTTTTGTACCTGTAAATAAAGAAAATGGTCCCTTGTCTTCCTGCCTCGCCCCCTCCCCAACCCGCACCCACCCTTTGCCCCACCTTCCCGCACCATCCCTCACCCCATACTTACCTCAGGAGGGCCAGCACTGTGATCTTCTCTGGAGCAGGAACACGTCTAATCTCTTTAAAAGCCGACTGGGAACTGAACAAAATGCAGTAAGCCTTATAATGGCAGGCAATGGAGGGTTTCAACTTAGGTGGATATCTCAGCCATTTTGGGGAATTTTGGTACCAGATTTTCAACATGCGGTTCTTGGGACCCCACCTCATGAACACATGCACTGACATCTTGTTACTCGATCTTGAAAGGTGATTTTGCAGTCACTGTGTGGAATCACCTTTTGGGACTGATTAACAAAATGACAGTGCCACTGTTTATGAGGTGGGGTTCCAAAAAAGTGCATGTTGCAAATTTGGTGAACAAATTCAAAAAAATGACTGTGTTATGAGTGTGCATTCTGCAGTCTCCATGCACGCTCATAACTTTGACAATTTTTAATATTTGCACTCCAGATTTTCAACATTGTCATTTTTTCACACTTCCTTATGAGCAGTACAGGTGTCATTTTCCACATCCTGCCCAAAATGTGTTTACGCACCTATGAAGCACAATGGTGCGGTCGCTGTGGGAAATCAACTTTTGGGACAGATTAACAAAATCACAGTGTCACTATTCATGAAGGAAGGTCCCAAAATGCCTATGTTGGTTAAAAAAATCCCACTAATAATTGCGTTATGGACGTGCGTTGCAGTTTCTACGCATGCTCATGACTTCACCAGTTTTTCATATTTTCACTCCAGATTTTCAACATTGTCATTTTATTAAACCTCCTCATGAAGAGTACAGCTGTCATTTTTCACATCCTGCCCGATATGTGTTTTTGCACATGTGGTGCCAAATAGCACAGTCGCTGTGCAAAAGTCACCTTTCTGCTAACGAACTGATAGTGACACTGTTCATGAGGTGGGTTCACAAAAAGCCCATGTTGGAAATTTAGAATGAAAATGTCAACAAATGCCCGGGGCATTAGGGTTTCCAACTGTAACTCCCTACCCTGTAGGAAACTGACAGGCGTCAGGGGTATGACTTGGGTCATCAGCTGTTATGCTCACACTATTCCACCCCCACCCTCACTCTGCAGCCAGTGACAGGCAACAAGGTCTGCCTTGGAGTCTTTGGCCCAAAAGTTCACGCCATTTTCCTATACTGTACCCATCTCAGTGTATTTTCTTATGGAATGGGGTGAGCGTAAGGCCCAAAGACCCTAAGGCACACCACAACACTTGTCAGTGTCTGCAGGGTAGGGTGAGGTGAAATGGTGTGAGTATTATGGCCGATGACCCAAAGGCATACCCCAACACCTGTCAGTCTCTGCAGGGTGGGGTTGGCATCAGTTCAATACTTCACTGCCATTCCTATTATGCATCTGTCTAACTCCTGCACTACCAATGCCAATGCCAGCAAGACAACATTCGGCATTGACAAATGCTTGTTTTTTTGTTCAGTCTTTACCTTAAGTTTCAGAGATAATTTGTGACTGCATTATTTTGTGTTTTTGTCCCTGTGCTGGGCTCAGTTGAAGGGATTAGCAGGAGACAGGGAAGACTGTGTGTGTGTGTGTGTGTGTGTGTGTGTGTGTGTCTGCTGACAACCCTCCCCCACTGTATTGAGCCACACTGCTCTCTAAGGCCCTGTCCACACTGCAGCCCGAAAACCCTTCTGTAATGTTACAGAGGGTGTAAACCACATCTGTAATGGCATGCGTTTACACTGGTAACGTTACAGCAGGCGTTTTCGGAACTGTTATAGAAACCTGTCAGGAGGTGGTTTCTACAACAGTTACAAAAACCATTGAGGGGCTGTAACGCTACCACTGCCCATCTAAACGCACGACTGTGTAGCCCCTAGTCAGCTGCTAAACCAGCAGGCAGTGCATCACAGAGGGGCACATGGGAGGCAAAAGAACAAGGAAGTGTCTGGAAGGCAGTGAGGCACGCGAGGACTGGAACCACTGCAGTGAGGTGACAATGGTTCAGGGCAGCGCCTGCACAATGTCAGAGGCATGGAGCCCAGATCCACTGAGTGCACACACCTGAGAGAGGTGCAGCCAGGAGGCACAAAGTGCCAATAGGGGGTGCTGCCTGCAGCAGCAGTACATGAACTGCTAGGAGGGAAGAGCGCTGGTGCCCACGGCAAACAGTGGGCACATGTCATAGGGAGGCAGCAACAGATGCCAGCACTGTGTGCCAGAGGTGTGAAGGGGGCCCCAACAGCTGCCACAACACACGACCAGTCCCCAGAGGATAGCAGTGCCAGAGCACACCACCCCAGCACCACTGTAGAGTGACCCCATCCCCTAAGCACCACCTGTGACTGGTGGAGAGTAGACAGACCTGTGCTAAGCAGTGACCACAGCTGCACACCACCCTAACCACCAGCAGGACCACGTCAGATTGCAGTGCCACCTGGTCGGATGAGGCCACCAAACTTCTGGTGGAGTTCTGGACCCAGGAGAAGGTCAGAGCTAGCCAGTGCAAGGCACAGCACAAAGGTTTATCAAAAGGTAGAGGACTACCTGTTCGGGAATGGGGTGGAGCGGACAGCAAAGCAATGCCATGACAAGATAAAGCAACTGAAAGTGCGGTACCATAAAACCAGGGACAGCAACAGATGCTCAGGGGGTGCACGTGTGGCATGCCCCTTCTATGACACACTGGATACCATACTTGGAACATGGCCTACCACCAAACTAGCATTCATCCTGGAGAGCTCACAGGTGGCTAGCCCTGAACTGGACATGGAGGATGATGGGGACACCACCGGAGATGCGTGCCCCCACCTGGGGAATGAAGATGATGACAGTGTGCAGTGGGAGTGCCCTGACACAGATATGTGCATTGAGCGATGTGTATGCTGGAATATGGCATGACACTGGAGGTGTAGCCTGGGCACATGGCACATGGTGATAGGCATGGTATGGGTGGTGGCACAGGCGCACTCGAGGGAGTTTGCATGTGGCACCTGTGGTGTGCGTAGGCACACAGGTACATGGGGGACAGGGGCATGGGGCTGGGGTTGACCATGGGGGGGTGGAGATGGGGTACCCGTATGTATGTAATGGTGACAGGTGTGTTCTGCCATTCCAGGGCAAGACCCCTGTGTGGGGACATTGGTGGACACCGATGCAGCGGAGGCCTCCCCAGTGTCTTTGGCCCTGCAGGATGAGATGCCAGAAACCTCCAGTGATGGCTCCAATGTGGGAGGAGGCAGCCTTGCGAAGCTGCGGGGTGACCAGTTACCCCTGGTGAACCTCAGGAAGAGAAAGTCAAAGACAGCACAGATGGCAGACATACTTGGGGCCGTGCTGGAACCAAAGTGTAGAATGATGGAGGAGCATCACAGGGAGCTGATGGACCTGGAGAGGGAGCGGGCATGGGAGAAGAGGGCATTGGAGGAGTGGTTACGGAGACAGGAGGCAGAGCAGACACAGCGGTACTTCACACAGATGGTCCAGTTACTGGCCATGCAATGCCAGCAGCCACCCTCTGTAGCTGCACCACAATGGCTGGGTGCCACCACCATGGCACACACCACCGCAGCCCCAACCCCCTGTGCCCTGTTCTCCCATGGGTGTACCACCATGCCAATGGCCACTGAGAACCTCAGAGGCATGGCTGACCCTGCCATCGTCCACCTGTCCACCGCTGGCAGACAGACAGGCTGTATGGCACAGCCAGCCATCACCATTCTGCCTCTCTCAGCTATGCCAACACCCCGCAGGTGTGACACCCCACTACAGGGTGCTGTGTACATGGGTGGCATCACTGCCCCCACCACCCTGCCACCCACATCCCAGGCAACACCAGCTGGTGCCAGTATGGCACAGCAGTACTCCACATGTGTCATGCCAGCCACTGTTGGCCTGCACACAGCACCCCAACCCCCGATGTATGGTGCTGCTGCTCTGCACAGTGCTACCCCCTTGGATCCCACAGCAGGCATGCCCAGCTTCACACAAGACCTGTTCAGTGACGGGTTCCATTGGACCACCCTGTGATAACCCATGTAGCATGCAGGGGTTGGTTGACCAGTGCGTCCCACCGGTTGCCACCCGGGACTCCCCATTTGATTCCCCTCCTATGTTGGGGACGCCACTGGGGTCCACCCAGTGACAACAGTGCTTGGTTCATTTGGCACAGAGGTATGTGCCGACTGTGGCACTCAGTTGCACAGTGCAATTCCTGGGTCACACACAATGTTGTGTGGCGTCTCTGCAACATGCTGTGTCAGGGGTTTAGATACAGTTTGGCCACACAGGTGCCTGGATTAGGGCACCACCTGTGCATCGTCATGTATTTCTTTGGTTTGGGTAACAGTACAGTGACCCACATGTAGGTTCCTTTATATGTTGGTGTACACCGCCGTCCATATGGTGACCCGGCATTGTGTATTGCATTGTTCGTTCACATGACAGTGTCAGTTTTGTTTGGGGATTTGTGGTGTAACGCAGCAATGCACATGGTCCACTGCATGGCCATGCTGCCGCTGCACATTGTTTACTTGTGTTATTGCCACCAGAAGCCATGGCAGCTTTGGATTAAAGGCTGTCTTGTGTCACCATACCGTGTTGCTGGTTTGCTTGGGCGGTGTGCATGCATGCACACATTGCTTTCTGGGGCACAGTGGGGCTTCCGATTCCATGGGTTGCTGGTGTGGGGGTTCTGGGTCTGCTTCCTGACTGCACAGTGTTTGCTAGGGCACACAGCTTGCATCCAGTGGCAGTGGGGCATGGTATGTAATTTCCTGGTGGTGGACTGCATGCCTGCCTGTGGGATGCAGTGGGGTCCCTGTTCCCGACATGTGTTGGTGCATCACTGCACGTCTTCATGCCATGTGTAGGGGCCTCTTTTCATTTTGGTTCCATACCTTCACCTGCTGCACACCCTTGGTCCCCCACGGGTGCCACTGGGCACACAATTCTGTAGGACACTGCGGCATGTTCTGCCACATTCAGTGTGCCCTGTGTACACTGGCAGACGATTGTTCATTTGGGTGGGTTTCTGTCTTTGCAGCTGTCTTCCACAGGTGCACCATGGGATGCACTCCACATTACAGGGGTTGGGTGCACACACTGTTCACATCTCAATGTGGACAGGCTGTGCCAGTTCCTGACCATTTTCACACCTATTCCCTGGCAGTGTGGACACGCGGTAATGTTTGCAGCCTGTAATGGTTTGGAACCATTTCAGCCTTGTTGGATGTAGTGTGGACGGGGCCTAAGTGTGTGTTTTTTTGAGGATTTAAAGATATTGATGTTTTGGCAAAAAAGTGGATTCTTTCTGCTCAGTGAAGTCAGGCTTTAGTTTGCTGACATGACAGAATTATATAGTATAACTATATTACTGTATATATAATATAATTTGGGGGAACCGTTTCTGGGCTCAGTAACAGTCACTCAGAGAGGGTTGTTTGCAATTGCTTAGTGTAGCCACTTAGTTGCACCCCCCCATTTTTAAAGTTCCAATCCAAACAAAATCTACTAGTGTGAGTGAGTGTGACTGCCTGTGATGTAACTGAAAGTTAATGTGAATCTGATTTTCCTTTGAAAAAGAAGAGTCTGACACCTAGTAGTATTGCTCAGATAATGCCGCTGTGGATCCACCAGTGATCCAGCAGATGGCAGTACTATTCAAGTTGGATCTCTCCTGGGATCCGGCCAAATATGAAGGTCAGATCCTGGTTCGGATCCCTCATTATCCAGCATTGGATCCAGGGATTTGATGCTGGATCCTGGTGCCAGATCCAGGGATCCAGTGTCAGATCCCCAGGTCTGGCTATGGATCCCTGGATCCAGCCATCGTATAACGCAGGATCTGACCAGGGATCCAAAAGCCAGATCCACAGGCAGATAGTGGAAGTATCCAGTAGATCCACTGTCCTGCCACCATGGGGAAGATATCTGTGAATCTGGATTTGTCCAGATCCATTTGAGCAACACTAACACCTAGTCTCCCCCACTCCACTGCATGTATCTGCAAGTGCATTCAGAGTCACCCATCTGTCTGCTCTCTACAGTGTGTGATTTGTTTGGGGGGGTTTAAGATACTGATTTTTTTGGCAGAAAAGAGGTTTCTTTCTCCTCAGTAAAGTGAGGATTTAGTTTTCTGTCTAGAGTGACAGAATTATATAGTATATTATTTATAATATAATTTAGGGGAACTGTTTCTGGGCTCAGTAACAGGCATTCAGAGAGGGTTGTTTGCTAAGTGTCACCGCTTAGTTGCTCCCCCCTCCCCCGGGGTTTAAAGTTCCAATCCACACAAAATCTACTAGTGTGAGTGAATGTGACTACCTGTGATGTAACCAAAAGTTAATGTGAATCTGGTTTTCTTCTGAAAAAGAAAGGAGTCTGACACCTAATCTCCCCAACCCCTCTGCATCTGCAAGTGCATTCAGAGTCACACATCTGTCCATCAGTATCTTCAAGGATTTTTCTTTAAACTGATACAGTTTTTCAGTGTGTCAGGTGTGGAACAGTGAATTGTTTGCCTGTTGGGCCTCTTGGGTATGTGTCTTCTGTTAGCACCCTTTGCAAACTGTGTGAGAGGCCTTTCGGCACCATGCAATTCTGCTTAAAGTTGGACCAGCATAACATTCTGTGGTGATTTGCATATGCAGCCCGTGATGCTTTGCATTGTGTGGGCATGTGTGATTTTGTATTTTCTTGAAACTTGGCTTCTCAGCCAAATGCCCTTTGGGGTAACCCTTGCCTCAGTGTTTGCGCACAGAGGTTCTTTGTCTCTTGGGTATGGTTCTGTTGTGGGTTTATTTGCAAGCTGCATATTCCAGATTTACACACAGTTGCATACCATGCTAATACTGTATAGATAAATAAAAAAAAATTGCCCTGTATTAATTATCATAGAAGTTCTTCTGATTGTTGCATAAACCAGCATCAGTATCATTTATCATGTCCAGTGACAAGCAAACCAGTAAAAGGACTTGGTCTAGCCCCAGCAAGTCCACAGCCCCACCTGTACCAAGCAGCAGTGATGCAGAATCACAATATAGTTTATGTTCATCTGGACATATTCAGTGGTCCAAAATAATTTTATCACCTAGCAAGGCGCAAGGTTCAAGTATTACTTTGAGTGGAGAAAACAGCTCTAGTAGTACTAATATTATTGGTAGCATTTTCACCGTCACCAGGAGCAGAAAACCCATTTGCTGCCCAACCTTCTATGGTAGTAGTAGTAGGAGGAGGGCATTGCAGTCTAGTAGAGCTCCAAGTGAGGAAGCATCAGCCACAGCCACGTCTAGAGTCACCATGCTGCTTCTTCCACCCTTGATGTCACATCCCTTGCCACCACTAGTATAATCCTAGTCCCTGCGACCACCTGTAGTACAAGTACATTAGCCAGTGCCACCAGTGCCATCAGTACCACTTTTGCTGGCCCAGTGATTGTAACCCCCACTACAGCCACCATTACCACCACTGTGGCAACAAGTGCCTCCAGTGACAATGTAGAACCAGCGGCTGCTAGTACTGTAACCACTACCAGTGCAGTCACTGTAATTGTGTCTACTGACATGATCCTGGATACTGCACTACCACATAGTTCCACAATGCCTGTGATAACAAGTACTCCTACCCCTAGGATGCAATCCAAACGCAGCACTCGTACTGCTCAGGTGGTTGATATATTACATGAGGGGGATGCAGAGTTTGCAGACCAGTCTTCTGGCTCAGAATATATTCCAGACCCCAATGAGCTATCATCATCATCAGCAGCAGCATCTGGCAATGACTCTAACACCCACATGAGTGACTTTGGGGATGAGTCAGAATATGCATCATATCTGAGTAGTAAAAAAACTAAGAGCTGCAGACAAACTGAGGAAAGGTGCTTATGCTACTGGGCATGGACAGCGGGGCAAGCAAGTCATTAAATCTCCACCTGTTAAAAAGACAAAGCAGTCCACATTAAGCTTTAGCAGGGTTGTGTCAGCTCCATCCACACTAGATAGGGACACTAGTAATCAAGAAAGTCAGACAGCTGTTGTGGAGCAAGATCAAGGTGTCTTCTTATTCTTCCACTTTAATCCTATGCAAAACTGAATAGAATGCCCATGATGAACTACTTTCCTCTGCATCCTCCTTCTGAAACATCAGCGGGACAAGGTAGCATCTAGCACCACTGTACAAGCCGAAGTGCCATGACATTTACATCCTCCTCCACAACTGAAGTGTACCCAGCAAGGCAGCCTGTGGCACCAGTGTACAAGCCAAAGTGCGGTGACCTCTGCACCCTCCTAAAGCATCAGCAGCAGAAGACTGCCTGTGGCACCAGTGTACAAGTCAAAGTGTTGTAACCTCTGCATCCTCCTCCTCCTAAAGCAGCAGTGGGACAATATAGCCTCTGGCACCAGTGTACAAGCCAAAGTGCCGTCACCTCTGCATCCTCCTCTTGAAGCAGCAGTTCCAAAAGATAGCCTATGGCATCAGTGTACAAACCAAAGTGCCATGACATCTCATTCTCCTCTTCCTGAAGCCATTTTAAGGACTTCTATAGCAATTCTCTAACAAGGCAACTATCTCTGACCGAATAACGAATATCTGGCATCCAAATACCGAATATTCAGCCGAATATTCGAAAAAACGTATTCGTTCGCACATCCCTTTCAGCTAACGTTCAGCAACAGGCTTAGGGTCACGTAGCAGGGCTGAAACTTGTGATCTCTGTTTCTCAATAGTGCTACAACCACTAAACCGTACTACCTGAGGGGGCTACAGAGAGAAGCCAGTGGCTGCCAGCAATGTTTTTGTTTTGTTTTGTTTTCTGCAATTTGTTTACCAAGAATGACCTGATTGAGATGCAACATCTTTCCTGTGGCCACCTGCATTGACTCATTTTTACAATATAATTACCCAGGAGAGTGCAGCTGAGATGCAGCATCCCATTTCCAGGGTGTGGTCCTGCCTCTACCCATTTTTGCAGCCGTGTGGAATGAAGCACAGGAAGGTTAAGTGATTTGCTTAGGGTTATACAGTGAATATTTTTCACTAACAGGGATTGATCCTGTGATTTTCCAGTTCTTACCAGTGCTCTAACCATTTGACTACAATATTTCCTGGGGGAATGTGTAGATGGGGGGACCAGAAAAGGGGAGTAATTGCTGGCATTTTGTTTTGCTTACTTTCTTACAATATTTTTCAAAAGTATAGCCCAGTTAAGGTACAACATCTGCTTTCCAATGGGGCCTTGCATGTCCCCATTTCTGTAGGTGGCTGAGAGGGTGGACTGGAGCTCCGGGAGGTTAAGTGAGTAGCTCAGGGTCACACAATGTGTATGTAGCTGAAGCGGGGTTTGAATTTGGGAACTCAATTCTTAACTGTACTCAGTCCATTAAGACATACAGTCTCTACCGTCGGGGGGGGGGCAGTGACTTCTTGCAATATATTTTTTTTAACAATTTATGTATCCAGGATAGCCCAGCTGAGCTGCACCATCTCATTTCCAGTGGGATACTGCTTTTATCCATTTGTACATTTGTACAGGGAACTCAAACTGAAATGCATCATGTCGTTGCCATTTGCATCTTGCTTTCATCCATTGTTTGCAGCGCATTTACCCAGGATAGCCCAGCTGAGATGCCACATCTCATTTCCAGTGTGGTTCTGCTTCCGTCCATTTCTGTTGCTGGGCAGAATGAAACACTGGGAGCTTAAATGAGTTGCTCATGGTCACACACTGAGTATTTAGTAAAGATGGTCTAACCAGAGTTGTCTAACAGCTACTGTATAGTGCCTGTAGATCTTTAAATTATTATTCTTTAAAGTGCAGTTTCACCTCATTTCATTCTCCTATAGTACAACAGACATTAAAATGTTACAGAAAACTTTAAACAGGATACAATCATCATACACAATGCCTGTCAAAACACAAATACAGTTCCTGCAAATAAAGTCTCATGGGACAATGAAACATCAGTATGAACATGCTAATCATCTTCTTGTATTCAGATATGTGATGTCTATGCGTTTCAATATTCTTCCAACACACACACAACTTTAACTTGCTAAACAAATGTGTACTGTTAATGGCAGTAGCTTGGGCATTATAAATGTTTGTCAAGTATAATTAAAATAGTTTAAAAAGCAGATCCTGTTCATAAAATATTAAATAATGCATGGGGAAGTGTGTGTAATGAGGATTTTATGTACACCTGAGGTGTGCAATGCTTCATGAACCCCGAGAGCAAAGCTCGAGGGGTTTATCGAGGCATCGCACACTGAGGGTGTGCATAAAATCCAAGCTGACACACACTTCCCCATGTTTTATTTTTTATAATAACTGGTTCCTTTCATTTTTTTTGTTGGACAGGTGCTTGTTGAATAGCTTAACGTTGGTCTTGTTTTTTCTTAAAGTGTTTCTTTTTTCTTGCTGCTCTATGAATTTTTGTCTTTCTCGGTCACTAGACTGCTGAAATGGTGAAGAATGCATCGTTTTTTAGGTGAGTAGACAGGCATTGGCAGACCACTGGTTATTTTTCAATTCTGTGAGAAATGTGTCTTTCTCCAGCTGCACGTAAGTTAGATTCCCATTCAATGGTTTCAATGAGATTGGCGCAATCAAACTGACAGTGCAAGGAGTCAATAGTGCTATTTTTCAAAAGGTACTTAAACACCATTATATATGGGTGATTATACACATATGTGTATAATGAAACTATGTTATACATGGCCATGTATAATCACCCATGTATAACAGAATTTGACAGCTTCTGACCACAGTTGGTAATCCTCACTGACCAGTTATTATAAAAAAAATTATTGAACAAATAATATCACCAAGCACACCTATTTTTCTTAAAATCTTAAATAATAAAATATTTATTAAATCTGCAAAAGTAAACATTCAACAGCACTGTAGGGTGGGGCAACACATATACAAAACTTTGGTGCACATAAAAATGAAACCAAACTGGATAGCAAATAAGTGGCATTTTCTTTGACAAGTGAAACAAGAGAGACTACATCAAAGCCAGCCCTAGTCCTATTTTACAACAGGGATCAAGATGGTGGGGTTAAGTAACAAGCTAATTAACTAACTGGGTGTTTTCTTTTTTCAACAGTAGGGGGGGTGAGATGGGTACTTCTGGACTACCAGGGCAATTTCTTTTCACATCAGGGATCAGAGTTCAGTGAGGGGCATAGGACTACTTAGGTAATTCTATTTCATAACAAGAATCAGCACAGCTGGATGTATCACTAGACTGATAGGGATTTATACATTAGTGTACATGGATCTGGATCTGGTGAGGGTGGGGAAATGATCAAAGCTCTGTACACCATCTTCAAGCATACAGTATACATGCCTGAAGGCAGTGTCCAGCACTACTAATGACCACATAATGACATACAAATGACCCTTTAGCATGTTGCATGCCATATGTGGTCATTAGCATACAATCTTCTCAATCTGGCACCCAGGAACAATGACGCTGCTCCATTTGGGAATAGCTATCACACTTTGCTCCTCAGCATCTGTTGCCAGTGAGGAACTCTGGTGCACCAAACGTACACACTTTTTACAGTGCTGCCATAGCCCAATAGTTATACATGCTGCCATATGGATAAACCTCTCTGTTGACTGTGTGTTATTTTGTGTGACTCAAATAATCATGTCTGAATGTGGATGTACCAGTGTCTAGTGCATGGTTAACGTGAGGCTGGGCATTAAGCTAGCATGATGGGAAATTTAAAAAATTTTGTGTTTTGCAAAAACAAATGGTAGCATACTTAATGCAAATGGCCAGAATACTGACACATAATTAAACCCAGGCACTTAGGAGAGCAGTACATATGATTGTGATTTGCAAGTGCATTCGTTATCAAATTGTGCATTATTTTTTGACTGTTTACACCAAAGCAATCACATTTTCTTTTGGAACTGAATCTGAGTAAGGGAAAAAAGAAATACTTAATTAAAAGTAAATGGGGCTTGGAAGATGTCTCGTGGTTAACTATGAACATACTTCTGTAACATTTGTAAGGTTCTAGAACCACTCAGCAATGCTTCTCAGCTCTCAAATACTAAAAAGTCATGAGAAGAAATGCATAAACTTGCCAAAATTTGCTCAGTGAAACAAATCCATGAATCTTAGCAAATTTGCAGCGCTGGAGACTGCAATTCACACTGGTTTTCATCAGGCAGATTGGCCAAATACATGTGGTGAATTGTTAATTCACTGGTGAACCCCAAGGCAAACTGGGTGTTAAAAAGTTTACCCCCTTCAACAACCCCTCCCCCCACTGGCACCTCCTCACCCCACCCCAGAAAACACCATGCTGCTCTTTTCTGGAACAAAATGTAATCCCTTCCCCCTACCTGCCTGTCAAATTTACTCCCCCAAGTTCTACTGTGTCTAATACTTACTCCCATTTAACCACCCAACCCCCTCTGGTCTTTAACATCCTCCTCCCCACCAGCACCCACAAAATATAAGCTGCAAACAAAGAAAATGGACCCTCAGTGCAGAACAACTGCTCTGTTCAGTGCCAGCTCCCATTCTGTAATAGATTTAATAAATGAATGATGATGTCTTAGCTCCTGGTAAAATCTGACAAGTTGAAAATCCAACCAGTCAGTTTTTAATGGGAGCAAAGACATCAGAATTCATTCATTTGTGCCAAGTTGGCACCGAATAGAGTAGATGTTCTACACTGGGGGACCGAGACCAGAGAGGGTTGGGTGGGAGACTGAGAGTAATTGTTAAAGACAGCAAGACACAGGTGGGGAATATTTGGCATGTGGGTGAGGGAAGAGACCAACTGACCACAGGCAGCTAACAACATAACCATGCTTGGGGAAAGAGATTATACCAGTGGGGGGTACAGTAGAGGTTAGTTTGGTCATTTCTATGTTCTTGGGTGAGGGAGGTGGTTTCACAGAACAGTGGTTGGGGAAGGGTTTTTAAGTTTAAAATATCTACCAATGAAGTTGGCAGTTCAGCCACAGAATTCACAATTTTTGGCGAATGCGAATATCAAAGATTTGCAACAACTTCACTGGTGAGTTACAAATTCACACAATCTCTAGTCATGAGGAGACTTTTCCCTTCTTGACTGGCCAAGAAGCCTCTCCTGAGTCCCATCCTTTGGGACCTGTCAGTACTTTTGGTGCTTTATGTTAAGTTTGTCAAGATTAATGCTATCTTCAGTGTAAGTTGGATGTGAATCAGTTGTGCAGTCTGTATAGTTACACTCTCAGTGCACTGAGTACTGACTGGAACTTTTTCCTGTATATTTGTACAGCAGTGCACTAGTTTGTATGATAAGACACACATGGGAGTACCTGACTGGAATGTTTTCATTTCATGCATAGCCACATCACATGCTACTTACAGTGTATTTCTCCATCACTTTTGCTACCAGTGCAACTTTCTGGGGGTCCTATTTTACCCACCAGAAAAATGTACTCACAGCTGGGACCAGGCCATATATTTTTTTGGAAGGGGCAGTTTGGGTAATTGTCAGAGAGGGGAGTCTCCATAGCAGGTGGCAGCAGCTTGGGCCACTCATAGCTCCCTTTGAGAACTGAACCCCATGAGTTTAAGTGTGTGTGTGTGTGTGCGTGTATGAATGTACTGTCATTCAGACCTTATCATCACTCAGTACTGTTGGTACTTTGATTTATTATGTGCTCTGTTTTTTTTTAGGCTAAGTTAATACTTCCTTCCTATGCTATTTATTAGGTTTGTGTTTGATGTAGCATTGTACATCAAACACATATTGCCCCTGCTCTCCTCATTTCCACGCTACTGTATGTTAATCTGCCTTACCATATTGTCCCTGTAGTGTTGATCCTGTAGTCCACTCACTAGTTCTGTTTCTCTCCACAGTTGAACTTAAAAGAAGACCCAGATAATATCATCCACCTTCAGGAATATTGGGACTAGGGAGGAGCAAAAATACAAACTGACCCAGACATGCTGAAGCGTTTATAAACAAACAGCTTCTGAACACTTTCAGCTGTTCAGATCAGTTTGGGTGGCAATAGTATTGTGGTAAACACAGCAGGAGATGTGCCAGAGCAGGATGAACTCACAGGAGAAACCGGAGACAAGACTCTGGTTCCTCATTGGATGGCCAAGCTGTCCATTTTCCTAAGGTGTCACCTGATTGGGTTTGCTCTAGCAACCCATGTAGACCACCTTAGGAGCTACACAGAAGAATACAGGATGGGGAAGGAGCAGCATCTTCTACAGGCTGCTCCCTGATTCTGTGATTGTGTGTGGTGTTTGCGTTTTCCCATTAGGCAGGAAAGATGTCGACTCATGAACTAAAGAATTACATTTTTTTATGTTTATTTAAAAAAAAGAACTAAAAGAAAACCTGGGGTGGGGAGTCAGGGACTCAGGATTGGGAGGGGATTATAGCCGAGGACTGGGTTGGGTGTGAGTCTGGGAGTCTGGGACAGGGGAGTTGTGAGAGAAGACTCGGGGAGGAGAGTAGGAACTTGGAGACTGGGGCAGTAAGTGAGTCAAGAAAGACAAGAAGGTTGGCCCGTCTGCGTAGCGGTTGGATTTTTCCGTCTGCGATGCTGGCAACCCAGGTTCGGGAATGGACTCGGGTCGCCAGAGGGCCGGCTTGGGGGAGAAGGATGGAGCATCCAGGGATAGCTCTCCTTCTCTGGGGGGAGGGTGGGGACATGCACCAGTGCATGCTGACTCCTGGCAGAGGCTGGGAGCACAGCAATGATGCCTGGTGCAGAGTCCAAAGGGGAGTGACAGATGTCTGGCGTATGCCTTGACATCAGGACGTCACTCCCCATAGAAAACCAGGAAAAATGCTTCCTGGCTGGCCAGATGATGGTCTCTCTGTCCTCTGCTGCTGCCAATCCCATGACCGGCATGCCTCAGCAGTACCCCAGGCCAATGAAAAAGTGCACTGGCCTCCCCCACCAGTGCCTTCCCTCTCAGAGGATGGGGACCTGCCCGGCGAAGGGTTACGCCGGGTTACCCGGGGTGGGGACTGCCATATGACGTGATGGCCGGTATGGGAGTTGAGGCAGGCAGTCGGGAGGGACAATAGAGACCTGAAGGACTGGGCAGCCAGGGAGAAGGGGAGGCGCAAAAAAAAAAAAAGAAAGACAAGAAGAGAAAAGATTGATGTGCCAGAGTCAGACTGCCAGTTTTGGGTTTTTTTTGAGCACCAGAGAGGGTGAACTGCACCACCCGTTCCACACCACACCCAGTTAGCCTTCTTGCTGTTTGCCCAGTTGTCCCCGACAACAAGTCAGCTCTCAATTCCCCTGCCTGCGCTCACTGCTCAGTCACTTCAGTAGAGATTTTTTATTATTATTATTTAATTTTTTATTATACAATCTTTGGCTTAGTGGGCATTCCATCACATCACATGGAATAAACAGAAATAAAAATCCTATAAGGGAAAGTACTGTGTCAGAGAGGGTTAGGCCAGGCAGGGTCCATGACTGCATATTATTTGTGTGACTGCCCAAGAAGACAGTGATCTGTCATCTTCCTCCATGTGCTCACTTGGTGGTGTATAAGCTATGGCTCAGTGGTCAGAGCATTCTGTCATATCACATGGAATAAAAAATAAATAAAATAAAAACCCTGAAGGGAAAGTACCTTGTCAGAGAGAGTTAGGCCAGGCAGGGTCCCTGATTCTCAGTTGGTAGCAGCAGTGCCTGCAGCATCATCCCATAGTCTAGGTGGTGTGTGAAATAAATTCAGTGTGTGTGTGAAATAAAATCTGCCAGCCAGTCACCAGTGCCACTTCTTGCAAACTGTCTGTGTGACCCCCCCAAGAAGTCAGTGATCTGTCATCTTCCATCCTGTGCTCACTCAGTGAGGTATAAGCTTTGGCTCAGTGGGCAGGGCATTCTGTCACATCATGTGGAATAAAGGAAAATATATATATATCCTTGAAGGGGAAAAGTACTGCATCAGAAAGGGTTAGGCCAGGCAGGGCACCCCTGAATCTCTGTGGGTATACTAGCAGCAGTGCCTGCTGCATCACCCTTACTGTAGGTGGTGTGTGGAATACAATCTGCCAGCCAGTCATCAGTGCACCAGTGCCACTTCTTGCATACTGTCAGTGTTACCGCCCAAGAATTTAGTCATCTGTCATCTTCCTCCCTGTGCTCGCTCAGTGGGGTATAAGCTTTGGCTCAGTGGGCAGGGCATTCCATCACATCACGTGGCATAAAGAAAAAAAATAAAACAAATCCTTGAAGGGGGAAAATTACTGTGTCAGAGAGGGTTATGCCAGGCAGGGTCCCCCAGAATCTCTGTGGGTATACTAGCAGCAGTGCCTGCAGCATCACCCTTAGCATAGGTGGTGTGTGAAATAAATTCTGTGTGTGAAATAAAATCTGCCAGCCAGTTGTCAGTGCACCACTGCCACTTCTTGCATACTGTCTGTGTGCCCCCCCAAGAAGTCAGTCACCTGTCAACTTCTCCCTGTGCTCGCTCAGTGGGGTATAAGCTTTGACTCAGTGGGCAGGGCATACCATCACATCACATGGAATACATTTTAAAAAAAAATCCTTGAAGGGAAAGTACTGTGTCAGAGAGGGTTTGGCCTGGCAGGGTCCCTGAATCTGTGTGGGTAGCAGCAGTGCCTGCAGCATCACCCTTAACGTAGGTATTGTGTGATGTAACTGTGTGTGTGTGTAATAAAATCTGCCAGCAAGACATCAGTGCATCAGTGCCACATCTTGCATACTGTCTGTGTGATCCCTCCCCTCCACAAGAATTCAGTCATCTGTCATCAGGGAAGCACAGAAATAGGTATTAGAGCTGGGAGAACTCAGTGAAGTTCTGACCCTTATTAAATAAGAACCGGAACATGGTGAAATTCTGATTTGTTCTAATTAGTTCTGATTTATTGATAAATATTTGAAAAAATGTGAAACAGTGCATAAAAGTGGCCAAAGTTGGTCACATTTGACACAGAGGCCCAAAGGAAAAACACTTAATGGATTATTAGTATAAAGATTAATGTAAAACCGCTAAATAAAAAAGTAATCACTCACTACTAGCCCCTTCATGGCTGGGCTATAATGGTAGGGTGGCATATCTTGTTTGGGTCCCTGGCATGAGTGTGCTAGGTGAGACAGAAAGAGACAGACAGAGAGTGAGAGAGACAGACAGATGCAAATACCTATATCATAGCACTACTAAGTACTGCAGGCACTGTCAGGCACCTAAGATTTATTTTTTATTAATGGTTCTGTGATGGTTGCTGGTTGTTCCAGTCAGAGCCGAACAGATCAAAGAAATGATATGAATGATCAAATGAGCAGCACTAAGACAGCCCACCTACCCTACCCTTGTGAATGATGAAACTTCTTTGCATGCCCTGGTGTACTGTGGTACATGGTAAACTACCTGGTATAAGAGGTGGTAATGTTTTCTAGTACTACAACTAATTCTATTGAATCTGATCAACAAGCAAAATCCTTAAAGAAGAAAACTAAAGACAGTGATCACCACCACCGAGGCAGGCAGCCAGTCATACATCGCATCAGTCAAGTGCAGTGCAATCATAAAAAGTTTGCCACTGCCACCTGAAGACCTGATGACACACAACACAGTTACATCCTTCCTAGTTCCACAGTTGCTGCCAGCCACTGCCACATAATTTAAGTATCTAAAATAAAATATAGTAATATTATAATCTCAGCAGAGTTACTGTAAGTGAGATGTAACCAGGCTAGCACATCACGCACACATAAACAATAAAGAAATTATATGAATTTTCAATTTAGTTTTTTTCTGTGAAGTATTCACAGTCAAATGTGGGGGACATGAGAAATATATGAAGTGTATTCAGTTTCTGGGTTTCAAGCATCTGCTAAGCCATGCACTGTATAAAAATTAAAACAGTACTGTCAGGATCATTTGCTGAGGGCAAAAAAAGTCACTAGTACTAGTAGTAAGGACTGGAGTAAGGACAAAAGCTGATAAGTAGTAGTCATGACTCATGAGGAAGTAAAGTGATAGTAGTAGTGGTAGACAGCTGTACTCTACCTTCCAGATAAGATAGTGATAGTGGTACAAGGTACCACCAAGTAAGTTTGTGACATGAAATGCATTTGCTTGCTGTATTTGGACTCTGAACCCACTGATATTATTATTTTTTTTCTATTCTATGCTGCTTATGTGATAATTCAAGTAGCAGTGGCCTGGCCCAGTCCATCCTGACCTGACATGCTGCAAATTAATTGCTACCTCATGTATTGTAGCAGACCCTATTCACAAAAGATTTTCACCACAGGCACAAATTCTTGAAAGTGTTTTGTGGATAGGGCCTGCTCAGAGCAGTCAGTGTATGTTTTATTCAGGTATCATATTTGAAATTAAAGTGAGTAATGTTGGCTTTGAGAAGTGTGAAGCACTCAGCATTTTCTGGCATCAAACAGGATTGTGCCAGTAATGACGGTATCAGCTGAACTAAACAATCATTCTGAACAGATGCTAGTCAGAGGGCAATTCATGTACTTCACTGCAATGCTTATTAAAGCAGGCCACATATTTTGTTTGGCTTTCCAGTATTCAATCAATCAATCAATCATTCAATCAATCAATCTTTATTTTACCAGGATAAGGCACCATTGAGCGCACTTATTTACAAGGTGGTCCTGGGGACATGGCTAAAAAAAAAAATCACATAACATACAATGACATTAGAGCATACAAAAAAAAACAGTTGGCAAAAATGTGAGAATACAGGGGGCATTACATAACAGCACAGTAACTAGGAACAATAAAAGTCACAAATGCTATATTGGCAGCCAATTGTACAGCAGAGAGATAAGTGCAGTATGTCAATACAGCCCTGCAGTAACATGCTAACAAGATACAGTCTGAGTGCATCATGGAGGCAGATAAAAAGGAAGGAGAAGGCAGGATAACAGCTGGTGCAAAGGGACAGCTGAGAAGAGAAGGGGAGGGTGTGAGGAAAGAATTCAGAGGACTACTAATGTAGAGGGAAACATTTGATGAAAGGCTGGGCAGAGAAGGAAGCGGGTACTGTAGTTAGGTAAGCGGTGCAAGATACAAGAAAAGCATTTTTAGGGGAAGCAGTTACATGTTTCCTTTAGGAGAATATCTCAGCAGTGTCTTGAAGGTGGGCAGTCCAACTAGGTTTGTTAGTTTTAAAGTACTTTGAATGGTATTCCAAAAGGGAAGGAGGGCATGGCTTATGGAGAATGCACCATGCCAAGTTTTGATTCTGGGTATGTCGAGTAGGAGATGAGAGAATCTTCTGATAGTGTATGGTCCCACTGAATGGGTAAAGAGGTCTGAGATGTGTATTGGGAGTTTGTTGGTAAGAGTTCTAAAGATCCAAAGAGCAGCATTTTTTAGTCTGCTGGTTTTCAGTGACTGCCACCCAATTTGAGCATACAGAGTGCAGTGGTGGGTATTATATGGGGTACTGGTGATGAATCAGATAGCCCTGTGGCATAAGGTATCCAGCCATAGAGCTGTGACCATAAATAAAGGCTGTGTAATCTAGCAAAGGGAGGAAAGTAGTCTGCACCAATCTTGTTCTGGCATCACAGTTTAGTAGGTGTTTGATTCGATAGAAGATGCCTAGTCTGTGCTTGAGTTTTTTGAAACAGCTCTGCTAGATGGACAAAGAAGGAAAGGTTACAGTCAAGCTAAAAACCTAGATATTTGAACTTGTTCACTATTTCTAGTGGCTCCCCCAGCAGGGTACAAATGTGAAACTTATGAACCGCAGTGATACTGTTCACCGGTTGGGCATGAGGAAAGAGATGCATAGTTTGTTTGTTTTTAGCATTGAGATGCAGTTTCAGATACAGGAGGTTATGTTGCAGGATGTTGAAGTCTTGCTGCAAATCCTTACATGCAAGTTCGAGGGAGGATATGCCAACATAAAGCACCATGTCATCCGCAAATAGGTGGACACTGGCAGTGTTAAGTTTGGAGTTGATATCATTGATATAAATGACAAATAGTAGGGGCCCCAAAATTGATCCTTGCGGAACACCTCTTAGTAGGATGCTTGGGGGGGAGGTGGTGCCCTGGGCTTTTACATGCTGTTGTCTGCCAATAAAGTAGCTATTAATCCATTTTAAGGACATGTCATCAAGCCTGATGTTAAATAGCATGGCCAGGAGTAAGTTGTGATCTACTATGTCAAATACCTTACTCAGATCTAGGAATAAGGTACATATGGGTTTTTTAGCATCCAGTGCAACTTGCCAGTCATTCATCAATTTGGCCAAGGTGGAAATGGTACTATGGTTAGGCCTGAAGCCATATTGGAGTGGGTTGAGGATATTGTGAGATTCAAGGAATTCTCTTAGTTGGGAACTGACTAATTTCTCAAGGAATTTTGATAAGATGGGTAGCAAGGATACTGGCCTGTAGTTATTGAGGTAACATGGGTCACCTGATTTGAAGAGCAGAATAATGTGGGCCAATTTCCATTGATGGGGGAGAATTCCTTGGGAGAGGGGCATGTTAAAGGGGTAAGAGATGGATGCAGCTAATAGGTGGTTGCCCAGCTTTATAAAAAAAGGGCTCAGTTCCATCAGCACCAGCACTTTTTTTAATGTCCAAGGCCAGTAGGAGGTCTTCAACCTCCTTGTATGAGATTGGGCTAAAGGAAAATTTATCAGCAGGGACACCTGGAGGTTGAGAGCAAGGAGATACGAGCTGAACTGACTTGCTGGGTGAGCAGCTCACTTACGGATGAGATGTCAAAAGCTAACCCAGCGGTAATGAAATGGTTATACAGCTGGACTAGGATATCTTGCTCATTGGTGAGGGTGCGAATGTTGTGAATAATTTTTGTGGGTAGGGATGAAGAATGATTATGCCCCTCAATATCCTTCAATGTTTGCCAGAACTTGGCAGAGTTATTTATAATCCTGAAGGGGGACCCATCACCAATAAAGAATAGTCCCGGCACTGACATGACTCCGGGGGGGGGGATTCAATTGAGAAGAGGAGAGCTGTGTTTGAGCAAGTGATCAGGCCTTAAAAAGTTGCCGGCCAATGCTCTGTAAAAAGTATGCAGGAGGGAGCAGAAGAGAAGGCTTGCAGCCCCAAGCTACTGAAGGAGGATTGGGAGGAGAACCAGGAGGAAAGAGGAACCAGGTGCAGAAGGAGTGCAGCCCTAGCCGCAGACAGTCGGGAACAGAGAGGACTTATCTCATGGAAGCCTGATCAGGAAACTGGGCTGGCTGACTGAAGGAGAGCAGGGGAGCTGTATGCCTGTGTGGAGCTGCTTTCAGGCTAGGGGCTGCTGCTAGACTTTGGGACTTGGTTGTGCTTTGAAATGTGTGCTTTGCTTGCTTTGAATTTTCTCCCACCTGCCCACCCCACACCACCTCCTTGTTAAATGCTCATGGCTAACCACTTCCAGGAGTGACTGGCTAATCATGGGGCAGAGCAGAGGAGGGAAATAGCTGGAGAAGTGGAGGAGGAGCTAGAAGTACTGGTAAGAGGATGTAACCAAGCAACTGTAAAGGTATAGTTTGGGAGTGGAAACTAATTCCTTTTATGTGTTTTGGGGGGCTCTCTAAGTGTTGTTTGATATGAGCACTAGCAGGTAAGAGTATGCAACTGAACAGAAGAGGATAGGTATTAGCAAGGGGTATAGGAATTGTGAAAGTAAGGTGAAATACTGCTGCCAACTAATGAGGTCATGGGATGAAAAAAGAGGAACCATGAGAGAGTGAGAATGGAGCAGAGGGAACAAAGAGGAGGGGGGTAAAGGGTTTGGGGCAATGGACTGGGACAGACTGTGGAAAGGATGAGGTAGGAGGGCAATCCTGAAAGAGGGTCAGTATAAGAGCAAGGGGCAAAGGGACTAGGGAAGGGGGGGACAGAAGACACAGGGGAAGAAGGATCATAGGTTGTAATTGTGGAGTGGCCGTATTCATGGATACCCTGTGGAGGATGGGGGGAGTACCCAGTCTGTCCCAGGCTGGGAAGGCTGGAGAATGAAGTATTAAGGCTAAAGAAAGAAGTGTCATGAATGATGAAGGGACAGATTAAGTCGGAAAGAGAAGGGAATGTGGAAAGCATAAACTGCAACCAAGAAAAGGAAAAGGATGGGGATGATGGGAGGGACAGGGGGTGGTCAGGACAGGGGAGCAAGATGGATGGCACAAGTATGAGAGAAAAGGGTGCAAGGAGAATAGGAGCATGAGTACAGGTAGTAGGTAACACAGCAGGCTCAAACGGGAGCGGATCTCTTACACAGTGGTCAAAAGGAGGGAATGAGGTTGAGGAGGAGCAGTCATTTGGAATGAAAAACAGGTTGGCTGGAGGTGGTGGAGAAATAGGTTTGACAAATGAAGTGAGGCAGGAGAGGGGTTGAGTACAAGGGAGAATGCAGGGGGAGAAACAGTGACAATAGGAAGGAACAATGTGCAGGAGGACAAAGGTGAGGAGAAGGGGAAGGGAGAAATGAGGAGGGGAAGAAGGGTGGTGTCTTAGTGTTAGGAGATTCAGTTCTAAGAGGGGTCAGGTGGGGCAGCAAAGGGGAGAGGCACAGTTGAATTTGGAAGGAAGCAATGCCGGGGATGAAGGCGGAAAGGGTGGAGCAATCAGTGCTAAGGTATGCCAGCAGGGGAAGGGAAAGGCTTCATCTAATAATACACCTGGAGGACAAATGACCTGGCTGGTGGGATGGTAGGAGAGGTGAGGAGGAGGTTTGAGGAACTGGGCCTCTTAGCGAGACAGTGGGAAGATCAGTCACCTTCTCAGAGATACTTCCCATTCCCAGGGCAAGTATAGTAAGGAAAAGGAGATTCAAGAGTTTAATGAATGGCTGGAATCCTGGTGTTGGGAAAAGGGGTACGGGCTGGTAGGAGGGTGGGGAGGACCTGGGACAACAGCAGTCTATACGCAAAAGATAGACTGCACCTAAATGAGGAAGGAAAACATGTACTGAAGGAAAAGATACAGTAGGGGAGCACATTGAGGATCATTTAAACTAGGAGGAGGGTAGCAAGATGGATAGAGGTGTTCAGAGACCTAGAGAAGTGAAACCAAATGGGCTTACCCCCATAACAGTAAGGTAAGGACAGCGTAAATACTAAGGAAGCAGACATAAGGGGAGAGGGGCGGGAGGTAGGTTAGAGACAAGGGTTGGAGCTTGGCAATATTAAATGCTAGGAGTCTGGGGAATAAGGGGGAGGAACTACAGACTCTCATGGTGGAGGGGCGAGTGGACCTGGTGGCTATAACCAAGACATGGGCCACCCAAAACCATGACTGGGACCTGGCAGTTCCAGGGTACAGATTACACCGAAAGGAAAGGGAGAAGGAAGGGGGTGGCATTGTATGTAAAGGAAGGATTAAAGAAGCTTTGTGGGTGCAACTCCAGGATCCAAAAAATAGGCCACTGAGGTTGGGGGGTGGTGTATAGGGGTTCTATGTGATAATGGAGAGCGCTGAATGGCGACCCACATTATTGCGATGTCAGGGCAGTGAAAACAATTTTGTCACCCTGACATCCTCTGCACATGGAAGAATGGTGCCAGGGAATTCATCCCCCGCACCCCCCTACTTAAGGATTCTCAACTTCAGGGGGGTGCATGTTGGGGGAGGGCCAAAGCAAAAAAAAAAAACAAGTGTTGGGATGGGTGCAACAAAACCACAGTAGCGCCCGGACTCAGACACAAACCCGGAACCCCACACACCGGAAGCGGAGGCCAAGCCCCAATGCCACAGTGCAGCTCAGCAGGTGACTGCAGCACCACCCACTACATCCCCTCCACCCCCTCGCTGCCATGCTCGCTCCCCCCCATGCACATGTACATATAGTGACATAATGTCACTACAGTCACCCACCCCACCACAACCGGTCGCCTTCCCCCCCTCGCCATTTCGGGCTTTTGCCCACATTGTGTCACCGTTCCGGATGGCGCCTTATTTCAGGTGCCCACCTCACATGCTACTGTGTACAGGCCACCCTCCCACTCTGAAGGGAAGGACCGGGTACTGGTGGAGCAGATCAGGAGAAGCTGTGAGAAGGGGGGAGTTGTTATAGTAGGGGATTTCAAACTGCTGGAGGGAGCAGGTAATGCTGGACATCTTCCAGGATAGCTTTCTGGTACAGTGGGTCAGTAAACCAACTAGGGAAGGGAACACCCTTGACCTCATACTGATGAACGGGGAATGGGTGAGGGATGTGAGGGCTGAGAAACCACTTGGGGGAAGTGACCACCGGACAGTATGGTTCCAGTTACAGTTGGCTAAAGAGAGGGGGCATTTGGCACAAGGGTGCTAGATTTCAGGCACACCAACTTTAAGAGGATTGGGAAGGTGTACAGGGGTTCCTGGCAAAATTCAGCCAAATATGGCACACATCAAAGGTGGCAACTGATAAAATAAGGGTTAGTGGAGGCAACAGAAACCTGCTGTGGGGCCCAGACTAAAAGGGCCCAGGAGAAGAAACCCAGATGGATTTAAGCAAAGGGGTGTTAGACAGGGTGAGGAGGAAAAGGTCAGCGTATAAGAGGTACAGAAAATTGGGGACAGAGGAGGAGGATAGGGAGGTGTATCTGAAAGAAGCAAATAAGTGACCAGGGAGGTAAGGACAGCCAAGGCATCAAGGGAACTCAGGCTGATGCAAGGCATAAAAAAAGGGGAGAAAGACTCCTTTAGGTACATCAAGGAGGAAAGAAACTATAAGGACCAAATTGTAAGAATTAAGAAGGAGGGGGGATGGGTGGAAGAGGGTGTGAAAAGGCAGAAGTGCTTAATGACTACTTCTTTTCAGTCTTTACTAAGGAGAAGGGGGGGCCATACCCATGGTAGGAGGATAAAAACAGATGGTGTGGGGGTGATGGATGGAGAAATCACAGTGGTGAAGGTGCTGGAGGGGTTAAGAGCATTGAGGGTAGACAAGGCACTGGAATCTGATGGAGTGCATCCAAGGATACTGAAGGAGCTTGCAGAGGTCCTGGCAAGCCACTTTGCAGACTCATTTAATATATCTCTAGACGCAGGATGTGTACTACTGGATTAGAGACTGGCTCATGTGGTTTCCCTTCACAAGAGTGGATCCGAGGACAAACTGGGAAACTACAGTCCAGTAAGCCTAACATCCATAGAGGGGAAGCTATGCAGACCATTTTGAAGAAGAGGCAAGTGGCACTACTGGAAGTGAATGGGGTGCAGGACAGGAGGCGGCATGGCTTCATCAAGGACAAATCCCGCCAGACCAACCTAGTGGAATACTATGACTGGGTGACTAGGCAAATTGATGGGGGCCATGCGGTGGATGTACTGTATCTAGACTTCAGTAAGGCCTTTGATTTGGTACTGCATGGGAGACTTTGAAGTAAACTATGGGGCACAGGGGTGGGAACAAAATTGGTGGAGTGGGTGGAGAACTGGCTACAGGGGTCAGTGTTAGGGTTGGTGCTGTTTGGCATATTTATTGTTGACATCTCAGAAGGCATTAGCAGCAAGATCAGTCTATTTGTAGATGATACCAAGATGGGGGTGGTGGTGGACGACCAGGGGGTAGGTGGCAGGGGCTACAGGAAGATCTGGCAAGGCAGGAGGCATGGTCTGACAACTGGAAACTTAGGCTCAAAGCAAAAAAATGCAAGGTGCTGCACTTCGGAACAAAGAATCAGAGGAGAAACTACCATCTGGGGGATGTTTGCCTAGAAGTAACAAAGGAAGAGAAGGATCTGGAGTGCTCATCACGGGAGCAATGAACAATCTGTGCAATGCAGGAAGGCAGCAACAGTGGCCAACAAAATGCTGGGATGCATTGCAAGGGACATAACCTCGAGAAGAAAGGAGGGGATTCTGCCATTATACAGCCCATTAGTTAGACCCCACCTGGAGTACTGCATGCAGTACTGGCACATGTACCTACAGAAGGACATTAGGATGCTGGAGGGGGTGTAACGTAGGGCAACAAAAATGATTCAGGATCTGGGAAAATTGCCATGTGAGGTCAGACTGAGGGAGTTAAACATGTACTCACTGGAGGAAAGGAGAGACAAGCAGGATATGATTGAGACCTTCAAATACATGAAGGGGATAATCAGGACAGACACAGAGGGTCTATTCAGCAGGAAGGTGAGGAGAGACACTGGGGGCCATGACATAAGATCAGATGGGAGAAGATTCAGGAGGGAGGTGAGGAGGCATTTCTTTACTGAAAGGGTGGTGGCAGAGTGGAACACACTTCCAGCAGAGGTGATGGCATGTAACACAGTAGAATACTTCAAGAAGGGGTGGGACATGGCAAAGGGGAGGATAATGGGGGAGGAAGGGGAAGGGCAGCTGCTGAATAGGGGTGCTAGCTGCAAACTCGAGCAGACTCAATAAACTAAGTGGCCTTTTTCTGCTGTCAATTTTCATATGTTCGTATAGAAGAGTCCAGGGCTGATTGGAAGTAGCTGGCTTTTGTGGCCCTTATGAGTTTGGTATAGTGATTCCTGGAAGCCCTAAAGGACACCCAGTCGGCTGACAACTTGGATTTGTGCACCTTCTTCAATAGGAAGTCTCTGGTGTGGATTGCTGACCTAAAGGATAAGGTGAACCATGGATAGGATCTTTTTCTGGCTCTATGTTTAACTCGGGGTGTGTGTTTGTCATATTGTAAAGGATCAGCATTTCAGCTGATATTGAGCTCTGCCAGGTACATCATACATTTCAACAATGGTCTGGGCTGAGGCTGTGTTACAATAGGCAGATGAAGATGTTAAAATTACATCTTCCAAGTGACTCCAGAGACATGAAGCTGAACCAAATGACTGTGGGACAGTGCTATGCTTGGCTGGTGGTGAAGAAGAAGATTTGTCTGCAGTGGCTAAGGAGGCAGAGGGAGAAAATGCTGCAACAGTAGAGGATGGGTCACCTGGTGCTGTGCTGTGCCGTGAAGAAGGTTCTGAATGTGATGCTGTTGTAATACTTTGTTCCATAACAGCATGCACCTCATCAATTATTTCTTGTTTATCTTGAAACAAATGTCATTATCATCTCTAAATAGTTGCTTCGATTTGTATCGTGGGTCCAAGATTGTTGCTTTAATCTAGTTCTCAGAATGAAGCATTTTCCGTAGTTTGCCATCTTCAACTTTTTTGATCATACGTCTCGGTAGATCTTGTTGTATTCTGGGGGAGCAACCTGCATGTGTCAGCAGCACCACTGGTAGCCTGTGTGATAATAATAATAATAACAATAATATATCTTTATTTATACCGTGCCTTTCTTATAACCAAGGTGCCTTACAAAAAAAAAAATTCCACATAAAACAATAACTAAACAACAAATCTAAGACAACTGAATTCATAGAAGTGCAATAAAATAGCATTATGAGGTATATAACTTAGACCATAAGTAAATCATGATCAATGATCATGGAACTGTTTTGCTTCTCTGACTTTTCCCTAATCAGATTCAATCTGAATTTTAAATTTTTTTAATTTTTTATTAGTGGTATCACCTGACTGAGAGTTGCTGTGTTTGCACTAACCTCCCTGGTTATTTCCTCAAATGGCTGGAGTAGGACAATTTGAAACTCCAGCATGGCCCACTGTGGTGGAATAATATAGACATCTGCATCACCAATTTTATTTTCTTAAGTGTACTGCCTGACAGCTTTCTTTTGTTCCATTGAGTAGAAATGTCTTGGATCAGTCTGTGCAAAGGTAAACTGTGCTCCTGCTGTATTTTTTAAACAAGTGACAGGCTTTGCTTGAGTGACTGAAATGAGTGCATATGCATTTAGCAGTGCTAATGAGAGCCTTACTCTCCCTGTTACCATCAAGAAAACTGTGAACTATTAAGTTTAAGCAATACTCAAAGCAGCGGATGTAAACAAAGCCCCCATCCGACAAGGCCTTCCTTGTTCTGGACCCATTATCTGAAACTATAAAACCAACTGATAGTCTCTGTGAAGTGAACCATTGCTGTATTGGTTTTTGGAGCTCTTCATTGATGCTGTATGAGGTATGTTCAGATGGAAAATAAAACATTCTTAGAACAGCAAACTGCAATGCCTCACTGTCCCCAGTTCCAAGTGAATTATTGAAACATGCCCAATGTGCTGTGATAGACATGAAGGGTTCGGGCTGACAGCTTGTCCGGATACTGTATATGTTGTGAGATGCACCACTCTCCCAACAGCACTGCACAAGATGCGTCTTAATTTTTTACATACGACATTGTAAAGATCTGGAATCCCTGTTGTTGAGAAGTAATTCCGTGGTGGTATACTAAATCGAGGTTCGATGTACTCAAGCAGCTGCCTGAATCCTATATGTCCAACCACATTATATGGTAGCAAATCAACAGCTATCATTTCTGAAATTGTTTTAGTTATTGTAACAGCAACAGGGTGAGTCGAGGCATATCTGGCTTTATGCTCATATGTTTCTGAGATGGTAAGCTGTCTCCTTGAAGGGGAAGGGCTTTTGAACACATGGTCACTTTCAGTAACAGACAGAGGAGTCCTTCGAATGGGAGGAAGTGGTGGTGTTGGTGTTTCAATAGTGCTGTGGGGGCTATGACACTGCTTTCATCTATGGGAGTTACCCTTGAGTGTGGTGAACTATCACTGTCACTTTCTCTTCAAGACTCACAACTGGACTTCTCAGTAATGTTATGACATCTGTCTAGGTGCCTTTTCAGTGCTGAAGTTCCCAGTGCTCTTTTCTTTTTACCCCAGCTGATTGGCCATTTACAAATAGTGCATGTGTCTGTCAACTCATTGGAAGAACCAATAGAGAACTATGACAAACAAAAGATAATATTTTTTTAGTTTTTTTCCCAGGAAGGCACAGCACCTCGATCACCTTTTCAGGGTCCCCCCCCCCCCGGATTTTTCTTGGGTATCTTCCTCTTGTAGTTTATTTTCATTGCCCCTCTCCACAACCAAAACATTTCTGCCTGTTTCTTCTTCATGTGCAATTTCCATCCCCTCCAGTAAACGTTGTGCTGCCTGATCATTCTCTTCATCTTTATTATTACCCTCGGGTTCAACAGCAGAAGAATCGGATGAGGGATTGGCAGTAACATAGTATGCAATTGTTTGGTATCGTTGGGTTCCTCTGCAGGTGGCACCCAACACACCTTTAGTTCTTTTAACTACATAACTTTTTTTTTAACTTGGGACTGATGATGATCCGAGACATTCACCTTTTTAGGATTCAAGCATTCGCTTGGAAGACGAAACCTTAGAAGTGAAAAAAACACTTTTTGGGGTTTGATTTTGTTTTCCTTTTTCAGGCTGATTGCTATAATTTGCAGTAACACTGACTACCTGAGAAATAGAAAGCACTTCATCAATTAATCAATCAATCAATCAAGTTTTATTCATAAAAAGGTGCTTTTCTTGCATTCAAAGCGCCTGTACAATAAAACACCATAACATATTTAAAATACTTCATAAATAGCATAAAAAACATATAATTATAAAATAACTTGTGTCCCCATAAAAGCTGTCACAAACAAATGTGTTTTTTTGCATTATTTGTTTATTGATTTTATTATAATAAACAAACATACCAACATAATGACATTTACATTACACACAAATTTAAATATATAACTTACATACAATTGATCCAGTCTCTTAATCAATCATGCCGTAAAACCAATCACAGATAAATTATTATTCCATCCTCTGTCAGTGGGAAGGGAGAGACAAGGAGTGAGGAGCCAAATTTCCTCTTTACCCATAGAAGTTCATCTATAACTCACAAGGGTCCAAAATCATCCTTATTACAGCCACCCTTCCCTCAACATAATGTTGTCAGCAAGTGTAAGAGATGTTAAATAAGGCTGCCATATTCTTTGAAACAGTTCCTCTTTATCCTTAATGACATACGTCAATCGTTCCAACTTGAGGGCTTGCAGTATCAGAGCCTTCCAATGAGATATGGTAGGTTTCACCACATTTACCCAGGTATTAAGGATACAGTGTCTAGCCATGAATAATACCATTCTGAGACATCTTTTAAAGGGGGCCCATTCCCCATCTCCTACTACCTCTATATCAAAAAGCAGCAATAATGGTGACTTGGCATATTGCTGCCCCGTTATCTTTCGTAGCTCTGCTACTATCTTCCCCCAAAAGTCCTGTAGTACAGGGCAAGCCCAGAAATAATGATAATATGAAGCTAGAGTGTTATTACATCTAGGGCATACAGAGGATACTGATGGGTTATATTTATGAACAACCAGTGGTGGACAATATAATCTATGACAGAATTTGTAATAAGACTCTTTATATTTATTACACAGCAGTATGCCCTGATGGAGTTGAATTATTAATTTTCAATTTTCTTCCCATATGGGAGTTCCTAGGTCTCTCTCCCAGAGCAGTTTATTGCTCTGTGTCTTATCTGGAAACCAAGTTTTACCCTCCTTGGCTATTCTTTGAATAGTGCCCTTGGGATTTTTTTGCCCTTCAATTATCATTTGTTCAATTTGTTCTCATTTAGACTCTGGGTTTTGTAGCCTACCAATAGAACTAATATAGGCCCTGAGTTGTAGATAACAAAAAAAATGTTGGCAGCCCAGTCCAGTCCAAGCCAGTATATTTTCATATGAATCTAGTCCATTCCGAGTAAACAGCTGTTTTAGGCAGAAAACACCCGTTGCCTCCCATTCCCGATATCCTTTATCCTCTATGACAGGGTGGAAGAAGGGGTTCCCTCTCAGGGGCAGAAGTAACATATCCTCCCATCCCATCTCCCTTCGACTGCTCATTCCTCTCCAGCTCTCTAAGACTGCCTTAACTAGGGAATTAGGATTAGGCAGACCAAGATAAGCCTTCCAGCCTCTGACAGACAAATAGGTGGAGATCCTGCCAGGGCATCCCCTTTCTTCCAGATCAAGCCATCCTGACTCTTTTGGCCTTCCAACCCAGTCTTGAACATATCGGCATTGAATGGCCATGTGGTAAACTCCCAAATCTGGGAATTGTAGTCCCCCTTTCTCTATTGGTGCTTTTAGTGTAGAAACCCACCCTAGGTCATTTACAATGCCAAATAAAGACAGAAAAAACCTTTTATAATTTCTTAATATCCACCCGCCTTATTCCAATATGAAGCATCTGCAAACAGTATAATATCCGTGGCAGAACATTCATCTTGAGTAGATTGATTCTACCCAGCCCTGTGATAGGGAGATCATGCCATCTATTCAGATCTGCAATTATCATCTGCAATAGCGGACCATAATTAAAATTGTATAAGGCTTCAATACTTCTGCCTACTCTAATTCCCAGATATGTAAAAGCTTCTTGGACTGTCCTAAGACCCCATTTTGAACTCTGTAGAGCATTCCCTATATTAGGCCCCCAAATTCTCATTTCCTCTGACTTGTCTAAATTTAACTCATATCCTGAAAATCTAGAAATTTGCTCCATTAAGCTTAGTAATACAGGCACAGACTGATTCTGCTCAACAACATACAGCAGCATATTGTCTGCATATAATGACAGCTTCTTTTCTTTACCTATCTTACTCCGCATCCCCAGTATTCCCGGATGTGATCGAATGGCTATGGCCAAGGGTTCAAGCACTAATTGGAATAAAAGTGGAGACAAGGGGCACCCTTGTCTAGTCTGTCTACTTAACTCTAAGCTGTCTGACAGCTTACCATTCACTAGAACTCTGGCCCTAGGGTTTGTGTACATTGGTTGCACCATTCCTATAAAGTCATCACCCAGACCAAACCAGGTCAAAACCTCCATCAAGTATGGCCATTCGACTCTGTCAAATGCTTTTTCTGCATCCATCGAAAGGGTATGCACCTCATCCTGTTGATGCTGAGCCCCCCAAATCACATTTAAAAGGGTTCTCATATTATGATAGGAATACCTATCCCAAATAAACCCGGTTTAGTCTGGGTGAACTAGCCTCAGTAGCAGTATCTCCAGTCTACTAGCCAAAACTTTAGCCAGTATCTTGGAATCACAATTTAAGAGGGATATTGGTCTGAAGGAGGAACAATCAATTAAATCTTTCTCTACTTTCGGAATCAGACATATTGTTGCTTCCCCCCAGGAATATGGCAACTCTCCTCTCTCTTCTCTAGCTACTTTAAGCACAGTCTCTAAATGTTCTGTTAATTGGGCCTGCATGATTTTATAATATTCAGCTGGAAAGCCATCTGGTCTACTAGTTTTCCCTCTCTTAAGGGCCCCAAATAGCTCTGAGAATTTCTTCTTTCATTATAACTGAATCTAACCATTCCCGCTGCGCTGTTGTAATCCTTGGTAAGGTAATTCTATTCAGAAAGTCCATCTCCTCCTTTCCTTCCCCAACTTGAGAGTGGTAAAGTCTCTGATAGAGTCTCCTAAACCAGTCCCCAATACCACCGATATCCTTCTGCAATACTCCATCTTCCCCCCTTACAACATGGATCAAGTGTGTTCCTCTTTTCCCTCTTACTAAATTGGCCAACATAGTACCTGGTCAATTACCCCATTCATAAAAATGTTTCCTAACAAAAAGACAAGTCTTCCTGGCCTCTCCAAACAACAAATTATTAAGGGTTTCCCTGGTTCCATTCAAAAGGTGCTGTATATTTTCTCCACCCTCCCCTCTAGCTTCTTTCCTTTCTAGAACCCTAAGACAATTTTTCAAATTTGTCCTCCTCTCCCTAACTTTATGCTTATGATGGGCTACAAAACTAATAGCCCCACTCATAAACACTTTTCCTGCATCCCAGAAAATGGCACGAGATGTGGCTGTCGCTGAATTAGTTTGTACGTACAGCCTCCACTGATCTTACATATACTCTTTAAATTTTTTATTAGCTAACAAGTAATTGGGGAAACCTCCACGCAGCAGGAATATGCCTCTCCCCTTCCCATTTCAATGTCAAGACAACCATTGCATGGTCCGATATATGAATTGGACTGTGCTTAATGCCACTGACCCAGAAATACCAAGTCTGAGAGAGTAAAATGTAATCCAATCAAGACCAAGTCCGATGTGGGTGTGAGAAAAAAGTATATTCTCTAACCATGGGATTGGCTGTTCACCATCTGCCAATTAAGTCTAAGTCACACATTCCCACCAGCCATTCCCGAATGGCACCTTTTGGGGTCCCACTATCCTTCAAGTGGTCTAGAGCTGGATTGAACAGACAGTTCATGTCCCCCCAATATCCAATTTGGGAATTGCTCCACAATTGAGGGCCATTAGTGATCTATAGAAGGCTGGTTCATGGACAGTGGGGGTGTATACGCTCCCAAATTTGACTCTCTCCCCTTGTATTGTTCCTGTCACAAAGACATAATGCCCGGCATCTGGGTCAACCACAAGTCTTTCTTTCTTAAATGGTAGATTTTTATGTAAGAGAACAGCCACTCCCCGTTTGTGAGACCGAAAGGCCGCCAAATAGTATTCCCCAACCCACCCTCTCTTTAATTTGACGTGCTCTCTATCCATAAGATGGGTTTCCTGCAACATAGCTACATGGGTGTTCTGATGTTTCAATGCTGTCAGTAGCATCATGCATTTAACAGGAGTGGCTATTCCCCTAACGTTCCAAGAGACAATGGTCAAATCTTTCAAACTAGCCATGTCCCATCCCTTTGTATTTCCCCACCCATCACAACCTCATTCAATCCTCCTGAACTCCCCCCTCCACCTCTCCACAACATTAGACTGGTAATGCATTTGGATCTGAAAACTGGCAGTAACATATAAAACAACAGACCAACAGTAACTATATATAAACCTTCCATCCCTTCCCTTCCCTCCCCCAACCCCTTACCTTTCTGTATACATCCCCCTCTTTTGTAACAGTAACTGCAAAAAGCAGAAATTTTACAATCCCTTCCCTCCATCAAACAAAACACACCCCCCCCAAGCCACCACAATTTGATTTATAAAAACAGCAGTTTTATAACTATTCATATAGATCTGTCAGAAACCCCTACACAATAAAGTCAATGCAGGGGAAAGTTACCTTCCTTCCAAGCCTTGCTAGTGTACCATGTAAACTAGACCTTACTGAAGTTATACATAGCTCAAATAACAAAGAGGTAACTTTCCAAATTTATAAATCAAGCCAGGGCTTGCCCGAGTGGAGGGGGTGCAGCACAGTCAAAAATAAGGTGCTGCATCTCCCTCCCCCAAACCACCCCATCCTCTCTTTCCAATTCCAGTCCCCTTCCCCCTACAAGCATTTTATTCCAAAGGGAAGAACATGTCTCCATCGTAGTACTGTTCAGGCTGTCCCTAAAAAAGAAAAAGGTTGCATTGTTTTCCATCTCCCCACATCTCTTGTAATAACAGAACTCTGCCACAAACCCTTTAACCAAAAGCTTATTATAACAAACTCAAAAAATAGCATATGTGGAAGGACGAGGAAAAGTCCCCAGAGTACAAAAACAGTGCCATTTCAAACTGTTAGCAAAACAAAACAAGGAGGGACTCATGGCTCTAGGTTTCAGTTCCGTGTCTGGGTTTATAGTTCTATCCACTACAGTCATGGATGTCGAAAAATAAAGGGAACCAACACGCACTAAGAAATAAAATATCGCTCAGAGTTCCATGCAGTGTTAGTCCAAATTCTCCCAAGAATTCCCCCTGTTCAGGTGAGGAGTGTAATGCCCAGTTAAGCCCATGCTCATCTCAGGAATAGTTTCAAATGCAAGGAAACAACAGTACCTGTATTATTTAACTTCAGCCACCAGCTCTCCGAGTAGCCTGCCTCATGCAGATGTCAAACAATTCAATACCTCCAAGTCAGGTCACTCGATCTTCTTTTTCAGATCCCGAACAAATATTTCTGCTTTGGGCACCTCCCAAAAGGAATACACTGCTCCCTCATGCTTGATCTTGAGGGTAGCCAGATAGAGCATGTAATATTCAATTTCAACCTCCCGTAGCTGTGCCATCACAGGGTTGAAGGCCCAGCGTCTTTTTTAATAAGCGTCAGAGAAATCCTGTGAAAGAAAGAGACTGTGGCCATCATACTGAAGCTCAGAATGCTCACAGTATGCTTTCAAGACAGATTGTCTATCAAGATAATTGTGGAACCGCATAATTATCTGCCGAGGAGGTTGGTTTGGTCCCAGTTTTGGCATAACAGATCTGTGGGCCCTTTCAAGCTTCATACGCCCATTCTTTAGAGAGATACCTAAGAGCTCTGGCAACACTTTGGTGCAAAAGTCTATTGCATTTGGCCCCTCCAGCCCCTCCTGGAGTCCTCTTAGGCACAAATTCAAATGACGATGGTAATTCTCCTGATAATCCTGAAGCTCCTTAAGTTCTTCCATCTCCTGTTGCGTTACAGTAAGTTGTTCCGGTAGCGGGGTAGTTGTGTCCTCCAGATCAGAAATTTGTTGCTCCATTCCACTCAGTTGGGTAGCATGAGTAGTGTGTAAATCAACCAGCTCTTGTAATTTGCGGTCAAAATTTGTAGCCAGAGTGGTCAACTTGGGCTCCAGTGTGGCCAAAACTTGCTGGGAGACCTTGCGACCTAGTGCGCTCACTTCCCCTGCTGAGAGAGACACACAGCCCGTATTTTCCTCTTGCAAGACCGGCGGCTGCTTCCTCTGCATTTTACCGGTGGTACGTGTGCTTTTTGCCACAGTTGAGACCACATACTCATCCATCATACCTTCCGACAACTTCCCCAGATTTCCAATAACTTTAACTTGGTTTTAGAATAGTTTTATTTTATTTTCTTTTGTAGCGGCTCAGGGAGCGGTAGAGAGATGTGTCTTTAAGTTAGCTGGCTCATTGGCGCCCCCCCAAATGTGTTTTTAATGAATTTTCTAAATCTCTCCACAGTCAGGCTTTCATATAGCCACAGGGTTCCACAGGGTTGGTGCCATAAAGGCAAAAGATCTTCCTCCAAATGTCTTCAGATTCACCCTGGGAACCTCCAGCAATCCCTCATCAGAGGATCAGAGTGAGTGGGAGGGGGTAATAGGGAGAAAGCAGATCTTTCAGGTGCTGGGGTCCCGATTCACATAGGGCTTTATATGTTAATAGTGTGACCTTGAAAGGGATACACCATAGAATGGGCAGCCAGGAGATCACGAGATGCAGAGTGCTGAGTAGAAGCTCCTCTGTTAAGCTCCTGTCTCGTGATTATTAAATCGCCTTTTTTAGAAGTTTATATTTCTCCATTTCCTCTGCTTTTGAATTCTTTTACTATCTAAACATCTGGTGAGCCTGTTTTGCATGCTAGATTGGCAGATGGAGGCTTATATGAAGAAAGCCCTGCAGAACCCCGCTACTCCCAAAAGGCCCAACAAAAATCCCGGGCCTCGGGTGGGCCAGATAGGCCTGATCCTTTGAGTCAAGTTGGGGAACAAGAATCTTTAATGCTTAATAGGTTCTTAGAAGAGTTTAAACCTTTTCATGAAGAGATGAAAGAAATGGTGATCGACCTGAAAACTCTCTCTAGAAAACTGGATGAAGTCTCGTTAACTGTTTCTGATAATACAGCTCGAATAGTCTCGATGGAGAAAAAGCTAGTGAATCTGGATCCTGAACTAGTATCTATGCGACAGAAGCTATCTCGTCTTGAGGCTAAACTCGAAGATTTGGAGGGCCGTAGCTGCAGAAACAATGTTGTGATATTAGGGCTACCAGAGGGAGAAGAGGGCCAGCATGCTGTAGCATTCACACAGAAGCTGGTGGAACGGGTTGCTGACCCTCCTCCCCTCAGCCCAGTATACATTATAGAGCAAGCTCACAGGTCTCTGCGCCCGAAGCCTTCTCCGGATGCTTCCCCCCGTCCTATTATCTGCCGCTTTTTGAATTTCCTAGAAAGGCAACATTTCTTGCAGAAAGTGAGAGCTTTACAGGAGGTTCGTTTGGAGAATACGAAATTGAGAATTGCACAAGATTTTCCTGGATCGGTTCATTTGAAGCGGAAAGCGTTTTATCCCATCGTATCTAAGATCACTGCTGCGGGTCTGAAATTCAGGATGGGATACCCGGCCAGGTTACAAGTCTTTGTAAACGGATCCTGGTTTAATTATGATGATCCTGAAGTTGCCCTGTCGAGCCCTAAATCCATGCTACCGGACTTGTTCCAAGAGCCCTGAGAGGTCCTGTTCATGTTTTGAGGAGCTGCTTGGAGTCACCTGTTGGAACTGTTAATTTTCTCCTTCTTCAAGGAGATAGTGTTAGCGAGTTGTATTGGGAACTTCCCGTTTTCTCTTCTGGACTGGGATGATCAGTGCAAGGCCTACCTGCTAACAGCCTCTCAAGCCCTGACTTCATAATGTTAACTTATGATCAGGGCAAGGACACTTGGGGTCGAGGGGTTGGCTTGATTAGGAACAGAGCTTTATGTTTCAGTGTATTCAGTTTTGAGGGTTGCATAGAGGGGGTAAGTTTGTACTGTTGATTCTAGGACTAGCATTAACATTACAGTTAGCTGGAAATCGTAGCGGCCTTGAGCTTTCTCTGTAACTCATATTTACCCTGTCAGGATTGGGTTGTGGTCACAACAGGGTGTATCATGCACAAGTAATATACAGCCGTGTTGTTCTTAACTCGAGGAGGATCTCCCTCAATCTTCTCACCACTCCCGAGTTCAGAACAGCAAATTTTCTCAAGGGGAATTCTTGGAATTAAGGGCTGTTAATTTCTGGGAAGAGTTGTTTTTTCAGTTTTCTTTTTCTCGGGTTTATGATCTCAATGTTTTTCTTGATCTCTGCTCTCAGTTTGAGGAAAGGGCTATTCCCCTTCATTATTTTCCCGATCTGGTTCTGGTTTGTGCAAAGATTTTTCATAGGGCAAGATAACCCCTAATTTTCATTCAGGTTTTCGAGGTTACCTGGCATATTCATGAGTTAGGCAGTTTACTCTGTTTTCCCTTTTAGTATCATGTTAACACATATACGTGTGCATGCATTGGAAGCCCAAGGCCGCTCTCTAGTTTTTTGGGGGTAGTCAGTATCGTTCACATTTTTAAATATTTACCTCGGGATGTAAGTTGCGCTGTCATTAGCAGAGGTGCATTATCGGGAGGCGGGAAATGGAGGAAAAGACCCAGTACTGTGCTAAACGTTGCTTGTGGCAGTGTAGGGGTGGGTGGGGGTGGTGGATTTGGGGTTTTGTTAAGGGAATGGGGGTAGTTGGGGGAAGAGAATGGGCTATTTGTGGGGGGGGTTGAGGAGGAGGGAGGGCTTTACAGCAGTAGCCTTTGGGGTATGGTTGTATGTATTACGTATCCTGAGTGCAGGGCTGAGCATATTAAGTCCAATAACTTTTATCAGACAGCCAAAGAGGTGGCTTTTGCTGCTTGGAATGTTAAGGGGATCAGGAAAAAACCCAAGCAATATCATGTTCTCAAACAATTAAGTTTATTACGCTCTCAGATAACTTTCCTAAAGGAATCCCATTTATTAGAAACTGAAGCTTTACAGTTAAGGAAGCAACAGGTGGGGCTGGTTTACAACACTCAGGGTTCTACTAATAGTTATGGGGTCATGCTTATTATTAATAGGGGTATTCCCTTTGTCTCTACACAGGTCATTAAAGACCCTGAAGTCAGGTTTATCCTAGTTAAAGGCACTCTCTGGTCAGTTCCACTTTTACTTGGTAGTATATATGGCCCTAATATGGATGATCCAGGGTTTTTTATGAGACTCAAAACTATTATTCTGCCAATGCTTCCCATTAGGATTATTTTGGGGGGTGGCTTCAATCAAGTCATAGATTCTAATCTTGACAGGTCAGGTAGTGGACTGGGAGTGGTCTCTATGGGGCAGAGGGCTTTTAGGGACTTAGTGGATCAGTGCAGGCTCTGCGATGTCTGGTGCATCTTATACCCTGATTCTAGGGAGTTTACTTTCAGGTCAATGGCGCACAGCTCGCAGTCCCGCATTGATTACATTCTTATTTCTCAGGCTCTCCTACCCGGGGTTAAGACCTCCTTGATTCAACCTGGCTCTGTCTCCGATCATTCACTAGTGTTATGCAAATTGGCATTCCTTAATTTACCTAATAGGGAAACCAGATGGAAACTCAAGGAACAACTTCTCAAAGATGCTAAGTATTGCAAGCTCATAAGGGAGCAAATTGAGTTCTTTTTTTTATCCAACCCTTTAGACAGTGCAAAGCTGGATATTTTGTGGGGGGCCTTCAAGGCTTACATGAGAGGGATCCTCATTAGTATGGCGGTGAGTAGGGAAAGGACACAGGAGAAGGAACTATTATCATTATTGTCCCAAATCCGGTCACTTGAAATTAATATTTCGGCTAGTGCCCCAGATGAAGACAAGAGGAAGCTCTTAGTTCTGAGAGACAGATATCTAGAGTTACTTCAGAAAAAAGCAGAATTAGCTGTTATCCGTACAAGGGCTAGTTACACGGATCAGGGAGAAAAGGTGGGGCGCCCATTGGCACTGCGTATTAAGCAACAAGAATCTGTGAGATTCATCCCTCCAATTAGGACAGTGGCTGATGAGTCTCTGAAAATATCTCCTACCGAGATAGTACAAGAATTTGCCCTATATTATGAAAGACTGTACAGTGAAATGGAGTATCCTCCCTGTCCTGGGAGTACAGAGAATTATCAAGGATTCCTATCTGCCCTCCCTCTCAGAACAACACAAGGGTTTTTTGCTCACCCCTATATCACAGGAGGAAATTGCTAAGGTCATCAGTGGATTATCCGCAGACAAAGTTCCAGGCCCTGATGGATTCTCCTCCCTATTTTATAAAGTGTTTCTGGATCTTTTACTATCAGTACTTTATCGCCTATTTCAATATATTTTAACCGGGGCAGAGGTAGACCCTCATCTCTTTGAGGCCTTGCTTGTTCTTCTCCCTACACCAGATAAGGACCCTGAGCTTGTTCAAAGCTACAGACCTATATCCCTTCAAAACCAAGATATTAAAATTCTTTCGACGATACTAGCCAATAGGTTAACTATAGTTCTTCCTGAGCTAATAGGTACGAATCAGGTAGGATTTATGAAAGGGCGCTCATCATCTAATCATTTGCGTACCCTATCTCATGTCTTCTCAGCTACCAGGGATGCTCAGTTCCCTGCAGGACTGGTTTCCCTGGATGTTGAGAAGGCATTTGATCATGTGAATTGGAATTTTTTGTTCCGAGTTTTGGAAGCTTTTCACTTCCCCTCTGTATTTATATCCTGGATTGCTGCACTATATAAAACCCCTACAGCAAGGATCTCTGGGAACGGGGCCTTCTCCAAACCTCTTCCACTCCATTCAGGGACTAGACAGGGTTGCCCCTTATCTCCTCTGTTATTTAATTTATACCTGGAACCTATCATCCAAAATGTTCTCAATAATGCCTCTATACAAGGCATTTGGGTTGAGCGTCATGAAATTAAAGTCACTGCATATGCGGATGACTTGTTGATACATTTATCCCATACGGTATCTTCTGTACCGGCTTTGTTGAGTGAAATAGTAAGATTTAGTGACTTGTCCAATTACAAACTGAATGCTAGTAAATCCTCATTCTTTCCATTAAACCATAAGGTGTTCAAAAATGACATTAGTCCCTTAGGTCTATGTTGGACTCCCAGGTCCTTTAAATACTTGGGCATTAAACTATCCCGTAACCCCCTAACATGGTTTAAGGAAAATCTTGAAACTCTCTCACAGTTGATAATTCATGACCTTGTTAGGTGGTCCAAACTTCCCATTTCACTATGGGGCCGGATCAACATAATTAAGATGAATATATTCCCTATAATTTTTTACCCTTTATCTCTTCTCAATACTTTTATCCCACTACTCTGTTTTAAAAAGTTACATGCCATATTTACTAGATTTATTTGGGCCGATAAATATCCTCGATTGGCCTATTATAAACTGGCAGCTCCAAAACTTGAGGGGGGTTTGCGGATTCCCTATCTGGCTATATATTATTGGGCCAGTCATTTAGCAAAATGTTTGAGATGGGTATCTCCTGGCCTGGAAAAAGAACAGCTGGCTTGGCTTAGGATTGAATTGGATGTAATTAGGTCTAAGAATCTGGATCCCCTAACCTTATTTTATTTTAAAATCTCCCAGGTGCGTATGGTTGAGCAACGCCCTACAGTAGTTACCTCATTAAGGGTATATGCACAATTATGTTCATTTTTGCACTATACCCCTCAGTTGGACTTGGCTCAGTCTATTTGGAATTTACCATCTTTCACTATTTACAAGGAGCAGATTCCCTGTAAATGGTTGCCCAATTGGGGGACGGGAAACTACTCTGTTTGGGGATGGAGAGGGGCAATGGTTGTCAGTAGGAGATATTATTAGGAAATTTCTTATTCCGGCTCCCTCTCACTTCAAGGTTATACAGTTAAGGCACTTACTTACAATAGTTTTTGGTAATACCCCCTCCCCAGACTGCCACAGCCCTGATACCTGAGGTTTCTTCACTTATTGGATCTTCAGGTGTTATATCTAAATTATATCAGGTTTTATTTTACAAAAAATATGGGGATTCTTTTGGACCCACAAGATTCTGGAACTCTGTTCTTCCTCAGTATCATCTGGATTGGCAATCCCTGTGGAGATCCTGTCATAAATATGTTTCTCAAGACAGATTGCGTCTCATGCAATATCATATATTACATAACATGTATTGCACCCCGGTAAAATTAAAGAAATGGGGTCTCTTGAACTCCAATATATGTACTAAGTGTTTGAGGGAAGAAGGAACACTTCTTCACATGTTCTGGTCCTGTCTCAAAATTTCCCTTTTATAGGATGCAATCAAGACTTCCCTGGATCCTTTACTGGGCCTTCAGGAGTATTTTATTCCTGATATTTGCCTTTTAGGGGACCTGTCTTCTATCAGAGTTAAAGTCAGAAAGTTTCATATCTTTATGATTGCCTTATCTGTCAAGAAGCTCATTTTACATCATTGGAAAGACAAGCCCACCCCAACCTTTCAAGAATGGGTGAACGAAATTCTTGCCAACCTGCGGACAGAAAAAGCGATTGCCAGTCTTCACAACAGATTGGCAGCATATACTAAAATATGGGATCCCCTTCACTCTCTAATTTTATTGGCTCAATCTAAATCATGTCACAGTCTAAAATGCCCTGCAGGTTCTTAGGAAAATAGTTTAGCACTTAGGGGATACATGGATTTGTTACTGCTGTAAGGGGAGGGATGGGAGGGTTGGGTAGTTATGTCTTCATAAGTGGCTGTATTTACATCTCATTCTCATTGTAACTGCCTTTTATTGTGGAAAATGTATTAATAAAGTTTGAATTTAAAAAAAAAGAATGGGCAGCCAGTGCAGTTCACGCAGCACAGGGGTTACATGACTGGATCCTGGGGTTCCTGTTAAAAACCTGGCTACTACATTCTGCACTAGCTGCAGCCAGCAATTATCCACTCCCAGTAGCCCCCGGTAAAGGGCATTACAGTAGTATAACCGAGTGGTGACAAAGGAGTGGACTAATGTTTGCAGATCTTCGGACGGAACCAGATGCGTTACCCTGCAGTGTTTCTCAGGTGATAGAAGGCAGACTTGACAACGGTCGACACCTGAGTTTTCAGAGTTAGATCTTTGACAAATACCACCCCTAAATTTTGCACCTGGCTTGAGGCCCTGAGTGAGTCATCACCAAGTTGCAAGCCAGATGGCTTTCCCACCCATGACCCAGTCGTCCTCAGATCCAGATCCACGACCAACACCTCATTTTTCTCTGGGTTTAGCCTCAGCCAGCTAGCACTCATCCAATTCTGTATCTCCTGCAGGCAGTTATTAAACATGGAGATAGTATCATACTACTTGGCGGGTGCAAATGACATGTACAGCTGAGTATCATCTGCATAGCAGTGAAAACTCAGCTTGTACTGCCTAATAATGTCTCCCAGTGGTAGCATGTACACTGCAAACAACATGGGGGAGAGCACAGAACCCTGCAGTACCACACAGGGAAGATCATGAGGGGTAGAGGAATAAATTCCCAATATCACCCTCTGCGACCTTCCCTCCAGGAACATTTGAAACCAATTGAGGACAGCCCCCTTCAATCTACAAAGGAACCGTAGGCATTCCAGCAATACCCCATGGTCCACAGCGTCGAATGCTGCTGAGAGATCAAGGCAAACCAAGATGGAATGGGCTTTCTGATCTCTTGCCACCAGGAGATCATTAAGTACTCACACCAGGGCAGTCTCTGTGCTGTGCCTTTTATGGAAATCAAACAGGAGAGGGCCATGGATATTATGGCTGGTTAAATGTTCATCCAGCTGCAGAGCAACCACCTTCTGAATCACCTTCCCCACAAAAGGTAGGTTGGAGATTGGTCTGTAATTGGCAGGGCAGTCTGGGTCCAGGGAGTATTTTTTTAATACATGAAATTGTGAATGAATGTTAACAAGTGATTATGATTCATGATTGAATTGCACAAATCAAAGATTAATTTTGCCACCCTGCTGCCCTTGCCCTGTACCCACTTCCACACTGAAGCCAGGCAAAAAAAATGTATTTGGGATTTCTAGGATGGTTACATTTATTGTGGGCCCCACCCCCCACAATCTCTCTCTCTCTCTCTCTCTCTCGCTCTCTCCCCTTTAAACGTCACAAGTCATAGATTTATTTCACCACCCTGCTGCCCTTGCCCTGTACACACAGCCACACTGAAGCCAGGAAATAAGGGATTTCTAGGATTGCCACATTTATCGTGCCTCCCCTGCAGTCCCGCTCACTCCCCTCTTTGGATGGCACAAGTCAAAGATTTCTTTTGCCATCCTGCTGCCATTGCTCTGTACACACAGCCACACTGAAACCAGGAAAAGAAATATATTTGGGATTTATGGGACTGTTACATTAATTGTGGACCCCCCCCTGCAGTCTTTCTTTCTCTCTCTCTCTCCTCTGGATGTCACAAGTCAATTATTTATTTTGCCACTCTGCTGCCCTTCATCTGTACACACAGCCACACTGAAGCAAGGAAAATAAATTGTAATTGGGATTTCTGGGACTGTTACATTTATCATCAGCCCCCTACAGCCTCCCCCTCTTCCCTTTAGATGAGATTATGAATGAATGTTAACAAGTGATTGTGATTCGTGATTGGATGGCACAAGTCAAATATATCTTTTGCCACCCTGCTGCCCTTACCCTGTACACACAGCCCCACTGAAGCCAGGAAAAAAATTGGGGATTTTATGTAACTGTAAAATTTTTCTCTGACCCCCAGTAGTCTCTCCCTCTCTGCTCTGGATCAGGAATGGCACAAGTCAAAGATTTTGTCAGCCTGCTCTTTCTCATATACACAGTCAGATACATTGTTTGAGGTCAAGAAAAGAAAAAAACTTTCATTTGGGATTTTCTGTAACTGAAAAATCTCTATTGGGCCCCCAATAGTCTCTCCCTCTCTTCTGTGGATCAAGAATGGCACAAGTCAAAGATTTTGCCAGCCTACCATTTCTCATGTACATTGCTACACTGACTGGGGCCAGGAAAAGAAAAAAAAACTTTCATTTGCAATTTTCTGTAAATGTAGCCTGCCTGGTGGAGCTGAGGGCTGAGGCACTGGAAGCCTTACCTTATGGCTTGCCGGCGACCCAGGTTTGGGAATGAGCCTGGGCCATTGGAGGTTGGCAGTGGAGGGGGGGAAGGTGTAGCTGGATGGAGCTGCTGGCATGCAGCTCTTCTCTCTGGGGTGGTGTGGTGGCTACCCATGGCTAATGGCCGCCTCCAGGTGGAGGCCAGGGGCAGCTCAGGCTTAGAGGGTGCCAGGCATTAGGCCAATAGGGTGGGGAATTGGGGTCATTACCAGGGATGTAAGGTGCATGCATGCCTTCATGCACATGCGAGCCTCCTCCTGTGGCCCCTGGAAGAAAATAAAGGGGAAAAAATATACCAGCGGCAGGATGAAGTTTGACTCCCAGCAGGCGCTGCTCCTGGACCGTGTGTAAGGTAAGCCCCGGTGATTCTGGGGGATGGGGCTGGGGCAGTTGATCGGATGGGGGCCAGTGGCAAGGTGCAAAAATAGTAGTGATAAAAAAAAATTTCTGTAAATGTAAAATCTTTCTTGGGCCTCCAATAGTCTCCCTCTCTCCTCTGGATCTAGAATGGCACAAGTCAAAGATTTTCCAGCCTACCCTTGCTCATACATGCAGTCACACAATACTGCCACACTGCCTTAGTTTGCAATTTGCATCCCCCCGCAGGCAGCCACCCAGGTCAAACCTATCTCCCCAGTCCTGAGTCCTGACTCCCTGACCTGCCTTCACCCACCCCCAATGATTGGTTTCTATCCCCCTCCTTTCTCTCACTCTTCCTAATTTCTTCTCTTCCCTCCAGCTCATATATTTCTGTTTTTTTTTTTTTGCTTTTTTTTGGGGGGGTTGGCACTTTTGTTTGGCAACTCTCTCTGCTGGTTGCCTGATGCTGCTGAGCAGAGCTCCTGCTTCTCTGGTTCTCCTCCCTTATCTGGGGCCAGGTTGCTCATGCAGCACAGTTATATACCATGAGTGTGTCACGTGAGTTTCTGTTGCCTGACTGGATACTGCTGGCCTCCTACACATGCCAATGGCATTCCCATGGCAACAGACAACATAATGGCATAAATGACATCTCTACAGACCCGTAACTGAATGTCTATGGTGAAGTCCATATTCATCAGGATCCGTGGAATGTCGGTTCGATTCAGGGGTCTGGATCTCCAGTGGAACAGTCTGCTCAGCCCTAGTAGTTATTTCAAATTCTCAATGGCAATTGTTTGTGGAAGCTCAGTTCCATCCAGTTTCTGGTTCTCTGAGAAGCACTGCCAGTGCCAAGTTCATGACTCACGTCACATCACAGTGAATCACATTCTTCTCGGTCATCATGAATCACACCACTTCCCCTTTTTTTGGTGAAACCCTGTTTTTCTTTTTTTAATCTTTGGTTTCATCACCAGTCAGGACACCTGGTTATCATATCACATCACTCACAAGCCTTGGTCCAGTACGATGCTACTGTTAGTGTTCACATTCTGCAGGATGCCCTACTAGCAGGTGGACTTGAATCTTTGTCCTCATAAGCCCCTCCCCACTGGGCACCCATTCTCCTCTCTGTCCCCACCCTCATTCCTCCCCCCAATCTGCTGCTCTCTTTGCCCCATTGTCTCCAATCTTCCTTAAGTCTGTTCTTAACCCCTTACACAGGCATACACTTCACTATGCTACAGCTGTGCCTGTTCTCCACACTGTTTCTCCCCTCACAAGTATGCCTAACTCTCTGATGCAGGCACCTTCTCACCTATGCCAAAGCAGTGTCTAAATGTTATACTTTAAGCTAAATGCTATTCCAATCTTGTAATTCACACCAATGTATTGTCTGTCTAGCTTGTAATGTATTGTTTTGTACCAGTGTAGTTTTGTACTTGCCTGTAATGTAATGCCTTGTAATGTAATGTTATGTACCTGTTCAGTTTTTTCCTGTAACTTGACATGGAACCTACAAATGAGCATCCACTCACAGGTGTTCTCCAAGATATCATTAAAATAAAAATAAATTTAATCCAGTAGATATAATCTCAGACCGAACATTCTAGCAGTTCAGAAAAGTACAGCCATAGGTATCTCAAAGTTTCAATGGCAACTGTTTGTGGAAGCTCAGGTCCATCCAGTTTCTGGTGCTCTGAGAAGCTCTGCCTGTGCCAGCTTCATGACTCACGTCACATCACAACGAATCACATTCATGGTCATCACGTATCACACCACTTCAACTTTTTTTTGAGCAATCCTTTTTTTTGTTTGTTTTGTTTTGTTTTTATTAATCGTTCGTTTCATCACAAATCAAGACACCAAGTTATCATGTCATGTCACTCATGAGTCTTGGTCCAGTACGATGCTTCTCTTAGTATTTACATTCTACAGGATGTCCTACCTATTGTGTTCCACACCAAGAGCTGTTGCTGAACATAATTAGTGGCATACATTACAAACACATTGTCCCCTTCTACAAAAAGTCCGACTCAGGAGACTGATTAAAAAAAATAGAGCTGGGACTTGCCTGCTTTTGGACCGTATCATCGTTACCCTGGGGTGGGTGGGAGGTGCAGCCTGTACATGACAGTACATTGTACTGGTAGCAACTGTGGCAGACAAGTCCCTGATCTCACACACAGTTGCTTTCTCATTCTGAGGAGATCATTTAGCTAAATGTGCCTTAACCAGATTGATTCAGATTTTAAAATGTTGCTTAGTTCTATTTTTCACCCTGAGGCTGATAGTAGTGGTAGCAGTAATAGTGAAGTGGTGACTTTCGAACTGCCTGGTGCTCTTTCTCTTTTTGCTGTGTTGCTTCACATCACGTTCCATACTGAAGGTGTTGCTAAACAAAAGTGGTGCCAAACACATCCCCTTCTACAAAAAGTCAGACTCTGGATACTGGTTGAAAAGAAATAGAGATCGGGGACTTGCCTGCCTTTGGGCCAAATCATCACCATCCTCTGGTAGGCATATCCAAAGTCACATTATTCACTCCTCATCTTATTTCACTACTCATACTGTTTAGTACTACTAAACCATGGTTTGTTTTTTCTATAGATATGTTGATTAAAAGCTGTTTAAAATGATTTTTCACATACAGTTACATAAAACTATAAAGATTATAAAAGATTCATTTAAGGTTCAGATAAGCATCTCAACCTTATCAGAACCTTTAAGAACCCCAGAACCTTTAGATATCTTTCCATTCTTAATTGGGACCCTTTCTTGGTTTACTTTAATTTTAACAGCACCTGACCAAATACATCTCAGCTCAGCACCGCACCACTTGAACTACCTTGACCAGCACATGCTTTTCTCATCACTGCATGCACCACTGTAAATAAATAGGGAGCTTCCAGGGACATTTGGGACTAGATATTTGTGTGCATCAAAGAGCGAGAGAATAGCGTGAGTACTGCAAAGGGAGAAGGGAGTTAAATCTGGGAAATTACTAAAATTATTGCTTTGCCAACTCTGACCTCTCCTTTCCCTTCACAAGCCTTGTTCCTGTGCCCCCAATAAGGTTTCTTTTTTAACTGCATACTTGTTATTCTTAGTTCTATTTCATTGTTGCTGTGTTACATTGTGGCGTGCCAGGTACAAATACTATAACCACATTGTCAGGAGGGGCTGCATTACTATTTCCTGGTGGACAAAATGTAGGTAGTCAGCTTGTCAAAGGGTCCCACCTGGTGAGGGCACTGACTCATAACTGTTCTGAAAACCAACTCTGGATCTTGAGGTGTAGCAGTCCACTGAAGTCCTGAGGTAAAGCCTCCCATCATCTATTAGCTGTGTCACTTATATTGCAGGGTTGCGAGAGAGAGACTGTGTCAGCCCCAGCATTCACAGTGTGTGACTGCACTGCCCTGAGGGATTGATTGCTACACTTGCCTACTGCTACTTCCTCTTAAGACATTTGGGGCCACCCCATCCCAAATGGAAGGGCTCTCGGTCATTCAAGAAGGGGGGAATTGCCTTTCAAGTTTTTAATTTTTGTTCTGTTCCAGGCTCCTGCACACACCTCATCCAGAATTCTTCCGGTGCCTCTTCTTCTACCCAAGAAGGGTCCCCAGGAAGCCCAGTATCACCTGAACCCACTTCCAATGACCTCCACCAACTCCAAGTGTTCACCACTACACTCCAGGTTCGAGTTGCTGGTCATAAGTGGTAGCCAGCTGGTAGCTAGGTCCCACCAAAGTGAGTCAGGTTAGGGGCCACCCTGGCTCTAGCTTGAGGGACTTAAGTCATCTGCCAAACTCAGAGTCACATTGCCCATTCTCCTGCATAGACATTGTCCCAAGGTGGCAATAATACTGGTGGCCTATACCAAGGCCTTGCTGAGGACCTTCAATTTAGGGTAAAAAAATAGAAAAAAAGTTACTGTGTTTGTCAAAAATAGTTGAAGTGAATTGTAATCGGTGTACCTGATATCTGTGTAGTTATTTAGGTGCTTGTCAGAGGTGGTTGAAGGGAATTATCTGTGAAATGAACAAAGTGTAAAAAGATTTGCAAAGTAGGGGGAGTGGCTTAGCTAGAAGGAGCCAGATTAAAACCAGATTTAAATACTGCCTAGATAGCTTCTGCCAGAGAACAAGTAGAGCACCATGAGGAAGGAGCTGCTGATGTAACTAAACTTCTCTACTGGGACTATATTGCCCTCCTTCCCTTCCCTCCACCCCCCACCCAAAGGCAATTCTACTTTTATAGGTACAGGATTTGACTGACAACAGGAACTTCCTGTTTGGGAGCAGGAAGTGAGTGATCACAGAGCCACCAAAGACTCACCATCCTAAATGGGCAAGAGTAGCTCGCCGTCCCCTTCCCAGCTGCTGGAGGTCTGACTCTGAGCAAGTAAGGAGACTACTGAGAAATATAGGAACTTCTTGTCTCAGAACAGGAAGATCAGGAGCTAAAAGGGCACAGAGGCAGTACGTAAGTAGGGAGAGAAAAAAATAAACAAACAGAGGAAATAGTACATATACTAAACAATAATTAGTGGGTCAGAAATAAGACATGATGGGAGTGGTGCAGTGCAGTGGCTGTGGAGCAGCAGTCTTCCAGGAGATGTTCTGGAGGATAAGGTGTTGTCCCATGTCCAGGCTGAGTTGGCCAGGATTTGTGGGACCTCCTCTCCCACCCAGGGACCACCAGGGTCACTGCCATTGCTTTAGAGGTTGCCAAGAAAGAAGAGCAGTTGGACCACAATGGGCTCAGGGAGGGTTGAGGGTGGTGGAACAGAGGCACATCCCCCCAGTTGTACCTCTCCACAATTTCTTTGCCATTCTGGAAAAGTGTGGTTCCTCTATGAAGGCACCCACAGTGGAGACCAAGGAGGATGCTGGGAACCTCCACAAAAGAGATGAACTGTAGGGTGGCATGGGACACCACAGGGAAAGGAAACAGCTCTTGGTGAGGGACTCCATTTTTAGGAAGGTAGAACTGGGGGAGGAAGGGGAGAGGGAGGTAAGGTGCCTGCCTGGCGCCATGGCTTGGAGGGACAGGGAACGAATCCTCAAGATTGCAGGAGCAGCTGCACAGGGGAGGGAGCTGGATGTCATTGTCCACCTAGGGACAAATGACCAGACTAAGAAAGGGATCAAAGCAATGCAAGAAGCATTTGTGGAGATGGGGAGGGGCCTTAGACAAATAGCATGCATGGTAACCTTCTTGGAGGTGCTGCCTGTCTACGGCACAGGTGAGGATAGGGTGTTCCACACCATGGGATTCAATTAGTGGTTGAGAAACTGGTGCAGAGCTCAGGGATTTGGCTTCATTGGGGACTGGGGGTCCACCTGGAGAGATGCAGGCCTATACTGGCATGATGGTCTGCATCTGTCCTGGAGGGGAACCAGGATCCTAGGTGATAGGTTTAAATGCTTCATTGGCAAGCATTTAAACTAGCCAAGGTGGGAGGCACTGTAGAGGAGCAGGGAAATCATAGCCTCCCAAAAAAATCAGGGTACTAAGTGAGGTAGACACCAACACAGATATGTCAATAGGTACAAGTGCAGGGGTAAATGGAGAAAGTGACAAATGCAATAAGGACAGGGATGGTTCAAAAAGGGGTAAAGCCATCAAGAAATGGAGGGTAATGAGTACCAACGCCCATAGTCTGAGCAAAAAGCTCCCTGAACTGGTGGCCTTGATGGAAGAGGGATGCCTGGATATCGTAGCAGTCACAGAAACATGGTACACAGAGAACCATGACTGGGATGTTAACATATCAGGGTACACAACCTACAGGAGAGACAGGGAGGGGAGAAGAGGGGACAGAGTAGCTCTCTATGTAAGGGAAGGGATAAAAGCAACTGAACAAAAGAGTAAACAGGGAGGAGAGGAGGAACTGTGGGTCACCGTAGAGATTGGAAATGGTACCACAATCTGCAAGGGATTGTATACAGACCCCCCATGTCAGGGGGAGGGAATGGACTAGGATATGATAGAAGGCATGCTTAGGATGGCAGAGAAAGGGGAGATACTGTTGATGGGGGATCTTAATATGCCAGATGTTAACTGGAACACCTTTGCTGCAGCCACATCCAAAAGCAGGGCCATTCTTGATGCCCTTCAGGTGGCATGCCTCAGACAGCTAGTTTTGGAACCTACACGGGACAGAGCAATCTTAGACCTCATACTTTCAAATGGGGACAGTGAGAAGATCTCAGATCTAGAAGTGGGTAATCGTTTCGGAACAAGTGACCACCAAACAGTGTGGTTCACAATAAACTCAGCTACACAGTCAAGCCATACAAAAGTGAGGGTTCTGGACTTCAGGATGGCTGACTTTGGCAAGAAGGGAGAGTGCCTTAGAAAAGCACTAGCAAACAGGCTAGAAGGAGGGTTGGAGCAACAGTAGGGAAATATCAAAACTGCCATCACAGAGACAACAAGCTTTTGTGTGAAGCAAATAAACAAATCAAAATAAAAGAAAAAGTCTACTATGGTTCTCAAAAGTGATGGTGGTGAAGGTTAGGGAGAAAAAGATAGCATTTAGGAAGTATAAGGAAACACGGAAGAAGCAGGGCAGAGAACTGTACCAGTTAAGGCAGAAGGAAACAGGGAGAGTACTCAGAATAGCAAAGGCCCAAACTGAGGAAAAGATGCCAACTTGGTTAAGAAGGGGGATAAAACCTTTTATAGGTATATCAGGCAGTGTAGAAAGACAAAGGGAAGGATAGTGAGGCTGAATAGAATGGACGGTGAGTGGGCAGAGAGGGGCAGTGAAAAAGCAGGGATACTGAATGAATATTTCAGCTCAGTACTCACAAAAGAGGAGGTGGGGGAGGTGCCTAATCCAATTAACAGAAGCACTCTGGATAGGGGAGTCCATCCCAGTCCTTTCAAAGAAGAAAGGGTTCTGAAAGAACTCCTAAAACTGAAGGTGGACAAAGCAATGGGGCCAGATGGAATTCATCCCAGGATTCTAAAAGAATTAAGCAGAGAACTAGTGACACCACTGACTACCCTTTTTAACAAAACATGGGAGGATGGTGTGTTACCTGAGGACTGGAGGAAGGAAGATATGATTCCCCTTCACAAAAGTGGGACCAAGACAGAGGTAGGAAACTACAGACCTGTCAGTTTGACCTCTGTGGTAGGGAAAGTGATGGAATCACTTCTGAAGAACAGAATTGTTGAGTACCTAGAGGCCAGTGGGGCACAGGACCCAAGGCAGCATGGATTCACAGTGGGAAGGTCATGTCAGACGAATCTTATTGAATTATTTGACTGGGTGACCAAAGTAGTAGACCAGGAAGTGGCTGTGGACATGGCCTACCTAGACTTTTGCAAGGCATTTGACATACAAAAGATTAATAGTCATATTAACCAGCCTGAGATCGGGTCCCAGGGTGGTAACCTGGGTAAAACATTGGCTGGACAACAGGACACAGAAAGTAATTGTAAATGTAGCCAATGTTGAAGAAAGAGGGGTTACTAGTGGGGTACAGCAGGGTTCAGTACTGGGTCCAGTCCTTTTTAATGTCTTTATAAGTGACATTGCAGAGGGACTGGAAGGAAAAGTATGCCTCTTTGCAGATGACACAAAGATCTGCAACAGGGTTGATACACAAGGAGGCATGGGAAGGATGAGAAAGGACTTGGCAAGGTTGGAGGAAAGGTCAGAAGTATGGCAGCTTGGATTCAATGCATAGAAGTGCAAAATAATGCACCTGGGAAACAAAAACCCAGGGGCAGATTACACAATGGGGTGGGAGAGGTAGTAACAATTAAAATGGAAGTGGACCTGGGAGTAATCATATCAGATGACCTTAAGGTTGTCAAGCAATGTGAGAAGGCAGTAGGGAGGGCTGGGGGGATACTGGGATATATAGGGAGAGGCATCATCAGCAGAAAACAGGAAGTTGTTATCCCCCTGTACAGACAGTTGGTGAGAACCCATCTGGAGTACTGCATTCAGTTATGGAGACCCCATCCCTGCAAGGACATAAACAGGATGGAGACAGTTCAGAGGAGGGCAACTAAAATGGTGCAGGGTCTGCAAGAGAAGCCATACAAGGAGAGACTAAAGGAGCTTAATATGTATACCCTTGAGGAAAGGAGGGAGAGGGGGGATATGATAGAAATGTTTAAGTACCTCAGTGGAATCAACAAAGTCCAAGAGGGTAGCATCTTTCAGAAAAAGAAATGTACAAGAACAAGGAGACACAATTTGAAGATAGAGGGAGATGGCTCGGGGACAAAGTGAGGAAGTATTATTTCAGAGAGAGGGTGGTGGATGCATGGAACAGCCTTCCTGAGGAGGTTGTGGGGTCTGAAACTGTGGGACAATTCAAGAATACATGGGACAGACATAAGGCAATTTCTATGGGGGTAGGAAGAAATAGGCTGTTGGTTAAATAGGATCTGCTGCTTATCCTCTAGGTAGGGAAATGGGCAGACTAGGTTGGCCAAACGGTCCTTATCTGTCATCAAAGTCTATGTTTCTATGTTTCTATTGCCAGGTTCTGAGCTTCATTCCCTGAGGTGGCATAAGTACTGGTGGCCCACGCAAGATGCCACACCAAGGGTCACCACACTCTTGATTGTACTGAACATAGTTGGCTCACATTCCAGTGGTGCATCAAGAGGTCACACTAAGATTTTCGCATTCTGAAGTTGCAGAGGTGAGGTGGTAAGGGTTCCGGGGACCTGCCCAGAGGTTGTCCAGTGGATCATCTCACCCATCACCCTTTCCTCGACAGGAGATCACCTGCCCAGGGTCACCACAGCAGAAAACCCCAGATAAGGGTCCTCTTCCCCTACAACCCAGTGTCAACACCCATCCTTGACCAGGCACTTCCCTTTCAACGTATCCTCAGTGACACCAGGAGTCACCTTATTCCAAGGGCCAGGAGGCCTACAGTGTTTTACATGGTTTCTGGTTCACTGGGAGACGTCCCATTTTATGGCCTGTATAGGAAGCGTTTCCTTAGGTTCACTCTCAGCAGTCAGCCAACCAAAATACTAGTAACCCAAGCTTAGTGCATCAGATTGCTACATCCTTAGGACCTGAATAATCTGGACTTTTGTAGGACATTAGTGGGGCCAGGTTGTGGTCCTGGTAATCTCATTCACTCTTTCCCATGTGTGATAGTGTTAGTGAATGCTAAGTCTTTTCTGTGTGTTCCAACTGTTGCTAATAAACCTTGTATCTTGGCTCTAGAGTATGCCTCCAGCATCTCCTTCCAGATTTATCTGGCATCACTCTAAACTATAGGGATATGAACCACCACAGCTCGTCCATCACAAAAACTTGGCATAGTCGGCAGGACCAGAGTCAACAAGGAGCCCAAAGTCGAAGCAACTCCAACCCAAGATGCCTTCAGATACTGAGAGAGTCACACTATTATCCTCACCTTCAGTTCAACCACCCACAATAATGATGCTTTATTACTTTGGGGCACCATGGCTACCAAAGTAGACAGGGGACCGAAGCTCAGATACCTGCAACCTCACCGACTTCTGTGTGAAGCTGCAGGCTATGTTCCATCTTTACCAAGTGCCAGAGCAACAGAGAGTGGAAATCTTGATTAGGCAGCTGGGAGGAGCTGCCAAACTGGAAGTTGAAAGCTGGTCAGATGGACAAAAGGACACTGCTGAATGGATCCTGACCTGGCTAAGTGACATCTTCGACAAGCGGAGTGTCTCAGACCTCAAAATGAAATTCTTCTCTCGCACACAGGGCCCCCGAGAGATACTGCGGGACTTTGCCTTGAGCCTGCAAGAGGCACACTGGGCCCTGCAAAATTGAGACCTGAGTGAGGACCATGACCTAGACCAAGTATTGATACAGAGATTCATTGAGGGGGCCTGGGGAGAGCCTATACATCAGAATCTGTGGATGTTGCACCATCAAAACCCAAATGCAAAATTTGTTGACTTCAAAGAGGAAGCTATAGAAGTCTTAGGCTCTGGATGACTTGAGAAGGAGAAGGTGGCCTTCCAGAAAATAGCTGGTGTTGCCGGAGCCATGGCCACTGGGTGTCCAATGTCTGAACCTTGCTCTTCTTGCAATGCCTTCACCAGATGAAGAGCAGAGAAGGATTTCAGCCAGGAAAATTAATATCTACTGGATCGGCCAGAATATGACTCCTACCCCAGAGGAGATAGAGAAAAAGCATACCATCAGGTCACTCAAGCCCAGGACCGGCCGAGTGCCCGGGCAAGAGACAATACCCAAAATATGTCCCACCAGTTGGAGGCCATGTCACAAAGACTAGCAGAAGTTTGCTGAGTCATACAAGAGCTCAAGGGGAGCTGGGACCTAGGGTATTCTATGGACCATCCCCGATGCCCAGCAAGAGCGGACTAAAGGAGTATGGGCCAGTGACCCACTGACCGATTCGACGATCATGGGCGACCTATCTGCAGGAGCTGTGGCATCAGTGGCCATGTGGAATGACAGTGTATCCAGGAAGGAGAAGTTGCTGTGTCATTAAACATGGCATCCCCGAGGCAGTGGACAAACCCTCAGGAAGAAAGCTCCTAGGTCCAAACCCAAACCTGGAATGGTCAAAGTACGTAGGTGCCCAACTGTTCTCCTCAAACTCAATGGTATCACCTTTACTGCACTTCTGGACAACGGCTCCCAAGTCACCTCTATTCAAGGCTACCATTTCCTCAGGCACTGGACCCAAGACCAACTCAGATGCCCTCCAAAGACTTGGCCCAACCTGATTGCAAGCAATGGAATGAGTATCCCTTACTTGGGCTACCAGGAAATGGACATTCAGCTGGGAGAAAAGGTTTACCCACAACAAGGGGTCATCATTAGCAACACTGATGATGACAACCTCCCTCCAGTGATCTTGGGGATGAACGTACTGGACAACTGTTATGAGGAATTGCTGGATACCCTCCGGAAGCAAGCAGCACAGCTCCCAAAAACCAGCAAGAAGGCCTGGCGGCCCACAATCAATATATTGAAGTGTCACCAGCAGTTTTCGCCAGTGCTGAGGGAGAAATTGGGAAGATCTGGATTCTTGATGTCCAGCCAGTCAGACTGAACCCAGGTACAGAGACCTTACTGCTGTGCAAAGCCAAGGTGGGATTGCAAGGCAAGGACTATGTGGCTATAGTTGAACCACTCAGTGCCACAGGGGAGAAGCCAGTGATTGTTGCACGGAGTCTCACAACAGTTACCAAGGGGCAGGTCCACATCTGAATCTTGAACTATGGCACAACTCCTGTTAAGCTATACCGTAATCAACCTGTGGCCAGATTGATAAAGATCCAAAGCAAGGACATAATTGAGCCCTCAGAAGACCATGGAGAGAATGTCTTTCAACTAAATGGAGCTGTAGTCCCTGAAGGAGCAGATGCCAAGGGCTGGCTTGAAGAAACTGACTTGGGCACCAAAAAAAACCCTTAAGAACACAAACAGGGGTTGCTGTTAATGCTAGAGAGACTAGGGAGAGTCTTTTCCAAGCACCCCCTTGACTTTGGGTGTGCCAAGAACATGGAGCACCGCATAGTCACAGGACAGCACCCACCCATCAGAGAACGATTCCACCCTATTCCACCTGCACTGTACCAACCAGTGAAAACCGTGCTCCAGGAGATGAAGGATGCCAAGGTCATCACTGAGAGTCACAGTCCATGGGCTGCTCCAATAGTACTGGTCAAGAAAAAGGATGGGCAAATTCGCTTCTGTGTCTACTATCAGAAGCTGAACCAAGTGACACACAAGGATGCTTACCCATTACCACGGATAGAGGATTCCCTGGCAGCATTGAAATCAGCATCCCTGTTTTAAGCCCTAGACTTGGCTAGTGGCTACTGGCAAGTGTCCCTTGCACCAGAGGACAGGGAGAAGTCTGCGTTTGTAACCCCCATGGGCCTCTTTGAATTTACTTGAATGCCATTTGGATTGTGTAATGCCCCGGGGACCTTTCAGCGACTAGTGGAACACTGCTTGGGGAGCTATAATTTTGACATGGTCCTCCTCTACTTGGATGACATCATAACTTACTCTAAAACCTATTCCTAACACCTGCAGCACCTAGAAACTGTTCTTACCCACCTAGCTGACTATGGGCTCAAGGTCAAACCATCAAAGTGTCACCTGCTCAAAGAAGAAGTTCACTACCTGGGGCATGTTGTATCTAAGCATGGAGTGTCACCAGACCCAGACAAGATTCAAGCAGTGCATGAGTGGCCAACTCCAGTCACAGTCCGGGATGTAAGGAGATTCCTGGGGTTCGAAGGGTACTACCGTCAATTTGTCCCTAAATTCTCCCAAGTAGCTGCCCCACTGCATGAATTGCTCAGGGAAACAAAGCAACTGTGCAAAAGAGCCCAGTGCAGTGGAGTTCAGCCCAGCAGGAGTCCTTCAACAGCCTAAAAGCAATGTTGATCCAAGCTCCAGTACTTGCCTATCCAGATTATTAACTTCCCTTCAAATTATATACTGATGCCAGCAATCAAGGTCTAGGGGCTGTCCTCTCCCAGGACGAGGATGGAGTTGAGAAGGTCGTTCCTTATGCAAGCCGTGGGCTCCATGGAGCTGAACAAAATGATGACCACTACAGCTCCTTCAAGCTGGAATTCCTTGCTCTAGTGTGGGCCACCACCGGGAAATTCAAAGCTTACCTAGCTGCCACACCCTTCACAGTCTACACTGACAACAACCCCCTCGCTCATCTGAACACTGCACAACTGGAAGCACTCAAGCAGAGGTGGACCTCTAGACTTGCCAGCTACAATTTTACAGTCAAGTACCGTGCTGGTAAATCCAATGCAAATGCTGATGCCCTGTTGAGGTTACTCGCTCAAGATGAGATGGAGGAGAATGACAACCACAGAGAAGCTCTAGAGATGCCTCCCTTTCTCCAGATCCCTGTGGAGGTGGTACAAGACTGCTGCTATAGCTTCCCCGCAGCTGTCTGCCCCACTGCAACTGCAGAAGTACTGGAAGATGACATGCCTGAGACATTAAAGGAAACACCTGACTTATGGCAGCAGATCCAAGACCACAGCCCGGTGACCCGACAGATAAAGGCCTTCATTAGTAACCTGCAGACCCTACCTCTGGAGGACAGAAAGCATGTTGACCCAGAACTTGTGAAACTGTGGTGACAGGTGGCTCGTATGACAGTTGTGGATGGAAGGCTTATCCGCACCATCACTAACCCAAAGACACATGACCAAGCTCGACAAGTCGTCCTCCCTCGTGAAGCTGCAGATGTTGCCCTAGAGACATATCATGACAAATCTGGACACTTTGGCTGCAAAAAGACAGAGACTCATATGAGAACCAAATTCTATTGGGTTGGGATGCATGAGAACATCCAAGAGTGGTGTGACAAATGCCCAACATGTACCCTCAAGCGAGCACTGGGGCAAGATCAAAGAGCCCCATTACATCCGATCATCATTCATGCGTCCCTTGAGCTGGTGGCCCTGGACCATCTTAAAGTAGACCCCAGTGAGGATGGCCTAAACTACATTCTCACCATGACGGACCACTATACAAAGTTTGTCAGTGCTGTGCCTGTCCACAATCTTTCAACCTGAACCACTGCTGTAAAGTTCTGGAGGCAGTTTGTTGAACTCTGTGGTCACCCTACCAAAATCCTGACTGACCAAGGTTCAGCATTTGAGTCTCACTTGTTTAAAGAACTGTATGCCTTGTATGGAGGGCAAAAGATCCACATCACTGCCTATCACCCTCAGGGCAATGGGCTCTGTGAGAGGGTCAACCAGACTGTCCTTGTCATGCTCAAAACCCTTCCAGAGTCTCAGCTACTGCACTGGCCAAGACCTCTCCCAGAGCTAGTGTGCCACTGCAATAACACAACTCACAGCAGCACTGGGTACTCACCATACTATTTGATGTTTGGCCATCATGGGAGAATCCCCATGGACTTGGGTCTAGATTTAAAACCAAACCCAGTGAAACCCCTCCATACCACTACTGAGTGAGTGACTGAGCACCATCAACGATTTTGAGATGCTGGAAATATAGTGGAACAAAACATGGAGAAAGTGCAGGAACGACAGAAAGCAAACTATGATGTCCAAGCCCTTGCAATGCCTCTGGCCATCAGTGAAAGGGTACTATTAAGAAAGACTCACTGCCACAAGCTGGATGTCAAATGGGAGTCAGAACCATATTTGATTGTTCAGATCCCATTCCCTGACTTACCTGTTTACAAGATACAAGAGGAGTCTGGCAGGAAGCAGCCACAGATTGTTCATTGCAGCAGACTTAAACCCTGCACCTTCAGAGCTCCTCCACCATCTGGAAGTCACCTCATTGACAATAATCTGGAGGAGAGGTGGGAACTACTCCCAACTGAGGAAACCACCCCAGAGTCATTCCCCACCGAGCTACAAACCCTATGGCTGTATCCAATGGTGCCACACCCTCCAGTAGCCACTGCTGCAAAGCCCCCTCAATGTAGATTCCAGAGGTCAAACTTTGGGGTACCCCCTCAGAGGTATGTGACTGAAGCTTTACAAAGGGTGTCCCCATACGAGTAGAAAAATGAAAGAAGAGCCAAGATCACTGCCCAGTTGTAAATATGGTTTATTGAAATGTTCTAAGATGTAAATCAGAGCTTTAAAGATGCAAGGAGTCATAAATGTGTTCTCATACACTGGCAAAACCACTATCATAATGTTTAGAGTGTTAGTAAAATGCAGAATTAAGGATGTAAAGTTTATAATCTGTAGACTGCTAAGAATGTTTTGCTACCATAACACAGGCAAGGAATATGTCATTGCTTATGGATAGAATTGTGAAAGAGTTTAAGATTAAGAAGGTAAAAATTTGGAAAATACATGAGGACATGTATTGTTAGGCGAGCCTGAATCTGTAGTGCCCCAGGGAAATTGGGGGCACCACAGAAAATGGGGGATCCTCAGAGATATGAGGGGTCAGACAATTATGAGGACTTTGGCAGCTTAATGGAAAACCCTTGATAAGCTTTGGTGACCCTCTGAAACACAGAACAGGCCCCACTCCAGCAGACAGTCCTAGCAGTCTAAATTCAGGGTTTTCAAAGAAATACATTTTTTTCTCTTCTCCCTTCCTTGGTTCTCCCTTCCCCCTGCTCAAGACTGACACCTAGCCAGCCAAAGCCAAACCAGTTGGGCCACATTCCTGTCCCACAGTGGAGAAGGAAGCCAGGCTGAGCCCTCTCAGCAAATCCCTGTGGCCAGGGTAGATTCAAATTCGGAGACTTTTTTTTAAGCCACTGACCCAGCCTCTGGAGGCTGACCGCTGGATGAAGGAGCCAATCTCCTGGCAGGTAACTAGGACCACCACAGCCTAGAGGAGGCTCTGCACAGGTTGGAGAGGGGAGAAAGAGTTTGACCAGGGAGGGTGAAGAACAGTAAGACAATGGATGTTGGCTTGCCTGTTAGGAGATTGAAGTGAATCCCCTGGGTCCATTCAGTGTAACTTCCACCAGAAGATCCACAGTAGCAGCCTCGGTTGTTTTTTTGCAAAACTCTGCCGTCTAGTTGGGTCCCCCAGTGTGTCGAGTCAGTTCATTGGGCCGGGAAACAGACCCCGTGAACCTTTCATGCAGCAGTCTCCAGGAGAAGAGGCCTTATTACTTCTTTGTGGTTTTGCATGCCCCGGGGTACAGAAATCCTTGTTGAACCCCAGGGGTGAGTAGACTTGTGGGCCAGCATTTCCTTTAATAATTAGTCCTAGACCTGCTCCAGCCGGGGGAAGGATTGTTTGTTTAGCAATTGTATTGTTGCACTGTGTAATTATTGTTTAAAATTGTTAAATTGCTTCCATTGCATCCCCTCCGGTGGAGGAAAGCTGCTACCTTGTCCAATTGTATAGAGTCAGAGAGAGAGAGAGAGAGAGAGAGAGAGAGAGAGAGAGAGAGAGAGAGAGAGAGAGAGAGAGAGAGAGAGAGAGAGAGAGAGAGAAATGAGAACCAAGAAGGCAGAAGCTAGAAGGGTTCAAACCAATAATTGTTGGACCAAGATTAAAGATGTTTGTGAACTCCTCTCTTGAAGGAATCTCTGCTAGTTTAATTTATTTCTAGGAAGTCTGTGCTCCAAATAGAGAGACTGGGGCACTCCCTCTCAGCAAAAAGACCAAAGAAATGCTAGGTAAAGCCAGCTCAAAGTATTAGTGGTAAAAAGGGAAATGTTGAGCCGGTCCACCGGTGCAGCGGTAGTGCTACTGCTCGTGACGCTGGTGACCTGGGTTTGGGAACAAGCCTGGGGAGCTGGAGGGCCAGCAGGGGGGAGAAGGCTGAGCATCCGTAGACTGCTTGCCTTCTCCAGGGAGGGAAGGGGACAAGGTTCAGGGCTTGACTGACCCCAGGCGGAGGCCTGAGATACAGCAAGTGTTTGGCCATTCCAGGAGGGTAGGGCATGACAGATGTCGGTGGAGCTCTGCCTTGATGTCAGGGTGCATGGCATGCCCAGGAAACAGGGAAAAACACCTCCTTCTTTCCGGGTAGACTGAGCACCAGCACAGCCATCAATGGTCCCCCACCTGTCCCACGCGGCGGCCCCGATGAAGTGCCGTTAGTTCGGGGTGCAATGGCCCCACCTCATCCCTGCCTGGGGGGAAATCCAAGGCTAGATGGGGGGACAGCTGCATGGCTCCAGGTACGGAAGGAACTGAGGCAGATGCCAGGCGCTTCTGAAGAAGAGGAGTGCAGGGGGCAGGGGAAGGCAGAAAAATTGAAAGTAAAAAAAATAAAAAAAAAAGAGAAATGTTCAGGCAAAATTTCAAATTGTTTAGCTGTAAAAAGCTAGTTACTAAAGGCCTGGCTGAGCCTTAGTGCTTTCTTCTCTCAGAGTTCTAGGGTAATCTAAGCCTTAAGCCCTAGTAATGGAAAAAATGTAGTCCTTTGTCCATGTAGTAGAAGGGCAGGGCAGCCCATAGCTTGGACAAAGAGACTAGATACCCTGGCCTCCCTATTCAGAAGACACCCAGGGCTGATCCATATTAACAAAGGGGGTAGGTCATCAAACTGTTTCAATGCCCATGAAGCAAACTGTATTTTCTTTATCTGCCTGCAATCTCCTGTTGCTTGCCTACCTCTCAGCTGTTCCTGATTTTCAGGGATGTCCCTGATTTTGCCTCAGAAATTTCTTTTGTCCCTCCTAAGTCTGGCATTTCTGGCACTAAAGAGTAGAGATTGGGATCACAGAATAATGCCAGCCATTGATGTTACAGTCTAATTCTCAGTAAGAAAATGCTATTCACACTAAGCAACATGTTGTATACAGCTTCTGGGACTAATATTACTGTTTTATCTGATGTGTTCCTGATTTTGGTCATTTGTCCCTGCCTTGTGATGAGGGAGGTTAAGAGGTATGGTTGCCTGGACCCACTGCTTGCTGTGTCTGAACTGCTGTATTCAATCAAACTGTTTTAAAGTGTTGACCTGCTTGCTGTTACTGAAGTGCTATATTCAATTGAAGAGTTTAAGTGACTGAACTGCCTTATTCCTGGGGTATCATGACTGCACTGCCTTATTTTATCAATTGTCCTGTGTGACTGCACTGCCCTGAGGGGATTGATTGCTGCACTTGCCTCCTGCTACTTCCTCTTAAGACATTTGGGGTCACCCCATCCCAAATGTTAGGGCTTTCAGTCACACAAGAAGGGGAGAATTGCCTTTCAGGTTTTAAATTTGCACTCTGTTCCTGGCTCCTACACACACCTCATCCAGAATTCCTCTGGTGCCTCTTCTTCAACTCAGGAAGGGTCCCTGGGAAGCCCAGCATCACTTGCACCCACTTCCAATGACCTCCACCAACTCTAAGTGTTTGCCACGACACCCCAGGTTCGAGTTGCCAGTCGTAAGTGGTAGCCAGCTGGTAGCTCGGGCCCACCAAAGTGAGTCAGGTTAGGGGCTGCCCCAGCTCTAGCTTGAGGGACTTAAGTCGTCCACTGAACTCAGAGTCACATTGCCCATTCTTCTGCATAGACATTGTCCCAAGGTGGCAATAGTACAGGTGGCCAATACCAAGGCCTTGCTGAGGATTGCCAGGCTCTGTGCCTCATTCCCTGAGGTGGCATAAGTACCAGTGGCCCACACAAGAGGCCACACCAAGGGTCGTCACACTCTTGATTGTACTGACCATAGTTGGCTTGTGTTCCAGTGATGCATCAAGAGGTCACACTAAAGATTGTCGCATTCTGAAGCTGCAAGGGTGAGGTGGTAAGGGTTCTGGGGACCTGCCCAGAGGTCATCCAGTGGATCATCACATCCATCATCCTTTTCTCGACTGGAGATCACCTGCCCGAGGTCACCACAGCTGACAACCCCAGATAAGGGTTCTCTTCCCCTACAACTTAGAGTCAACACCCATCCTTGACCAGGTGCTTCCCTTTCGACATTGCCTCAGTGATGCCAGGAGTCACCTTCTTCCCAGGCCAGGAGGCCTACAGCGTTGTACTTGGTTTCTGGTTCACTGGGGGATGACCCATTTTATGGCCTGTATAGGAAGCGCTTCCTTAGGTTCACCCTCAGCAGTCAGCCGACCAAAATACTAGTAACCCAAGCTTGGTGCATTGGATTGTTACATCCTTAGGACTTGAACAACCTGGACTTTTGTAGGACATTAGTGGGACCAGGTTGTGGTCCCGGTAATCTCTTTCACTTTTTCCCATGTGTGATAGTGTTAGTGAATGCTAAGTATTTTCTGTGTGCTCCAACTGTTGTTAATAAACCTTGCATCTTGGCTCTAGAGTACGCCTCCAGCCTCTCCTTCCAGATTTATCTGGCATCACCCTAAACTATAGGGGTACAAACCACCACAGCTCGTCCACCACATGTACAAGGCTCCCAGTAGCTAGGTGAGGTCCAGCTTGCCTCTTTGTACAGGGAGCAGTGATGAGTTCTGGTGGGAACATTGGTGATAAAACAGATAGCACAATGGCATAAAGTGCCTAGTTTTTGAAGGTAGGTGGTTGCACAGGTACTATACAGGATATCTGCGTAATCCAATAATGGCAGAAAGGTAACTTGCACTAACCGAAGTCTTGAGGTCTGGGGGTAAATAATTTTATTTCTGAAAGAGAAACCAAGCCTCAGCTTCAGTTTTTTAACTAACTTCTCGATGCAAGCAGTAAAGGATAAGTGGGAGTCAAGTAGAAAACTCAGGTATTTTAAGCTGTCCATTACTTCGAGTGTGTCACCGAGCAGGGTAGTAATAAGTGGAGGGGGCAGCAGGTAAGGTGAGTACTTGAAGCGTTGGGTGGGTGGAAGAACATTACTTTAGTTTTCTTAGCATTTAGAAAAAGTTTTGATTGGATTAAATTATTCTGCAACTGGTTAAAAATCAGACTAAATCACAGAGCAGACCTGTGTAATTGAGGGTTTGGAAATATATAGCACAGTATCATTGGCAAGTAAGCATTTGTCAATGATGAATGTTGTCTTGCTGATATTGGCATTGGTAGTGCAGGAGTTAAAGAGTTGCATAATAGGAATGGCAGTGAAGTATGGAAGTGACGCCAACCCCACACCACCCTACAGAGACTGACAGGCACTGAGGTGTGCCTTTGGGCGTCGGCCATAACGTTCATGTCATTTCAACTCACACTACCCTGCAGACTGTGGCTAGTATTGCGTTGTGCCTTGGGGTCCCGGGCCTTACGTTTGCCCCATTCCCCCATAACGCTCATGGCATTTCACCTCACCCTATCCTGCAGACACTGACAAGTGCTGAGTTGTGCCTTGGGGTGTTTGGCTTTATAGTCACCCCATTTCATAAAGACATGTGGTGAAATGGGTGCAGTATAGGAAAATGGGGTGAACTCAGGCACCGAAGAGTCCAAGGCACACCTTGATGCCTGTCACTGGTGTGAGGGTGGGGGTGGGGGGTATGGTGTGAACATTATAGCTGGCAATCCAAAGGTACACCCCTGACACCTGTCAAGTTTGTACAGGGTGGGATGTTATGGTTAGAAACTGTAACACCCTTGGCATTTGTTGGTATTTGCACTACAGATTTGCAACACAGCCTTTTTGTGACCCCCACCTCATGAAAGTGTTTGTGACCTCTGCTTGCGAATAGTGGCACTGTGATTTTGTTACTCTGTCCCGAACGTTGATTTTTCACAGCGACCACGTCATTCTGTGCCAGATGTGCGAAAACACAATTTGAGCAGGATGTGAAAAATGACAGCTGTACCATTCGTAGGTAGGTGTGAAGAGATGGCAGTGTTGAAACTCTTGAGTGAAAATATTAAAATGCTCAAATTTATGAGTGTATGTGGAAACTGTGCAATGCATTCTCATAACACACTCATTTAGTGGAATTATTACATCAGATTTTCAACATTAGCATTTTGGGACCTCTGCTCATGAACACTGTCACTATGATTTTCTTCATCTGTCCCAAACATTGATTTCCCACAGCAACCATGCCATTGTGCGCCAGTTGTGTGAAAACACATTTTGGGCAAGATGTGAAAAATGACAGCTGTACTGTTCATAAGGAAGTGTGCAAAATTTACAATGTTGAAAATGTTGAGTGAAAATATTATAGATTCTCAAAGTTAAAAGTGAGCCTGGAAACTGCGCAACACATGTTTGTAACAGTAATTTTATGGACTTTTGTCACCAAATTTTCAACATAGTCATTTAAGGACCTCTGCTCATGAACACTGTCACTGTGATTTTCTTAATCTGTCCCGAACACTGATTTCCCACAGTGACCACGCTATTCTGCGTCGGTAGTGCAAAAACACATTTTGACCAGGATATGAAAAATGACACCTGTACTGTTCATTAGGAGGTGTGAAAAAATGCCAATGTTGAAAATCTGGAGTGAAAATATTACACATTTACGAAGTTACAAGTGTGAATGGAAACTGCGTAATGCACGCTCGTAACAGAGTAATTTTTTTGAATTTTTTCACCAAATTTGCAACATAGGCTTTTTGGGAGGCCACCTCATGAACAGTGACACTGTTGTTTCATTACTCAGTCCCAAAAGGTGATTCCATGCAGTGACTGCGAAATCACCTTTTGGGACTGAATAACACCATGTCAGTGACTGAATTCATGAGGAGGGGTCCCAAGAACCCTATGTTGAAAATGTGGTGGCAAAAGTCAAAAAAATGGCCGAGATATCACCATAAGTTGAAAAAAACCCATTTTTGCCATTATACAGCTTACCGACATTTCTTCAGGTCGCGGTCGATTTTGAAGAGTGCAGATGTGTTCTAGGTCCACCGAACATCATCGCGTTGGGCTCCAGAGGTAAGTATGTGGTAGGGGTGTGTGGGGAGGTGGGGTGCACAGAGGGTGGGGCGGTTTGGCTGAGGGGGCACCAAACTCAACAAGGGACCATTTTTTTAATTTTACAGGTATAAAAAAAAAACAAAAAAAAAAAACAATGCAGGAAGGTTTTCTATTTTTACAGGTACTTCTGCATGCTGGGGTGGGCTCCCAACATGCCACCTTTGTATTTGATGGGGGGGGGGTTCTGTAGCCAACAGGGATTGGGCACCCCGTCGGCACATACAGAGTGTGGGGGGCACATAAGCCGAGGGGGATTGGGCACCCCAGTCGACAAATTAACTTGGGAGTGGGCATGCCTACAGGGAGATTGGGCACCCCCATCGGCTTTCAGGGGGACTGTGAGAGGTGGCAGCTGTCTGTTGGCTTTTCTGGGGACTGGAAGAAGCGGATGGGGAAGCCGCTGCCATATTTCTTGAAAGGGGACACCAGACAAGGCAAGTAGTAATTCGCTGCTGCAATCAGGGACCGCACTGGGGTGATCCCTGATTGCAGCAGCAAATTTCTTTCAGGTTGGTGGCAGGCTTCTCAACTGCTGTCATAGACAGCATGCTATGTCATTGGTGCCACAGAGCCCGGCCAGAAAAAGCAGTGGTGCCATTGGCTGCAGCAGGACCACACCTCCAAAACCTGCTTCTCCACTCCAAGCAACCACAATATGTTGTCTGTGCTGCACGCGCAACATAAAAAAGGAGGATTTTTTGAATGTGCAATATTCCTGTTCAGGTTGTTGATGTACAATAAGAAAAACAGGGGGCCCAAAATGGAGCCCTGTGGGACCCCTCTTGCCACGGGAAGAATGGAAGAGAACATCCCTTTAGCCTTGAGTTGTTGCTGCCTATTTGCCAAATAACTAGTGAACCATCTTAACACTGAGCTTTCAAATGTCAGTTCTGTAAAATTGTCCAGGAGAATTCCATGATCGACAGTATCAAAGGCCTTCCTAATGTCAAAGAATACAGTCTCTGTAATCTGTTTTTTATCTAATGCCACCAGCCAGTCATTTGTAACATTAGACAATGCAGAAATAGGGCTATGATGGAATGTCTAAACCCAGATTGTAAAGGGTTGACCAGTTGGTGCCTATCAATAAATTTCTTGACTTGTGAACTAACCAATTTTTTTTTATAAGTTTTGAAAGGACTGATAAAAGTGAGATAGGCCTGTAATTGTTCATATCACTAGGGTCACCTGACTTAAATAGAGGTAGTATATGGGCTACTTTCCATTCATAAGGAACGGTGCCATCTATAAGTGATAAATGAACTAGATGAGTAATAGGGGCTGTCAAGTAATGGTAACCTAACTTCAAGCGTTGAGTCACTGTGATGGTCCCCATTGACACTAGCGGTGCATCTCCTGGTGTTTTGCCCCCTCCCCGAGACAACTCCAACTTGGAGTTTTATAAGTAGAGACTGGGGGTGGATCCCCCCACATGGGGGTTTTGGGGGGAACAGACTCCCCAAAGAAAACATCCCTGACAGTACAATGCCTACACTCGCCAATGTGTCTGTCACAGTCCGGGATGTCAGCATAGTAGATGTCATCACGCTATAGTAAAACCATTGTGAAGTGCTCATTGAGTTCATCAAGTATTGTGGATTTGTCTGTCATGAAGGATCCTTGCAGAGCAATTTTTTAGGGGCAAGGTTGGAGGTTCTTTACGACCTTCGACTGATTTAAAAGTATGCCAGATTTTAGCTGGGTTCCCATTTGCAGATTCAAGTGTATTCAGATAATCAGTCTCCTTGGTAGCTCTTACCAGTCAATGCAATGAAGTGCAAAATCATGCATTTGGGGCACAGAAATCTAAGGGAGGAGTACAGTACAAGGTGGGGGGAAACTGATGGCCATCAATCAAGAAAGGGACCGGGGGTAATCATATCTGATGACCTAAAGGTAACCAAATAATGTAAGAAGGCTGTGGGGAGAGCCAGAGGGATGTTAAGAGTACATAAGGAGAGGTATCACCAGCAGAAAAAAGGAGGTCATTATGCCACTATACAAATCCCTAGTGAGACCGCATGTGGAATACTGTGTCCAGGTCTGGAGGCCATATCTCCAGAAGGGACATAAACAAAATAGTGGCAGTTCAAAGAACAGCAACCAAAATGGTGCAAGGACTGCATTAACAGTCATATGAGGAAAGACTAGAGGACCTCAATATGTATTCCCTGGAGGAGGGGGTGGATATGATTAAGACATTCAAGTACCACATGTGTATAAACAAGGTACAGGAGAGTAGCATCTTTCAGAAAAGAAGGTGTACAAGAACAAGTGGGCATGCTATGAGGCTAGAGGGGAGTAGGCTCAGAGGCAAAGTGAGGAGGTACTTTTTCAATGAAAGTGTAGTGGATTCTTGGAACAGCCTCCCTACGGAGGTGGTGGGGCAAAAAGGTAGGGGAATTCAAGAATGCATGGGATAGACATGAGAGTACACTTGCAATAGGGAAGAGAGTGTAAACCACAGATCAACTAGAATCTGCGGTATTGCATTAAGCAGGGAAAAGGGGCCCACTAACTGGGCCACATATTCCTTATCTGCCATTGCCTTCTATGTTTCTATGCTTCTATATTTCTAGGACTATCTAAAGATTTGATACATCAACTGCAGCCAGTGCAGAATGTCGCAGCTTGTATGTTGTGGATTCCTTATCAAGGGACCACATTACTCCAGTCCTATGTGCCCTGCACTGGCTGCCTTTGTATTTATGCATCACCTTCAGGCTTGGGTAGTTGACATACAAGGCCCTACATGGTTTGGGACCAGACTACTTAAAAGAGCTCCTGATTCCTTATCAAACACTCCACCCTCTCCACTTCATCAAAGTTGGGTTGCTTGTGGTCCCCACTTTGAGGCTCAGATCATCAGGTGATAGATCCTTTGGGATGTTGGCCCCTGTTATTTGGAATTAGATCCCCTGTCATATTCTTGCAGCACACTTAGTGAAGGCTTTCAAAGGCTCAATAAAAACTTTTCTAGCTGAGCAAGCTTTTAACAGGACCTGATTTGTTTTTAGTGTTATCTTGCTAAATATATTTAATAGTTTATTGTTTTGGTTTAATGTTTGTGAAGCACTCAGAGCCCTTGCCGGACTGAGTGCAATATAAATAAATTTGCCTTGCCTTGCCAAGACATAGCTGACTGGCAGTCAAACTTAATTTTTCTAAATTTAGAGTATTAAAGAAGTACAGTAAAAAAAGGTTGCTAATTGAGCAGACCTTTCACCTAATTTACAGTAGCATGTTTCAATCACATTAAGCCTATACGAGGACAGTTTCTGAGTAAAATGAATTTTTTCTTATATACCAGAAGTGAAAGATAGATAGTGATAGATAAACAGAGAAAACAACAGGGTGTGGTGCTTCCTTTCTGAAGCCTTAGCTAGACAGCTGATAAAAGATAAAAGCTGCATTGCAAGATGCACGGAAGGTATGGTACTTGGGAACTCAAAAGGTGAAACTTCATCAGAACTGGGGGAGGGTGGTCAGATCAGCCACACCGGGTACTTACTGTAATGCAAATAAATAATCCCTATATGGGGATGCAGATCACAGAACAGCAGGTTGTGAAAACATACTGTATAGTGTTAGGTAGTTTAAATTTAATGATGTGTTTATTTGCATCATACACTTCAAATAGTGCTAAATGCTATGAGCATTAGTCACCCCTAGTGCAGAAAGACACTTCATTTGAACTGCAGCCTCAGAAAATACAGTGCATATTTTATATACACTGCAGTCTTCTCTCCCCCCCTGGGGGGGGGGGCAGAGAGATGCTTTACCCACACTGGGTCTTCAACCATAATGCATACTGCTGAATGTTATATGCACCATATAGCCACTATTTCTACATTATGGAAACATAAAAACATAGATAGTGATGACAGAAGACCAAAGATCCATCTAGTCAGCCCACTGTTTCTTATCTGCCCCAGGACCTATTGTTCATATGGGGGGTTTATCCCTCCTGGTCCACCCTTCTTCTCCTCTCCATATAGCTACTGACCCAAGCAACTACAAACTCTTCACTCTGTTCCAGCCATGCTTGAAAACATTTACAGTCCCAGCACCCACCACGTCTGCTGTCAGACTGTTCCATGGCTCCACCATCTTTTCTTTAAAATAAGACTCCCTCACATCCCTCTTATACCTTCCCCACTCCACTTTCCATGCATGGCTTAGGCTCTTGACCCTGTACCCCTGCTAAATAGTTCCCCAGTGTTCACCTTGTTTCTTCCCTGCATGAACTTGACGGTGTCTGTGATATCCCCCCAACCCCATCTAGTCTCCAGTGTGTACATGTTCAGTGCCCTTGGGCAATCTTCATAAGATCTGCCCTCTTGGCCCTGAATCATTTTGATCACTCTGCATTGCATTATCTCAAGCCCACCCTTGTCTTCCTCAGGTAAGGACTCCAGAACTAAGCACAGGATCCCAGATGCTGCTTCATCAGTGACCTATATAAAGCTAGTAGTGCCTCCTTTTTCCTAGTGTCAGTACCCTTTCTGATACACCCCAGCATCCTATTAGCCTTACTATGGGCCTTGCTACACTGGCTTGATTGTTTGATGAAGTCAATAATGATGGCTCCCAGGTCCCTTTCCTCTGTCATAGTGCTCAGTTTAACTCCTCTAATCAGTACTCTGTCTTGTTTTTTCCCCTCGGTGAATAACCCTGTATTGTTTGCATTAAATTTAACTGTAATCCCAAATTCCTAATACCAAGTCTTACATGCCAGTTAGTTGGCCACACACCAGATAGTCACTTTCTCTATAATGTGGCCACAGTGCAAACAGTACAGAGTGTGACAGGTGCGTGCAACATATTTCCTCACATTACAGAGAGATACATTCTCTATACAGTGTCAATATTGCTTGCCCCTACTGCAGAGACACACATTTCCTACACTGTTGCCTAAGGGTGAGCAAATGTGGCAATTGGCAACTTTGGTTCAGGTTTGATTCATACTCCATGTCCTTGATTCGGTAAAGACACTTTGGGTCCTTGCAAATGGGGTTTAGCAGACTACAAATAGGGTAAGTGGCACTGCTCAACCACCCCCTTGCCAAACCAAGTCAATTGCAACCTCTTTCACCCTCTCCAGTCCTCCAGTCAGATTCTGTTTTAAACAACACAAGTCATCCCCAAGGCCACTGTTTTTCGGTTTTTACCGGAAAACCTGGTAAAATTCTGGAATTAGGGCTGCCTGAACACTGGTAAAAACAAAGATTTCATGGAATCTGCCATTTTATACTAGATAAGTAATTCTACAAAACCTGTATTTTTTTTTTGTAATTGCTTCCTGTACTATTTTTAATTTGCTTTATTTAATGCTCTGTATATTAAGCCTTCTTTTATTCTGATTATTTATACACATACTAAAAGAATGACAGCAGAATCCCGGTAAAATCTGGAAATTAGAATAACAATCACCGATGCAATTCCGGAATCTGAAGTATTGAAAATGGAATTTAAATGTTTTAATCACCGTAAATCAGTGGCCTTGGTCATCCCCTGGCACAGTGCCAGGAGACGGAATCAATCAATCAATCAATCAATCAATCAATCAATCAGTGTCAGTCAGCCAGTCTGTCTCTTTCTGTATTTCTTTCTCTCTCTCTCTCTCTCTCTAGCTATCTGTATATATAATTGCTAGTGAACCCATTTATTGACAAAACTGACACCACTTTCTAATGCCATAATAACCATCTGGTTATTATAAATGGAACTCGGTTATGGCGTGGGTGGCATCCTGTGAAAGTGAAAGCCACTGCTGCCTTTCACTCTCAGAAACAAAATGAAACAGAAAAATTAAAACGGCTGCTTTTTTCATACACAGCACTAAACAGACCAGCAATTATATAAAATAAAGAATGAGGTGTTACATTACTTTTTTTTATTACACACCCTTGGTTAATAATATCATCACAAACAACTTGTGCTTTACACTTATGGTTTATGTGGTGTTACACACTTCAGGTGTGTAGAAAAACTCATTGGCCCAGATATTCAAAAGGGTTGCGCCATGCGCAACAGGGTTGCACGTGCGCAACTCCAAAAATGCGCCATTCTGCAATATTCAGAAGGGGCAGTTCGCCACTGAAAACATGCTGAACAACAGCGCAATGGAAATGAAGGGCATACGCAACTAAGGGGCGGGTCCATGCATAAAGTGCACAATGCGATAACTCCAACACTTCGCGCACGCAAGAGTAGTCTCAGCCGGAAGTTGCGCAGTACCGGATTTGAGCCAAAATAAAAGGTCTCAAGGAAGCGCGCAAGAACTCTAGCAGGCCGCAAACTGGGAGAGAGACAGAGAGAGAGAGAGAGAGAGAGAGACAGGAGCTGGAAGGGCAGAGGGACAGTGGGTCCAGGAGGACAGAGAGCCAGTGGGGGTGCCCGTGCAGTGGAAGCAGCAGTGGGGCAGCGGGGTAACACAGGAACAGCAGCCGGGGGCAGAAGCCAGGAGATGGATAGTGTCAGCTTCCACATGGAAGCTGTAATGAGGGGTGAGACACCATGCTGCAGGGGACATGGCCGCGAGGGGCCACGCGGATGTATGCCCCGACAAGCCGGTATCGCGTCTGCATCAGCTTTGAGCTGTACACAGACGCCGAGATTGTGGCCCGCACCCCTGAACAGGGCAATACTGAGACGGCTCTGCGAGCTGTGCCATGATGTGATGCAGGCACCCTCACGACGGAGTCATGCTCTGTCCGTGGAGACCAAGGTGACAGCCTGCATGTGCCTGCTCACCACGGTCACCTTCCAGAGGCCGACAGGGGACACCACAGGCATTACACAGTCGGCCATGTCACGCATCCTCACCCAATTCCTCAGCGCACTGCTGCCTCATGCTGCGGAGTACATCCATTTCCCCAGCACCGCGGCAGAGTGTACAACAAACATGCAGGAGTTCCACAGGGTAGCACATATGCCTGGCGTGCTAGGGGTCATAGACTGCACCCATGTGGCCATTCGCACGCCACCTGGCCCCGACGGCCAGGCTTATTGGAACTGAAAGGGCTTTCCAGTGTCAACTGCCAGGTGGTGTGTGCGCCACTGGGCATTATCAATGTCTGTCCACACACCCTGGCGGAGCACATGATGCCTTCATATGGCACCAGTCTGCACTGTGCCATCGATTCGAGAGGGAACATCCCCACGGGTCATCTAGTGGTGAGTACACATGTATGGAATGCAAACTCTGTGCAAGGGTGGGAATGACACAGGTGCCATGGTAGTGGCACATAAGGATATGGGCAATATGGACCTGACATGACACTGATCTCCACTATCTCCACACAGGTGACTGCGGATACCCACTCCGTCCCTGGCTGCTCACACCATACCGGTGCCCCACGACCCCAGCGCAGCTAGATTTCAATGAGGCACATGCCGCAACACGTAACATCATAGAGCGGGTGTTTGGGATGCTCAAGGCATGCTTCCGATGCCTGGACACCTCCGGCGGAGCCCTACAGTACAGCCCCCAAAAGGCCTGTGGGATATTCCTGGCCTGTTGCATCCTACACAACATGGCCAAAGACCATGGGATAGCCGTACAGGTCCAAGAGGGGGACAGCGATGGGGACGCCAGTGGCGCCAGTGATGTGGGTGATGAGCAGCCCCCCCTAGGATGGAGGGACCCCCGACTGACCCGGCAGGCCCAGCTGCACAGGGACACCATTGCAGAAGAGCACTACGCCCAACACAGGTAAGTCAAGGGGACATGTGCAGGCAACACTGTCCATGCGCAAACCACAGGCACACAGGGGAACACACCGTGCATGAAGGTCAGGGGAGTTGAAGGTTCCAGGCATACCAACACACCATCAGAGAGGGTGAGCACCTATGGACACACACCAGGCAGCATACATGGGCAGCAGCACAGCACTGCAGAAATGACATTGCCAACACACAGCACCACCAACCACCCCCACCACCTGGACTGTCCATGTACGTGTGTCAGGACCTGGGCACCCTTGCACCTTGGTGTACAGTGCAATGCAGGCATCATGCACACGCACCTGTGGACAGCAGTTGGGAGAGTGTGCAGGTGGTCCGTGTGTCAGCTTGGTGAGCAGAGCACCCAGCAGTGCACTGCCCACCATGACACACATTGCACACAGGGCAGCACCAGACAGGGCCTGCACTGGGAGACAGTTCAGTCAGGTAGCACTGTCCCACGGCCACCATGGATGCGCATGCCCCACCATGGCCCAGCAGCACTGGCAGGCTGAGCAGGGGTTACATCGGGTGGTGCTGGTGCACCACCAGGGGTCCCACTGTGTGAACGCGACTCGCCCGCACAGGGGTCTGCATCCTGCCAAACAAATCCTGCACCAGGGGTGCTTGGGATGCCCACAGAGAACCCGCATCGACAGGCCTGGTGTCGCACGATGCGGGAATGGGAGTGGAGCGCACTGTGTGGGTGTGTGGTAAAGGACACCTGACAGTGTGGCCAATGCGTCCGCGACAGAGACCACTGCCTGGGTCAGCCTGTCAATGGCAGCGGTCACATCCGTCCGCATAAGGACCAGCTCGGCTCGGTCCCGAGCACACTCCCTGCTATGCCACTCCACGGACACAGACAGTGCCTCCACGGACCTTGCAACCCGCCCCTGCAGCTGTACCGAGTCCTGCAGCAGGTGGGTGTGTGCGTCCAATGGGTACTGTGCCCCAATGGCATCGTGACCCCCAGGGTGTGGACGGTCCTGGTGCACAGCACCCCTTGAGGGTGGGCGCTGTTCGCCAGGACCAGGTATGGGTGGATCAAAGGGCGGTGGACATGTGCCACTGCTTGACACTGTACCCCCAGACCTGGTGTGCAACTGCTGCTGCCGCCCTCCAACTGCTGATCCCCAGGTCCACCTGTTCCACCTCTGTGCTGACAACAGTGCCAGACACTGCACAGCCACCGGTGCTGCCCCACCGGTGGCTGACAGGCACAGCCTGGGACTGTCAGCATGCTGGTACACAGGTGTGAACCAGGAAGGCCCAGGGGCACGCGGTTGGCCTGCCATGTGTCCGCCATGGGACACACACCTATCACTGCCCATTGCAGGCCTGCTATCATCAATGGCAGGTGTGTGCCACTGCTATAGGCACAGCATGCTGGCATACCTGCATGCCAGACTGCTGTGACACAGGCTGTGCACCCCTGCACCCGACATTGACACCGAGTTGTTGGCCCAGCGCAGTGTGCTGCTGCAGTGCCTGCAGGCTGGTGGCGGAGGTGGATGGTCCCCTCCATGTCCAGCAGGTCTTCCTCACTGTCTGGACCCACCACCACCACCGTCTCCTGCAGACTAACAGGATCTGTAACAGAAAGAGAGTACATGTGAGTGCATGTGAACAACAGCCCCCCAACAACATCACCATGTCATACTGCAGTGATGGGCTTCACCTGTCTGGAATCCTCCGCCTGGTACGCCCGCAATGGCACTCGGCTGCATGGCTGCGCACCAGTGTCTCCTCTGTAGGGGTCAGCTGCAACACCACTGGTGGCCCCCACCAGTGCCAGCATCGTCCACCCTGAAGGCTGCCACCTTCTTCTTCAGCCTCCTGCGGTCAGTCCCCATCTTCTTCCTGCATTCCTGCACGGAGCGCTGGTGGCTTCCATGCAGGTTGACAGCCCGAGCTACCCCCTCCCATGCAGCTGCACGCTCCTGAGGGGTGCCCCTCCGTCCACTCAATAGTGGCTCATCCTCCAGGTAGGCCTGGAAGAGGGCCTCTGTCTCTGCCGTGGTGAAGTTCGGCCTCCTCCTACGCCCACCGTCACCACCCTCAGCTTGGCTCTGGTCAGTCATGGTGATCTGTATGGGTGGAAGTGGACACCTGTCACTGTGCAGTTGACAGCATTTCCCATGAGCATAGCTGCTGGCCTGGGGTGCGAAGCCCCTGCTTCCTCTCCGCATGGCAGATACTGATAGAAAGGGTGCCTTTGTCCCTTTCTATGCCTTTCATGCTCAGCCCTCAGCCTTTATCATCCTCCGCCCATGAGCATTGTCCTGAGCATCACACAGCATGTAACTCACCTCTCACCTGCAGTAACCAAATCTGGCCAGCACAACCCACAGTCGATTTTTATAGCGCAACACATGCAAATGAGGTGTGGCTCAACTTTAATGACATGCTAATCGCGCCACTGCGCCTTTGAATGGCTGATCGGATGAGCGATATGTCGGTTGAATATCGCGTATTTGCGCTTTGGCGCAATACGGAAGGTCCGGCTGAGCCAATGGCACAGGTTTGTGGCCGCGCGCACACTGCATCGCGCATGCCCAGACAGCTACGCATGCGCCTATCACGCTGCAGACCTGATGAGCGAGAGGCGATTCAGGCCATGGCCACCATTGTGCCAGTGGCGCCACAGCACTGGGCACTATATGGCGCTGTGGCACTACTGTGCGATAGTCCACTGTGGCACTGGTGCTCAGCTTGGCAGTCGCAAGAGATGCCTATATGTCCTATGGCGCTGTGCGTAGCCTCTGCGCCATTGCCGTGACCTTGTGTATGCCCTCTGACCCCTGGCACTGTTGGCATGCCATGTATCGTCCCTATTGCGCTGTCTGGTGACAAGCGCCATGTAAAAGTGACCGCTGTTCGAACAGCGTGATTGGAGCCTGTGGTGGTCTATTGCGCAACAACTCACGTGGGTTACGCACAGCCGGGCGCCATATTGCCTGCTGTAAAGTTGGTGCCATGGCTAGGGAGGAGTGGTGTCCTGAGCCAGCTTGAAGTGGCCAACCTAGTGGCCCTGGTGGAGCCCCACTGTGAGGCACTGTATGGTGAGGCCCCCTCACCATGCCTAGGGACCCATGTGTGGCAGCAAGTGGCCACTGACCTGGTGGAGGTCACTGGCGGGGCCGGTTCTGCTGAGCAGTGCGGCACCAGTACAGTGACCTCTACCGGAGGGAGCCGGAACTTGACGCTGCCGCGCTCACGCGTTAGGCGGGCGTGGTGCCGGCCAGGTGAGTGTACCATCTATAACCTATATTCTCTGTAGGGTGTGTGTGTGTGCTTGGGTGGCTGTGCATAGGTGTGTCAGTGTGTGCAGCTGTGCGATGGATGGTTATGGCTGTGGGGCAGGCACTCTCACTGGGGCAGGGGCACTTGCTTTTGAGTCACACTGATGTTTGTCTCAACATATGTCTCCCACAGGCGGATTGCGAGGGACACAGGGCCATGGTGGCGTGGGCCACGCCAGGGGCCCGGTGCCGGGGGGTGTTGTGCCCCAACAGCAGCAGCAGCAGCAGCAGCGTCAGACCTAGCTGCTGGAGGAGTGTGAGTATCATTACTTCATGGATGCTATTGCATGCTGGGGGGGCAAGACCACCAGCCATGCGGGACACAACCAATGGGGAGGTCATAATTCCACTATACAAATCACTAGTGAGTCCCCACACTGGAGTACAGTGTACAGTTCCAGAGACCATACCTACGTATGGACATGGACTGGGTGGAGAGGGTTCAGAGGAGGGCGACATGGATGGTGCATGGATTGCATCACAAGTCCTATGCAGACAGGTTGACGGAACTGAACATGTACTCCCTGGAGGGGAGGAGGGTGTGGGGATATGATGGGGACATACAAGTATCTTACAGGGGGGAACAGAGTGCAGGAAAACAATATTTTTAAGCGTAAAAGATGTTCCAGGACTAGAGGGCATGGGATGAAGTTGGAGGGGGGACGATTCAGAGGAAACATGAGAAAGTATTTCTTCACAGAATGGGTGGTGGACAAGTGGAACACCCTGCCAGAGGAAGTGGTGGGGGCTGACTTGGTCACGGGATTTATGAATGCATGGGTTGGCCATAAAAGAATTCTGGAGGTCAGGGGTAAGGGGGAACGGACTTATAGGACAACAGAGTGAACTTACAAGGTCAAATGGACAGACTGGGTGTCCCATAGGCCCTTATCTGCCAACACTGTCTATGTATCCATGTATGTCGGCATGACACAGGTGACCTTCATCACAGTGCAGTATCATGGCACGTCTGTGTATGCATCACTGGTGGTCCAGGCATGCACTGGGCACATAGCTGTGTAACTGGCATCGCACCATGTTGCCACATCACTTGCCAGCCTAGTTTGTACTGTGATTGATGTGGGCAGTGTGTGTGGGTGGTGGTGCGCATAGCTGGTGCCGCCTGTTTGTGATGGCCATGTGCATGTTCACTGTGGGTGGGTGCATGCCATCACAGGTGCGGACATTGGCCTATATGGCTTGCAGGTTGGGTGGTGTTCAGGGTTGTGGTCAGTCACAGCCATTGACTGTGTTCCCATTTTCCTAGGCCTCGAGGTTCTCCGGGGGATTCGGCATGACATTCGGGGCTTGACACAGGTGGCCATTGAGAACCAGGCCATCCTTCAGTCAATCAGGCGCCATGGCCTGCGGAGGGAGCATCACCGGACAGTGCAGCACCAGGCAGAGGATGACCAGCCAGCTGGGCCTTAGGGGCACATCCCCTTTCACTTCTCCCATCCCTACCACCCTGCCTTCCCTCTCCCAGTTGTTCATCCCTACCCCTTGAACACCCCTACCTTGTACCCATCCCCCTTGTAAATAGTTGTTGTTTATGGTTTTGGTTATTTAGTATTTGAAACTTTAAATATACCTTTATATTTTGATATGAATACTGTGTTGGTCTCTGATTTGCAGCTGGCTATGGGTGCTCAGTTGCAGTGGTGTGCATGCCATTTGGGGTGGTATGGTCCTGGTTGTGTGTGTGTGTGTGTGTGTGTGTGTGTGTGTGTGTGTGCATGGGGGGGTATCTCCAGCATGGAATTGACTTTATGTTGGTCTTGCCGTCTGCTGCCACCCACTGCTGGGTGCACAGGGTGGGTCTGGCCTGTATGCTTCTCTGCAGCACGGGGTTGACGTGTGCCTGGGGGGATGCATGGTGTTTCCTGCAGTGCCAGTCACTGCACATGGGTGGTGTCTTGGGGTCATGGTGCAGGGTGTGCTGTGCATACGGGGGGCTGATGTGCACTGTGGTTGTCAACCCCCTGTGTGTGGCACTCTCTGCCTGCCAGTGGTTGTGCTGGGGTGTCAGGGCTCTGCTATGCTTTGTTGGCTTGTCCCCATGGGCACGTGGATCATCCGTCCCACCCCCAGTGATGCTGTGCTTGGGGTGGGTGTGCCGGTGTGGTGTGGGTTCTGCAGTGTGTTCCTGTGCCCATGTGTGGCATGGCTGGCGGTGGGCCCCAGCCTGCCTCCCTGGATGTGCAGTTCCATTGCTCTGGGGGCTGTGCTTGCGCTATGGCAGCTCTGGAATGCTCAGCTTAGCTTCCATGGTTGCGCCATAGCGCAACATTTTGGCTCAGCTTCTCCTTCCTGGTTGTGCGATGGCACAGTATGTGCGATATTCAGACGTTGGTTGCTTGCGCTATTTGCTCTGCTCCATGTTTGAATATCGCACCTGTTGCGCATTTGCGCAACTGGTTTGCGCTTGCTCCTACTGTTGCGCCAGTTTTGAGCGCAGTTTGAATATCCAGGCCATAATGTACAACATCCCAACTGTTATCCTCTTTATGTTTTTAATTAAAAAAATGTCTGGGGAGGGAGGAGGGGATGCAAAATGACTGTGGTGGGTGAAGGGCTGGTCATAGAACTAACCCTAACCATCCAGGAAGGGTTAAAGTGTTGTTGTTTTTTTATTAACTGGCTAAAGGGGCTGACAGTTGAAGTGATCCTAAAGTAGCCCAAAAGTTCATCTGGGCCAAATTGAAGGTAAAAGAGCCATATTTTCACATATTCACCAAATATAAATTTGGTATTGTCTCATTCTTACTATAGCTATAGGGCAAATAGTTCCTATTATTATTTGCACTACAGTTGCCCTCAGTATACAGATCCACTGTCTTTGCACTACAAAGAAGGAAGGAACTTTTGTTTTATATAATATCTTATCTACAGACTGCATCCCAAGAGATTTTACAGTCCAGAAGAGGGAGGGTGGAGAATATTGCTGCTGTTTAACCACAAAGAGAAATTTCTTAAGCAAGTACAATATCGAAATGGTTACTTATTGTAATACGAATATAAGTTATTTCTATGAAGCAAGTGACTGGCTTACATAAATGAGATGGCAGCTTAGAGTAATGTCAGTGGAGGGGGAGTACCAGCTGGCATGTTGGGTTAGGGGTGTGTATTTGGGCAACAGAGGATAGCACTGGGAGGGGTTGTGCCATTAGACTACCAGGGAAGGATTTTTTGACAACAGGGGATACAGTAAGGAAGGGTAGTGCCACTAGCACCAGGAATAGTTATTAAATGGGGATAAGGTGAGAAAGAGGGTTGTCAGTGGCACCAGGGATATTAATCAAAAAAGGACTGGGTGAGGGAGGGGTTGCCAGTAACACTAGAGATAAGTATTAAATGGGGACAGGGTGAAAGGAGAAGGGTATCACTGAACCAGGGTACGTTACTTAAAAGAAAATGGGGATTGTCTGTTGTAGGGGGATCATTTTGCTTTAATTTACTGCAATTGAACAGGGCACCTGTGCTGTGGATGGGGGGGAACTACTGGACCACCACAGAGACCAGGTTTCAGTACTGGGACTGGTGATCAGGGATGAGGAGGGACCACTAAACCACCAAGGAAACAGTACTTTTATTATTACAGGGTCAGTGATCAGCAATTGGGACAGGCGAGGGACCACTAGACTACCAAGGAAACAGTAGATTTATTATTACAGGGTCAGCAATTGGGACAGGGGAGGGACCACTAGATCACCAGGTACTGTGGCTGCTTCAGGCAGGGGCTGGGGGGGGCATGGTAAGCCACTCACAGTCCATGTAAATGAGCCCATAATGGACATACAAATGGCCAACTAGTGTCTTGCATGACCAATAGACTCATTTTCATAGCTGCATTAGTGAATGTGAAATAGCACAACTGTGCTATTTATTGTGGGGCCATTCTCCTGACTTGCTGTCGGGGTAGTGCTAGTGGTATTAGCGGTGGTTTCACAGGGTGAGCTCTGGCCCCCCTCCTGCCCCTATTCACAGTCGTATAGTGCACTGGGCTATCCTACTGTGACTAGCAAGATTTTAAACCTGCACAACCGCAATGCACAGCACAGACTTTTTGCACTGTGCTTTGCACTTTTTTGTAAATCTAGCCCTTGATCTTTTGTTTGCTGGTCCCACTGTCCTCCTTAGGCTAAGTAAAAAAAAGCACAGAGTCTCTCTGTTGTACATAATATTTGTCTTTTTGTTTTGTTGACACCAACTTGTACTTATCATTGTACTTTATACTCTTGCCTTGGTTGGCTTTCTCCCTCCCTATGTATGAAGTATTTTTTTGGTTGTTTGTATTTGAAAGTGTTTGTTTGTTTATTTGTTTGTTTCTGGGCCTCTTTCAGATTCACTAAATCATTGGTCAATGCTTCTTAGTTTGAGATCAGGTAAAGGGGTTGGTTTAGTCAAAAGGTTATGTAAATCTAAGGTCAAGGCTCATACTTTTTCTATAGCTGCTCTTCAGTTTTGGAATATTCATTCCAATTCACAGCGATCTGCTTCCTTCTTTAATATTAAAAATAAAACTTTTTACAGTATTTGTACAGTCAATGTAACTTATTGCAATTTTGATTAATGTATTTTGTTTTCGTTGTATCATTGTCTTATGTTTTCTAGCCATTTTTATTGCAGTTTCAGCTTTGGCAGAGCCTGAAAAAGGAATCCCGGTCCAGCACTTTTTCCTGGTTATCAAATAAAAAAAAAAGAACAGTCACAGAGGACTTTACCTAGCCCATGGAGTAAAGCAGAACTGGAAAACATTTGATTAGAGATTATAAAAGCTCTAACATGCATTGCAGGCAATTAAATCTCTCATTACCTCATACTGCTCTGATGTCAGCCACAGGGATTCTGTAATTTGTAGTAACAGTTCAATGGCCTACATAACCAGTGTAGTGTTATGCTTGTGCAACTGTGTTACTAAGGTTTTGGCCATTCAAACTCTCTATTCCAGAGGAATTACCACCCTATAGGGGTACCAAAAGCAAGGAACCCTCTAGAGGATTCCACCCCTAGAGGTGCCACTGGACAATTCCCTTGGCTAAAGGTGCCTTAGGAAGGATTCCCAAAGAGGAAGTAGTAGTATGAAGCATATAAGCATTCAGTAGTTGTGAGACATAGTAATGGATAAAGCATCAGGCAGCTTGATAACATAATGGGATGCACAGGTTAGCAATGGCATGAGTTTGATGGGTTGAAAGGGAATGAGCGGACACCATCCCCCTCCATCCAACAGCAGATCCTGCCTACAGAACTAGGGAACACTACGCTAACTAACAGTTATGACCTGAGACACAGAGGAGAGAAAAAAAACCCTTTGGGGAGGAAATCTCTGGGGATCCAATGCCTAGGTCGCCTTCCCTCCAGGCTTGGGATATTTTATTTAGTAATGGCTCTGCTGCTGCAATTTGGAAACCCAATTAGAGGGAGGTTGAAAATGTTCCAATTTGAAGGAAAGCTCTCACTCTATCCTTCTAACAGGAATGCCATGGAGGGCTGCTAGCCACTGAGCTCTGCAACAAGCCACCTCCAAGGTGAGAGGAAGAAAGTAATAACCAACGAGGTGCTCACCCGGCCTACCAATTTAAAAACAAGCCAGGTGAACCAGAGGCAGTTATAGGGAGAATAGCTTTGAAGGGTGCCTCCTTGCTCGGGCTCTAAAGGGGCCCCTATGAGATGCACCAGCCCTTCAGGGACTGATGAGGAGCTGAATGAGCACTGAGTGCTGAGAACTTGCAGCGCAGATGGCAGGGAGCATTGAACAAAGATGGCATGAGCAAGAGTGGATCTGGACATAGTTCTGTAAGGCAGGATAGTTCGGTGGGGTACGGTAACAATAGTGGGACCTGCATGTAGGTCAGTATGCAATAGGAATATTCAGACCTGCACGTAGGTCTGCAAAACATAGTAGCAATGGTGGGACATGAACATAAGTGGGAGAAGTAGCACTATAATAATGGGGCAAGTCAGTCAGGTATTGAAAAAGCCAATGAAGGTGACAAGTACTCTGATGATTTTTAGTGGCAGAGACAGGATTTAGAACATATGTAATAAACCACATGGGGCCATGACTCCCCAAACACTTCCAAGTTCCCACCGTAGAAAAAACAAGAATGTGATGGAAGGGGTCGAGAACCACATGCATATATTAAAACTAGTTTACAGCATCAGCGGTAGCTTAGATGACCTCCGAGTAGAACAGCAGTATAAAAACATGAAACAGCATCAGCACTGAGAAAGTAGGAGGGGTAGTATTCAAGAAACATGGAATGGAGGGAAGAACAATGCTCTGAGAGCAGTTATGACTATGTTGGTGGTAGATTAAGCTGAGAAGCAAGATTGAGCTGCATAGCAAGGGTTCAGAAGGAGCCTGAAGAAGGTGAAAACACTTAGGCATGGAACACGAGGAGCAGCTTGGTATGAGTAGAACACAGGTACTGATTTGCAATAACAATGTGGGTAACTGAAAGCAAGTAGCTTTAGCTCTAAATGAGCAAATGGTAGGAGCTTAGGAACCAAGACCCCCAAAAAACAAAACAAACCTAAGGCACACAAATAGAGAAAAAAAAAACAGGGAAGGGGCAAAAGGAAGCACGTAGCCGGAGGCAAAATACAAACCAAAAGCAAGAGAACAAAGCACAGAAGTCCTGCAGAAAGAAGCAGCAAGGCAGGGGAGGAGGGAAGGCCCCAGCCAGCTGCAGAGGACAGATGGACAAAGCCTTCAGACGGCAAAGAAAAAGTGCTTCAGAAGGAGGCTAAGAGGAACTGCTTATATAGCTCAGGAAGTGGGAGTGGCTGGCTGCTTGTCCATCGAACCAAAGGTGGAGCCTTCCAAAAGATGCCAGCCTAGAACTAAGCAAAATTTCTCTGATATAATCTAGCATACTATAGTAAATAGTAAGTAAACCAAAATACATTTGCACACAAAGTACACATTAGGACTAGTCCCATACTTGAGTGTAGAGGCCCTATGTGCTGAGTGTTCCCTTTTAATACTGATTAAGAAGGGATTAACCCACAACAGGGTATGAGTTTACGGAGCATTACTCCACACCTTGGGGTGGGGTTGGAGTCACGAGGTGAAGCTGAGTGACTTCAACCACACAAGTGTGGATTAATGCTCTGAAAACCCATACCCTGGAGTGGATTAATCCTCTTATAACATGGGTAATGTTATGTTAGAGATTTACTTAAAGAAACAGTAAAATAAAGCCCTCTGAACTTGCAACTGTGGGTATATCAGGGATTAATCAATGGTCAGGTGACCTGTTTGGACGAATCAGAAGACAGTATTTTAGGAACCAACGTTATAAGAAGTTTTAAAATTCAAATAACAGTGGCTGATCAACTAAACCAGCTCCCTTCCAAAAAAAAAAAAACCCAGAACCTTCCCCATTCACTTTAGGAAACTAGATGGCAAGACTCAGTGCACATTTAAAGATGAGGTACAATTAGGGTTACCACCTGTCCCTGTTTTCACAGGACAGTCCTCATTTGGACAGCTGTGTCCTGCAGAAAAACATGAAAAATACTAAATGTCCTGACATTATAGCAGAAAAAATATTTTCTGATTCTCCTCTAAATGTTGCAAAAAAAACCATAATACCTTAACTAAAATATCTTAAAATAATAAAAAAACACAAGAAACAACTGAAAAACTACAACACTTAGTCTTAATCCTGATTATTTAGAGAAAACATGTCTGTTGCATTGGCTGAGATGACATACTGTATTGTCCTGTGAAAAATCCAGTTTCAGTAAGAAATGTCCCCCTTTGGGCTTCTTAAAAGGTGATAACCCTAGGTACAATTGGCTAACAATACCAAAACTTCAAGTTGGAGCTACTCAACAGTCAAGGACTGTCCCCTCCCCCAGTAGGGCTTCACATGTGACACAAGGCTATGCCAAGTCCAGTATAGTCAAGTGTTTTGTTTTTTTTCTTTTGATTGGTTTATGTAAAAAACTCCCTAATTGCACACAGGCAACAGGCCTAAGTGTAATAATATACATACAACAGACTGGTTCAATGTTGAATGTCAACAAAAAAGAAAATTGCTTCAACAAGTTGGCAGAAGGATAGTAAAGTATAATGATGTAGAGAGTCATAAGGCTTTGAAAAATCTTAAAGCATAATGTAAAGGCTTGACAATGACAAAGAAAAAAAGACTACCAAAAAGAGCTCTGGAATAAAATGCAAATTTCCATCAAAGAAAAAGATGGTAATGCCTTTTGGAGCATAGTAGCTCAGGGCCCAAATAATAGCATTTAAGTATACTTACAGCGATTCTGCCAAAGAAGTGGAAAGAATATTATGAATGAATCTTTACTAAAGATAAGGGCTCAATACAAGTAGAAATAGAATATGTAAACAGGGTAGAAAAGAACAGTTGGCTGGACTTTACCAAGAGGAAGTGACAGAAGCAATAAAAGTAAAAAAAAAAAAACAAGGCACCAGGATCTGACAACATAGGTGCAGAGCTATACCATATAAAAGTTGAATGGTGGGAGGATATTCTATTAAGCCAGTATAGAAACATAATAAAATATATGATACTTCCAAATAACTGGAATGAAGGAATATTAGTACCCCTGCATAAAAAAGGGTCCACTGAGAAGCCAGAAAATTACCGTCGTATCACTTTATTATATATCAGTCAAAAAATATTTTCACATTTGATATTGAAGAGAATTCAATATTCGATAGAGGATAACAAAATGTTATCACTAGTGCAGGCTGGTTTCTGTAGAGGAAGATCTATGGTGGATCACATGTTTTCCTTGAGATATACAGTGAAAAATATGTAGCCATCAAGAAAATGAAGATTTATGCAGCATTCATAGACATCAAGGCAGCCTTTGATTCAGTTAACCATGGGACAATGTGGGATAGTCTTGCTGAAAAGAGCATATATGGAAAGTTATTAAATATTATTAAGCTGTTGCATAAGGACAATAACATCATAATTAAATGTAATAATAATTAAATATAATAAGAAAAGGAGCACAGCAAGTGCAATAGATGCTAATGGGCTGAATGATGCCTTCTCGGATCTCTCCTCTACCATACCTACCAACTTTTTTGATCCAGCCCCTGATCCCCCTACCACCACTTTCCAATATCCACCCTTCTATTTCTGAGCTCTCTCCCATCTGCTGCCAAACCGTATATGATCAAAGCCCTAAAGGGTTACAGACACAGTAGTGACTCACTCGATCCCTGTCTTCTCTGCTCTACCCTGGATGTTGTTCGCAACCCCCCTCACTGACCTTCTCAACCTCTCCCTCTGACTTGGTCAATTCCCCCAAGCATGGAAAAGAGCTATCATCACCCCCATACAGAAGGGCAGTGATAAAATGACCCCAGGCAACTACAGACCAATCTTCATCCTCCCCCACCTCCAAAGCCCTAGAAAAGATTGTGGCTGACCAAATAACAGACTACCTTACTATGTAGGAGGTGGCATACAGGAGGCAGTATGGCGCAGTGGGTTAAGGCTCTGAGCTGCAAATCTGGAGACCTGGGTTTGAATCCCACAGCCCCCTAGGTGCATACTGTGTGACCCTGAGCAAGTCACTTAACTTCCTATGCTCCCAGGTTGCACCTGCAAACAAGCTTTCAGCTTAGTGTGTCTCACCTGGTAAAATAATTGGTTAAAAAAAAATGTATAACCTCCTCTGCAGGGAACAGCATGGTTTTCACCATGGCTTCAGCACCACAACTGCCCTCATTGAGTTCTCCACTTTCATTCACTCTGCCCTGGACAAAGGGCATCCTGCTGTGGCAGTCTTCATCGATTTGTCAAAGGCCTTTGACATGGTCTGCCACCCTCTTCTTATTAACACCCTCACCCAGCTTGGCTTCACCTCAGGCCCTGTAAAATGGGTTGCCAATTACCTCACTGCCTGTACCAAGTGCGTAAAAATAAATAATATCCTCTCTTGCCCTTGTCAGGTCTGCTCCAGTGTTTCTCAAGGCTCTATCCTGGGGCCACTACTCTTTAGCTTATACCTAAACATGCTGCCCAATGTCTCATCAGAAGACATTCTGCTTTATGCAGATGATGCAGTCCTCTTCACATCCCACCCCAACACCACCCAACTCCAGCTTGTGCTACAATCTGCTTTTGCCCAGACTGAGCAGTGGTTCCTCGACCACAGGCTTGTGATCAGCCTGAAAAAAACAAAACTCTGCTGTTCACCCACAATCAGAACAAACTCAAGGGCTCTGCACTGTCCATTCAAACCTTCTCCCACCACCCTATTGAGCAGGTTACCTCATACAAATACCTAGGTATCATCCTCGATTCCTCCCTCTCCTTCCATGAACACATCCTCACCCTCTGCTCTGCCATAAATTCCTGCATAGGCTTGCTATATCAGCACAGAGCCTGTCTCCCCCCAGAAGCACTAAGACTCGCCATTGACTTATCTCTTCTGTCCCTAGTGGACTCCTAATATACAACGCAACGGACAACACTGCCCTGGGCAAAATCAAGTTCTCAATCAACAAGGCCTGTCAGCTACTCATTGGGGTGACATGAAAACACATACCTGCACATTTTACGCCTTGTCCAACATCCTCTTCCTTGAAGAGCGGCTACACTATCAGACCTACCTGCTCACCCAAAAAATCCATGCCAGATTAACCCCTGAACTGTCTAAACTAATCAGCATGACCACCCCTCCTGTCCACACTCATAGCTCCACTAAGATCCTGCTAGCAGTCCCCAGGGTTGGATGACCCTCACTCAGAGATCCTTTCCCTACAGGGCACCCTCCTGGTTCAACACACTCCCTCCTGATACCTTGTCTGAGCTCAGAATTGGTCTGTTCAAGTCATCCCTGAATAGCCACCTTCTAAGCTCCCATCAATGCAATTGTAAATAACTGCTCCATTACTGGTCCTCATCCAACCACCTAGCCCACACCACCCACCCTGTTCATATACCAGTGTACATATCCCACGATTGCTGAGCTTCAATCATATATAAACCCACACCTGCAAATTTTGAGCTCAGCACCGCACTCCAGCCGTCTACCACTACTGTCTTCAAAGTATATATGCCTAATGATCATTCCTTCTTGCTTAGCTACCATCATGTATAGGCCTTTCTCCTGCATGAAGGAGCCTTTCTCTCACTGTTATGGACCATCCACCTGTTTTCAACTGTACAAATTGTAATTGAATATATTTCTGCCATGCTACTATTCCTGCACTACTGTCTGTTCTCGACTGACTGTATGTTTTTTACCTCCCTGTCCTATTCTGTGTATGACAATGAGCCTCTGTAAATGAGTCTTTGACTCAAAGGGTTGTAATTTTGATACTGTAATAAATAAAAAAAAATATTTGAGTTAAGCAAGGGTGCATTTTAGCACTGCCATTATTTAATTTGTACATTGATACACTGGTGGAGGATTTAATATTGATGGAGACATTTCCTCCAAAAATAAATAGGGTTGATATTCAACTTTTATTATATGCAGATGATGCAATTTTGGTGTCACAAACCCAATTAGGTTCGAGGAGAACAATCTCAGTGACAGCAGAAATTTTAAAAAGATGGATATGGCATTAAATCAGGAAAAAAACTAAAGTGATGATTTTTGGTAATAAAAAAAACATCAAAGTTGGAAAACTAGAAAATTGGAGAATTATTGATCGAAGAAGTTAACAATTTCTGTTATCTGTGAGTAGTATTTAATCAAAACTTGAAGTGGAAAAGACATATTGAGGAAGTATGTGAAAGGGCAGCAAAAATAGCACTAAACATTTTGCTAATATAATGGCTGGGAATTCTTTCACTGCTCATACTGGTGCCTAAGAATCAAAGTAGAAACACAAATGTCGCATGGGGCAGAAGTATGAGGATTAATATATAAAAATAATTTAATAGAACTTGAGATAGTCCAAAATAAATAGTTGAAAATCTGTAAGGACTGCCAAGTTTTGCTTCAGTAGCAGGAGTCAGAATGGAAACTGGAACCTTATCAGTATTTGCCAGAATAGTTAAAAAGGCTTTGTTATTCTGGAGAAAAATGGTAACCTCAATAGAAGGAAGTGTAATACATAGTTGTTGGCTGGACATAAAAACTGGCAATGTGGGAATGATCTAATGTGGTTTGGAATTTTGAATGACGAACTGAATAAAAATGGCCTGGAATATAATTACATTTTTAGGGACTTAATGAGCCCATCCAGATTTGTGGATGAGGCCTTACAAAGAATAGAGGATAGTGCAAAGAACATGGACCAAGTTAGAATAAAAGAGTCCTGGAAAATGATCCTTTGAAATTCATAAAAACTGAATTTAAAGTAGAAAAGTACTTGCTAAAATATGAACATGTACGACAGACAAAAGCATTAGTGAGATTATGATATGGCATTCCCTAATACTGTAAGAAATGCTGTCTTACCTTCCTGGCATACATCCAAGGAAGTAAATGCTCTCCATTGGACACAAGGTTTGGATGATTTGGTCCTCCCTGCAGGAAAGAACAATCAGGCAGCAAGGCACGCTCCACACCCATCACAGATCTGGGAAACTGAAGCTCGCCACACAATGAGGCAGGTTGGTGCAATAAAATGCAGGGTAATAGTGTAACCATTTGCTCAGGTTGTGAGGATGCAGTTTTGTCTAGTGCACATTTAATTTTTGACTGCAAAGCTTTTGTGCCAGAAAGAGAACTGTTTACCAATAGGCACTTTAGCAATTTGGATGGACTGAATAAGCAGGAGAAATTAATAGCGGTCTTAAATTGTAAACATACAAAGCAAATTTTGCTATTGCAAGTTTTGCACAGAAAATTGCTATGAAATTTAAATGGAATGTATAAAATGGTTCCTGATTTGATTTATGTATCAGTTGAAATTAAGTGGTTTTATGTATAATGTCTTTTTGTCTATTTGATGTATGTCTGTGTATGCGATAACATTTTTCATGTACATACTTTTAATAAACTGAACAGAACTGAACTGAAACAGGCTAGTAAAACTGCAAGCGAGGGAACTACTCAACTGCCAAAAAGATACACCCTGTCTACAAAAAAAGGCTTTATTCATAATACAAACCTGTGCCAGGTCTAGTATAATTGTTTTATTGGGTTACAAAAAAAGGAAAACTTTCTGCTTGCACACAGGCAAGTTGTTACCGAAGCTACAAGCTAGGGGCTACTCAACTGCCAGAAGGATATGCCCGCTCCCTCTCCACAAAAGAGGCTTCATACGTGACCCAAGCCTATATTGGGTCTGGTTGTGTACTTTATTTTTATGTTTGCTTGCACCATGTGCAAGAAACATAGTGCCATCATTCGAGTTTTTGGAGGTGTGGCAGCCCTCTTCCAATTCAGTCAGTGCGTTTGCAGGTGCGGCTGTACTTCTCTAATTCCTGCTGAACCTGTCTATGACAGCTCCAAAATGCAGTTGCATATAGTTGAAAGGGAGAGCTATGCTTCAGTGAGCAGCGATAAGATATAGCCTGCTCATGTGTGCTCCCCCCCCACACACATGCACACATATTGCATGCTCACCCCCCGCACGCACACACTGTGTAGCCGACGGGGAGTGCCCAATCCCCCATCAGCTGTGCTGCACCCCCCCAAAGCAGAGTTACATATGCCATGCTGGGTGCCCACCCCAGCGTAGCTACACATCGTATAGCTGTCGGGGGTGCCCAATCCCCCATTGGCTCCACTGTTCCCCCCACCAGTACAGTGTGCCACGCTGGAGGCCCACCCCAGCGTGGCAACAGATGCTATTGCCAATGAGGGTGCCCAATCCCCCGTCGGCTCCATGTCCCCCCCACCAGCCGTCCTTGTGCCACGTGGGGAGCCCACCCCAGCATGGCAAACATCCCGTGTAGTCATTTAAAAAAAAAACCTGAAACTTAAAAACGGTCCCTCGTTGTCTCTACCCCCCCGCAACCACCCACTGCACACCCCGCCTCCCCACACCCCCCTCACCCCATACTTACCTCCGGACTCTGGCGCGATGATCTTCGGTGGACTGGGAACACGTCTGCACTCTTGAAAGCTGACCGCAAACTGAGGAAATGCAGGTAAGTTATATAATGGGATAGATAGGGTTTTTTCAACTTTACTGCATATCTCAGCCATTTTTTGGAATTTGTGCACCAAATTTTCAACATGGGGTTTTTGGGACCCCTTCTCATGAATGCTCTCACTGTCATGGCGTTAATCAGGCCTGAAGGGTGATTTCGCAGTCACTGTGTGAAATCACCTTACAGGACTGAGTAATGAAATGACACTGCCACTGTTCATAAGGTGGGCTCTCAAAAAGCCTATGCTGAAAATTTGATGGAAAAATTCCTAAAAATGACTGTTTTACAAGCATGCGTTGCGCAGTTCCTACACACGCTCGTAAGTTCACGGATTTTCAATATTTTCACTCCAGATTTTCAACATTGCCATTTTACCACACCTCCTTATGAGCAGTACAGCTGTCATTTTTCATATCTTGCCCAAAACGTGTTTCCGCCCATGTAACGCACAATGGTGCAGTCGGTGTGCTAAATCAATGTATGGAACACATTAAGAAAATCACAGTGACACTGTTAATGAGCAGAGGTATTAAAATGGCTATGTTGAGTTCATGAGGCTATGAGGGTTCAGTATTAGGACCGGTCCTCTTCAATGTCTTTATAAGCGACATTGCAGAGGGACTGGAAGGAAAAGTATGTCTCTTTGCAGATGACACAAAGATCTGCAACAGAGCTGATGCACAGGGTGGGGTGGAAAGGATGAGAAGGGACTTGGCAAGGTTAGAGGAATGGTCAAATGTATGGCAGCTTAGATTCAATGCTAAGAAGTGCAAGGTAATGCACCTGGAAACAAAACCCAGGGAATAGTACACAATGGGGGTGAATACTAACAACAACAAAATGGAAAGGGACCTGGGGGTAGTCATATCAGATGACCTAAAGGTGGGCAAGCAATGTGAGAGGGCAGCAAGGAGGGCTGGGGGGATACTGGGATGCATAGGGAGAGGCATCACCAGTAGAAAACAGGAAGTTATTATTCCTCTGTACAGTCAGCTGGTGAGACCCCATCTGGAGTACTGTGTGCAGTTCTGGAGACCCAGTCTCCGCAAAGACATAGACAAGATGGAAGCTGTCCAGAGGAGGGCAACTAAAATGGTGCAGGGTCTGCACTGGAAGACATATGAAGAGAGACGAAAGGAGCTTAATATGTATAGCCTCGAGGAAAGGAGGGAGAGAGGGGGCATGATAGAAATGTTCAAGTACCTCAAGGGAATCAACAAAGTCCAAGAGGGTAGCATCTTTCAAAAAAAGAGCTGTGCAAGAACAAGAGGGCACAATTTGAAGATGGGGGCAGCTCAGAGGTAATTTAAGGAAGTATTTTTTCACAGAGAGGGTTGTGGATGCATGGAACGGCCTTCTGGAGGAGGTTGTGGAGTCAAAATCAGTGGTGGAATTCAAGCATGCATGGGACAGTCATAAGGCCATTCTAGGGGGTGGGGAGGTAGGAAGAAGTAGGCTGCTGGTTAACTAGGATCTGCAGCTTATCCAGTAGGTAGGGGAAATGGGCACACTGGATGGGCCAAGCGGTCCTTATCTGCCGTCAAATTCTATGTTTCTATGTTTCTATGTTGAAAATTTGGTGAAAAAATTCCTAAAAATGATTGTTTTACGAGCGTGCATTGCGCAGTTCCTACGCACGCTCGTAAGTTTGTGAATTTTCTATATTTTCACTCCAGATTTTCCACATTGCCATTTTATTATACCTCCTTATGAACAGTACAGCTGCCATTTTTCACATGTCGTCCCAAATGTGTTTCCGCACATGTAGCGCACAATGGTGCAGTTGGTGTGCGAAAGCAATGTTTGGGACAGATTAAGAAAATCACAGTTACACTGTTCATAAGCAGAGGTCTTAAAATGGCTATGTTGAAAATTAGGTGACAAAAGTCCATAAAATGACTGTGTTACGAGTGAGCATTGTGCAGTTTTCACGCACCCTCGTAAGTTCATGACTTTGTAATATTTTCAGTCCAGATTTTCACCAGTGAGATTTTTCCACACTTCCTAATGAACAGTACAGCTGTCATTTTTCACAACATGGCTGAAATGCTTTTTCACACTTTCAGCGCAGAGATGCGTGGTCGCTGTGGGAAATCATTGTTCGGGACAGATAAAGAAAATCACAGTGACACTGCTCATGATTGGAGGTCCCAAAATGCCTGTGTTGACAATCTGCTGTAAAAAATCCCCAACCTAATTACATTACGGGTGTGCATTGCACAGTTTCTATGCACGTTCGTGACTTCACCAGTTTTTTTAATATTTTTACTGCAGATTTGCAACATTGCCATTTTTTACACCTCCCCATGAACTGTACAGCTGTCATTTTTCACATCCTGTTCGGAATGTGTTTTTGCACCTGTGGTGCTAAATGTCGTAGTCACTGTGCATAAGCAGCTTTCGGCTAACAAACTGATATTGCCACTGTTCATGAGGTGGGGGTCACAAAAAAAACATGTTGAAAATTTGGAGTGAAAATACCGACGAATGCCTGAGGTGTTAGGGTTTCCACCCATAACACCCCACCCTGTAGAGAATGACAGGCATTAGGGGTGTGACTTGGGATTCTTGCCTGTAATGCTCATACCATTCCACATCCTGCAGCTAGTGAGAGGCATCGAGGTATGCCTTGGACTCTTCGGCCCCAAAGTTCACCCCATTCTCCTGTACCGCACCCATCTCACCATATTTCCTGATGGAATGGGGTGCGCATAAGGGCCAAAGACCCCAAGGCACACCGTGACACTTGTCAGTGTCTGCAGGGTAGGGTGTGGTGAAATGGCATGGCCGTTATGCCTGACGACCCAAAGGCACACCCCAATGCCTGTCACTCTCTGCAGGGTGGTGGTGGGTTTAGCTTCAGTTCAATACTTCACTGCCATTTCTATTATGCAGCTCTGTAACTTCTACACTGCCAATGCCAATGCCAGCAAGCAAACATTCGGCATTGACAAATGCTTGTTTTATGTTGTCTTGTGAGCGCAGCACAGACAACATATTAGGGCTGCTTGAAGTGGAACAGCAGGTTTTGGAGGCGCAGTCATGTTGAGTCCAGTGGTGCCACTGCTTTTTCTGGCTGGGCTCCATGGCACAAATTAGATTGTACACTGTCTAAGACAGCAGTGCAAAAGTGTGCCACCAACTTGAAAGGTTTTAGCCACTGTAATGAGGGAGTGCCCCCTCATTGCAGGGTGTGCTTTGTCTGGTGCAACATTTCAATAAACATGATGGGTGGTGGCTCACCACTCACTGCTCACAATCCCTAGGTAGCTGACTTTGGGGGTGCCCAATTCCCCTGTCAGCTTATGTGCTATCTTTCCTGTGCTGGGGTGTGCTGAGGGGGTGCCCAATACCCCTCAGCAACATGCCTCCAAACCCAGACATCCTTGCTGATGGGGGTGCCCAATCCCCCTGTCGGCATGTTAACCCTCCCATTTTTCTGGTGCTGCCCTTGATTGTGTGCCACACTGGAATCCCATCCCAGTGTGCTAACATGACTCCCCAACAAATGTACCACACTGGGTGCCCACCTCAGTGTGGCCAAAACCAGTAAAAAAAAAACAGAAAATGGTCCACAGTGATTTTTTATTTGGTTACCTGAAACAAAGAAAACGGTCCCTTGCTGGCTGTTGGCGTCCCCCTCCCCCAACTTGCATCCACCATCTGTGCACCCCACCTCCCCACACCCCCTTCACCCCATTCTTACCTCCAGAGCCTGGCACGATGATCTTTGGTGGACTGGGAACATGTTTGAACTCTTCAAAGCCAACCGCGAACTGAAGAAATGCCGGTAAACTGTATAATGGCATAAATGTTTTTATTTTTCAACTTTGGTGCATATCTCAGTCGTTTTTGTGAATTTTGGCACCAAATTTTCAACATGGGGTTCTTGGGATCCTACATTATGAATTCAGTCACTGTCATCTCATTATTCAGTCCCAAAAGGTGATTTCACGGTCACTGCGTGGAATCACCTTTAGGGACCGATCAATGAAATGACAGTATGACTGCTCATGAGGTGGGCTCCCAAAAAGCCTGTATTGCAAATCTGGTTAAAAAATTCCCCCAAATGATCATGTTACCAGCATGCATTGCACAGTTTCCATGCAGGCTTGTAACTCTGAGAATTTTTAATATGTTTACTCCAGATTTTCAACATTGCCATTTTTTCACACCTCCTTATGAACAGTACAGCTGTCATTTTCCACGTCCTGCCCAAAATGTGTTTTGACACATCCAGCGCACAGTGGTGCAGTAGCTGTAGGAAAACAATGTTTGAGACAGAGTAAGAAAATCGTAGTAACACTGTTCATGAGCAGAGGTCCCAAAATGCCTATGTTGAAAATTTGGTGAAAAAATTCCAAAAAATGACTTTTATGAGCGGGCGTTGTGCAGTTTCCACGTACGCTTGTAACTTAAAGAATTTTTAATATTTTTACTTCAGATTTTCAACATTCCAATTTTTTCACACCTCCTTATGAACAGTACAGCTTCATTTTCCACATTCTGCTCGAAATGTGTTTTTGCACATCTGGCACACAGTGGAGCAGTCACTGTAGGAAAACAATTTTCAGTACACAGTAAGAAAATCACAATAACACTATTCATGAGCAGAGGTCTCAAAATGCCTATGTTAAACAGCTGGTGAAAAAATTCCACAAAATGACTATGTTACAAGTGCGCATTGTGCAGTGTCCATGCACCATCGTAAGTTCGAGTATGTTTAATATTTTCACTCCAGATGTTCAACATTGTCATTTTTGCACAACTTATGAACAGTACAGCTGTCATTTTTCACATCCTGCCCAAAATGTGGTTTCACACATCTGGTGCACAATGGCGCAGTCACTGTGGGAAATCAACTTTCAGGATAAATTAAGAAAATCATACTGCCACTGTTTGTGAGCAGAGGTCCCAAAATGCCTATGTTAAAAATTTGGTGAAAGAATTCCAAAAAAAAAGACTGTTACGAGCATGTGTTGCCTAGTTTCATGCATGCTCGTTACTTCAAGAATTTTTAATATTTTCACTCCAGATTTTCAACATTGCCATCTCTTCACACCTCCTTATGAATGGTGCAGCTGACATTTTTATGTGGTGCAGAATGGCACAGTCACTGTGGGAAATCAATGTTTGGGACACATTAACAAAATCACAGGCACACTGTTCATGAGCAGAAGTCCCACATGCTTTCATGAGGTGGGGTCACAAAAAGGCCATGTTGAAAATTTGGAGTGCAAATACCAACAAACGCCCAGGGTGTTAGGGTTTCTAAACAAAACATCCCACCCTGCACAGACTAACAGGTGTCAGAGCATACCTTTGGATTGTCGGCTGTAATGTTCATGCCATTGCACCCCCCACCCCCACCCTGCAGCCATTGACAGGCATCCAGGTGTGCCTTGGACTGTTCGTCTCCAAACTTCACCTCATTCTCCTATACTGCACCCATCTCAACATACTTCCTTATGAAATGGGATGAGTGTAAGGCCCGATGAGCCTGAGGAACAACATGACACTTGTCAGAGTCTACAGGGTAGGATGAAGTGAAATGGCATGAGAGTTATGGCCAACGACCCAAAGGTACACCCCAGGGGTGGGGTGGGGTTCACGTCAGCTCTATACTTCACTGCCATTCCTATTATGCATCTCACTAACTCTTGCACTACCAATGCCAATGCCAGCAAGACAACATTGGGCATTGACAAATGCTTGTTTTTATTGGACTAAAAAAATTTCCTTTCCATCCTGCTTGCATAAGAAATGCCTAGTGACTCTACAAACCGAGGCCATTCAATTGCAAAGTTCTGCTCTCTCTCCCCCAAAAAGGCTTCACACATGATGCAAGTTGGTACTGGGACTGGTCATGCACTTTATTTTTTACTAGACTGTAAAATAAAAATATTCCATTTCTTTCCTGCATGCATGTAAAATGGCTAGTGATGCTGCAAACAGGGACTACTAAACTGTCAAGGGCTGCACCCTCTCCCAAAACGGCTTCACATGTGATTCAAATCTGTACTGTGTCTGATCATGCATTTTACTTTTTTATTGGGTTACCAATGACAATTATTCCATTTCATTCCTGCTTGTATGGGAAATAGCTAGTGACACTTCAGACAAGGGCTACTCAACTGCAAGGGGTGGCGCCTACACCCTCCCCCCCAAAACAGCTTCACATGCAAGTGAAGTCTGCACCGAGTCTGTTCATGAACTTTTTTCTAATTAGACTACAAGGAAAAAAAAAAGATTCTATTTTCTTCCTGCTTGAGTGGGAAATGGCTAGTAATACTGCAGTCAGAGGCTACAAAAACTGCCACTGGCATCCCCTTCCCCCCAAGAAAGACTTCACACATGCCTCCCCTGACTCCCAACCCTCATGTACACATACATTTGTGCTTTACAACTTTTTCTTTGTTCCAAATTGTTTTTTTTGCTTTATTTTGTTTTTCTTGTTTAAAACCTTTTTCTTTGTTCTTTTTTCTAGAAACTTCTTTTTTACATAGGAACATAGGAATGTGATGGCAGAAAAGGACTGCCAGGCCCACCTAGTCTGCCCATTTTTCCTAGCTATCCTCATCTGTGCCAAGCTTACTTGACCCCCCCCCCACTGATTTCTCCCCCACCGCCTCCTCTGGCAGGCCATTCCAGGAGTCCACCATCCTCTCAGTGAAGAAGTACTTCCTAATGTTTCCCTTATCCCCCCCCCTTTGGAGATCATGGCCGTTAATCTTAAGTTGCTCTTTTACCTGGGTGAGGTGCCCTATAGGTACTTTACCCCCTTTAAGTATTTAAATATCTCAATCATGCCCCCTCTCTCTCTCTCTCCTCTGCTCCAGAGAGTACATGTTTAGGTCTCTCAGCCTCTCCTCACACGACAAATGTTCAAGACCCCTCACCATCTTGGTTGCCCTCCTCTGGATCCACTCCACCCTCTCCAGATCCTTTTTTAGGTAAGGCTTCCAGAACTGGACCCTATACTCTATATGCGGCCTGACCAGCTGAGTGTACAAGGGAACAATGACTTCCTTCCTTCTGCTGGTGACCTCTCTATCTATACAACCCAGCATTCTGCTTGCTCTAGCTACTGCCTTTCTGCACTGCCCTGCCACCTTCAAGTCCTGTGAAACGAGGATGCCCAGATCTCTTTCCTCTCAGGATACCACTAGCTGTCTGACCCCCAAACTGTACTGCACTTGCTGTTTTTTCCTACCCAGGTGCATGATCTTGCATTTGGCCATGTTAAAGGATAACTGCCATTTCATGGACCACTCCTCTAATTTTCTCAGGTCCCTATGCATGGTCTCAATCCCCTCCAGCATGTCTACCCTATTGCAAACCTTCACATCATCCACAAATAGACTCACTATCCCCTCCAGATCCTCTGCTATGCCATTTATAAAGATGTTGAACAGCAGTGGTCACAGTACTGACCCCTGAGGAACACCACTGGTGATCTTGTTCACCCCTGAGGGCACCCCGTTGACTAACACCCTCGGTGTTCTGCCGTCTAACCAGTTTTGCACTTACATTATAACCACCTCCTTCAGCTGTAGGCAGCCCATTTTGTGCAATTGCCTCAAGTGCGGTACTGAATCAAACGCCTTCCTGAAATCCAGGTAGGCCACATCCACTGACCCTCCCTGATCTACCACCTTGATGACAGAGTCAAAAAACTAAATCAGGTAGGTTTGACAGGACCTGCCCTTGGTGAACCAATGTTGTCGTGAGTCATGAAGGCCATTTGCCTCCAGGTAGGTGATAATTCTGCTCTTGAGGAGTTTTTCCATGAGCTTACTAATCACCGATGTTAGGCTCACAGGCCTGTAGGTGCTCAATTTCTGCCCCCCCCCTTGTGAAAGGGTACCACATCTGTGCATTTCCAATCCTTTGGAACCTCCTCTGACCTTAGGGACTCATTGATTAAAGTTGTCAAGAGGGCTGCTAGTATCTCCCCCAGCTCCTTCAATACCCTTGGGTGAACCCTATCCAGCCCAATGGCTTTGTTCCCTTCAAGCACAGAAGCTCACTCAAAATCTCCTCCTCCTCCTGGAAGGGACTCACATCCACCCGTACCCCTGCATGCTCCATAGACCCAGCATTGTCTACTTTCCATTCCTCTTCCCTAGAGAATACTGAGCTGAAGTTGTCATTCTGCTTTTCAGCCTTTTCTTGGTCCCCCCTACCCTCTCACTATCCCCTGTTATCAGACTTGGTATCCTCCTCTCTGATTTCCTCCTCTCCCCTATATACCTGGAGAAGTTCTTATTACCTTTCTTGATCTCCTTGGTGATATATTCCTCCATCCTTGATTTCGCCCATCTGACCACCCTCCCCACCTCCCTTTACCTTTCCTGATACTCCTCCCAGTCTCGTTCACTCTGTGTCCTCTTAAACTTCCTGAAGGCAAGCCTCTTAGACCTGATGGCTACTACCACTTTCCTGCTGAAACACATTGGCTTCCTTTGCCTCCTTTTCTTGCTCATCCTCTTTGTGCAGAGATCTGTGGCCCACACAATTGCTCCCTTTATCCTGGTCCACATATTCTCCACACCCTTAACTACTCGAACCTTTATAGTGCATGATGGGCATAGTCTCTCATCCTGTTAAGGTCTGCTTGTCTGAAGTGAAGCACCTTCAACTTTGTCAGGTTATGGGTGGCCGATGTGCACACCTTGAACCACATGGCACCGTGATCACTTGTGCTGAGGTTGTCCCCAACTGTTACCTCATTCACCCTGTCCCCATTTGTTAGCACCATGTTTAACACTGTTCCTTCCCTAGTAGGGTCACAGACCAGCTGGCTGAGCTGGGCAATCTGAAGGGAGTCCATAATGGCTTTGCTTCTGGCTGAGGCTGCCAACCATGTGTCCCATTCTGTGTCCAGCATGTTGAAGTCACCCATCAGAAGCACCTCACCCTTAGCAGCCACTCGCAGTATCACCTCCATCATCTGATTGCCCACCCCTTCTTATTGCCCTGGTAGCCTGTATACTATTGCCATGTGAACTACCTCACTCCTCCCAGCAGTCAGTGAGACCCATAGTACCTCCGTGTCCCCCCCTCTACCCTCCACCTCTGTTGCATGAATCCCATCCCTCACGTAGAGGACTGTTCCACCCCCTCTCCTTCCAACCCTGTCCCCTCTAAACAGCGTATACCCTGGCATGCTCAAATCCCTGTCTTGTCCTTTATGACACCAAGATTCTGTAATTTCCACCAAGTCCAGGTCTGCTTCTGCCATGACAGCTGCTAGGTCAGAGACTATGTTACCCAGACTCCTGGCATTAGTGATCATGGCCTTCCATACTCTGGCTTCCTCAATTCCCTCCCCTAACTTAATGTTGTTAGGGGAGAGAATGAAGGAAGCCCTTCTTTTATTTTTGTAATATAATGTCTTTTTAATTGTGCAGTGCTGTTGTGCACTGTCAGACAGTGCTATGCACTATTGTGCACACAGAATGGACAGATTCTGTTGGATAGATTCTGCCCACGCAGTCACTGTCACCCCCCCCACCAACCCACCCACACATAATCTCTCTTGCCTTTTCTCTTCTTCTTTTACTTTTTTATGTTCTTTATAGGTTCATAAGAAAATACAAGTCTGTTAGCCATAGGCCTTTGCGACTCGACTGGTCCTAAGAAGAAAGCAAGATGGTTTTACTTCCCATATAACTGTCTAGCACTTTTTTAAACGCATTCAAGGAATTACTTTGCACAACTTGTTCTGGCAGTTCTTTCCACAGCTTGACCACTCTTTGATTAAACCACAATCCTCTTTTGTTTGTTTTACAGAGTTCGCCCTTTAGCTAAAGGCTATGGAATCTTCTCTCTCTTTTTATTACTTTTCTCACAAGTCCTAAGCATTCCCATAGATCCTCATCATGAAATGCCTTATATACGAGACACAGATCTCCGCTGTGTCTCCTGTACTTCAATGAATACAGCCGTAAGCCTTGCAGCCTCTCCCAGTAAGTCTTGTTTGTCAATGTCCTAATGTTTCTAGTAGCCTTTTGTTGTATTCTTTCAATTCACCTTATATTATTCTTTGTATAAAGTGCCCAAAATTGCACACGGTATTCCTGATGCGGACTAACCAGGGCCCTATGCAACAGCACTTTCACCTCATCCTCCCTGCTCCTGATATTACATAGGATACAGCCCATTATCCTTTTGCCATTTTTGGCCAGTTCCTTACACTGCTCATCAGGCATTCATGTGTTATTAATAATACCTCCTAGATCCTTTTCCGTGACAGTCTCCTGTAATAGTTTACCCTTGAGGATATAGGATGCCATCATGTTTTCCTTGCTTAAATGGAAAATCTTACACTTTTCCAAATTGAAGAATAACTCTTGTTTTCTAGCCCATTCTTCCAGATTAGTTCCTTCTTTCTTGTTTTATTTCATTGCAGACTAAGCAGTATGAGTGTACAGTATGGACACCGGCCCCACCCCCCAACTGCACAAGCACACACACACACACACACACACACACACACACACACAGGCACACAGTTTCTCCCTTTTCTGTTTTTTTCTCTGTTCTTTTTGTTTTTCATTTAAATATTAATTTGCTTTTCACTTCTTTCTTAATATTTTTTCTTTTTTGTTCTGAAAATCTTTTTATTATTTCTGCACAGTAAGCCGTGTGGCATCCAGCACCCCCCTCCCCAACACACACAGTCTCCTCTCAAAGATTTTTTATGTTGAGGGCTGAGGGCTGCAGCCAACAGTAACAAACCAGTCCCACAACCAGGCCGTAAAAGACCTTCCTCCAGGCCAGTCCTCATTCATTTTCTTGCTATGCCAGAGGCGCCACTTTTTTCCACTTCTACTGCGTTTCCCTGTCTGTCTGCGGTCACCAACGGCCACCAAACTCCTCTGTGCTTTCCTCATTTTGCAGCATTTCTTGCCGCTCGTCCTCCCCCCTGCCCACATCTCCCTGTGCTGTTTTGCCTCCCACTTCTTCACTCACTCAAGCCACTACCCCCACTTCGCAGCTCCAGCTTGGCTCTGTTTCCATTCTTCTGTGCTGTCCCTTCCCACTTCAGACCTGCTCTCTCCTTTGTTTTTTCCACTCATCTCCAAGCTCACCCATCAGCATTCTCTCCCACTTGTTGGACTTCCAGCTAATTCTGTCCCTGATGCTTGCTGCTTCTTCTACCAGTCGCCGTTGCCCTCTCCCTCATTTGCACCATTGCTCTTTCCCTTCCCATCCTCTTGGGTTTTTGGCTGCCAGCATTTCTCTTTGTGTCTCTTGCTCAGGGGTGTTTCAATTTCTGCTGCCTTCCCGAGCAAGCTACCCCGCTCAGTTTTTGCCTGCAATTTGGCTTGGCTGCTGTGCTTCAGTAGCCCCTGTCTCTCATCTGCTCCTCTCCTCCTGGCTCACAGCATTTCTATTCTTCAGGGCCTGGCCTGTTCATCATAGCTTTGCCTTTTCTCTGGGGTGCATTGCCCTCTCACACCTCCCCAGGTTGCAGCAGTTTTCTGTGTCTCCTCAGGTGCTTGTTCCTTCACTATTGCTCCTATTGCCTGGCCTTTCATCACCCTTTTGAACACCTACCTTGTCTGGCCCTGGCTAGGACTGTGCCCTTTGCAGCATTTGCTTTCTTGCCATCTCAGTCCTCTGTTCAGGGCTGCAGTGCTTCCTGTACATCATGCCTTTTACAGCCTTTGGCTCTCGCACTTCCACCATTACATTGACCCTCACTTCTTCTCCTTCCTCATCTCATGCTTTCTTTGGGATAAATTTCCCTATCCCATCTTCACAGTACATATTCATCTCATTCCCTTACCTTAGTCCTACATTTTAGACCACTAGTATTATCTTATCTCCCTGTACTCCTTGTCAAACTCCCCAGTAGGCATGCACTCCCATGGTTACCAATCATGAGTAGCTTCTTTATGACATGAGTCTGGTTCTCCTTCGCTCTGTCCGACCTCAGGGTCTACTTCTTCACATTGATTAATTGATCATACCTCTCATTGGATCTTATGCTACCTCATTGAATTTCTGCACTCCTGTGGTTATTATCACCATCAGCCTCCTCATGACCACATCTGGGTCTCCCTCGCTCATCCTACCTCTCTGTGGATCTACTTCTTTACATCGACTACTTGAGCATTACTCCTTCTCAGGTCCATGCTACCTCAACTTGACCTGCTATCCATTCAGAGACATGCCTTCTGTGTCTATTGCCCCTTGGCTTGGAGCTGGCTGCATTGGCCTCTCATCAACGGGGCACCTTTAGCTGCCCGAGTGGGTTTGGAGGCACCATCTATGCCATTCTCTATCTGACCATCTCTGGTTCACCTGGTCTGTTTTGTAGGCTCGCATAGGCCAGTTGAATGCCTCAGCAGTTATCTCTCTCCTCTCTTGCTTTTGAGCATCTAGTTGCAGAGACATAGTTCGCAACCCTCAACAGCTGTGCCTTTAGAAGGGCATAACGAGAGCTTCTTCTAAATTGGAATATTTTCCTACTCTCTCGATCTCGATTCTAAATTGCAGTAGCTGAGCGATCACTAATCAAAATGTCCTTCAGCCTGGAGGGAAGGCAACCTAGGCCTTGGATCCCTGAGGTTTCCTCCTCAAAGGTGTTTTTTCCTCTTCTCCATGCCAATGGTCACATTATTAGATAGGGTTGGACTTTCCTTAGGTTCCGTAGTTTAGTTCCACTGTTGGATGACGTAGGATGGTGGCCTGGCTGTTCCCTCTCTTCTTAGGAAGTCCCGTTCTTCTTTATCATGTCAGAATCCATTCTACTACATACTTTTCATCACCTCCATTCTCTCTCTCTCTCTCTCTCTCATCCTACCTATTAGTATATCTCAATAGTCATCCATTCTCGAGATTATTTTGACTTCTTGCCTCTTGCTCAACACCCTTTGGGGCAATCTTTTGGGCTTCTTCCTAAGCTACCTTTAGCCAAGGGAATTATTCCTGTGGTACCTGTAAGTGGGGAACCCTCCTCTAGGGTTTCTTGTGTCATGCCTCTACAGGGTGGCATATCCACAAATAGAGAGGCGAACAGCCACAATGTATTGATGTCACACAAGCAGGTATCTCTTCCAGTTGCACAAGCCCATTGAAATTGATGGCTGAGGGCTGGTCAGAGTTCAATGGGTGGATCAACAAACCACTCCCTCAACCAGGCTGGGCCAGTCTTCATTCGTTTTCTTCATTGCCCCACCATCCACCCCTCCTCCTCCTCCAGTGGTTCATCTCTCTTTCCTGTGGGCTCCTTCCTTAGCTACCTTTAGCTAAGGGTATTATTCCTGTGACACCTATGTGGGGAACCCTCCTCTAGGGTTCCTTACATTGTACCCCTACAAGGTGGTATATCCCACAGATAGAGAGGCAAGCAGCCACAATGTATCAAAGTCACTCAAGCATACATTTCATACAGTTGTGGACGCCCATTGAAACTTTTTATTTCATTATCTTGTGTTTTCATTTTCCTTTTTCCTCTTGTCCTGTCTATCCCATACTCTCCACTCTTTCCCATCTCTGCTCTGACCTGCTGACTGTTGAGCTGAACCCAACTGAACATTGACTGAGGAAGTGGGCAGAGTTGCAGCATAGAGTTCCTTTGCCCTCCACTGTCTGAGTTGTAATGGCACTGAGGTTCGTGCCACATGGCTATGTATACTTCAGATTGTGCATGTATAAACAAAATTATCTATGCCATAAGATCTCCCCTCTAGCACCCCTTGACTTCTCCTCAGCTTCTTTAGCCTGTCACATGACAAGCAGGCAGGCTACAAAGCTGAGGAAGGTTAAAAACAATATTCAAGATCAGATCCGAGGCAAGCCAGTTAGGATTGTCTTGGGTTTGTGAAAAGTGAGCCACAAGCATTCAAGGTGGCTCAGTTTAGCATATAAAGGTCCTGCAAACCTATGGTCTGGGGTGCATCCCCTTACTGGTGTGGCTTCTTCCAGCGAAGGAATAGTGGAGTTGAGCCATCATCAAGCCTTTATTTTTAAATTAAATTAAAACTTTAGTGAAGCCTGGCACTGGAAGCCCATCACTGATGCCAGCATCTCCTGCTATCATGTTTAATGTGCCCCTACTATCATCAAGCAGCATGGCCCTCCTCACACCTCCTTGTTTGGCACCATCTGAATGGAAATAATGCTACTGGTGCAGTTTCAGTCAGATGGTGATCAGCAAAGGAGATACGAAGAAGGACATGCTGTTGCTATGGCATTGTGAAAAGAGGTCGGAGTGCCACTAAGCTTTGAGGTGAGGGAGGGGGCACCACTGGAACCCAGGGAACAATTAACATGGACAGGGTGAGGAAGGGTGGTACCACTGGACACTAAGATACAATAAACTTGGGACAGGGTGAGGGTAGTGGTACCACTGAGCACCAGGATTTAATAAACCTGACACAGGGCAAGGGGAGGGTAGTGGTACCACTATACACCAGGCTATAAGAGGCATGGAAGAAAGAAGTATGTGTGGTCCACTGGTACCTAAAAGATAAAACTATACTGGGAAGTGCCTGTTCCAGTAGTGGATACAAAGCAAATACTGGGGTTGTAATTATGGCTCACTCACTCATAATTCTAATTTATAAAATAGTCTAGTTTATTTTACTGCCAGTCATGCAAACCAATGTTTTGTGTTACACACTTCTTCAGGGTGCTGTGCATTTTACCTACAGTATATACAAATATTGCAAAAAATGTGTTCAATTAATACATTTACCATTCTTTTTAGTGGGTCTGGTACAGGCCCACATTTCCTTAGCCTTAATATCTTTATATCAAATGTTCAGTTGCAATAAACTTTGCTACAGCATGCTACTATAGAAGGCTCTCACTGTAAATAGTTTGTAGTCATCAGTACAATTTTTATATTTTGTATTCCTGATTTCTTCAAGCTTAGTTTCCTTTCCAATTCTCAAAATATTTTAATATTCTGAATCTGCCAAACCAACTGGGAATGTGCACTACTGCTGGTGATAAACTGAAAAATAAGTTCATATTTAAACTGCTATCCCATATTTAATTTTATATACATACCAAGTAGAAAAGGCAGACCAGTTCTGCAGCACCTCTGAACCTTCTCAGACCTAGCCAACTCAACTTGGCTCAAGAATACAGAGCTTTTTATGGCTTGACCTGAGTTGGTAAGTTGGCCCAGTTCAGAAGTGCGGTCTGGTCTGACTCGATAGCATAGGAGTGGAAGAACTAGCACTGGGGACCAAGAAGCTGGATTACAGGCAGCAGCCTTTTCTACAGATGTCTATGTGGTGTGATGCGCATGGCATTGGGGAGAGAGGGACAGGTACATGCCTTGGGAATACGGGGAAGGTACCAGAACTCGGAAAAAGTAGAAAAGTCTGGAAGCAGCCAGCAGGTTACAACAGCAATAAAAAATAAAACACTCATCACTTCTGCAAGTCATTGCACAAAGAGGTGTGAGATATATTTCAAATATGTATAATATGCTGTTGAAAAACAGGAGAACTGACATAGGGCATATTAAAAGTAGATGACAAGAAGAAGCAGGAGTTGCTGTCACTGAGGATCAGAGGCATGACTGCCTCTAAGGCTGGTGGGTCTTGGCATCCCAGAGCTGGAGGAAATTTTGCTGGAAAATCATAACTAGAATTTTCTACGTTCCGGCAGTCACAAAGCATTTTGGCACTACAGCTACAGACAGTTGCTAGGGGAAGTGTGGCACCATAGGAATGCATTACCACATTCTGTGGTCATGTCCTGGAGTGGTTAAATTTTGGAAGTCGATTAGACAGGAACTGTCTTGGATCTGGGGGGGGGGTGGAGATGTCCGAGGTTTTCCAGTACTATATCCTGGGGGTGAGGGTTCCGGGGTTCATCACCAAGAAAGGAAGAGAAGTTTTTCAATGTATGGTCCTTACAGCTCTGAAAACCCTCACTGCTCACTGGCCGGACCCAACACCCTGGGTTTGCCTGAGTAGAGGGATAGGATCTCTCAGATCCTCCACATGGAGCAGCTAACAGTGATGCTCCACCTCTCAGAGGAAAATTTCATAGAGGCCTGGCAAGTGTAGCTAAATTATACCACTCAGGAAACATCAAGTGGGACTGATGGTAACTAGGGTGATTTGTTTGGGCAGGGAGGGCAGGAGTTAGGAGGCCAAACTGGTATAATATTCTGAGCTTATTACAGTGTTTTTTTTTCTGTGGGGGAGAACACACCTAGATTCATCTGTTCTAATTGTTCATTAAGTTATCTGTGCTTAAACTTTAGCAGTGTTTAATTATTGCTGCTGATTAGCAAAATAAACTCTATTCAGCGTATTCCTACAGTATGAAAGTTCAATTTGTCATCCAGATGAGTTATCTTGGGTAGGTTGCAACACTGTATGTACAGGGGGATCACATGATGCAGAGTACCGAGCAGAAGCTCCTCTGCATAGCTCCTACCTCCTAACTGCAAATAATCGCTATTTTGGTCAATATTTCTCCCTAAAAACCAAAAAAATCACAGATTATCGCCTTCTTAATATCCTGGGCTCCTGCTTGCTTGTTTCCATTGATTATGGAGGTCTACATGAAGAAGCCTCAGCAGAAGCATACGCCGCTGGTCACTCCCGAGAAGGACCCGAGAAAATCAAGGGCCCCGAGTGCTATGGATAAGCCAGAGCTTCAAAGTCTGATTACTGAGCAAGAACCCCTAACTTTGAACAGATTTTTGGAAGAGTTTAAACCCTTCCGGGAAGAAATTAAAGAAATCTCAGCTGAAATTAAATCTCTTTCTAAAAAACTAGAGGTCACGATGAAAACTTCTGATAATGCAGCTCAAATCTCCTCTCTTGAGAAGCAAGTTGAAAAAATCGACCCTGGTCTTGTAGTTATGCAGCAAAGGATTTCAAGTTTGGAAGCTAAGTTGGAAGATTTGGAGGGCCGCAGCCGAAGAAACAATGTAGTTATCTTGGACCTTCCAGAAGGAGAGAAAGGTCTCAACATGCTGGTATTTGTGCAAGAAGCGATTGAAAGGTCGCTAGTCCCTCCTTTCTTCGGCCAAGTACATTGAAAGGGCGATAGGTCCTTTGCCACCCAAGCCATCTCCCAGGAGCAATGCCACGTCCTATTATTTGCCATTTCTTGAATTACCTAGAGCAACAACATTTTCTGACAAAAGTGAGAGAGCTGCAAGAAGTAAAATGGGAAAACGCCAGCCTCAGAATTGCCCAAGATTTACCGGGGTCGGTTAGTGTGAAGCGCACAGCTTTTCATCCTATCGGATCGAAAATTATAGCTGCAGGCCTTCACTTTAAAATGGGGTATCCAGCTAGACTACAGGTACTACTGGAGGGTACCTGGTCAACATATGAGAATCCTGAAGCTGCTCTCTCGGGATTGAAGGCTGCTCTGCCTGATCTGTTTTGGGACACTTGATCTGGTCGGTCGGTTTCACCTCACCCCGCTACGGAAAGGAGAAGAGTTTTTTCATGTTACTGTATTTTATTTTTATTTTATTTATTTTATTTAAACAGCAGTTTGGAAAACCTTTGAGCCATAGGCTCATTTACAAAGGTATCTTGTCACAGCAAGACAAACCAAAATACACAGTATAGCAGTACAACACATAAGTATAACAGTAAAATTAAGACATAGATACAAACAAGCTGGTACAGGTAGGATGGATGCAAACAATACCAGAGTTATGTCGTCCTTAGCAGCTTAGTAATAAGCTTTGTCATAAGTATTTAGTACGGCTTTGACTAGTGGCAGTTACAGCATCGGGTGTTAATAAGGTGGTTATGTAAGGAAGTTTTGAAGCACGATATAGTTAGAGCTTCGGAGATGGAGGGGGGCAGTGTGTTGAACCAGGAGGGGGCCCTAAAGCTGAAGGCTCTTTGGCCGTGAGAGGTCCTAGCTCTAGGGATAACAAGAGAGGTTTTCCCAGAGGTCCAAGTATGAACTAGTGGGACAGAGCGGCGTATGGTGGTGGTCAATCCTGGTGGGGAAAGCCCAAGGAGGGTCTTTTTTGTAAGGGTACAGGTAAGATATTTGAGGCGCTCATCGAGATCAAGTACCAAGTACCAAAAGAGGAATGAATATCAGTCTGGTTTTGTGGACTTTTGAATTTCATGATGGAGGGGACTATCTTTAATGGAATCCTGATCATTTGCATCTTTCATTTCAGCGCTCAGTGTTTTGGAGCAACTTTATATCTCAGGACTTTCTCTCCAGGGGGTTGTGTTTTGTCTGGGAGGAAGTTCCCATTTTTCTCATACGGTTCACATTTTATGGTTTATTTTTTCCAAGGACACTTCAGTATCTCTCATGATCTAATTAACATAACGTAAACCTTCAGGCTGGATGTTTTTGATTACTGGGGTATTATTCAGGAGAGGGACCTTTTGGTCTTAATGTTTGTGGGATATTATCACCAGAGGGCGCTTTTGCTGTAATTTTGGTGGATCAACCCCCTTTACTTATTTGTTTCTGGAATTTATTTCTTTTGGGTGTAGATAGCAGTGGGGGCTTGGAAACAGATGGAGATCCACTACTTGGGATCACTTAGTTTAGAAGCGAATATATGTTTCTGAGAAAGTTTTCAATTTTGCTAATGGCAGCAGTTATGAGAGCATATTCGGTTATTAAGCCTTACATTGTGTGTTTTCTGTTTTTCCTCAGGTTTTTGGGCTTTCTGGATTGCTCCCAAGTAGGGGTTGCTCTCTTCCCTATTTCTCGTTTTCGCTCTCCATGTTTCTGGATTTCAGGAGTCCAGTATTTACTTATTATCACTTACATTACCTTTATCTTTGATTAGATATTACTGACTACTGCTTGTGTAAGAAGGCTTACATTTTGAGGCAGGGTTTTGGGTACATGTGTGGAGGTTGGAGGGAAGGAAGGAAAGCGGTGCTGTGCTGAACGCTGTTTCGTGACAGTTGGGGTGGGGAGGGGTGATATTGTGTTTTGATTGTCATATTATTTGCTTGTTGGATGGGTTCGAATATTTTCGTGGTGGGTGGGAGGAAGTCGATGTTGGGATGGTGGGACATACAGCAGCAAACAGGGGTTCGGGTCACTTAAGTCTGATTGTTGTAATTCCTAGACTTCATATAATGTTCTTTTTCCTTTTTTTTTTTTTTAGATGGCCAGTAGTATAAACTTTGCTACATGGAATGTGAAGGGGATAAGGAAAAGTGTTAAACAATACCAAGTGTTAAAACACTTAAGCCTATTATCTTCTCAGATTACATTTTGCAAGAATCTCATTTACTGGAAAGTGAATCTCTGCAACTTAGGAGGCAACAAATTGGGCAGGTGTTTACTGCCTCGGGATCCACTAGCAGCTGTGGGATTACGATTCTGGTCAATAGAAGCATTTCCTTTATTTCTAAACAAGTTTTCAGGGACCCGGATGGTAGATATGTTCTAGTTCAGGGGAGTCTCTGGTCTATGCCTATATTACTTGGTAGCATTTATGGGCCTAACGCAGATGATCTGGGCTTCTTTATGAAGCTTATCTCCATACTCCTTCCCATGCTTCCCATTGGTATAATAATAGGTGGGGACTTCAATTTGGTTCTTGATCCTGAAGTAGACAGGTCTGGTAGTGGGTTGAGGGGCTTGACGCCCAGACAGAGGGCCCTTAGGGACCTTCTGGATCAGTGTGGACTGTGTGATGTGTGGTGTGTATTACACCCTAAGGACAGGGAGTATACCTTCAATTCACTGGTACACAGTCTCGCATCGACTACCTCTTTCTCTCTCAGGTCCTCTTGCCAGGGATCTTAGCTGCCTTGATCCAGCCAGGTCTAGTGTCAGATCACTCTCTGGTAACTTCCAAACTGGCCTTCCTTAACATTCCCCATAAAGAAACCTGTTGGAAATTAAATGGTCAATTGCTCAAAGACGTCAAATACTGTGATCTAATAAAGGAGCAGATTGATTTCTTTTTCTCCACTAATTCCTCTGAGGACATGTCACCTGATATTTTGTGGGGTGCTTTCAAAGCGTACATGAGAGGGATTATTATCAGCTTAACCACAAAAAGAAAAAAGACTCGAGAGGCGGAATTACTAGCTTCATTATCTCAAATTAGGTCTTTGGAAACCAAGTTATCCTCTAATGCCTCAAAAGAGGATTTGAGGAGGCTCTCAGTAGCCAAAGATAAATATTTAGATTTGTTGAGGGAAAAAGCAGAATTATCTATTATTTGTACTAAAGCAAACTACACTGATCAGGGGGAAAAAGCGGGTTGCCTGCTAACTTTAAGGTTAAAGCAGCAGGAATCAGCTAGATTTAGGGCCCAGATGGATGGATCATTGAAGGTATCCCCTTCTGAGGTTGTGCAGGAGTTTGCTTCCTACTATGAGTATTTGTATAGGGTCATGGACAACCCTCCTTCTTTAGAGGAGCTTGAGGCCTACCTGAGGGATTCCTCTCTACCCTCCCTATCTGAATCACAGAGGAATTTTCTATCCTCACCAATATCTCTGGAGGAAATATCAGAGGTCTTTGGGGCTTTGCCCTTAGATAAGGTCCCAGGACCAGATGGTTTTTCCGCTTTATTTTATAAAACTTTTCGATCACAATTATTGCCGGTTCTCCACCGGTTGTACTGTCACATTTTTTCTGGTGCAAAAATAGATACACATTTGTTTGAAGCCCTGATTGTTCTTCTTCCTGAACCTGATAAGGATCCAGAATTAGTGCAAAGTTACAGACCAATCTATTTATTGAATCAAGATGTCAAAATTCTCTCGAAGATATTGACCGATAGAATAACACGGGTTCTTTCAGACTTGATAAATATGTCTCAGGTAGGGTTTATGAGGGGGCGTTCATCAGCTGACCATCTACATACCCTGTCACACGTTGTTTCGGTGTCCAGGGATGCTGCCTTTCCCACGGGATTGGTCTCCTTGGATGCCGAGAAGGCGTTTGATCGTGTCAATTGGAATTTTCTATTTCAGACCCTTAAAGTATTTGGTTTCCCAGCTAAGTTTATAGATTGGATTCAGGCCCTATATCAAACTCCATCTGCCAGAGTTTCTGGCAATGGAGCATTTTCCAAACCCTTTCATTTGTTTTCAGGTACCTGGCAGGGATGCCATCTTCCCCCCTTTTATTTAATTTATACTTAGAGCCCTTTATCTGAAGCATTCTCAATAATCCGGAGACAAGCGGTATCCCGATAGGTAATCAGGTGGTGAAGATTACGGCTTATGCCGATGATCTCCTCCTTCATTTATCTCATCCCAAAACTTCAATTCCCGTCATGTTAAGGGAAATCGCCAAGTTCAGTGCTCTCTCAAATTATAAGCTGAATATAAATAAATCCTCCATTTTCCCTCTTAATCAGAAGGTTTTTAAAAATGATTTGTCTCCTTTTTGTCTCGGTTGGTCTCTGCGTGTTCTCAGATACCTTGGTATTAATTTGACGCGTAACCCCTCCTCCTGGTTTAAAGAAAATTTGGAGCCTCTCTCACAAGTCATAGTTCAGGATCTCAATGGATGGTCTAAACTCCCTCTCTCTCTCTGGGGTCACATTAACATCATTAAAATTAATGTTTTTCCTCGTTTATTTTATCCCCTCTCATTTCTTAATTCCTTTACTCCATTTTCATGGTTCCAGAAAATGCGCGGAATTTTCATAAATTTTATCTGGTCTAATAAACAAGCTAGGTTAGCATATTATAAGCTAGCTGCTCAGAAAGTAGATGGAGGACTGCAGATCCCCCATGTGGCAATTTACTACTGGGCTAGTCACATTGCAAAATATATGCTGTGGGTGAATCCAGGTCCGGAATACTTAAGACCAGTCTGGCTCAAAATTGAGTTAGATTTTATTCAGTCCGAGAACATTGACCCCCAGGCGATGTTCTATCTTAAAATAGCCTCCCTTTCCAACACTATTAGTTGGCTCACTATCCGAACATCCCTCAGGGTTCACATGCAGCTTTGTTCATTTCTGCGGTATTTCCCAGACTTGGACCTGTCTCAGTCCATTTGGAATTCCCCGTCTTTCACAATAAACAAAAAGATGATATCTCATAAATGGCAGCCTCAGGATGGGATAATCTCTACTTTGCTGGATGATGCAGGGGAATGGTTCTTAGTTTCTAATCTAATTCGCAAGTTTGACATCCCATTAGCTTTTCACTTTAGGGTGGTCCAACTGAAACATCTCCTCTCTACAGTATTTGGTAACATCCCTCTTCATCCATCTGCTTTTTTATTTATATTGGATCTCTCCTCCTTATTGGGGTCAGCAGGCTCTATTTCCAAAATATACTGTGTCCTATATTATTGGAAATATGGGAGACCTGAAGGTCCCACTAGGTTCTGGGTTTCCTTTTTTCCTCAATATACTCATAATTGGTCAGCTTTATGGAAGTTCTGCCATAAATATGTCTCTCAGGATAGACTCCACCTTATGCAATACCACATAATACATAACATGTATTATACCCCATGAAGCTGAGGAAATGGGGTCTCATAAATTCAGGGGCCTGTACCAGAGGATGTCAAGAGGATAGCATGCTTCTTCATGTCTTTTGGTCATGCCCCAAAATAAAGTCATTATGGGTAGCCATACAGAATAACTTAGATCCTATATTGGGTTTGCAGCAGTACTTCACCCCAGACGTATGTTTGTTGGGGGACCTATCCTCCATCGAGGTGAGAATCAGGGGATTTCATATCTCCATGATTGCACTATCTGTTAAGAAAATTGTGCTTCAGCATTGGAGGGATACAGTAAGCCCAACATATCAGGAATGGGTTAATGAAATTCCAGCTAGCCTATGTACTGAGAAAGTGATAGTGAGCCTCCATAAGTTGCAGTGGTACAAGAATATTTGGGATCCCCTTCACATGCTAATTATGGTCAGGGTTGCCAAATGAGTCACTATATCCAGTGATCCTTGATCGGTGTTATTATATGGCATCTTTCTCTCTTTGTATGGACTCTGCTGCTGCTGTATGGGATGGGGAGGGGGGATGGGGACAGCTTATGAATCACTTTGAGTTTAGGCATTGTATGTTGTAACTTTCTGTCCCCTGTAACAGAAAAAATGTACTAATAAAATATGAATTAAAAAAAAAACTGTATGGACAGTGCCTGTCCAACATAAGGTGGACTGAACCTGGCCTGCTATATAATGGCAGCTAAGCATTCTCTGATTGAGCAGATTCAGGAACTGGGCAGGCATAGGACATTTTGATGATTTCTGTTACAAACATGAACTTCATATTTCGACTCTCCTGCTCCTTACCTGGGTTACATTCTTTTTAAAATATGCTCACCTTGTATTCGTCATGGATTTACAAAACTTTTTCTTTTGTGGATCTGGTGACATAATACTGTACATTGGATTTAAATAAAGATGAGTTTCAAAAAGAACAAAGAAGTTTGGGCAGGGTATAAGGAATAATTTTTTTTCTAATCTCTTATGAACACAGTACTTTGGGAGTCCCTGGATCCTCATGATCAACAATGGCAGCACTTGAGATATTGGGGCACTGAAGGGAGCCAACCAGTTAGGGTCATTTTTTGTCTGAAAGAAAGTCTATATAGGAGTATTATATAAACACCACCCAATCACTTGGAACTGAACCGCTGGACAACCAATTGATTGAAAAATCAAGAGGATCACTTGCAAGGGAGACACTGTAATAGTAGAGGACCAAAATATGCCAAATGTTGATTGGTCTGTTCCTACTGCCATATTCTCAAGGAACCAAAACATAGTAGGTGATATACAGAACTGCCAACTTGCACAGTTAGTAGGCAAGCACACTAGGGTTAACACAATATTAGATGTAGTCCTTACTAATTCTGACCTAGTGGAAACTACATCTGTGAGGGAACCCCTAGCAAACAGTGACCACAACACTGTATGTTTCACTGAATGCCTTGGAGCTTCTTAATCCCAATCTCAGGCATCAGAAATCAGTTTCAAATGGGCAAACTTTGCTAAGATGAGAGAATTCATCGACAAGAGACTAGAGGCTACTATGCAATTTTCCAGTGTCAATGACTTCCGGATCGTAATCAAACAAACTATCATGGATGCCATAACCACCTTTGCAAAGACAATACCCAAAAGGAACAAGCATAAAATCCCTAAATGGTTCAACATGGAAGTCAAAGCAGCTATCAGAGACAAATGCAGAGCCTTTCTGAACCATTAAACAAAACCTACTGATACCCCTGGGAAGAATATCTGGAATTAAGCAAGAAAGTCAAAAGGGCCATAAGAGAAGCCAAGACAAGTGCAGAGCTTAGCATAGATGACAATGTCAGTAATGGGAGCAAGCAGTTTTTTAGACACATCAAGAAAAAAAGGAAGACTTCTCAAGGGGTGGTGAAACTAAAGGATGATGAGACAATAGTTGAAGATAAACAAAAGAGAGAAATTCTCAACAAATTCTTTTGCTCAGTCTTTACCAGGGAACCGGATGGGCCCATGCCAGTAAGTGGCATTTTGAGCAAACCAGAAGTTATGGGAACTCAAGCTTTTACCACCAAGAGTCGTGGAAGCTCTTGAAAGTTTAAATCAAGATAAATCGCTCAGCCCAGATGGCATTCACCCTAGGGTCCTAAAAGAATTAGCCAAGGAACTAGCAGAACTATTATCCAGAGTATTCAACCTCTCCCTCCAGACTGGGATAGTGCTGGAGGATTGGAAAACTACTGATGTGATCCCCCCTGCATAAGAGTGTGAGCAAAGAGCAGCCAGAAAACTACACACCCATTAGTCTGATCTCAGTGGTGTGCAAACTGATGGAGACTTTAATTTAACAAGACATAGTTGATTACCTGGACAAGAACAACCTCCAAGACCACAGGCTACATGGATTCATGGTGGGAAGATCATGCCTGACTAATCTCATATCATGCTTCAATTTGGTAACCACAGAATTAGACATAGGGTAACCAGTGGACCTGCTTTACTTCGACTTCAGTAAAGCCTTCGACTCCGTTCCACACAAGTATCTGCTTGCTAAACTCAAAGACACTTGTATTTCAGACCAGTTTATCAACTGGCTAAAAGTGTGGCTCCAAGGTAGAAGCCAAAGGATGGTAATCAACGGAGTGGATTCAAGGAAGGGAGATGTTATAAGTGGGGTTCCCCAGGGTTCTGTCCTCAGTCCTGTGCTTTTCAACATCTTCATTAGCGACATAGGTAAGGACATAAATAGCAGATTAGTGTTGTTTGCTGATGACACTAAATTGGGAGGAAGGGTAGATACTGCAGAATTCATCAGCAAACTTCAAGCGGACCTAGAAAAACTTCAGGCATGGTCCAGCCAATGGCAAATTGGCTTTAATGCAAAGAAATGTAAAATGATACATTTGGGCAAAAACAACCCTAGAACAGAATATTGGTTGAATAGGGTACAACTTAATACCTCATCGGAGGAAAGGGACATAGGAGTGTTAATTCATGAATCCCTTAAGGCAACCAATCAGTGTAACTTTGCATGTAGCAAGGCCAACAGAATCTTAGGGTGCATCAGCAGAAGCTTTGACAGCAGGAGCAGAAACGTTATACTGCCTCTTTACAGATCCCTTGTGAGACCTCAGTTGGAGTACTGTGTCCAGTTTTGGAGCCCACACCTAAAAAAAGGACATCAACAGACTGGAGACGGTCCAGAGAAGGGTAACAAAGATGATAACAGGACTACATGACCTGCCACATGAGGAATGCCTGAAAGAGCTGAAGTTATTCTTGCTGGAGGCCAGACAAGACAGTGGGACATGATCGAGATATTTAAGTACCCGAAAGGCATCAACAAAGTACCATATTCAGAACTGTTTACTAGGTCCCACAACTCTAATACTAAAGTGCACAACTGGAAACTCAAAGGGGGGAGGTTCAGATGTGATGTCAGAAAGTTCTTTTTCTCCAAGAGGGTGGTGGCACCATGGAATAGTTTACCCACCGAGGTGGTAGAGGCCAAAACTATCACTTCCTTCAAACTTGTTTGGCACAGGACATGCATGCAACACAGGGTCGGGACTCATTTTGCTAGCAGACATGGCCCAACAGGGGTTCACACAAACAAATGGGCAGACTAGATGGATCTTTGGTCTTCTTCTGCCATTACCTTTCTATATTTCTTTGGCTGACTGTTGTTCTTGTCAGTTCTGTGTGTCAGCCACCACGTGACATTCATAGGAAACAGTGTATGCTGCACATTGGGGCTTTGCATTGAAAGGAGACAGTGTGTTCACACAGTCAAAGGTTAGTGAGAGACAGAGAGAGAGAGAGAGAGAGAGAGAGAGAAATAGAGAGACAGAGAATGAGAGAGAGAGAGACGAACAAATTCAAGTTATTCAACTGCAGACTAGACTGTCTAAAAAAGTTAGAAAAACATTTTCATAGTTTTAGAAAAACTAAAATGGTGCAGGAAAGGGATTTGAAAACACAGAGGCATACAAAAGCATGGCCTGCAGTCTGCAGTGCCATGAGACAGGCACAGACAGGGTTCTTAATCATCTGGCTGCAGCAACAACTGAAAAGAAAAACAATATTATAATAGTTGTGAGAGGTATTAGTTTAACCTCCATTTTGCTTGCAAGATCAAACAAAATAAAAAAAAGTTGATATCACTAGCATCCAACAACATAAAGTAATTCTCATTTTTTGGAAAATGTTTTTTAAAAATAAAAAAAAAATAAAGGGAACAATCAGGACAGGAGTACTCTGAAGCTGGGAGTCTGCACTTTTTCATTAAAGAGCTTGCTGAGCCTGTGTTCCCCATCTCTCTGCTGAACTATCTGACCATAGTGCCTCAGTGATTCTGGGGACTTCAGAGCTGCTTGTGTTCCCTAGCTCTGTGCCTGAGCTACTAGGTTATGGTGCCTCATGGATTTTGAGGGGGGGCACATCTCAGACTCTCTATTCCTCATCCCTGTGCATGAACTACTGCTAGGTCATAGTGCCTCACTAATTTTAAGGGGTGGCTTTACATCTTAGACTCTGTGTTGCCCACCTCTGTGCCTGAACCACTACTAGGTCATAATGCTGTACAGATCTTGAAGGGGGGGTATCATGTCTCTATGTGTTGCCCATCTCTGCGACTGAATTTACTAGGTCATACTGCCATACTACAGAGGTTGAAGGAGGGTGTCACACCTTAGACTTTGTGTTGCACAGTTCTGTGCCTGAACTACTACTGGGTCATAGTGCCGTACAGATTTTGAAGGTGGGTTGTCATGTCTTAGTCTCTGTGTTGCCCATATCTGTGCCTGAATTTACTAGGTCATACTGCTGTACTACATATTTTGAAGGAGGGTGTTTCATCTTAGACTCTGTGTTGCCCATCTCTGTGTCTGAACTACTACTAGGTCTTACTGCTGTACTACAGATTTTGAAGGAGGGTGTCACATCTTAGACTCTGTCTTGCCCATCTCTGTGTGTGCACTACTACTAGATCATGGTGCCATACAGATTTTGAAGTGGGAGGGCTGTCACGTCTCAGACTCTGTGTTGCCCATCTCTAAGCCTGAACTACTACTAGGTCATACTGCCGTACTACAGATTTTGAAGGAGTGTCACATCTTAGATCTGTGTTTCCCATTTCTGTATCCAAACTAATACTACTAATTAAGTAATTAAGCTGGCCCACAAAAATGAATTCAGAATTAGAATGTTATGGAACATGTGGACAACAGCAGCAGTATGGCCGAAATTGGTACAAGTAATAAAAAAAATGTTTCCTGAAAAGAAATTCAGAAAAAAAAGGGAAATTCACTGCTGCAGATATAATTAATACAGGTGATAACAAGCATTTGTCAATGCCGAACGTTCACTTGCAGGTATTTGCAGTGGTTGGTACTGGTACTGGCTTCAGAGGAGAGAGGAGGCAGCAATGAGAGCAGTGGGTGCTGCATGGTGGAAACTGCACTGTAAATGGTCTCAGGATTGATCCCTGAGGTACCCTGCTGGTCACCTCCCTCTCCCCAGATTGAATCTCATTACCATCCCTCTGCCTCCTGTTCATCAGCCAGTTTCTAACCCAGTTTATCAGCTTGTGCCTTGTGGCCAGACTACCCATCTTGTTATTCAGCCTTCTGTATTGGAAATTGTCATTGGCTTTGCTGAAATCAAGGTAGATGACATCAACCATCCCTCCCTGATTTACTTCCTTAATGAGGCATTAGGGTTTCCAACCCCTAACATCCCACCCCCACCCTGCAAAGACTGACAGACATTAGGGATGTGCCTTTGGATTGTCGGCCATAACACTCATGCCACTCCACCCCCACTCCTACCCTGCAGACACTGACAGGCATCGCAATGTGCTTTGGAATCTTCTACCCTAATGCTCACCCCATTCCATAAGGAAATAAGTTAAGATCGGTGCAGTATAGGAGAATGGGGGGAGGAGTTACAGTTTTGAAACCCAAACAGCCCTGGTGTTTGTTGGTATTTTCACTCCAAATTTTCAAAATGGGATTTTTGGGACCCCAGCTCATGAACACTGGCACTATCATTTCATTACTCAATTCCAAAAGGTGATTTCATGCAATGAGTGTACCATTGGGGGCCACAGGTGCAAAAACACATTTTGTGCAGGATGTGAAAAATGACAGCCATACTGTTCATGAGGTGCTGTAAAAAATGGCAATGTTGAATATTTGGAGTGAAATATATAAAAATGTGCCAACGTTACGCACATGCGTAGCGAAATTTCAACAACCGTACGTAACTCAGATGTTTTTGGGGTATTTTGTACCAAATTTTCAACATGATCTTTTTGGGACCCCATCTCATAAACAGTGACACTGTGATTTCATTAATCCATCCCAAAAGCTGATTTCTCACAGCAACCACTCCATTCCATGCCACAGGTTCGAAAACACATTTTGGGCAGCATGTGAAAAATGACAGCTGTATTGTTCATGAGGAGGTGTGACAAAATGGCAATGTGCAAAATCTGGAGAGAAAATATTAAAAATTGGCGAAGTTATGAGTGTGGTAGAAACTGCGCAACACACACTCATAATGTGGTAATATTTGCATTTTGTTTTTCACCAAATTTTCATCATGGGCTTTTTGGGACCTCCCCTCATGAACACTGGCACTGTCCTTTCGTTAATCAGTCCCAAAAAGGTAATTCTGCACAGTGACTGCAAAATCACCTTTCAGGACAGAGTAACAAAATGACAGTACCAGTGTTCATGAGGTGGGGTCCCAAAAAGGCTTTGTTGAAAATTTGGTGCAAAAATTCCAAAAAATGGCTGCGATATCAACATAAGTTGAACCACCCATTGACAGCCATTGTATGGCACTAACCTTGATTCTTCAGTTCATGGTTCTGCTTTGAAGAGTGCAGATGTCCAGGTCCATAGAAGATCACAGCCATCAACCTTTGCAGGCAAGTATGGGTTAAGGGGAGTTGGGTGGGCAGCGTGAGGGCCAGGATGGGGGAGGGGGATGGGGAGATGATGAGGGACTGTTTTCTTTTTTTCATGCATATTAAAAAAAAAGTTGAGGGACCATTTTATTTTTTCAGGGAAACATAAACATAGACTTTGATAGCAGATAAGGACCACTTGGACCACCCTGTCTGGCCATTTATAAAGAGGGTTATAGATATGGGGATACTGGGAGCGGGCTCCTCAGTATCATGGAATATTGAGGGGTACAGATATGGGGACACTGGGAGTGGGCTTCCCAGTGTCCCGCAGTGGTGGAGCTGTTTTTTTTTTATTGCTGACACAGGAATTGGGGACCCCAATGTTGACTTTAATAGAAAGCCACACTGCAGCTAATTTTGAGCAGGGGTCAGAGAAACGAGCACCGGGAGAGGGGAGAGAAAGCCACACCATGGCTAGTGTTGAGATGGGGGAGGGGGCTGAGAAACAAGCACTGGGAGAGAAAGCTGCACTGCTGCTAATGTTGAAGTCTTTGGGGGGGTGTCAGAGGATCGAAGACAAGGAGAGAAAATAAAGCATCCGTAACTCTGGCCATACACATTAAAATGAAGCACTCCCATTGAAGTGGTTCATTTCCTGCAAGTCCAGCACATGCCATGTCAGCAAAACTGAACTGCTGTCATGACCAGAGTGCTGGGTCAATGGCGTACGCTACCAAACCCACTGCAGTTTCAGCTGTAATTGACTTGGCAGTGACACACCTCTCATTTGCCGTATAGTCCCAAGACATTCCTTGTGCAAGCACAAGTGAATGCAAAAATTAAACAATGCAACCAGAAAAAGAAAAGCATGTTGGTGAATCCCCTGATCAAAGTACTGCAGCACTGTTGGCATTGCCAGAAAAATCAGATAAAAAACAAAAACAGGTAGCCAACACATTTAGAACTACAAAGTCAATGATTATGGAAACGGCTCTGTCTAGTAGCACTAGATGTGGCACTCCACAACATGCCACTCATGCATATCCAGCTCCTTCATCAGAAAGCAGTGCATCTGATGAAGATGTTGTAAAAGTATAAGCAGGGACACTGGTTTGCCGGGATTGAGAAAGGGCATATTCCATTTTGCACATTGTAAAAAACGGTATTGTTACCGGTGTCTGATAAGACAAAATCCGGTTTTAACGGTATTTGGTTCTCTGTACTTTATTTAACAATTTTTAACTCTGCTAACATGCATTTTAGCAATTTTGACTACTGCTGCACATCCTTCCATCCTTGCACCAATTTAAAGTTATTTTTAGGTACAAGATGTGATGGCAGCAAGCAACCACAGCCCCCATCTCTAAGGTGTAGATGGAAGCAGCACTACGGCCTCATCCCTCAGGTGCGATGGCAGCACCAACAGCACTACGCCCCCTCCCTCTGGTGTGATGGGCAGCAGCACCATGACCTCCCTCCCTCCAGGAATGACAGAAGCAGTAGCACTGTGGACCCCATCCCTCAGATGTGATTGCAGCCTTTTACTTCCCATTCACCACTGGTGATGGCAGAATCACTACAGCCCCACCCCTTCAGTGTAATGGCAGTGGCAACAATGCAGTCCACATCCCTCAGGGTGATGGCAGTAGTGACAACACTATGATCCCTTTCTTCAACACCCACACCCCACATGCACAAGTTACAAATGACTTGGTCTCTTTGCTTGTTAGAACTCACATGTGAGTTAATCTGAACCATCACCACTAAGGTGGACTACCTTTGTTTTTCCTATCTATAATTTAACTGCCTGAACTGGATATCTGCCTGTGATGCCACTGACCAGGGCTAGGGAACAGACTTGGGTGTTGAAGGCCAGCTGGTGGGTAAAGGCTTGATCGTCCAACGACCACGCACCTTCTCCTGGGAGGGAGGGTGGGTTCCGCTCCCAGCATTTGCTGGCCCTGGTGGATGCCAGAGGCACAACAACATATCAGCCCTCACTGCAGGAGGGAGCATGATGGACATCAGCTTGTGCCTTGACATCATGTGGCCTGTCAAGAAAATAGGAAAACACCCACTGGCCAACCGAAGGACAGCTGTTGGTCCCTCCATAAACTGGAAGCCTCAGACGTGTGTCTGTTCTGACCCCTGCCATGCTAAGGATACACAGGAAGCTCTTTGGGATAATTCTTCTCCCCTGGTAGCCTCCCACTGGGGTAGGGGCCCACTCAATGAAGGGTTACTTTTGGTTACCTGGTAGCACAGCACTAATGGGCAGTGGATGGTGGTCGGAAGGGGGACCTTGGCGGGCCTGAAGGAGTGGATGGCCAGGGGGTAGGAGGAGAAAAACAAAACTGCTTGAATGTGCTTCTTTGAAATAAAGTGTCTTCACCTAAAAATCCACAAGTGATTAGTGGAGGACCTTCAAATGGATTCATGCATCTCCCAGACATGTGGATGCTTTTTTTTTATTTGGTGTCCATGAAAAGGGTGTTTCCTAGTTTTCATGTCTTTGTTCAGATGTGAATTGAGCACCACTCTGCCCACCAGCATCCTACAGCCCCTGAGGTCTAACCTTCTGTATTCATTGACTGTGCTTTCAAAATCCACTGGACAAACATAAGTACACTTAAATACTTAACTTTGCTTTTGTTGAAGCAGTCATCAGAAAACTTTTGTTGTCACAGAGACTGAAACAGCAGGTGGGAGAAAAGGTGCAAATCATCCAATTCATCTAAGTGGGTGCTGACTGTGAAGCCTTTTCACAAGTAGTAAGGCAGTTTCTTCTTTGTGAACATATTTTCATTCAGACTAGTTTTCATTCAAACAACTGAGGATTTTGGATGGCCCTACTGATTACAGTATAAACTTGAATAAGCTAGTTGGCAACAGTGATCCTGTGTTTAGCAATCTACAATCTAGAAGCTCATATGCAAACAATACAATGAAAACCTGACTAAAATCTAAAAACAAGCTTATGAAACACGTAAATGTGTCTGAACATTTACCTTTACCTATACAAAATCATTGCAGTCCAAGTAAAATGCAGACTAATTACAAGGTACTCTGACTACTATTCTATGATGTAATAAACATATATTGGTATTTTTTTATATTCTTTGTAAAGGAGGTAAGGCCCACTATGCAGAACTGTCTGTTTCCAGGAGTGACCTAGAAGCACTGGGGAGGTTAAGTGACTTGCTTGCAGTCACACAGTATATAAGTGGAGGTTGTGGGAATCAAACCTAAGACTGCTGGATGCACCAGTTCAATCACTGTTTGTTTTTCTAACCACTAGGCATGGGTGATTAAATTGAATGGCTGATTACAACAAAGCACTGCAGGTGATTTCCTTACTGACTCTATATGCAGCAAAGCAGAAAGAATGTGAAGCACATCAGCATTCATTTAAGATGCTGAATCTGGAATCAGCCCACTGGCGCTGCAGTAGCATTATTGCTTACAAATGCCAGTGACCCAGGTCAGAAGTGAACTTGGTTTGCCGGAGGTCTGGCCAGGGGAGTAGGATCGAGCACCCAGGGGACTGCTCTCCTCCTCCAGAGAGGGTGGGCTGCAGGTCCTGCTGCTTTACCACCACCTGTGTGACCACGGATGGCGGTGAAATGGTGCTGCAGAGTGATCAGGTGGGGAGGATGCTAGCCAGGATCTGGAGCAGTGGCATGTCTCTCTGACCTACCTCCTTGGAACTCCTCTAGTGCAGATGCCCTCAGGGACAGACACCAGAAAACCAGGAACAATCACTGTACATCAGTCACTGGCAGAAGGGACCCAGGTGCCCCAGATTTCATAACCAGGCACCATGAGGGACCCACTGAGCTGCCCGCCACACACTAACGGAGTGTGGAGTGGTGACCTGGGGTTCCATCCCTTCCCACCTGGGGGGGTTACAATCCAGGCAGGATAGGGGCAGGCCCACAGGAGTTCCTGAGCATTACCTGGGGTGAAGCTAGGGGATACCCAGCCTAGGGATCTCTGAAAAGTGGAGACTGATGCTGTGAGAAGGGGACATAGAAAGAGAAAAAAAAAAGATGCTGAAATCTTAGAGATTCTGTGCAGTGACATGCAATTTCCGTGAGGCACCGGTACAAGAATTCAAAATCCGCATACCAAGCAGGATTCCGTGATTGTTACCGGTGTTACCAGTAAAAATGGAAAACCAGGGTCCCTAAGTATAAGAACAATGATTATGATGTATCAGTTATGATCTTCCAAAGGTGATGAATCAGAATGTGATACCGATGAGGTAGAGGATGCCACCTGGTTCCTGAACCCAAAAAGAAAACATACATACAGCAGTCACCACCACTAGCCATAACCAGTAGTGGAAAAAAATCAATAGCAGTCATAGCAGGTCTTCTGGGGACAGCCACAGTGTGCATGAATCAGTGTCAGAAACACCAGCCACCAAAACTGCTGCAGTTCCTGGCATGACAACAAAATGTTCCACCTCAGTTGTGTGGAGCTATTTTCATATAAGTCCCAAAAATTAATTTGTCTTTTGTCATCAGGAAGACAGCAGGGGTAAAGTGAGGGGCCAGATTGGGAAAACATCACAAAAAAGGCCTTTGCAAAGAGCATATCCAACCATTCGGCTGGTCAGCAGTCCTGAGCAAGGGAAAAATATATGTGAAGAAAATAATCCTACAGAAAATAGTGATGGTGAAGAGACTGAGAGACAGGGCAGAAAAAAAAACATGTTAGCCTTCACTGACAAAACTATTTGGACTAGCTACAGCTTCACCACTGCAATCCTTTGTTTTTTTGCGCCCCTGCATGAACTAAACAGCAGACCATTACTGTAATGCTTGAATAAAAACCTGCCTACATTAGATCACATCTAGTAACATTTAAAAATGATTCAGTTAATAGCTAAATTTATTGCCAAGGACCTGCAACCATTTTCTGTGGTGAAGAATGAAGGTTTTAGAGCTCTTTTAAAATGTTTTGCTCCACATTACAACAGTGAAGCTGTAAATATTTTGCAACTGCGACTGTTCCCAAACTGTATGAATGTATGCAAAGTAAATAAAATTGGCTCTTAAAGAGAATGAATGTGGTGCTGTGCACCTGACAACAGACATGTGGATGAGTTCTCAAACCACTGATTATATCCGGAACTGGGAAGGGAGAAGCCAGAGAAGGCGAGGGGGACAGCAAGGTCAGCACCCAGGGTGGGGGCTGACCAAACGAGCAGACACGAAAGACCATTAGGCCTATTCTGCTGGCATTTTAGTATGTTAGTATGTGCATCACAGCACATTGGGTGCCACAGTCATCTTCAAATGCCACCACAAGCAACAGTGTACAGGAAGGAAAACACAGAACGGCAGCTCTTTGCGTTAGCATATTTGGTAAACATCACACTGCCAACAATATTTTGGAAGAGTTGTGTGACAATATTTCTGAGTGATTAGAGCCCCTGGGACTCACTACAGAATTTGTGGTCTCAGAAAATGGCACCAGTATTGTTAGTGTATTGAAACATGGTGGTTTTACTCACATTTTTAGCTTTGCACACTCATCAAATCTGTAAGTGCGAGCTTTCCTTTCCAGTGACAACAGTATAATAACACTAGTGGGAGCTGCAAAGAAAATCTGTGGCCATTTTAGTCACTCTATAAAATCACATGATATCTTATTTATTTATTTATTAGCTTTTGGTTACCAGGTAAGTACATTAGGCAAAAGAAATGCCTATTTTCAAGCACGACCTGGGAGTGTACAACATGCAGTAGACAGAAATACAGAGGACAAGTCTGGCATAGGCACAAAAGCACAGGACCACCATGCGGGACTAAAAATTATACAGAGTAAAACACTCATGTATGGGTGGGTAAACAGCAAGACATCCAGGACCGCTACGCAGGATGACTAACAATGATACAGAGTAAAAACACCCACATATGGGTGAGAAAACACCAAAACATCCAGGAGATTACATAGAGATAAGTATAAGTACATAAACACAGTTAGATGTAGGGTGAGCAGGGGAACCCAAAAGGAAGTTAGAGGCAACTGCAGGCACCAATAGAGCTCAAGTATGAAAAAAGTGCTTTTTTGAAAGAGTGGGGAGATGAGGAATGCTTAATATCAAGAGGAAGTGAGTTCCAGTATTTGGGAGCGAAGTGAGAGAAAGCTTGCTCACCCATTTTTGTAGAGCAGGGAGGAATGGTGAGCAGGGGAGCAGTCGATGACCTATGGAGATGAGCTGGGGTAAAGGGTAGGAGCATAGCTGCAAGTGCGTTAGGACACAGTGGACATGATAGGGAATCAATGAGGTTACCCAGAGCGTAGGAGCACATGCCACCAGGAGACAACCAGTTTAATGTGGAGTAGAGATGGCAGTGATGGGTAAGCTGGGGAGCAGCCAGAGCGAATCTGCAAATGTTATTGTATGTGGCGTCCCATTTATGTAAGTCTGCTACTTTGGCCTGAGAGAAGACAGGAAGAGCATACGTCAGCCCCAGAAGTAAGACCCCCTGGGCTACAGAGACACGGGCAGAAGCAGTAAGTGAGTGACGAACCCTGTAAGCAGCTCCAATCTTTGAGTTGATGTGCTGACAAATCCAGTTTATATGTGATGTGAAGTGGAGTTGGGGGTCAAGAGTCACCCCTAAATATTTGAAGGTCATTGTGTTGGTGAGTACAGTTCTATCAGGGCATTGGACCCTCAGGTATTGGGGTTATACAATGACCTTCCTTAGGGACCCAAAGAGCATAGCATGGCTTTTAGGTAGATTGAGAATTAATTGGTTAGAGGAGAGCCAGGCCTGGTTCTGACTAAAGGAAGATGATAGGTGGTCATTGATATCACTGATAGCTGCAGAATTGGTATAAAGTAGCAGGTCATCAGCATACAAGATAGCCTTACAATGGGTAGTGGAGGTAGGGATAGAATTGACAAAGATGGAGAATAGCAATGGGCCTAGTATTGAACCCTGAGGAACACCATGGGAGATGGCAGAGGGAGATGACTGGGCTTTGTGCAAGGAGGTAGTATGGAATCGACAGTCAGGATAGCTTTCGAACCAGGATAAGATGGGATGGGTAACTCCAAGGACCTGAAGTTTGCACAGCAGAAGGGGATGGCTCACCAGGTCAAATGCTTTTGTAAGATCAATAAATACAGCCCCGGTAAGTTGTCCATTATCCATATTTGTCTTAACATCACTGGTAAATGGGGTAAGTGCCTTTGTAGTGCTGTGTCCAGGCCGAAAACCATGCTGGATAGGAGACAGAAGACTGAACTTGGTCATTTGGGAGATGAGCTGGCCATGGATTGATTTTTCAAGCAGTTTGCTTAGGGTAGGTAATATAGCAATGGGCCTGTAATTATTTAGTCTACTAGGATCACCTTTTTTGAATACAGGAATAATCCTGGCTGATTTCCATATGATGGGAATTGCTGAGGTGGAGCTAGAGAGATTGAATAGTCTAGTAACGGGGGTTGCTAATAGAGCTGCCGCCAGTCGAAGGATCCTGGGTCAAGTCCATCAGTACCCATACTACCATGAGAAGACATGGAATTGAGGAGTTTCAAGACTTCAGCTCTAGTGACAGGGGTAAGCTTCAGAGGGGTTGATGCCAGAGGGGGATTGCAGGGGGAAGTTGTAGAGCCAAGAGGAGAGGCAGGCGGGAAGGTAGAGAGTGCTGTGAAAATAGAGTTAAAAGCTTGGGCAATGGTAGAGGGGTGGTTACAGCTGACCTCATTTACAAACATTTCCCTTGGAGTCTGGGGCTTGTTGCTTTCAATAATTTCATTAATGCTAGCCCAATATTGTTTGGGGTTAGATAAAGAAGAACAAAGTAACTCACAGTAATAGCTACTTTTGGCCAGCTTAATGTCCTTCTTGCAGGCATTTCTTAAGATGCGATATTCCTCATAGTCAGTAGGCAAGGTTGAGGATTTCCATTTCTCCCATAGTCTATCCCTTAGTTTTAGGTGCTGGAGTAGAGGGCACCAAAGCCACTTTGTGGGTTTGCCCCTGACCCTACGGGTTGAGGTAGGGATATGTTGCTGCTGTAGTGATAGTAACACATCTGTGAAGTCTTCAGTAGCTCTGTTTACATCGTTGGTAATAAAAATGGGGGACCAGCCAACCAGACTGAGTTCACGAAAAAAAGCTGCAGTGTCCAGATGGGAAAAGTTTGAGAAGGTTAGAATTTTGGGAGGATAAGTAGGGGTTGAGGACTGCCATCTGCAGTAGATAGGACAGTGATCAGTGATAGAGTCCACAAGGACACCAGAGGAATTTATACTATCCACTCTATTGATAAGTATCCAATCGATGAGCGTGCGACTGGATCCATTAGAGGACACTGTAGTAGGAGATACGATAAGCAGAGTAAAGTTAACTTTACTAAGGGTAGAAGCTAGGCAGGAGGCATTTAAGCCCAGCCAGTCCAGGTTGAAATCCCAAGACAGATAATAGCACTTCTGGAGGGAACCCTAGCTATTAGGTCAGTGAGTTCTTCTAGACCAAGCTTACTGTTTCTCAGAGGGGAGTAGACACTTAGGATGTGGAGTTTCTTTGAGCCTCCCAATAGGAGGATCGAATACAGTACTTCACAGTGACTTAAAGGATTAACTGGTGCAAGAGACATGTTAAGGTGTAGTTTTAAATACAGCACCAGGCCACCCCCTCTTTTGCAAGAAGGATGGTCCACAAGAAGTAAGTTGTAACCAGGGAGAGCACATGCTGGGTTTGGGATAGAAGACTTTAGCCAGGTTTCGGACAAGGTGAGGATGTTAGGATTGTTAACATGAACCCATGCTTCGTGCTCAGGGAGATTGGCTACCAAGACTTCCTCCAGTTGATGATATCACTGGGCTTCACACAGGTAATTTCCTCCTCGACCCATATTGGTGGACATTCAATGGACATGGTGTTCCTTCTGGGGATGGGGATATCTGACTTGGTGGTGGAACTGGTCAGATGGTCGGACCATCACTCCATTAGTTTCAGTTTTGAGGCCACCCCTATTAGGTTAGCCTCTTCGGAAATGGTCTGGTACCGCCCTTTAATGGGTGTGTCCCCAGATGACCTGATGGCGGTGCTGGACCTATCGGGCCTACCGATAGATTGCTTGGATCCAGGGGACCTGGTACATGCCTATAATAAGGCGGTGACAGGGGCCCTGGATTCCATTGCACCTGTTCATGTTCATCCTCTCACTCTTCGTCCCAGGTCTCCTTGGTTCGATGAGACCGTAAGGGAGTTGCGGAGAGTTGGACAAAGGTTGGAGAGGCGTTGGCAGAGGTCCGGTTTGGATGATGACAAACTTAGTTTGATGGACCATTATATGGCCTATCAATCCGCAATCTCTCATAAGAAGGCAGAATTCCTGTCCAGAGAGATTGCGACTGCACAGAATAGACCAGCTCAGCTCTTTCGGACTGTGGACAGACTGTGCTATCCAGTCTGTCTTCAGTCCAGAAGAGCCTTTTTTCCAGAACGGTGTGAGGAGTTTGCTCTCTTCTTTGCAGATAAGGTTGCCAAAATCAGATCGGATGTCCATTTTTCCCTCTCCAATGGGAGTTGTGATGGTCGGCAGGAGATGTCGGACACCCAGTTTGCATGGTCCGACTTCAGCTTCCCCACAATCAATGACATTGTGATGATCATCCGAGCGCTGCGACCGACCAACTGTGATTTGGACCCTGGCCCCACACGTCTCTTAGTGGTTTGTGTGGATAAAATCGGCCCAGTTCTGGCTTTGATAGTCTGGAGGTCCTTGGAGATGGGGATCTTTCCAGATCCTCTTAAGGAGGCTATAGTTAAGCCTCTATTGAAGAAACCCTCCTTGGACCCAGATTGTTTAGCAAATTACAGACCCATCTCTAACTTACCCTTTGTGGGTAAAGTTATTGAGAAGGTGGTTGCAGTGCAGCTGGATGGTCATCTGACCAACAACAATGTCTACGATTCTCTCCAGTCTGGATTTAGGAAAAGGCATAGTACAGAGACAGCACTTGTTCGGGTACTAAATGACCTCCTAATAGCGAGAGATCGTAGGACCTGTTCTATCTTGGTACTTTTCGATCTCTCTGCAGCGTTTGACACTGTTGACCATGGTGTGCTGTTAGAGCATCTGCGGTCCATCTGTGGATTGTCTGATATGGTCCTCAGGTGGTTTCGATCTTACCTCGAGGGTAGGACTCAGAAGGTGGTGTCGGGAATTTTTTCTTCGGCATCAGTCTCCCTATCCTGCCGGGTACCACAGGGTTCTATTCTAGCGCCCATGTTGTTTGCAGTGTATATGCTGCCGTTAGGAGTGATTATTAGATGATACAGTCTGGGTTTTCATTGTTATGCAGATGATACCCAGCTGTATATGTCTTTTGTGCCTGGCCAGGATGCTGCCTTTTCGGTATTTAATAACTGTCTTGCTGAGATCCAAGACTGGATGAATGGAAGTTGGCTGCGGTTAAACCCGGAGAAAACTGAGGTGTTAGTCATGGACAAGGGTCACTGTGAGGTGGGTTTGTTAGCCGGATTGCCCTCAGGCTTATGGCTTGGGTGCATCCAGCTGGTGACCTCAGACCAGGTGAGGAATCTGGGCGTAGTATTTGATGACCGTCTGACGTTTAAATCTCAGGTGTCAGTGGTAGTCAAAACTTCCTTTTACCATCTGAGGAACATTGCCTGGGTGAAGCACCTGGTTCCTCCAGAGGATCTTCCAACGTTGATCCACACTTTCATTACCTCCCGCCTTGACTATTGCAACGCCCTTTACCTGGGGCTACTGGGGGTTGAACTTCGCCACCTGCCGCTAGTGCAGAATGTGGCAGCCAGGTTGTTGACTGGATCTTCTAGGTCCAGCCATATAATGCCTGTGCTCCGCGGACTGCACTGGCTGCCAGTTTTTTGGTGAATCACCTTCAAGTTCAGTTTGCTGACCTATAAAGCCCTACACGATCAGGGACCTACTTACCTGAAAGAACTCCTGTGTCCCTACTGCCCTTCCTGCCCCCTCCGATCTACTGATGAGGGATTGCTAGAGATTCCCAGGGTTCATTTAAAAACTTTAGGGGCTAGATCTTTCAGTTTTATGGCCCCGACCCTGTGGAATTCTCTACCTTGTCAGGTGCGAAATTGCCCGACTGTCCAAAGCTTTAAAGGAGCTTTGAAAACACATCTTTTTAGTATAGCTTTTAATGATTTATGTTAGTTTTAATTCTGTCTATTTATTGTTTTATGTATTGTACAGGCACTTTGGTTATGAGAAAAGCACCTTATAAAAATAAAGAATGAATAAATGAATGAAGCTTCAAATGTTTATGTGGCCAATGGATAGACCGGGGGGTTTGGACACTTGAGTTAAGTGGGCTTGAGGAGGTTGCATATGTGATCCTAGGGGGCCATGGTTATGCTCAATGTCACCAGAAAGTGTCAGGGATAGGGTCGCTATCCAGATAGTGGCATGCAGTAACATGCGAGAGGCGCAACCACGGTAATAGTTTTTTTTTTTGAGCAGCTATCTAATTATGGAACTGACTGGTTTGTTACTGAGGCCCAGAGGAGGTACCTGATCAATGGATTTATACAGTAGCATGTTTGAGTAGGAGAAGTCAATTTGGGAGGCAGCTGAGACGGTAGGGAAATGTCCAAGAATTTGTGACAAATAGTCAAGAGCTAGTAATGAGAGAAAGGATAGGAGGCAATTTAACAGGAGCGACATCATTAGGCTGTTGGGTAGGACGGGAGGAGAAAAGAGCTGAAAGTGAACAGGGGGAGGTGGGGTGAGTGTCCTCAGCAAGCAGAAATACAGATTACTGTGGTTTATTTGGATAAAGACACAAGAATTAAGTACATGGGGACCTCTAGTGGTGAATGATTATAAGTTGCAGATGAGAATTTAGGGAGATAGAGATTTTCACATCACCACCACACGTGACTCAGTTCACGTGAGAGTTCCGGCTATATATTCGGAGCCAGATAAGGATGGGAGGGTATTGGGAGTGGGTGGGGAGCAGCCACGCAGCAGCTGCGGGGTGAATACAGGACCCTTTATTCCCGAGCTATAACCAGGATCGGCAAGCGCTCAATGGCAGAAAAGCAAGACTCTCTGACTCTGCTTCAAGCTGCACTAATCTCTCTTAGGTGAGCAGCCTAACTGGCTAAGGACATTTTTTACTGTCTGGTGAGCTACCAAAGTAGTGAGATAAACCATACAGTCTTACCCAGCAATGAGATATGGAGTCCCACGGCAGGCAGCCCAGCCGTATTTGGAGTGCTTGCAAGGCAGTTTTACTCTGAAAATTCAGTGGACAGAAGTTACAGGGTGGGGAGCCATGTCCTTTACTTGAAATTATTCAGTGCACTCCAGGTAGCTTGACTGTGAGGGACGCTTTGCTGAGACAGTGGCATGGACAGAAAAGATGCCAAATTCAAAAACCTCAGCCACAGTCACACAAAAAAAAGAGAGAAAATGGAAATGCCAGCTCTTCCATGGTTTCAGCAAATAGTGTACCTTCACTTGTCCATGACTCAGCTCCTCTGGAGGTGGCTAGCCCAAGTAGGCCAGCGGCTAAGGAGAGAGGGAGAGAGAATAAGAGGTCAGGTTGTAAGGTACTTAGGAGGAGGAGTAAAGAGCCAGGAGGAGGAGGAGGAGGAGAAGGGGGGCAGGGGGATTGATGGGTAAGTAGGGAAGAGAAAGTAAGGTAAGCCCTAGAAATCTACAGACTACACTGTGCTGAAGGCAATTATATCAATTACTTAGTTTTTCAGTACAGGTGGTATGCTCAAACTAAATACAGGGATAATTTCAAACAATTAATTAAAGCGCATTCATTCTCTTGAAAAATCATATCACCCAATGTTCTGCCTACTCAAATTCAGTCAAATAAAATCAAAGCCAACATTTCAGACTACTCCAAACACTGTCTATTTCATCCATTCCCTCCAGACAGGCTACCCTCTTTGGTGCATGCAAATGCACAGAGAATAAAGCACCGTAGACTGAAACAGAGGACCCCTTATTCCCGAGCTACAACCAGGATCGCCCACAGCCAATGGCAGAAAGCAAGACTTTCTGACTCTGCTTCATGCTGCACAAATCCCTCTTAGGTGAGCAGCCTAGCTGGCTAAGGAGATGCTTTACTGTCTGGTGAGCTACCGAAGTAGCGAGAGATACTGTACAGTCTTGCCCAGCAATGAGATATTGAGTCCCATGGCAGGCAGCCCAGCCATGCTTGCAAGGCAGTTTTACTCTGAAAATTCAGTGGACAGAAGTTACAGGGCGGGGAGCCATGTCCTTTACTCGAAATTATTCAGTGCACTCCAGGTAGCTTGACTGTGAGGGGTGCTCTGCTGAGACAGTGACATGGACAGAAAAGGCTCCAAATTCAAAAACCTCAACCACAGTCACACAAAGATAGAGAAAAAATGGAAATGCCGGCTCTTCTGCGGTTTCAGTAAATAGTGTATCTTCACTTGTCCATCACTTGGCTCCTCTGGAGGCGGCTAGCCCAGGTCGGCCAGTGGCTTCACTTGTCCATGACTTGGCTCCTCCAGAGGTGGCTAGCCCATGTAGCCCCAATACAACAACTAAAACAAGTTCCAACAATATGGAACTCAGTATTTTACATGTGTGAGAGACTTCTGACACAAAAGAAGGCAGTCCATGAATATATCATGAAGCACAAAATAGCAGATGGTGTTGGGCTGAATTCATTCCAGTGGGTCCTCATGGAGCATCTTCCATTGCTCTTGACTCCCTTTGAGGAAGCAACCCGACAGATTATCAAAGAGAATGCTACTTTAAGCCAGGTTATTCTCATCATGAATTAAATGACTCAGGAGGCTGTGTAGAGGCTTTGAATACAAACGAGACAAATCTGGTATACCCTTATGGACCAACTGATACAGCGATTCCAAAATTGCAGAAGACTTAACAATATCATGACTGGCAGCTAAAATTTTCTTCTTTCAACTTTTCTTGACCCTCAGTTTAAGTTGCAACAGCTGCTTCCTTCAGTTCTTGGTGACTCTTATCTTGAATACAAAAACATGCTGATTTCAGCAATTGTACAAGAAGAGGAAGAAACTGTATTTGACATTACAAATGAATCATGTGATGTGGATACTGCATCTGATGATGCAATATCTATTGGTGGTGATAGCAATATTTCCTCTTAGGGCCACCATGCACTCCTTCATCAACACTGGAAAGTCCTGCAGAAAGTCCTCTTTCATGGCTCTTGAAAAAGGCAAGTAATTCTGAAAAGTACACAGATGACTTCCACACTTTTTGGCCAAAATTCATGCAAACTGATAATTCAGATGTGTATGTCATGGAGCTGCCTTCTTTGTCTTTGTCTGATATTGTGGATGCATATTTAAGAGAACCACTCATTAATATTACTGATGACCCTTTTGAGTACTGTTTGGAAAAGAAAGAAGATCTGGCCTGCACTATCTGCCTTTGATATAAAGCTTATTAGTTGTCCTCCCCACTAGTGTTTACTGTAAGCTTATATTTCAACATGCTTAGGCAAATTGATAATGTATGCTTGTGTAACTTAGATACATTTTAGCTGTTTGCCTCTCTATCTGTGGGATACACCACCCTATAGGGGTACGACAGTGAGGAACCATAGAAGAGGGTTCCACCACTACAGGTGCCATGGGAATGATTCCCCTGGCAAAAGATAGCTTAGGAAGAAGCCCATGGGAAGAGAGACGTGCCACTAGAGGAGGAGGGGAGGATGGTGGGGCAGTGAAGAAACAGATCCTGGAACCAGCCAGGAGGAGTGACCTTTGAAGGCCTGATGGGGGAGTGGTTGTTGCTCCACCCATTGACCTACAGGAATAGCTTCTGCAATTCAATGTGCTTATGCAACTTGGATTATGTATGCTTGTGTGAGTTAGATACATTGTGTCTGTTTGCCTCTCTGTCCTTGAGACATACCACCCTATAAGGGTACGACAGTGCCTTGTCGCTCACGTAGGCTGGCTGAGTGCCTTGGCAGTCATGTCTCTCCTCCTTTGCTTTTGGGTGTCTTGTTGCAGAGATGTTGCTCACAACCCCCAACAGCTTTCCTGTTAGAAGGGCAGAATGAGAGCTTCATCTAAATTGTAATCTTTTCTTCTTCCCTCAGTATTGACTTTAAATTGCAGTACCTGAGCAGTCACTAACCAAAACGTTCTTCAGCCTGGAGGGAATTCCCTTGGCTAAAGGTAGCTTAGGAAGAAGCCCAAAAGCAATACCCAAAAGGGTGTCGAGCATTGAAGGAGGTAAAAAGTCAGAAGAGATCAAGGCCAGAATTGAAGGTGAGAGATGTAGATGGGAAGGACAGGAGAGAAACAAGAGGTGACTAGAACAATGAGTGAAATGAAAGCTGACAGGATGCAGAAGGCAGACTTCCTAAGGAGAGAGGGAACGGCCAGGGCCACTATCTGACTCCATCCAACAGTGGAACCTAACTACAGAACCTATAAAAAGCACTAACCCTATCTAATATTATAACCATCAGCACAGAGGAGAGGACCACCCCCCTTTGAGGAGGAAATCTCTGGGGATCCAAGGCCCAGGTCACCTTCCCTACAGGCTGAAGAATGTTTTGGTAAGTGACTGCTCAGGTACTGCAATTTAAAGTCAATACTGAGGGAAGAAGAAAAGATTCCAATTTAGATGAAGCTCTCATTCTGTCCTTCTAACAGGAAAGCTGTTGAGGGTTGTGAGCGACATCTCTGCAATTAGACACCCAAAAGCAAAGGAGGAGAGACATGACTGCCGAGGCACTCAGCCAGCCTATGTGAGCCTACAAAGCAGACCAAGTGAACCGGAGATGGTCGGATGGAGAATGGCGTAGAGGGTGCCTCAGAACCAGCTCAGGCAGGCAAAGGGATCCAAATGATGAGAGCCCCACCCCTTGCACCTTGAAGTCATAAATTCTACATCCAGAGGTGTCACAGAAATGAGGGACAACTGAAGGTCTACCTGGAGTGGAAATATTCTCACTATGGGCCAGGGAGAAGGACCCTGCCCCGAGCATTGCATGCTCTAGATTTGGACTTCGTGGGTGCAGAGAGAGAATGTCGGCTATGGGCTAGCCCTGAGCCAAGAAGCAGTAGACATGGAAGATACATCTCCAAATGGAGAGCAGGTCCAGTCGAGGTAACATAGGACCTACAAAAGGTGTATACTCGATTAGTTGATGTGAATGAGTAGACCAGCAGAGAGGTTGGATTGAGCGAAGGAGACCCCGACATGGGTCCAGAGGAGGCAGGTTGCAGTAGTAACTATGGGAGTGCATGCCAACCAGGTCCATTGAAAAGCCAAATCAGGAGGGGAATGATCTTCATGAGGTAGGAACAAGAACAGCTGGATGAAGCCAGCAGTTGGCGGGGGAAGTACAAAGTACCAGGAGTAGTGAGGTTGGAGCTATAAAATCGGAATGGTTAAAAGGAAGTTTGAGATGAATGTATGAGGTATGATGATGGAGGGAAGCCTGAAGGCTGGCAGGGACTGGAAAATGGGAATAAACAATGCAAGGGGAAAAGAAGACTGAACCTATGGGGAGCTGAGAAGGTGGCATGGAAGAGAGGAGGATCAAGAACAAATAGACAATATATGACAATGGAGAGGAGCCTTAAAGGCCGGTACAGGTAATGTCAGGTATGAAAGCAGGTATGCTATAGGAAGGAGGAAGTTCGAGAATGAATGGAAGGTGAAACTAAGTAGAGGGGAGATACGAGCTGAGTGACCCGAAATGTGGGACTAGGGTAACAGAAAGAGACGAATGATATGGTGATGGTGGGATAGGGAAAATCCCCAAACAAAAGCACAGGATGAGAAAGAAGAAGAGGAGAGGAGAGGTTTGGAGGAGTGGTGGAAGGATGGAGCGTGGTAGCCAGGAAGGCCAGAATGCACACTGAGACAGGAAGCACCGAGGAGAACAGCGATGGAAGGAAGAGCCAAAGTGAGCTGGAGGGGCCCGGAATTGTGAAGGCAAGGAAGACAGGGGTAGTGGTATGAGTGGAAGATGGTAGAAAGCTGGCTGCCCAGAGCCACAGTGTCCATTGAGACTCAACGGTCTCCCACCATGGGACAAAAAGGGAGACAGGAACAAGCACCAGGATGCCCAGAAGCTTTTTGGAGGAGCCTGGAATGTTCCAGGACTCAGACATATTTAAAATACCCAGTAACTATGGTGTAGCAAGTAAAGGAGCAGCAAGGAGGTGCAGAAGAAGGAAAATCAGTAGCAGGCGAAAAATGAGAGGCAGGAGAATGATGAAGGGAGGTACACAAAAATAATAAAAAGTACTTGCGGGCAATTCCTGCTGATGGTGGGAGCCCATGATGTGCGAGCTGCAGGAGAGACAGTGCCCTGGGGTGAAATGCAGAAGCAAGGGGCCAGAGGACAAACTGGCAGGAGATGGAGAAACGCAATGTGATGGAGAAAATACGAGGCAGGCAGGGCTGTGACCAGCAGCTGAAGGGAAGCAAGACATGCACCGACGAGAGGCAGCAGCTTCCTAAGTGGAGGCCAAAGTCTCACAGGCAGAGGGGAATGGACAGAGCACAGAGAGCTAAGAGGATAAGAGAGTGGAGTAGAAGCTGAGTTGCAGCACTAGGGGAGCATGAGGAGGAAAAGCCAGCAAGGAAAAGGAGTGGGGGCCCCGAAGGAATAAGAAAGCCAGCCCACCCCCAAAAAAGGAAAAGAAGAAGACAGGAAACATGAGGAATGAGAGAAGGGGTGAAGGAGGGAGCAACTGGAGAGGAAAATGGGCTGAGGGCAGCACAAAACAGCAACCGTACAAGCGGCAGTTGGGGGGGGATAAGGCAACGAGTCAGCAGCTGGGTTCACCACAAAACAGGAACAACAGAGCATTGGGAGAAATGGGGAGAGGAGCAAAGAAAATCAGTGCTTCCAGGCACAACGAAGAAAGAAATCCTGGAACTAGCCTGGAGGAGTGGCCTTTAAAGGCCTGATGGAGGAGTGGTTTGTTACTCTGCCCACTGAACTACAGGCATGGCCTCTGCAATTAGCATGGCTGGAAATATTGTCTCTGATAGCAAGGTATACTCTTGAAAGTGTACACCGCTTTATTTTCCTAAATGTCAAGGTCAACAAATACTCTTACCAGTTCAGTGAACAGTGGCAGGAACATAAAAGCGATGATGACAAACAGCTAAAATAGGTGTCTCATAAGGGTGCTTCCTTGGTGGTATTTGAAGTCAATAGGGATGATATTTAATGATTTATTTCTTTGAATTCAGAAGATAAAATTCAGCAACCATAACAAAAACATTAGTAAAATAAATTCTTCTTGTGAGGTATATATTAAATGTATTGCTGTATGTGTTTTTTCCCATGCAGTCTCAGAACCAAGGTGGAGTTTAATTTGTTTATTCAGCAAGTTAACAATACAGACAGGCAATAAATTGTCTAAATTGTAGATGTGATTATCTTAACCATGCAGATGCACTTGTATGGAATATATTTTGACAATAGTATGAAAAATAATGAAACAGGCAGTTGCCTACCACATTTCAGTTGTTGTTGTTAATAGGGTGGTAAAAAAACAACCACTAAATATTTTTTTTCACTTTTGCTTATGCAACCCCTTGGTGGCACTATCCCAAGGGTTACTCCCCCTGCCTGCATGACTAGGTGTAGGTTAAGGGGCCTGGGTACTGAAAATGGGTGCCTTCACTCAGAAGACAGGGTTTTTGGTAGCGTAGCTGACCTGGGTATAGCCCTCCGGGGCACTGTAATCCCCCCTCTTTCCCCTCTAGTGGCCTAAGCAATGAACAACAGACACAGTTGCAATAACCCACAATCAGCATACAAATCCCCACTTTGTCTGCACTTACCACCAGGGCTGATTCCACCAGTTCGACCCTTGAGACCCCCTGCAAAATAAGGTTAGACACAGCAGGTGACAACAGTACAGTGCTTCTTGTACAAAATGGAACCACAGTCAAGTTAAATGCAAAAATAATTAGATCTGATTTATTTAGGGGAATGAACAAGGGAGGGGTGTAATTTGGCTGATCAGTTCTGTAACTGCCTCAATCAGGCAATCTTGCAGGCACTTTAGAGTCCTTTCACAGTCACACACTCTGGGTACCCAGTTGGAAAAAAGGTGGGCTAGCCTGACACATTGCCCGGGGTAGGCCATCTTTGCAGCTGGTCGGGGCCCTGTAATGGGAAGAAGGGTCATGCACAACCACACACAATTTGTAATCCGGAGTCTGGAGGCTCAGTTTGTGACAAGAAAATAACATTTGATTCAAACGACAACACTTTTGATTTAGCTGATGTTGCATGGAGCTACCCTGATGTTTATTCACGCTACCCAATATGAAACACAGGAGGAACTAAATGGAGACTGCAGGTTGACAAGCTGGTATGCCAGGAGAAGCAGGGCCCACACAATTCCCCGAGGTGTCGTTCCTGTCGGACGAGTCTCACATCAGTGGTGATTTCTGCATCTGAAATAGCTGACTGGGCCAAGGTGACAGGGCCCAGGCTGGGTGAACTGTTCGGATTCAGTTCAGTAGGTGTTAGAGACAGCTTCCAGCAAGTGTGATACACTTAAGTAGTGGGGAACCAAAATCACAACCCACTGACAGCTTACAGCTTATTTATAGTAAAATAAATTACAATACCACAGGTCAGATGACAGTACAGTTGCAATTTCAGTTTTCCTGAGTAAAACCGTGATCTCTGTGGTGATTTAGATGTCCTGACAAGCCAATCGCTTACAACAAATCTGTCTTTTTCAGGTAGCATGGCAGTCACAATTTGGTATTTCTAGTCAGATTCAGTCTGATTAATTTCACTAGCAGATCCCTCAGAAGGGAAGATGAAGCAGGCAGGCCAGACACAGCCTTCCCACCAGTTTCCTGTGCTTCTAAGCAGGAGCAGCTGCTCAAATGTCTTGAGCAGTTCACTCTAACAACTCCAAACTCAGACTGGCTCTCTGCTGCAGGCAGGACTGGGACTTCTTTCTGATCCAAAAAAGGTTTGGTTGGTTGATTCATCTATCTGTCAAAGCAAGGGCTCCCCGTCCAAGTCCATTTAGGTGCCAAAATGAAAAAACTACAATTCCTACAGAAATTCACTCCCACAAGACCCCTGGGGACAGACCCCAATTTAAGGTCCCCAAAAGGTACTGATTGGTACAATACAGAAATGTCCATGCTGCAAAGAAAGGCAGGTTAGACAAACTATAATACCATTATTATTAGAGCAGGTAATCAGCAAACAGTTACCAGTTCTAATAGAGTTCCCGCTGCACCATTAGCGATGGCAGAACAGAGCAATATTATTGCAGCTCGAGCGGGACTCGAGCCTGGAAACACTCGGCCTCTACCCAGATTAATTATACACTACAAAAATAATGTCTCTTAAAGGGACAGGCACGGAGGCTAACAGGGCACTGGCATGCAAGCACTTTAACACCTGTAAAGACACAGAATGCCTGCCTGGCAGTGGGCATTTAAGCACACCCAAGGAAGACATTTGGGAACCCCATTTATAACACTTGCTGAATACACTTACTAAATGTGTGGCTGCCCTTATATGGGATTGTTTACCTCTTCAGTCAGACACAATATTTGATTTAACCTTTTGACATAAAACTGAAATATAAAGTGCAATTTGACATAAAAGTGGAATATAAAATGCAAACTGGCTATTTCTGTTTAATATACTAGGGCCAAGATGTGCCAGTGTGTAAAGCAATGGATTTACCAGTCTTACTATTGGCTGGGTGTTGTTACTTACCACTTATTAGCCTGGATCCAGTGCAGTAGCCACCTCTCATGGTAAGCTTGCTGCTTCACAAGGGGTGGCACATGCCTAGTGTGCGCTACTGTGTCCAAGGCAGCCAAAGGCTATGTAAGACATCTGTGGTGGAGGGTGAGAGCTAGGAGGGAACACAAGGAGAAAAAAACTACTTACATGACTGCTATGAGTACCAGCCCTTACAGTCCATGGGTCCCACACTATTTGGATCCCTGCCAGCTTGATGACGGGGGAAGTAACGGTGGGCCTCATGGCAGGAGCAGGTGGCAGTCAGGGTCAAATAACTCTATAAAAAGAAGTGTACCATAGTTGATTGCAGTTATTAGTTGTGGAAGCTTGTAGGATATATTCAAAAAAACTGCAATGCTGGGGGGTTGGGCATGGTCAAACAGATACAAAGTAAGTTACAAAACACAAGTGATAAAATAATTGGCCAGTCAGGCAAGAGTGTGAGGGATGACTTGGGGCCCATAATGCTTGCAATTACGCCAAGTAGGCAAGCAAAATAATTACAAATAAAAAAAATAACATCTCAAGTCAAAAGGGTGGGAGAGATGGCTGGGACCTCATCACATATCCTGACCATGCTGCCTGTCTCCCACCAAAAATCATGCCAAACTTAGTGAAGGTCTACCCTCTGTTGTTGTCTTTCTGCTAAAGAATTTGTTGGTGTCTCTCTCTCTTTCTGACTAACATTTGATGCACTTCCTCCTTTCACTGCAAAGCCCAAAATGAGCTACATACACTGTTTCTTACAAATGTCATGTGGTGGCTGACACACAGGATTGGCACAAATACTGTAACAGTCAATCAAACAAAAATTACCCTAACTGGTTGGCTTTCATCAGTGCCCCAGAATCACGAGTGTTGCCTTTCATACAGGTTGTTGATCATGATGGTCCAGGGAACATTCGGTAAGAGACTTTTTTTAAGTTAAATTTTATTTTATTTTTTAACACAGGGATCTAAAAGAATAATACTGATGCATTTCTCATACTCAGATAGACTAAAACTTGGTCTACAATTCATCAGAGTTAATCAGAACCTTCTGGAAATAAATCTGAGTCAGAATCAGAGTTGTGTCACAGTCAAGTCTCCCATCCCTAATACCAAGACTTGGCAGTAAAATAAAATAAAGAATATTTCAAACACTAGAATATTGTATGAGTGATCCATCATTCCAACCTCACCATATAATAAACATGGGGCAGGATAAGAGTGAATATACCACTGTACACCAGGAAATAATAAACATTGGACAGGTTAAGGCTGATGTTACACTAGGTAATAATAATAAATGGAGGAGAGGGTGGGGTGGGAGTACCACTGGACACCAGGGAATAATAAACATGCAACAGGGTGGGGTAGGAGTACCACTGGACATCAGGGAATAATAAGCATGGGACAGGGTGAGGATGAAGGTACCACTGCATACCAGGAAATAATAATAAATATAGGAGAGAATGTGGTGTGAGTACCACTGGATACCAGGGAAAAATAAACATGGGACAGGGTGAGGATGGAGGTACCACTGGACATCACAGAATAATAAACATGGGACAGGGTGAGTTGGGAGTACCACTGGACACCAGGGAATAATAAACATGGGACAGGGTGAGTTGGGAGTACCACTGGACACCACGGAATAATAAACATGGGACAGGGTGAGGATGGAGATACCACTGGACATCACAGAATAATAAACATGGGACAGGGTGAGTTGGGAGTACCACTGGACACCAGGGAATAATAAGTATGGGACAGGGTAAGGATATGGGTACCACTGGACACCAGGAAATAATAATACATATAGGAGAGGGTGTGGTGTGAGTACCAATGGACACCAGGGAAAAATAAACATGGGACAGGGTGAGGATGGAGGTACTATGGACACCAGGGGCTAGATCTCCAATGGACTTCTTAGAGCGACGCAAGCTGTATCCAATGGCAGCTTGCATCAATGCCTGGTGTGCTAATGACCCTTTGCTGGATTTTGTAAAAAACATGGGACAGGAGCCAAAGTCCTCACATTTGCTGCAAGCAGTCCCTTGTGGCAAATGGATGGCACAAGGGAGGGGATTGACAGAGGGTTCCATCATCCCCTGGCTGATGAAAATGTGACCACTGGCACACCTTCTGGGGACACATGTCAAGTTCATAAGCTCAGCAAATGTGTGTATAGCCAGAAATGTTACCTGCCTCCAGTTGTCAGAATGTGCACATGCCCCCTTGCCTCTCCGATGGCCACTGTCTACCTGACCTCCACCTACCTTGCAATGTTCTGCCCATTATGAGTGGGTCCTAGGGTACCTGCATTGTCTAATGGAAAGGGTGATGCGCAGACTCGTCCATACCTCAGCAGCATCTGAAGCACCTGACGTGGGATGTCATAACCTGTCAGTTCCTCTTTCCCGCAGATGGTCATGGGTCTCTATAAGGTTGGTGCATCTGTTGTAGTCTGATCAAAGCCAGTCAGTCAGACATTCTTGCTCATCAAGTCACACTCATTGACTGTGTAGGAGCTGTGATTGTACTGTTTGTGTTCTGTGTAGGGCACTCCACATTTGTCATGCACATCCTACCTGCCAGCCAGCCCACTAACATTAGTGGTATGCTCCCCAACATGTTCCCCAACATGTTAAGGGCTGAGGTTCCTCCCAGTTACACTTGCCTGTAGTCCTCCTGCAGTGATTAGCCTGAGAGCATGCCCACAGTGCCCGTGTGCTCCAGACAACTGAGTATAAAATTACGTGAACGTGGCAGGCACTGTAATGGGATGGTGCTGTATATCACCCGGTCACAGAGAGTTCTCCACGTGCACAAATACAGCAGCATGTACAGTACACTGAGGTAGGACACCACAATGCGAGTACCCCTGGACCAAGGTTATGCATGGGACCCTGACATGATGGAGACACACTTGCAATATGCAGTACCTGACCTTGCATGTCCAACTGTTAGCAAGTGCACATGGATATTGGGCATGCTTTGGAGAGTCGCACTGGTGCCCACGGTCCTATGTATGAGATATTCACCCCATGGTCAGCATCCTGTAGCCTTCAAAAATAGCCAGCTGGCAGGTCAGGACTTACTACATGTGGCATCTTTAGTCAGCCGCCATCTACAGATACTGGCTGTGCAAGGGGCCATTAGACTAGCACTGGATGGCCTAACCACAACCAGGGCTTGCAGACTTAGAAAATCCCACATAAGGGAATGGTGCAACAGAGTTCTGCAGCAAGTCCCCTTTCTGCCATGGCACAGACCTACAGGTGGTGCAAGCATGGTGCAAGCCCATATGGTGCAGGTTGAAGCCCTGTCAGTGCACACAGCATATGAAAATTGCATTTGATGCAAGGCTTGCTGCAGCTGGTTCCTTGCATCATTGTGTTGTGGCGCAAGTCCCTTGCATCTTTCATTGAGCTTTAAAAATCAGGCCCCAGGATATAATAAACATGGGACTTGGTGAGGTTGGGGGGGGGTACCACTGGATACCAGGACATAATAAACATGGGAGAGGGTGAGGGTGGGGGTACCACTGGACACCAGGATAAAATAAGCATGGAACAGGCTTTGGGTGGTACCACTTGACACCAGACTAGAAGGTGAGAGTAGCACTGGAAAGCAGGGAATAATAAACATGGAACATGGTGAGGGTTGGGGGGTATCCAATGTTACAGGAGCCCAACAAGCCACATTAACCCTAACACTTTGCTCCTCCAGAACCATACCCTCTGAGTACGCTCTATTTCAAAGAAGTGCAGGGGCTTGTGCAGCTTGTTGAACTCCTGCAATATTGGATATTTCATCCTATAATCTCTAAACTTTGGGCAAACAGAACTTTGATTGGACATTTGAACTTCAGAGACTCTTTTGCTAATGATCTATGATGCAGCCTGTTATGGTATTTCTCTGGTAACCACAATTTGTACAGCACAGAGCACTTCAGCAAGTAAAACTGCTATTTGGCTTTATGAGACTGCCTGCTTTGTTATTTTTGTCTTATTGTTTGTGCTGGAGTGTTTCCTTCTGCTTTCCTGTGTGTCATGAGAATAGCAGTCCTCTTGGAAATGTACCCCCAGGACATTTGTGACTCAACCCACTGCTTGTCCTTATCTTGTTTTGCCCAACTGGTATGCAGCCATAGCTAGTTCATCTCATAGCACACACACATATACATCTTATGAATGGTGGTAGTTTCAGCGAGTACTGCACATGGCCCCAGTGGCTGGTATAACCTGTCCCATATGAATTATCCTAGTTGGTATAAGCAGCGGTATAGCTGGAAAAAAGTACATTTGTAAGCCTGAACCCTTTATGGACTCTTTGGCATCCCTTCCCCCATTGCAGACATGCACATGTTTATTACTCAGACCCTTGTACATACCATCTTGTAGTTCAGGAACTGCATGATAAGGGCAGAAAATACAGCAGCACTTAGTTTTGTAAGCAATAAGAAATGACAGGGAGTAGATTGTCAAGGAATGAACATCCCACCAGGTGTGTTGTGAGGTCTAGGGCACTTTTATCAAAGGCCTTTATCACCTGGGAAGGTGTTTATTCCATGAAGAGATACAACAAAGTTTTCATTTGTCAGTGAATTTCTGGCCAAGTTGCCAAATCCACCTCTGCTGATCGTTTTGCAAAGTTTTCCTGTTTAGTGGTAAATTCATCATTTGTAACTTCACCTTGCTTTCGTTTTGTTTTTTAAGTGCAAATTGTTACAAATGGTGACCCCCCCCCCACTGATCACCTGCCCAGTGTTTCCCTGGTGTCTCGCTGTTCACCCCTCCAATTGCCAGCCCACTGTAAAATACAATTCCATGGTGTCTGGTGGTCCCCCCACTGCCAATTGCTGGCCAAATGTAGAATAAAATTTGTTGCCCCCCACCCTCAACTGATCACTGGCATGATGTAAAATACAATTTCCTGGTGTCCAGTGGTCCCCTCCACTCCCCGTTGATCACTGGCACAATGTAGAATAACATTTCCTGATGTCTTGTGGTCCATACCATGCTGATGACTAGCCAAATGTAATATAAAATTCCCTGCTGTCTAGTGCCCCCCTTTGCCTATCACTGGCCCGATATGAAAGAAATGTACACATACTTCACTGGTGACTAGCGGACCCCCTCCCTATCTCAAATTCCCTGTAATAAAAAAATTGTAGTCCATTCATTTCCTAGTGTCTAGCAGACCCCCCCTCCCTATCCCTGGTTCCCTATAATAAAAACAATATTAGTCCCCATTTCTGGTGTCTAATGGACCCCCACCCCCACCCCTGGCAGGAAGTGCCCCACCACCCTGCTCCCCTCCACCCTGACCCTGAGCCAGTGACTGGCACAGCCCTCCGCTCTCCTCCATGGCTGGCTGCCAACTGAGCTGTCAGTGAATGAGTATGTTTTTGTACAAGCACTCAGTCATTCATTGCCAGCTTGTGCTCATTCATTTGGCTCATTCAGCTCTGTCAGTGGTGCAGACAAGAGTAGAGGGTTGTTCCATTTACCAGCAGGGGTCTGGATGAGGGTGTCCACCAGACCATTCCCCCATCCAACCCCCTTCTGGCAATGAGAACAGCCCTCCACTCTTGTCTGGGCTGCTAACAGAGCTGTCACTGAATGAGCGTGAGCTGGCCTGTCAGTAAATGAGCATGTGGTTGTACAAGTACACACTCATTCATTGACAGCTCAGTCAGTGGCTGGCCTTGGTCAAGAGGGGTGGGCTGTGCCAGTCACCGGTGCAGAATCAGGGTGGGGAAGACTGGGGGGTCACTACCTGCTGGGGTGGGGGGGTCTGCTAGAAACCAGGGAATGGGATCTACTGTTTTTTTTTATTACTGATGATTGGGGATAGGGTGGGAGGGTCTGACAGACACCAGGGAAGGAATGGTCTACCTTTCTTTTTATTACAGGGCATCAAGGATAGTTGAGGGAGTCCATTAGAGACCACAGAATGAAAGGACTACCTTTTTTTATTTTATTAGAGGGGATCGGGGTGCTGGCAGAGTGCTGCTGAGGGTTGAGGTGCTGGACGCCACACCTCACATCATGTCAGCGACCAGGGTTCGGGAAAGAGCCCGGGTCATCGGGGGTCAGCAGGGGAGGGAAGAGATTGAGCATCCGGAGGACTGCTCTCACTTCCTGGGGAGGGCTGGAGTAAAATGCTCGCTCAAGGATCTTGAGGATCAACCTCTGGCAGTGGCTAGAGGTAGCCAACAGTAGCGACGTGGCGTATGCCTGGGAGTGGAGCTGCAGCATTATGTTGCCTTGACAGCCAGGTTTCACAGGGGTTCACACAATATAAAATTCCCACTGATAGGTGATGGCGCCTCCCACCCACAGTCCACACCCCGCCCACCTCTCCTCCAGCCTGGGTTCAACACTATAAGAAGTAGCACCCTGGGCTGGGGCAACCATTTCCTGGAGGAAGACCCGGGAGATGCCTGGTACCAGGGGGAGCGGAGAACCAGTAGGGTCACCCAGGGAGGTAGAGACCATGGACCAGGGATGTTGTTGGAGAAAGCTCTGTGGGGTAAGGAAGGGAGCAAAAATACAATTAGGAAAAAAATTGAGGGGATCAGGGATAGGGAGGTGGGGTCTGCTAGGCACCAGGGAATGAACGACCTACCTTTTTTTAAAATTATTTTTCTTAAAGCAGCTGCTCTAAAACCATGACAGGAGGATAAATAGTCTTTTTACTCTCTAGAAGTCACCCAAGTGGATCCGCTCCAACCTCTCCAGCCTAAAATATTCTAGTAGCAATGGAGATTGTCACTTGTGGACAATGTGGGGCCCTGTTCGGCAGGTTGCTCTTCTGTGGCCTGGGTCAATGTCTGGCTTGCTGAGCTATATCTGACCTTAGAGCCTAGCTGAGCGAAGCATAGGCCACAATACATAAGCTCCAGGTCAAATTGTAAAGCTACAGGCATCCGCTCACCCCACCTCTGACCCAATGGTACACAAAAGTCAGCACCAAGGTAGGATCCAAAAATTGAAAGGGCTGGCAGTTAATCAGGAGGGGAAGGTGAGGCTGCATGGTAAAAGCTAAAACATGCCGGCCCGCGCAGCGGTAATTTCGCTATGACGGGACGACCCGGTTCGGGAATGATCCGGGTCGGAGGGCTGGCCGGGGGGAGTAGGATTGAGCGTCCGCTGGGCAGCTCTCTTTCTCTGGGGGGAGGGTGTGGGGGAGTGATCAGTGCGATGGAGACCCCTGGCGGAGGCCGGGAGTTCCCATGCAAGCCGACGCTTGACAATCATAGGAGGTGGGGCGAATGGTGACATCATGGCACGACCCCGCCTCCCCAGAAAAGTGGAAAATGGAGGAGCTGCCTGCCACCACGAATGATGCTCACTGCGGCCTCGATGTGCTCCCCAGGCCAGGCCCCTGACCTAGTCCCAGTGCCTGCGGCATATGCCAGGGGGTGCTGCAGGCCCCACCGTGGGGGGCAAGCCACGGGGTATCAGGGGCTGTGGCTGATTTGGAGTGCAGGGGCCGGTGGCCCGTGACCGGGTGGCTAGTGAGGCGGCAGGTAGCTCGAGGAGTAAAAAGCAGAATTAAAAAAAAAAAAAAGAACTAAAACATGAACATCCAAAAAAACATGCTTATAAAAAACAGATATGCACCACTGATAACAGAACCAGTCTTTGAGCATTGTGGTGCTTCTAGGGAACAACTCGCGGAGTCAAACATGATCGAAAACTATAAAGAATACAATGGCAACAGGAACAAAAGGAAACTTATCATACTGGGAGATTCCATGATCCGAGGAGTGGAATCCCACATAAATTCAAACAGCGGTACCAGGGTCATTGTCAAGTGTCTCCCTGGTGCATCTGCAAAAAGGGACACAAAACGCATCAAGCAGATTATGTGAAGGGAGGATGGAACAAAACATGTAGTTGTTCACCTAGGGCCAAATGACTTGTCCAATCAATCAGTTGCAGAGACAAAGGAACACATTATACAACTTGCTAACAGAATATCCTCTCTTTCGTCCACACTGGCATTCTCAGAGGTGCTTCCAGTCTGGGGGTGGGGTGGAAGCACTAAGAGGGTCAGATTGGAGGACATACATGAGTTTAACTTATGGCTGAAGGAATGGTGCCAGGAAAATGGCTACTATCTCTTCGACAACTAGCAGTCCTTCTGGGAGAGGCACTTCTTTTGGTACGATGGCCTCCACCTGACAAAGGAAGGGGTGAAGGCACTTGGTCAAACATTTGATGTGTACGCAGTCCATTTAAACTAAAGGCTGGGCAGGTGTTAATGACACTTACCAAGGTGAATAGTAAGAAGGTCACTACCCCCCTGACAGCAGCAAATGATAAAGTAACTACTCCAAAGCATTATGATACCATACAAATTAGCGAAAACTCTCTTGTCAATACCTGCAACAAAACTCTTCGGCAACATTTTTTGTCTGAAACCACAGGTACAGATCCAAGGAGTTCCAGCAGGGATAGAAAGAAGGGGTGCAAACTTTTCCAATAAAATATTTCATCCAAAACCACAGGTGCAGACCAAAAAGCCTCATAAATGTTTCATCTGAAACCACAGCTGCAGACCAAAGGAGATCCATTAAGGGTAGTAAAGAGGTATGGTAAAACAAAAGGAAACTGACCTGTGCTAAGAGTGGGGATAGAATATGGAGAACAGTGGCAATAAATGCCAGAAGGCTAGTAAACAAAATCCCTGACCTCATGGCCATCATGGCTGATGCCAAACTCAACTTAGTGGCTGGGATGGAAACCTGGGTCACAGAGAACCATGGTTGGGACATGGCTATCCTGGGCTACTGCCTGTACAGAAGGAACAGGAAGGGTAAGACAGTGGGTGGGGTAGCATTATATGGCTGGTAGGAAATCAAGGCTAGAGAGATTCAGGAGATCCTGGAAATGTCAGAAGCACAATGGGTAACAGCTGAGACAGGATTGGGGCAGCCATTAGGATAGGAGTAATCTAAGAGGCCCTAGTCACAAGGGGATATTGGGGACAAGGAAATGATGGAGACATTACACAAAATGACAGACAATGGCGAGACAATAATAGGGGATTTTAACTTGCCAGACATAAACTGGAAAGATTGTACTGCACCTTCATTAAGAGGAAGAGACTTTGTAATGGCCCTGCTGGTTGCAGGGCTGAGGCAGCTTGTAGAAAGTCCTACCAGAGGTGAAGCTATCCTGGACTTAGTTTCAACTAACAGCAACAGGATAAAGGAGGTAGAGGTGGGGTGCCACTTAGGAAATAGTGACCACAGCAAGTTGGGATTTAAAACAAACATTAGTGAAGACATTAGTCATTCCATGATTAAAGTTTTACATTTCAGAAAAGCAGACTTTCAGAAGATAAGAGATAGCCTGGCAAAGAGTCTTAGATACAGGGAAGAGAAAGGAGTAGGCAATATGTGGGAGTATCCCAAAGGAGCTATCACAGAGGTAACTGAACAATGCATCAGAAGGGTGAGCAAGGCAAACAAGAAGAGGAAACCTCTCTTGTTCTCCAGGGAGGTTGCTGCAATAGTAAGGGAGAAAAAGAAGGTGTACACAAAGTTTAGGGTGTCGATGAAAGATGAGCATAAGGAAACTTAAAAAGCAGCACAGAGGGAAGCTGGTAAGGCAATAAGGAAGGCTAAAGCCCTGACTGAACTGAGGATTGTGCAGTGGGTAAAAAAGGGAGATAAAGCCTTATTTAGATACATAAGGGAAAAGAGGAAAACCATGGAGGAGATAGTTAGACTAGCAGATACTGGAAGGAAACTGGTAGAAAAAGATTGCAAGAAAGCAGAAATCTTAAACCAGTACTTCTTTTCTGTGTTCACTAAAGAGAACACAGGGGATGGGCCAAGCTTGCATAGCAGCAACACCCTGGGACCGGGGGTTGACACATGCCTCTTCACAGAGGCTCAAGTCTTGGAAGCTTTAAATAAACTAAAGGTGGACAACACCATGGGACTGGATGGGATTCACCCTGGAGTTCTCAGGGAGTTGGGGAGTGTACTAGCAGCAACCCTAGAAAAAATATTCACCAAATCACTAGAAAATGGGACCATGCCAGAGGAATAGAAAAAGGCAACAGTGGTCCTGCTCCACAAAGCAGGGAGCAGGGAGGAGACTGGGAATTACTGTCCAGTAAGCCTCACGTCGGTGGTAGGGAAGTTGATGGAGACACTACTCAAACAGAGAATCATAGCGTATCTGGAATCCAGTGGGCAGCAAGACCTAAAACAGCATGGGTTCATGGCAGGTAGGGCTTGCCAAACTAACCTGGTTGACTTTTTCAATTGTGCTACAAAGAGAGTAGATCAGGGAGTGGTGGTAGATGTCGTCTATCTGGACCTTACCAAAGCCTTTGACTCTGTTCCACACAGAAGGCTGGTAAGGAAGCTGGACCACATATGGGTGAGCAGGGAGGTGGTTAAATAGATGAGTAGATGGCAGAGAGGAAGAACACAGAGGGCTCTGATAAATAGGGCATTTTCAGCTGAGATGGAGGTGACTACTGGGTTACCACAGGGTTTGGTACTGGGTCCCCTGCTCTTGTATGTGTTCATAACAGATATTGCAAATGGACTGGAAGGTAAAGTCTGTCTATTTGCTGATGACACCAAGATTTACAAAAGAGTGGGCTCCCCTGAGGGTGTGATGTGTATGACTTCAGACTTGAAGAAACTGGAGAAGTTGTCAGAAACATGGCAGCAGAATTTCAACACCAAAAAGTGCAAAGTCATGCACTTAGGGAGAAACAATCTCAATTAGATGATTACTACCTGGGAAGAGAGAAGCTAGCCTCCACCAGCCAGGAGAGGGATCTAGGGGTCATCAGAAGACTTGAAAGTGGGTAAACAGTGTGAAAAGGTGTCACTAAAGGCAAGTGGCATGCTGGGCTGCATTGGGAGAGGAATCATGACTCACAGGAGGGAGGTAGTGTTGCCACTCTGCAGGGCACTGGTACTCCCCCACTTGGAGTACTGCATACAGTACTGGAGACCGCACCTCAAAAGGGACATAGACAGAAATGAGACGGTGCAGAGGAGGGTCACAAAAATCATTCAGGGACTGCACCATATGGCATACAAGGACAGCTTGAGGGAACTCATCATGTACTCCCCGGAACAGAGACAGGAGACTGTTAAATATATGAGGGTATAGATAAGGTTAACATTCAGGAGCTTTTCAAATTGAAAGACAGTGGGAGAATGAGAGAGCATGACATGAGGCTGAAGGAAGCGAGGTTCAGGAGTATTACAAGGAAGTTCTTCTTTGTAGAGAGGGTGGTGGACCCATGGAATAGCCTACCCAAGGAGGTAGTGGGGCCAAAATGGTATGCGAGTTCAAGAATGCATGGGATAGACATAACGGTGGCATACAGAAAGGCAAAGGAGGGGAAGGGGACTAGCACCGAGTAGGTTCTTGGCAGACTAGATGGACCTTGCGGTCCCCTTTTGCCATCACTTTCTATGTTTCCATTATAGGGGATCAGGGATAGGGAGTGTGGTCCACTAGACACCAGGGCATGAACGGACTACGTTTTTTTAAATTACAGGGGATCGGGGGTGGGAAGGAAGTCCGCTAAGCACCAAGGAAGGATGTATGCATTTCTTTCCAATCAGGCCAGCGATCCACAGGAAGGGAGACAACTAGACACCAGGGAATTGTATTTATGCCAGGCCAGCAATCTGTGTGTGTGGCAGGTGACCACTAGACACAGGGACAGTTTTAGGTAGTTGAGCAACTTCTACTGTACCAGAGTTCAAACTCCACATTTCGCTGAGTATATTTTTTTGGTGAATTTGGGCTTTGCAGCATGGATTATCTCCACAAAATGAGGAAAATCCATGAATTGATCACGTAGGAGAGTTTTCCAACTTTGCCCATCTCTAAAAGACCGATCCATAATGCCATATTGCCAGTGTCAGGAGGCCCCACCTGGTTACCAAGGAATTCTTCCCTACACTTCAATCACTGAAAATACTTTTGTTACTTAGAAGAGTACTACATCATCATATCTTGTAATTGTTATTTGTTTCCTTGTCAGCAGAAAACTCTTTTCATGTGGCTGTTGAGGATATATGTGTTTGCATTAATTTCTTTTAATTGTTCATGCCACCTCCTGTAACTAGCAAGAGGGTTTTTACTTTCTGGCTGTTAAAATCTCATTATTCCTGAGAGCTGCATTAACATATAAGAACATGATGCCACATCACCCTTTTATACTATGTATCTCTCTGCTGAAAGAACACATAAAATGAAAAAACCCTCTCTAGAAACACACAGACTGACCGCAATTTAAAAAAAAAATGCATTACATCTGAAACAGTCTGCAAAGCTAATTGAAGGTAAATGTGATATGTCACACCTTTCTGTAACTTTTGTTGAATTCTAAAAAAGCAGACAGGTATGCTGTAGAGTCTAAAAGGTGCTAACATATCATGTTTACACATGCTAATGCAGGTCTCAGGGACAATGAGATTTCAACAATCAGGAAATAAAGGCCCCCAGGATAGTTACAGGGACTGTTATGAACAGTGAGAATAAACTAAGGCAAACTCATATATACCCAGCAGCTACATGAAAAGAGTTTTTATTTATTTTATTTCTTTTTTGTTGCCCGGGTAAGTGCACTAGACAAATCCTGCCTATTTTCAGGCACGACCCGGGGAAGGGGGATACAGATGAATGCCAACTGACCTTAAACCAGATTAAGCTGTTGGTGGTATTTTTAGTGAATGAGGGAAATTTGGCCAGGACACCGGGGACATTCCCCTACTCTTTTCAATAAGTGCCATGGGATCTTTAACATCCACCTGAACTACCACCAATCTAGGTAGATGGGACCTCGGTATAACGTCTCATCTGAAAGACGGCAACTCAGAAGTGCAGCACCCCTCTCATGTTGCACTACAGTGTCAGTACTGGGATATTAACCCAAGTGCCAGATGTGGGAACTGAACCCACAGCCCTCTGATCTCCCGGCCTCAGAGGCAAGTGTGCTACCTACTGAGCCACTGACACTGTCAGTTGACAAGGAAACAAACAACATTTACAAGCTATGTGGCTGTAGTACTCCTTTAAATATTTTCTAAATCAACAGTATTTCTGATCACTGTAAGTTATTATAGACATCATAAATGGGGCCAGTATGCCAAACTGAAGTGTAATGCTTTTGTCTCTTGTCCAGTCCGTATGCCAAACCACACTGTACGATGATCGCTTGTACCCAATGGGCAACTCACTGTGACATCCATAATGCTGTCCCTGTTTGTAAGTGCCAGATCCAGCACTGCCCTGTCTCTTGTGGGTTCTGTAACCAGTTGCCTAAGAAATCCCCATTGCAGGGAGTCTAGGATGGCTCTGCTTCTAGCTGTAACTGCTGCTGCAATGCCCCAGTCTACATCTAGCAGATTAAAGTTCCCCATACTCAGTTTGTCCCCTTTCCTTGCCATTCCGACAGTGGCCTCCCCCAAAGCTCCATCTTACTTGTCCCCCATGTTGGCGGTCTGTACACCACTTTCATGTGGATATAGGTCCTAGACCCATTCTCTAAGTCAATCCAAAGAACCACTACCCCTTCCTTTCCTCCATTGTGTCCTTCTAACTTATACTGTCCGTCAACTATAAAACAACCCCCACTTTCCTCCCTGTCCTATTATTTCCAAACGTGGTGAAACCCAGCTGTGGTTGTCAGTGCACCATGATTCCATTATGGCCACCAGATCCAGGTCCACTTTGCAATGGTTGCCTCAAGGTCAAAGATTTTATTTCCTAGGCTTCTTGCATTGTCACACATGGCTCTTCAATCCATTTGTCCCTTCATGCCCCTATGTTACCCTTCCTTCCTGAGTCCATTCTTTTATACTAGGATGTTATACTAGGAAATACAGACATACAGAAGGCCAAGGCCCATACAGGTATGTCTCCCACCAAGCTGGTATCTTCCATAATTATCATAACAATAGTGAATCCAGTTTATGTTTGAAAATAACATGATCATTGTTTTCAACTAATGAACTAGGAAGTGAATTCCACATCAGAATTATTCTTTGTGTATAATAAAATCTCCTTTTATTAGTTTTTGGATATGTAAGAGATAGCTGATATTTATGACTTATTAAGTTACAGTTGTGTTTATTATAAGACGTATTTAATTGTGTAAGTAACTCTTCATCCTTGTGTATTTTATACATAAAAAGGACGTCCCCTCTTTTTCTTCTCTTCTCCAGGGAATACATCTCCAGCCCTTCCAGTCTTCTATTATAACTCATACTGGATATATCACCCACCAATTTAGTAACTCTCCGCTGGACCCCCTCTATCCTATTTATATCCCTTCTGAAGTATGGGTTCCAAAGAGGGGAACAGTAGTCCAGATGTGACCTTACATAGGCCCTGTATAATGGCATAATGCATTTTTTATCTCTAGAGGCAAAGCTTCTTTTTATGCAACCTATTAGCCTGTTAGTTTTATTTATGATATTGTTGTAGTGAGCTTGAAATGAAAAATCAGAATCTACTGTTACGCCTAAATCTTTCTGCTGTGTTACAGACCTTATTACTTGCCCCTTTAATGTGTATTCATAATGCAAATTGTTTTTCCCAAAATGCATAACAACACACTTGTCAGTACTGAAAGTCATTTGATTTTTTCAGCCCATGTTTCAATTTTTTTCAAGTCATTGACAAGTTTTTGATAATCTGTTAAAGTGTCAACATGTGCTGTTAATTTGGTATCTTCAGCAAATGTTATAGCAAAGCTGTTTAAGTTGGATGTCATGTCTGATATGAATATATCAAAAATAATTGGTCCCAGAACTGATCCCTGAGGAACCCAACTCATTACGTCCCTCATACTAGATATATGTCCTCTTACACGTACGCATTGGGTACGATTGTTTAACCACTCTTCTACCCAGTTTATAATTTGGTTTTCAATTCTGAGCTTTCTCATTTTCTCTATCAAGAGTCCATGTGGCACTTTGTCAAATGCCTTACAGAGATCAAGAAATATTACATCCAAGGCTTTGTTGTTTTCCATGCTATCACTTATATATTCATAAAATTCCATATTACCTGATAAACAGGACCTATTTTTGCGGAAACCGTGTTGTGATTTATCCTCTAATCCCTTATCCCATAAATCACTTTCTATCCTTGTTTTTAATATTGATTCAAAGATTTTACCAACTATACTAGTTAGACTAGTAGGTCTATAGTTTTGAATGTCTGATCGGTTTCCCTTTTTGAAAATAGGTGTTACAATTACTGTCTTCCAATCACTTTGGACATCACCAGTATTCAATGACATGTTAAAAAGTTTATACAGAGGGTTTACTAGACACTCTTTGATTTCTTTCAATAGCCTTGCATGTAACCCATCTGGTCCAGGTGATTTGTTTATATTTAGTTTATTTAAATTAGCCATTATCTCTTCTTTAGTTATCTCATTTACTGCTTCCTTTTTTATTGTAATATTGGCTTGTTGATTTGGAACTTTTGACTTAGTGTTAAAAACTGAACAAAAATAATTATTTAGTTCTTCTGTGCTGTCCTGAAGCATTATTTCTTTATTGTCTATGATTAGTGGACCTATTGTTTGTTTTATTTTATTTATATAAGAATAGAAACTTTTCCCACCATCTTTCATATAGGCTAGGTTTGTTTCAAACTTTTTTTTCCAATTTTAATTTTGGTTTTACATTTTTTTAATGAGGTCTTATATTTCCAAATATTATAATCACTTCCATCTCTTTTCATGACTTTATAAAATCTCTGTTTTTGTTTAATTAACTTTATAATAGCTGGGGTTATCCATGGTGGAATTTTACGTCTTTTATTATACACGGTTCGATTTGGGATGTATTTACTTTCTAACCCTAACATTTTGTTTTTCTTTCTAATCCATAAAGCATTACATGATTTGGATTTTTTATCCCATTTCCAGTTTAATAAATCTTGTTTTAATTTTACAAAGTTTGCTCTATTGTAATTTTTAACAATTGTTTTGCCTACTACTGGTTTTAAATATGTAGAATTACAAAAAGTAACTATCATATGATCACTATATATTAGTGGTGGTTTAATCATTATATTATTTATTTTATCAGGCATGTCTGTTAAAACTAAATCCAGTATGTGATTATTTCGAGTGGGTTTATGTATTACTCGATATAGTCCATTTGTTATGCATGTATCCAAGAACAAATTTTCATTATTGTTGCTACCTATATATCCTTTCCAGTTTTTCCCTGGAAAAGTAAAGTCCCCCATTAATGTTGTTTCATTATAATTTGACTTTTCATTTATGCTTTTTATTATTTCTTGATTTATTATGGAATTTGAATCTGGTGGCCTATAACATAGACCAATGAGCAATTTAGGTAAAATGTCTCTCAATAGTTCAACCCATATAATTTCACATGTTGTACTGTCCGTTGATTCCATAATTTGTTTTGATTTTATATCCTCTTTTACAAATAATGCCACACCTTCCCCTTTTTTGTTTATTCTGTTTCTATAATATGTTGTGTATCCCAGTATACTATTACACCATTCAGAGTTTTCGTTCCACCATGTTTCAGTTATTGCTGCTATCTCTATTTTTTCGTTATTTAAAATAAATTGAAATTCAGACATTTTTGCACCATGTGGACTCCTTGCATTTGTTAATAAGAAGTTTAAACCTGATTTCCTTGTGTGTGTATTTCCTTTCTTTTACACGTTTGGATGTATTCAAATTTGGTTTCACAATTTTGTTATTTAACAAGTGTTCCCTGCTCCCCATTTTTATTAGTTTTTTGGTATGTTAATTGCATTGTAGATATTACACCCCAATAGTCTTGAACCATGTCTATTTAAATGTAGTCCATCATATCCATATAATCCATTTTTGTTTTCAGATTTCTCCTAGGTTTTAATACAGGTGATGTTATTTATCAGGCACCACCTACGTAGCCAGTTATTGAAAGATTTAATATTTCTCATTCTGTAGTAACTTGCCCTTAGTACTGGTATAATTTCAGAAATTATTGGAGTTGCATTTTGATCCTGAATGCATTTGATGGCTTTTTTCATGTCCGTAATAATTTCTTCTACTTCCTGCTTCCCAAAGTTGTTTGTCCCAACATGTAATACTACAGTTTTGGGACCACTCACATTTTTCAATGCTCCTGGAATCAGATTTGTAATGTCTTTTATTAATGACCCACTGTAATTACAACTAGTGACATTTTCTTTTTCCCCCTTGTTGTATATCTTTCCGTAAATTTTATTATCGAATCTCCCAATATGAATATCTGTTCTGGTATCTCCTGTTCCTGATTTAATTCCATTTGGGTTTCTAGTAATGTGAGGTTTTCCAATGGAGCTATGATTTCTGTTATAGGGATACTAGGAGAAACCGTTTCAGTAGAATCTAGTGTTGTCATCAGGTGAGAGGGAGTTGCCAAAGGAGTGTTTATTGGTGACTTATGACCAAGATTTGTTTCAGCTTGATATTCAGGTTCTGAAAGACTCTCTGAAATGACTAAAATGTCAGTGTTTGGTGCCCCCTCAATAGGTTTTTGTACCATTGATGATTTCTGTGATAAGGGAAAATCTACATTACTCATATTAACGATTTATGATTTATTAAATCATTTGATGGTGTGTTGTCCCTGCCAGTTATCAAACTCAATGGGTCAAAGCTATTTAACAATGGTAGTATAAAACATTCAGCTTTCCTGCCTTTCTTTTTTTTAATGGTCTTTTAATTTGAACTTCACACCATTCGTTATCTAGATTGTCCTGAATATCCTTTTTCCTTGGTCTTTTTTAGATAGCATGTTATTTAAGCATTTATTAAATGGTGTTGGAGAAGTTATGTTATTTTGGGCCATTTGATTGCTTGGCTCCATGTTTTTAGATTCCTGTTCATTACCATATTTTATAATAGTTATTTCAGACTCACTAGATATTTTTTCATTACATTCTTCATTTACCATTTTGACAATTAGTTTCTGTTGACTGATTTCCAAGGCCTTCAATCTTGTACTAAACAATGAGAGTTCAATACTCATTTCTGTGTTCTGTTTACACTTTAGGCAGATAAATGGTAAGTCAAGTATTGGTATTTCCAAGAACAAATACATGTTGTATTCACTACACTGTGTCCCTGCATTGCCTCTAAATGTTATTGTTTGATCCATTATTGCACACACTAATTTTCTAATATAATGAGACAGGTTTACCTCAGATTTACTTACGAGATTAATCAAGTTGTAACACTGTGTCACACTGCAGAACACACAGGTCTAATAGATCAGAATAACATAATAATGCTTTTAATAAATGCTCAAATGCTCAACGCTTAACACGCGCAACACACGCTGACCACCTCACTAAGGACTACAACTCCCACTTTTCCTGGTCTAGATGTCAATCTTTAGAAACAGGGCTCCAGTAAAACAAAGATTTTAACAAATAAAAGATTCTCTTTTAGTGCAAGGTATATCGTGGGCAGACAGGGTATATTAAGCAACAAAGTAAGTGTATTTAAGTTCGCCCACTCACAGCAGGTGCACTTAAGATGTGTTTTGTGACCTGGAAGTGGCTCCTGGGGTCACCACTTACTCACAATTCAGAAATCGCTTTTTAATTGAAAAAAAAGTACCCCACAAGTACAATCAGTATCCTTAAATGCACACCCAAAGTCCCAATGCACAAGGTATATTTTAAAACATTTGGGAGTGTAGTTAGCTGACCACCTCGCTAAGGACTAGAACTCCCACTCTTCCTGGTCTAGATGTCAGCCTTTAGACACAGGGCTCCAGTAAAACAAAGATTTTAACAAATAAAAAAATAAAAATAAATGTCAAGGCATTCCAGGCAGTTTCTGTTGTAAAATATATCTATACTTTAAAATATCAAAACAGAACAATAAATACAGAACAAATATCCCAAACACATATAATCTTAAAAACAAAAAAGGTTTTTAAAGTACAAACTAAGCTCTCTTATCCACATACTACTTATCTTCTACACTGCTGATGTTGTCCTTCTGTCAGTCAGAAATAAAATAAAATGTGTCTCTCTAAGGCTTGCTCAGTTGGATAAAAGCAGTCCTGAGCCGGCCTCCTCTCTGCGGTCATTAGACTCCACCTTGGAGTATTAAAAGTTATATTTTACAGCACAGGATGTCCCAACAAGATTTAAAAAAAAATGATAAGTGACATACTCAATTTTCTCTCCTCAGGTTAACTGGTCAGAACTGGTTTTTGTTCTGGCACACACACACACACACACACACACACACCCACACATAAACTGTTTCTGTGATATCCTTCCAAAGCATCCTGGAAAAGTGTATTGGACCTTCCAAATTTGTCTGGATCCTTGTTATCTACACATCAAAGGTCTTTGTGATGTAATTCAAGGGCTCCCTGAGACACCCCTCCCAACACAGGTTCTTCCTGGCAACTATTGCAAGTCAAAGGATCTCCCTGAGGGCATTATAAAGTGGATGCTCTGGTTTCTGCCTTCAAAGAAAATTTTAACAAAGAAATTGCATTTTAAATAGCTGCAGATGTAGCTGCAGTATATCCTGTTCTTTGAACTTATCCCTGGTATTTTTTTTGGATGTGTCAGTTCAGCAAGACTGTGGATCTTCAGACTGCCCTTTCCTTACATAAATTATATGTAATACTAAAAAAAAATTGATACATGGATCAGAATCAGTGGTCCGAGTGTGACAATTCCTCCCCACCTTGACTGAATTTGGGGGATCTATCCCCTACATGGGATGAGCTTCCCAAATCAGTTCATTTCTCATACACACAAGACAAACCATCTGAGTTCTGATTCTTGGCTCCAGACCTATGTACAATTTTCAAATCATACCCTTGTAAAGCAAGTCTCCATCTGAGCAGTCTGCCATTGTTTTTCCCCAGCTGCGTCAGCCAAACCAGGGGGTTGTGGTCAGTCTGCACCACAAAAGGCTGTCCATACAAGTATGGCTCCAACTTCTTTAGGGCCCACGCTATGGCAAGACACTCCTTTTCCACAGTGGAGTACGTTTGCTCCCTGGGAAGCAGTTTTTTTTACTCAGGTAGGCAATGGGGTGGTCCCTCCCTTCGCTGGATGTCTGGCTTAGTACTGCCCCAATACCCATGTCTGAGGTGTCCGTCTGGACTTGTCAAAACAGGAGCATTGCACATTGTCTCCTTCAGTTTGGTAAAGGCTTCCTCACAGGCTGGGCCCCAGGTGATTTTCCTTGGCATTTTTTTCTTTGTCAGGTCAGTTAGTGGAGCAGCCAGGGCACTGTAATTAGGAATAAACTTTCTGTAGTACCCTGCTGTCCCTAGAAAGCTCCTGACCTGCATCTGGGTTTCTGCTCTGGGCCATGCCTGGATCACCTCTATCTTTATTTGGCCAGGACGGAGCAGTCCTTGGCCTACCACGTGCCCGAGGCATGCCACTTCTCCCATGGCCACCAGGCACTTCTCAGCTTTGACAGTGAGCCTGGCTCTCTGTATTCTGCCCAGCACTTCCCTAAGGTGTGAAAGGTGTTCCTCCCAGCTGGTACTGAAGATGGCAATGTCATCCAGGTACTCCACGGAGTACTCCTCAGCACCATTTAACAGGATGTTCTTCATTCCAAAAGGCATTACTTTGAACTCAAATAAGCCTATCAGAGTGATGAAGGCTGACCTGTCCGTAGCTGTGTCTGTCAACTCTATCTGCCAATACCCCCTTGTCAGGTCAATGGTTGTAAGGTAGGTTGCCCCTCCCAACTTGTCCAGGAGTTTATCCGTCTGGGGCTTCGAGTAGGTGTCTGATGTCATGACTGCATTCAGTCCATGATAGTCCAGACAGAAACGGGTTGAGCCATCTGGCTTGGGTACAAGGACTATGGGTGAGGCCCAGGGACTGCAGAATCTCTGTATTACCCCTAAATCCAGCATCTCCTCCACTTCCCTCCTAATGTCATTTTGGACAGCCTCTGACACCCGATATGCTGTCCGACGTATGGGCGTCTGTGTCCCTGTCTCCACACTGTGTGTTGCTAAGGTAGTTAGTCCAGGTTTGGCACTAAACAAGGGGGGAAGTCTTCTAAAAACTCCCTCACTTTCTGGTTCTGGTCTGGGCTCAGCTGGGGAGACAATTTTACTGCCTCCTCAGATGATTCTCAGTTACTTTCCTCCAGCAAGTCCAGAAGGGGGTCTCCTTCGTCCGTCCCCTCCCCATTACTACACACTACGAACACCATGTCAGCCCTATTTGCATATGGTTTCATCATGTTGACATGGTACATCTTTTCTGTCTGTCTACAGTCAGGTAACTCCATAATGTAGTTTATGTCATTTACCTTCCTAACCACTTTGTATGGTCCTGCCCACTCAGCTTGCAGTGCAGCCTTCTGGACCGGAATAAGGACCATGACTTCCTGACCAATCATGTACGAGTGAGCTCTGGCTCTGCGGTCATACCATACTTTTTGTTTCTGTTGGGCAGTTGCCAGGTTGCTCTGGACTGTCCCCATAAGCTCCTTCAGCCTTTCCCTAAACTGTAGGACGTAATCCACAATGAGAGTTTCCTGGGTGGCATGCTTGCCTTCTCAGTCCTCCCAGAACAAGTCTAGAGGACCACATACCTGGCATCCATACAAGAGCTCGAAGGGGGAGAATCTTGTCTACTCTTGGGACACCTCCCTGTATGCGAACAATAGGTGGGGAAGGTATTTCTCCCAGTCCCTCCCATGCTGTTCAGCAAACACCTGGAGCATTGACTTTAGGGTACCACTGAATAGTTCCTCAAGTCCATTAGCTTGTGGGTGATACAGTGTCATGCATCTCTGCACCACCCCACACTTCTTCCATAAACATTTCATTAGGTCCGACATAAAGGAACCCCCTCGATTGGTGATTACCTCCTGCAGAAACCCAATACGGGAGAAAATTCCAAGGTATTGGCCACTTTGTCTGTCCTCAGTGAGGATAGGGCAACTGCCTTGGGGTACCAGGTGTATAATCCACCACAGTCAGGATGAACCTTTTCCCTGAGGAGCTGGGGGTATTCAAAGGCCCCACAATATCCATTCCCACCCTCTGGAATAGCTCCACCACTACGGGCAATGGAATCAGGGTCACCTGGGTTTTCCTGCCTGCCTTCTCTATTTTTTGGCACCGGTGACAAGGCCTGCAATACTCCTTCACCTTCTGGGTGAAGTTAGACCAGTAGAAATTCTGGGCCAATCGCTGCATTGTGCGCATGATTCCCAGATGACTAGACAAGGGAATATCATTGGCAACCTTGAGCAACTGCTCACGATATCCCGGGGGAACGACAAGCTGCCTGCCTAGCATCCCTCCCTTGGTCTGTACTGCCTGGCTATATATAAGTCCATCTTTCCAATAAACCTTATGTCTGCCTTCACCTCCCTGTGCACTGTCTGAGTCTGCCCAAGCCCTCAGCTTCTCTAAACTAAGGTCACTCCTCTGAGCAGCTGCAAACCCCTCACACCTTTCCAAGGCATGGGACAGGTCTCCTTCAGTCACTAAACTAGGGACCCTAGCACTAGCGTTAGGGTCCTCAGGATCACTGTCAATCCCAACCCTCTGACAAGAGGTCACCCCTCCCTCTTTGGAGTAACCCTCTGTAGCTATGTGGTTACTTGCTACTGGGGGAAATGTCTACCCTATTTTTATCAATCTCCCCCTCTGGAGACACAGGCTGGGAAACCAGCCTCTCAGTATCTTCCCCAATGGCTTCGGGGGATCTCAGAGAACTACAATTTTCCCTGACTGCTTGGCTACGGGTAACTTCACATACAATCCCCTGCTGGAGATTGTTACCCAGGATTACATCCACTGCTAATGTGTTGGCTACAGCTACCTGTTGCACAGTTCCCCCATTTCACCCCGGTCAAGGAGAACACTAGCGAGTGGCAATGTTTTCTCTTCACCAGTAAACCCTTGTACAGTTACATATTTATTGGGTATAAGCTGACCAGGCTGTACCAGATCCCCCTTTACCAATGTCAGGGATGCCCCTGTATCCCTTAACCCCTGTGTCTGTATGCCATTTACCATGACTGGGTGCATGTGTTCCCTCATGTTCACTGGCATGCTTCCAGGGACACACAAACAACCCACTTCCTTTCTGGTACTACTTTGCATATTATTGCTTGCCCTTCTTGGACACTGTCTGGCAATGTGCCCAGCTTCTTTACATAACCAACAAACATTTCTTACTTCAGAGAAATCTTTTCTTTGAAACCTGGGGCTAACTGGTTTCAGTGGAGGCAATGAGGGTTTTAGCTGCCCTGAAGGTACGCTTTTCCCTTTCTGCGCTGCCACACTCACCCCATTCACTGTCAGAGCAGGTCTGCTTTTGGCATAGCTGTCCAAGAGTTCAGCAGTCTCTTACACTGTTTTTGGATCTCTGTCCTCTAGCCAGGTTTTAACTCTGCTGGGCATGCCCAATAAAACTGTTCAAACAAAATCACTTTTTCAATTTTATCAACAGAGGCTGCCTCAATTCCTTCCCAGCAATGTTTTAAAAACTGACGTTGTTTCATGGCTAGCTTCTTATAGCTCATATGAGGGCTTCTCCTGAGCTTACAGAATTTAGCTCTGTATGATTCAGCAGTTAATTCAAACTTTTTTAATAGTGCATCTTTTAACTTGCTGTAATCGTCACTGTCTTCATTGTTCATTTGACCCACTGCATCCGAGCTTTTCCAGTAAGTAGCAAGGATAGCTGGAAGCTCCAGGACTCTCTAGGAATTTTAACCTGAATACAAGCTTTTTCAAAAGAATTTAAAAAGGTGTCCATGTCCTCTCCTTAAATTCAGCTATTCATTTGGAGTTAAATTTGTAATGCAGTCCTGCATTCCCAGTTAAACCCAAGCTACTTACCTCCCCTGGCGCCGCTGGTTAGAATCGTAGCTTCACCAGTTCATGTTGCCACTAGTGTTCCTCTCTCTTTTCCTCTGCAGCTCGCTGTTCTCGCTCTGCCTCTCATCTCTCTCGCTCTCTCTTCTCCTCTGCAGCTCACTGGCGCTCACGCTTCTCACAGTCTACCTCTTGCTGTTCCCTTTCTCTCCTCTCCTAGGACTCCAGCTCCATCCTGCGCAACTCAAGTTGCAACCTGAGAACTTCTGGATTCAGGATACTTGTGACTTGTCCCTACTGCTGAGGCCCTTCACTGACAGTGGCCCTGCTATCCGCCTTATCGGCTCAGGACCCCTCACTGGCCGCTTGCCCTTCCACACTTGAGGTTTGGTCCTTTTCAGTCATGGTCTGTGACTTACTGCTCTGGGTATCTATTACCATCAGGGCCTCTATGAGGTTCTACTTACTGGCTTTCACCCCAAATGGGAATCCCCTGCCACCGCACAACTGCTTAAAGAAATCTACAGTGTGCCTGCTGTAGTCAGAAGCCATTTTCTTCTTCCCTCACTACTAATACTATTCTGATTGGTACTTCAGAAAAAAAAATAAAATGGGTGGGAACTTAACTATAAGTCAGGGGATATGGTTCTGTTTCCTTTTGAAATAAAACACTGCCTTTCTTTTTTTTTTCAAGTGAGTTAAACGGTCTCAAGCTGACACACTGAACAATGAAGCTTTTATCACCAAATGTTTTATGCCACTGCTACGAACCAATCTGTCACAAACTCATTCAGCCAGTCAGCCCTTTACTCCCAAAGTGCCAACCTCTGAGCATATGATTTGTGGACAGTGAACAGAACAAGGTAACCCTCTTGTCTGTTTTGTGGGTTCAATTCACCTTAGTCTCAAGCACTGGAGGGATTCAAACTGATAACCTCTTGTTAGCATACCCAATTATTAGGTTCGGATAAATCTGTCTTCAGGGGGCCAGATATCTTTGCCTATGGGCACCCAGTCAGGTCTTTCAAATGAACCCTTAGAACTCTATGCACGACTTTAGAGAACTCTATCCATTTCCCAGTTTGGTATATCAATAAGCCCATACACAGTGTTAAATGTAACCTTTTAAAAGCTCCACTTAAATAAAAAGAAATGTCAAGGTACTCCAGGCAGTTTCCGTTGTAAAATATATCTTTACTTTAAAATATCAAAACAGAACAATAAATACAGAACAAATATCCCAAACACATACAATATTAAAAACAAAACAGGTTTTTAAAGTACAAACTAAGCTCTCTTATCCATGTAATACTTATCTCCTACAGTGCTGATGTTGTCCTTCTTCTCTCAGTCAGAAATAAAATAAAATGTGTCTCTCTAAGGCTTGCTCAGTTGGATAAAAGCAGTCCTGAGCCGGCCTCCTCTCTGCGGTCATTAGACTCTGCCTTGGAGTATTAAAAGTTATATTTTACAGCACAGGATGTCCCAACAAGATTTTAAAAAAATGATAAGTGACATACTCAATTTTCTCTCCTCAGGTTAACTGGTCAGAACTGGGTTTTTGTTCTGCCACACACACACACACACACACACATAAACAGTTTCTGTGATGTCCATCCCAAGCATCCTGGAAATGTGTTCTGGGCCTTCCAAATTCATCTGGATCCTTCTTATCTACACATCAAAGGTCTTTCTGATGTAATTCAAGGGCTCCCTGAGAAACCCCTCCCATCACATATTCTTCCTGGCAACTATTGCAAGTCAAAGGATCTCCCTGAGGGCATTATAAAGTGGATGCTTTGGTTTCTGCCTTCAATGAAAATTTTAACAAAGAAATTGCATTTTAAATGCTGCAGATTTAGTTATGTCCTGTCCTTTTAACTTATCCCTGTTTTTTTTTTTGGATGTGTCAGTTCAGCAAGACTGTGGGTCTTCAGACTGCCCTTTCCTTACATAAATTATATGTAATACAAAAAAAATTGATACATGGATCAGAATTAGTGGTCCAAGTGTGACACTGTCCTCTCTTTTTTAATCTCCCTCTGTTCACCCTCCTTAATTCTTATGTCAGTCTTAGAACTAAGTACTTCCCAACCTGTCAACTGTATTGCCCCTAGGCTCCTCTACATCAGTGGAATTTATTTCCCCTGGGTTTCTTCTTTCTGATGCTCCATTTTCTGAGGGGGCATTCACTGCCTCTTTCTGTATTTCTACCTTCCACCTTGACTAGTTTAAATGCCTGTCAAAGTAGCATTTATAGTTCCGACGAGGAATGCTGTTCCATTCCTGGATGGATGGAGGCCCTCTACTTTGTAGAGGCATTTAGTCTCCCAAATAGGACCCCAGTCCCTAATGTAGCCAAACCCCTCTTCTCTGCACCATGTCCTTAATACTGTAAGTCATTGAAGACCCTGATGTGATGTTTCCTCTCATCCCCCCAGCTGTACACAGTTAGCACCTCATTGAAGGTCAGCATGCAAGCTACTTGCTTCAGGCCCCTATCTAGCTCCCTAAACCTATCCTGCACCACCTCTGCTGCATCCTTTGCCAGGTCATTATTCCCTAGATGGACTGTGGCATCCATCTCCTTCTCCATCTCCTCCTGCCCCACTGCTCTAGTGATCCTAAAGAACATCTTCATTCCTCTGTGCTGATGTGCCAGGTAGACACTTCACCTCCCTCTTTTCCTTGATGAAGATGGAGAGGGTTACTACCTGACACTAGGGAATAATATATATGGCACAGAAGGGAGAGGGGCACCACTGGATGCCATGGAATACTTATCATGAGTCAGGGTGAGTGGGGGTAGTACCACTGAACACCAGGGAATAATTAACATGGGGCAGATGGTGTGGTGTGTAAAAAAAAAAAAGAAGAATCAAAATCTCAAGGCAGAGTGCTAGTTTATTAAGTGCCAACAAAGCTGAACAGCACAGCTTATCCCTAATGCTTCAGGTCTTCAACAGATTGGTGGGGAAACAACAGAGAGGGCACGTGATGGATTTCCTGCAGAAAATCACAGACTTCATCACTGAGAAGGTATTGGAGTCACCCAAATGGTTGGTTCTGGGGATTTCAATGCCCAGATCAATTATGAACTCTTGCAGTTTGGTCAGGACTTCCTCTGCTTGATAGATTCACTGGGCTTAGCACAAGTAGTTACTTCTGTGACCCATCAACATGGACATGCCTTGGACTTAGTCTTCCCACTGGAGTGCAGGACAAAAAAATCTTGGGATTAATCCAGTTGATTGTTTGGATCACTGCACAATGAAGTTCTTGCTTGGGGCCCCTTTATACTCCATGTTCAGTGGAGATGGTCATCTACCACTCTTTGAAGGTGCTGTCCCCAGAAGGACTCCAGGCTGCTTATTGGACTGGACCAGAGGAGGTGGTGGTGGCCTGTAATAGGGACATTACTTTGGCCTTTGAGTCGATCACACCAGTTTGTAAATGAACATAGGCTTAATGCTTCAGATCCCTGGCATTTAACAGGGAGCTTGGGGAGCTGAAGTATATGGTTGTAGGTTGGGGTGCTTCTGGAGGAGATCTAGGAATTGATAAGGATTAACTGGCTTTGAGGACTCACTACAGTAAGTGTCAAAGAGCAATCTCCTGTAAGCATTTCTGTCCCCAAAAATTGCTGCAAGGAGGAACAGACTGGCTCAGCACTATTGGACTGTGGATAGGCTACTCCATCCTGCCTGTTTGCAGCAAGTTAGGTCTAATTGATTAAGAGTTTGCTTGGTTCTTCTCTGACAGTGTCTTCCATTCAGGCTTGGATTTCCCCAGCTGCATTGTTGCAACATGGCAGAGTCAAGCTGGTTGTCAACACATGCACTCCTCCCATCTGTGTAGAGTTTAGGTCATTTTCAGTGGAAGAGATTTTTGGGATGATCCTGGAACTGTGGCCCACCTTTTGTGAGCTGGACCTAAGTCCAACATACCTTCTAATAAACTGTGTGGGGTTTCTGGGGCCAGTGTTTGCCCAAACAGTCTGGTTACCCTTTTAGACCTGGACTGCTTAGCGAATTATAGCTCTGTCTCTGCCCTCCCCTTTTTGGGAAAGGTTATTGAGAAGATGGGGGTGCTAGAGCTTGAAACACACCTCACAGCCTTTAACATCTAGGAGATTCTATAGTCTCTGCTTAGGTCTTGGCATTATATGGAGATTGCTTTGTTCAGTGTGCATAATGACCTTCTCAGAGTGAGAGATAGAGGGGAATGGTCAGTTTTTTCTCTGCTCAATCTCTCATCAGCTTTTGATGCTGTGGACCAAGAGATGCTGTTGCACAGCCTCAGAGAGTATTGTGGACTCACCATTATGGTCATCAGCTGGTTCCAATCCTTCCTCAGATGTAGGATTCTGAGATTAGTAATGGGGAATTTCTCCTCATGCTCAAAGCCCCTGCTCCATGGTATACCCCAGGGATCAGTGCTCTTGTTATGTTGTGTGCAGTGTATGTGCTGTCCCTAGGAGGGATCCTTAGACATTACAGGCTGTGTTTCCACAGCTATGTAGATGATACCCAGCTGTGTCTGTCATTTGAACACAAGATGCCTGATGCAGTTGAAGTACTACATTTGTGTGTGGCCAACATTCAGGACTGGGCATCATCCACCTGGCTATGACTCAACTCAGATAAGACAGAGGTACTAGTGGTTGAACCTGGTTAAAGGTGGAGTTCAGAGGCAACCGAGAAGGTAACTGCCCTTCTGCTTGGTCCCTCCAGGTTGGTAGCCTCTGCTAAGGTAAAAACTCTGGGTGTCATTCTGGATGACACGCGACACTTTAGACTCAGGCATCAGCAGTAGTCTGAAGTGGCTTCTACCACCTCAGGAACACCACTTGGATTAAAGCGTTGATCCCCTCGGAAGACCTGTCATCTGTGGTACACACATTTGTGACTTCCAGACTTGACTATTGTAACACTCTTTACCTCAGGGTTGGTAGAAGTGTCCTTCAAGACCTGCAGCTTAAACAACTAGGTTGCTGATTGGCCTTCTGAGGTCCTGCCATGTGACCCCAGCCTCTTGAGTGAACCTCAGTGGCTGACTGTGAAGCAGTATATCATGGTCAAGGTCAGTCTGTGACCTATAAAGCCTTATGTAGACTAGGTCTTGCTTAGCTGAGAGACCTCCTGACATCTTTCCATACATCATACTACCTCGACTCCTCTGAGGTCAGTCTCCCAGTAATGCTAAAGTCATCTGGAGATCATGCTTTTGAGATAGCCAACATAGTCCTGTGGAACACTCTTCCAAGATCCTTGAGAGAGACCTCCTTGGTGGAGGCCTATAAGATGGATCCAAAGACCTACTTATTTAAGGAGGTCTTTGGTTCTAGCTTGCTGCTAAAGTAGTTACCGCATTTATTAGTCTGTTAGTATCCTTGATCCCCTCAGAAGACTTGCCATCTTTGATACATTCATTTATGACTTGCAGACTTGGCTATTGTAATGCTCATTACCTGGGATTGGTGGAGGTGTCCTACAACACCTGTAGCTGGTGCAGAATACAGCAACAAGGTTGATAATATGCCTTCTGAGTAGGGATGGGAGAACCGAAAAAGGTTCTGAGGTTCTAAAAGGTTCTGATAAGCAAAAAAAGGTTTGGATGCTTATCCAAATCTTATGCGAAACATTTATAATATTTATTGTTTTATGGCAACTGTATTAAATCATCATTTTAAACAGTTTTTAATCAACATATCTGTAGGAAAAAACAATTAAACCAAATTTTTGTAGTAATAAACACCATGATTAGTGAAATGAGATGAGAAGGAGTGAATGACACAGGAATTTATTTTTTCTTCAAGGATTACTTATTTTTATTATTCATTCCACATGACAGAATGCCCACTGAGCCAAAGCTTGTCAATATATCCCATGGAGCACAGGGAGGAGGATATGAGAGCTGACTGACTTATTCTGGGTGAGGGAGCACACAGACAGTATGCAAGATGTGGCATGGTGGCTGGCTGTCAGCTTTTATTTCATTCACAGGTCTGTGACATACACAGTATTTCACACACTGGACCTAGGCTATAAGGGCTGGTGTTTTAGCTGCAACCCACAGAGATTCAGGGACATGGCCTAACACTCTCTGACACACTAATTTACTTTTTCTTCAAGGATTATTTGTTCCACGTGATGGAATGCCCACTGAGCCAAAGCTTGTAGATTTACCCCACAGAGCACATGGAGGAGATGAGAGCTGACTAACTTGTTTGGGGGTGGGGAAGGGTCATACAGACAGTGCACAAGAAGTGGCACTGGTAGCTGGCTGTCAGATTTTATTTCACACATACTCACACACACATATTACTTCACACACTGGACCTAGGCTAAGAGCTGATGCTACAGTCGTGACTACCACAGAGATTCAGGGACCTGAACTAACCCTCTCAGACACAGTAATTTACTTTTCTTTCAAGGATCATTTATTTTTTTAATTATTTTATTTATTCCATGTGAAGGAGGGAATGCCCTGTTTACTGAGCCAAAAGCTTGTAGATTTACCCCAGGTTGCACAGGGAGGAGATTAAAGCTGACTGACTTGTTCGGGGAGGGGGGCACACAGACAGGTTACAATAAGTGGCACTGGTGGCAGGCTGTCATATTTTATTTCACACACACACACTAGTTCACACACTGCACCTAGGCTATAAGGGCTGATACTGCAGGCCTTGCTACAACAGAGTTCCAAGGACCTGGCCTAACCCTCTCTGACAGTAATTTACTTTTCCTTCAAGGATTATTTATTTTTATTTTATTTATTGCACATGACAGAATGCCCTGCCCACTGAGCCAAAGCTTGTTGATTTACACCAGGATGCACAGGGAGGAATAGATGAGAGGTGACTGATTTGTTCAGGGGTGGAGGTCATACAGACAGTACACAAAAATTGGCACTGATAGCTGGCTGTCAGATTTTATTTCACACACGCACAGTAGTTCACACAGTGCAGCTAGTCTAAGGGCTGATACTTCAGGTGCTGCTAGAAAGATTCAGGGACCTGTCCTAACCCTCTCTGACACAGTAGTTCACTTTTCCTTCAAGGATTATTTATTTTTATTATTTATTCCACGTGATGAAATGTTTATAGATTAACCCTACGGAGCACAGGGAGGAAAACATGAGAGCTGACTGACTTGCTCGTGGGGAAGGGGGTCATACAGACAGTATTCAAGATAATGTTGTCAGAACTAGTTCAAGAAAGATTCAAATCCTCCTCAAACCCTGGTGTTTGAGTTCTAATTTAGAACTCAAACACTACAGGGTTCACAAAGGGGTTTGAATCATCAACGAATCTTCTCACTTCTGTGTACTTTTGCTTTGCATCCCTCCCATTCCCGTTGTTCCTGATTTTGGCACCAGTTGAATAATGCAGCTCAGTTTGCTCCCCCTCCCATCAGTGTTATTGTTGGGAGGGGCAGCTGTTGTCGGTTTGTCATGCTAGTATAACTGTACCAACCACCTGACCATCTGCTATGCAGTCAGGTGGTGGTGGTGGTAGTGCGACTCGAGTCAGTCACGCAAGATGAGGGATCCTGCTGAAGTCATCTGTGCAGTTATGGCTCCATTGCCATTCAGTCTTGTAGTGGAGAAGGAGGAGCCACAGCATCTGCGTGCTCTCAGTTCAGTTGTGCGAGTGACAAGACGAGTGCCTGTTTTTGTTATTAAACCTGGCCCTGTAGGAGTGTGTATGTGCCTGAAAATTAAAAAAAAAAGTTAATGGGCAGGTGGGGAAAAGGAAGGGGGGAGTCAGGAATCTCAGGATCGGGAACTGAGGAAAGAAACTAGGGTGGGAACCAAGAAAGGACCTAAATGGTTGGGAGTACTGTTGGGAGGACTCAGGGTGGGGAGTCAGTTAACTTGCAGACTACTGCCTGGAGACTGCCTGTGTGCTAGTGCTCAGTCACACATACCTCAAGTTACTTGCTGAATTAAACACATTTTCTTTGCAAATCACAATTGTGACTCTTGGGCCATAGCATTCTTGGGAGAGCTCCCTGGCTGGGGGAGGGGTGAATATATGTTTTATTTTGGGAAAAAAGAGGTTAAATGAAAACACTTTACTGATTGTGTGAAACTTGATGTTCTAAGCCCACAAAAAGGGAAAAATTATTTAGTCTCAGTCCCACCCAAAAATTGCCTGGAAGGAAGACACGTCTGTCTCAGCCAGGACTGTGCTGGGGGAGTGGTAGCATCAGTAAACTTTCTCTGTAAAGAAATCTCCATTGCATCTTCTGTGAGGTGGCCAGTAAGTCACACTGCTGAAGTCTGTGCAATTTGATTACACTTACCTGGCTATTACCCAGTGTGTGTTACCTTGTGAATCCCAGTGGCCAGTTTTGTGGTGGCATCTCTTTCATCTCTTGTGGTCAGCATTATCCTTAAATACGTGACAGAAGCCTAAAAATATATTTCCATGTTGGAAGGAGAGAAAGAAAAATCTCTTTCCTTGGGTTGTGCATGTAACTCTGTCTCTTGTGGTCAGTCCATCACCCTGCTGCTGTGTGCCCCTTGACTGCACTGTACCATACCCAGTGTGTGTTACCGCGTGAAGCCCAGTGGCCAGTTGTGTGGTGGCATTATCCTTATATACGTGACAGAAGCCTAAAAATATATTTCCCTGTTGGGAGGAGAGACAGAAAAATCACTTTCCTTGGGTTGTGTGCGTAATTCCATCTCTTGTGTTCAGCCCATCACCCTGTTGCTGTGTGCCCCTTGACTGCACTGTACCTTACCCAGTGTTTGTTACCATGTGAAGCTCACTGTCCAGCTGTGTGGTTGCATTATCCTTAAATACGTGCCAGAAGCCTAAAAATATATTTACCTGTTGGGAGGGGAAACAGAAAAATGTCTTTCCTTGGGTTGTGTGTGTAACTCCATCTCTTGTGGTCAGCCCATCACCCTACTGCTGTGCACCCCTTGACTGCACTGTACCTTACCCAGTGTGTGTTACCATATCAAGCCCAGTGGCCAGTTGTGTGGTGACATTATCCTTAAATACATGACAGAAGCCTAAAAATATTTTTCCCTGTTGGGAGGAGAGACAGAAAAATCTCTTTCCTTGTGTTGTGCGTGTAACTCCGTCTCTTGTGGTCAGTCCTTCACCCTGCTGCTGTGCGCCCCTTGACTGTACTGTACCTCACCCAGTGTGTGTTACTGTGTGAAGCCTAGTGGCCAGTTGTGTGGTGGCATTATCATTAAATACGTGACAGAAGCCTAAAAATATTTGTATTTATTATTTATTAGTTTTTGTTGACCGGGTAAGTGCACTAGACAAATCCTGCCTATTTTCAGGCATGATCCAGGGGAGGGGGATACAGATGAATACCAACTGACCTTGAACCAGATTAAGCTGTTGGTGGTATATTTAGTGAATGAGGGAAATTTGGCCAGGACACCGGGTAAATTCCCCTACTCTTTTTGATAAGTGCCATGGGATCTTTAACATCCACCTGAACTACCACCAATCCAGGCAGATGGGACCTTGGTTTAGCGTCTCATCTGAAAGACAGCACCTCAGAAGTGCAGCACCCTCTCATGCTGCACTACAGTGTCAGTACTAGGATATCAATCCAAGTGCCAGATGTGGGAACTGAACCCACAGCCCTCTGATCTCCCGGCCTCAGAGGCGAGTGTGCTACCTACTGAGCCACTGACACTCCCTGTTTGGAGGAGAGACAGAAAAATCTCTTTCCTTGGGTTGTGAGTGTAACTCTGTCTCTGGTGGTCAGCCCATCACCCTGCTGCTGTATGCCCCTTGACTGCAATGTGTATGCCTATGCCTATGCCCAGCAGCCCAATCATTCTGTAAGCCTTGAACCTGGGATCCTTTAGTTGCAAACCGTCATATTCTTCAATTACTTTCAGTCTACTGCATCACAGTGTCACACAGCCAAAATAAAATTTTGGAGTTGTAGCCAGCAATCACAGATCACATTGCTTTCTTACACAGGAATTGTGTGGGTGCGTGCAGTATACTGGTACTGTTATGGCTGACACCAACATAGATGGAGCTTCTTGGTGGTAGTGGTAATCCTGGTGTTGGCAGAAATAACCAAAATGTTTCACGTGACAAAAAGTTCAGCAAACAGCAAAAGAGCAACAATGAAGTGTGTAAAGGGGGACCTTTTAAGAGAACGTTTGCAGCTGCTGGGGTCACATGGAGAGGCACTATAAGGTATGCCGTTCATGCTGTTAAAATCCCAGTGACTAGCAGTAAAAATGCAAGTGACAGTGAGTCCCTCTCTGCCTCAGACAGTAGCTCTTTGTCTCAGTCTGACACTGTTGTGTCTTGTGACGTATCATTACTTCCTCAACAAAGTGAAATGAGCAAGTCTGCTGACAATGAATCAGGTAGTGCACTTGCAAATACATCCAGCACTGTTGGCAATGAAAAGGACATATCTGTTGAATCCACCACTTCTGTGTCGGCTAACAATGAAAATCCATCAAAGTCCTCTGCCCACTCTTCTAGCACCAAACAGCACGTCCCGGGTTCTGTTAGGACAGTGAAAAGACGCAAACAGTCTTTAGCTATCTTCCTAGCACTCGAACAAAATCTGTCACATCTGAGGTGTGGAATTCTCTGTAAGTAAAACTGATCCATGCAGAGCAATTTGTTCCCTGTGTAAACAGACTGTAAGTCATGGTAAAGTTGCATTATGCCTTGACACTACAGCTCTTAAACACCATCTGAAAAAGCATTCAGTTTTGCTTGATCGTCCAAAACCCATGTCCTCCATCTTCCAGACCACACATGAGAAGGGTCAGGAATCTGAAATGGATACTGAATTGTCTGAACTTGATGCGGACAGAACCACTGCCGGCCCTAGGATCACTGTTACCGCCAATGCCAGCACCATTAGTACCAGCTGCACATCCAGTGATGGCACTGAATGTTTACATCCTAGTCCACCATCCCAGCATCCATTTGCCCATCGAAGCACAGTGTACAATAAACCAGCAGAGACATGTTGTAAACAGCTAACACTGTCTCAGGCATTTGAAAGGAAGAATACTTTTACTAAAAATCATCCAAAGACCCTTCATCTTAATCACAGAATTGGTGAACTGTTAGCTGGAGCCCTTCTCCCGTACTCTTTGGTAGATCATGAGGATTTTAGGGCACTCATGAAACTAGCAGAGTCTCATTACAATGTTCCTCATCAAAGGTACTTTTCCTATGTTGAAATACCAAACATTTATCAGGCTTTAAAAGTGACAGTGGTGCTTGCACTTAAAACTGCAGAGGGTGGGATTATTCATGTCACAACAGATATGTGGACCAGCACTCAAAACATAGATTACATGTCTCTTACTGCTTATTGGGTCATGTTTTCTTGTGCTTCTTCAAAAACAAAGACACCCCAAAAGATGGCACTGCTGCATATAAAGAAGTTTGGACAAAGTCATACAGCTGCAAATATCTTGCAGGAATTAAATGATCTCCAGGATGAATGGGTTTATTCTCACGTTCTAAAATGTGTCTTCATAGTAAGTGACAATGGAGCCAACATCTTGAGAGCAGTACAGGATGGAGGATTTCTGCATGCTTCTTGCTTTGCACATTGCTTACATTTAATTGCCATGGGGTTTCTCAGTAATGAAACACAAGTGGATGGAATGATTGCTGTTTGCAAAAAAATTGTGACTCACTTTTCACATTCAACCAAGGCTATACGGACATTGTCTGAACTGCAAAGCAAATACAAACTGCCCCAGCAAAAGCTGATCCAAAATGTTTCCACTTGTTGGAACTCAACACTTTTTATGCTGCAGTGCCTCTTGGAGCACAAGCAAGCTGTACATGAGTATTTCTCCAATTACATTATTGGAGATGGCATTATGTGGTCTGTGGTGCAGTGGAAATTAATGGAGACAGTGTGCTGCATCCTAGCTCCTTCTGAGACAGCTACAAGGGACATGTCTGCTGAAGGTGCATCTGTGAGTCAGGTTATCCCACTCATAATGCTGATTTCACATCATCTTAGTGTTCTAAATCTACAGATAGAAAAAGACAGTTCTGAAGCTCAGACAACATGTCAGCTGTATCATGGAAATCTTGTAAAGAGAATGAGCGAGCGCTTCAAAACCAATGACAAATTAGTTGCAATGATGAAATCAAAACACTTCATCTGTACAACTCTTTTAGATCCCAGGTTCAAGGCTATACATCTTCCAAAAACAGATGATATAGAGCAGTACAAATGTCTGTTGCTAGATGAGCTGCAGCACTCACAGGCGTCAAACACAGACACGCACAGTACCCTCAGGTTGTCATTGCCACAACATGCAAGTTCATTTTCACAAAGGAATACAGAACTGGAAAAGTCACCAAACATTAACAGTAGTTGTTACGCAACTGCCACTTCTTCAACCCTTAGTAGCAAGCTAAATCTGTGGCAAAACCTTTCCCAAATTGCTGCCATACCAGGTTATGCTGATTCCTCTTCTGAGCGTTCTCTGTCCATCATGTTAGACAGTTACCTGCAAGAATTGCCAATTCCTGTTGATACATGCCCTTCTGAATAATGGAGATCAAAAAAGTCGATTTGTACAGAGCTGTATGATGAAGCCTGTAAATATGTTAGTTGTCCTGCAACAAGTGTCTCTTCAGAAAGCATGTTTAGTACAGCTGGCAATATTGTGACAGACACCAGAAATAGGTTGCTGCCAGAAAATGTACACACGTTAACTTTTATTAAAGTTAATAAGTCAAGATTTTCGTATCCCTACAAGAGTATACAAACTGATCCTGAAGTGATTGATGTTGTGGATGTTGATGGTGATGACAACTCAGATGGTGGTGGCTGGTAAATACTGTGTGGGACAGAATCTCTCTCTGGACAAAAAAGGAGACTTTTACAGACCGTGATGACTTGGGTTGTCTCTCTCCTTTCTCGATCTACTACCCCCCCAAAACTTTAACAATTTCATGGCAAACTGCTTTGTAGCTATGGTCTAAAGTCAACAAATTTTATATACAGGGCAATTTTAACATCAGTGGAAACAGGCCCAAATTTGGCATAAAAGGGACACTATGTCAATCATTTCTGTATCATATTATTTATAGTTAAAATGCAAACATATATTTTTGGATTTACCTTCCGTGACTTTGTGGTGCATCAGTATGGGCTGGGAACAGGGACGGTCTATTTTTCAGTTTTAAAGAGGCAGTATAGCTCACTGGTTTAAGGCTCTGAGCTGCAAATCTGGAGACCTGGGTTTGAATCCCACAGCCCCCACTTGCATACTGTGTGACCCTGAGCAAGTCACTCAACTTCCCTGTGCTCCCAGGTTGCACCTGCAAACAAGCTTTCAGCTTAGTGTGTCTCCCCTGGTTAAACAATTGGAAAAAAAACAAAACAACAGCAATGAGTTCTAATTGGTAGCTGTTTATTATTTTTTCAATTACAGATATGTAAGCCATAAACCAAAATGATCCATATGTAACTTACTTTACTGAATGAAAAGTGATGGGAAAAACTGCATTTTGTATTATTATGTTTCTGTGGACAGCATCCTGTTACAAGTCACTTCCGGGAAACAGTCATCTGGAGATTTACCTGTGTCATGGTTGAGCACATATCATTCTGTAAGCATAGGTCTCATACCACAATAGCTCATGTTTAACATTCTGTTGTACACAAACCATGGCATAATAGCAACAACTCTCAAGTTACTGGTTCCATGAACAGAACTGTACGGAATGTTGTCCATAAGAAGAAAGCAACTGAAAAGACAGTTTTTCACATAAGTGTTGTTTATTAAGGAACAGTTAAGTATGGCTCATTTGGAAGCAAGACTTTCATGTTTCTTAAATAAGCATGAGATAGTTTTAGCATCTGAGAGGGGGAGGAGGGTAGAATGGGTGCTGGAGGGTGGGTAAGGTTTGGAAGTTGGTTTAGATGCCAGAGGGAGAAAGATGGCATGGATGCTAGTGAATGGGTGAGGGTTGGGGTCTGGTTTTAACATGGATTCAGGAGAGAGAGAAACATGGCATAGTTGTTAGTGCATGGGTGATGGTTGGGGACATGGGTTTTAACATAGGTGCAGGAGGGAGAAGGGTGACATGAATGGTAGTTCATGAGTAAGCGTGGGGGTAGTTTAAACATTTGGGTGAGGGAGGAGGGTGGAATATGTGCTTAAGAGTGGATGAGGGTTGGAGGTTGGTTTTAACATGGGTGTAAGAGGGTGGCATGGGTGCTACTGCATGGATGAGGGTGGTGGAAAAAAGTGGAATGGGTTCTGGGGGTGAAAGGGGGGAGTTGTTTTAGTCCTTTTATTTACAGATTCATGATCAGCAGGGGATGGTGAGGAAAAAGATGATGACAGACCGATGGTACCGGAGGGTTGTACCGATTGCCCACTGTGGAACCTACTATAGCTATATATATATATATATATATTACGGTAGCATGGTAGTGCTACCATAGTTAGGGTTGAGGAGCCATTTCTATGTTAAACCCCAAAAGTTTGCACCTTAATAACTTTGCAACCGTTTAACAGATTTGCCTGAAATTTGGAATACATGATCAAGAACCATAGGCCTTGGCATCTGCCAAGTTTCGTACTAGTCAGATACACAGCTGTGGAGTTATTAAGCATGATCTGAGTGTGCGTTTACGCTTTTTCTGGAATTCTACGTTCGCGCCTACAGGTTGCATATATATATATATATATATATACACACATTTTTTTTATTACTAAGTACATTGCGAACTGCTGTCACCTAGCACAAGTGACCTGTCCCCTTTAATAAAGAAGGAAATAAAAGAAAATCTGCATCAGCAGTTTTTACAGAATGGACCAATCATAAAGTGTTTTAGCTTTACAAGTAGTGATAATTTGATGCATAATGGGGTTGACAGACACTGTCCATTAAACATCATATGCCAACTGCTGCAGCTACATTAAATGATCCTTAAATTAGCATGTGGTGAGGAAACAACGTTTTTATTTATGTGACAAATACAGATTTTATTGACGTATCAGCTGGAAAAATGCATTATCTTAGAAAGTTGTATGTATTACTTCAATTTGCCAAAAAGAATGTTGGTATATGTATGCATTATCTTAGAAAATCACATGCATTTTTGCCAACAACTACTGGCATTTTTTTTATTCAAAAGTCTTGACTGACTGCTTTATGACATAATAGGCCAGATATTCAAACCATAGCATGGTGCGCAAAGCAATAAGCACAGGGAATAGCGCGGAACCGCCATATTCAAAGGACCAGTTAGCGTGCGCTAACAGCATTAGCGCAGGGCAAACCAGTAATGTATGCAAGGGGCCAAAGGAAGGGGGGGCCAAGAGAGACGTGCAAGAGGATATTCAAAGGTCCAGCACCGTGCTAGGATACATAGCGCGGCACCTAGCACGGTGCTAGTTACCGCCTGTAAAAGGCTGGTCTAAACACAGGGCAAAACACAGAGGAGGAGGGACCAGCACAGGAAGTGGGAATGTGTGCAGTGCCAGTAGCAGTGATGCTGCCATTGATGGCAGCTGTAGTGGAGGAGGAGGAGAGGGAGCAGGCACAACATGGGCCATAACGCAGGCCAAGGAGACGGTATGCTGCAAACAGGCTGTACCGGCCCAGGGTCTCCTTTGAGACCCTGCCTGATGACCACATCATTGGCCAGTACCGGATGAACAGGGGAATGTTGAGGCAGCTCTGTGAACTCCTGCATGAGCAGCTGCACCCAAATACCAGATGCAGTCATGCCATGACAGTGGAGGAGAAGGTGACAGCAGCTATGTGCTTCCTCACCACAGGGACATTCCAAAGACCAACGGGGACACCATTGGAGTAGCAGTCTGCCACCTCACACCTCCTGACCCAGTTCCTAGAGGCTCTCCTGCCACATGCTTGGGAATTCATAGTATTCCCCAGCATGGCAGCAGAGCAGAGAAACAATGCAGCAGTTCCATCGGTTGCGCACCCTACCATCTGTACTGGGTGCCATTGACTGCACCTATGTCCCCATCCGTGCACCACCTGTGATGGCAGTGGCGTGTATGTCAACAGGAAGGGGTACCACCCATCAACTGCCAGGTGGTGTGCGATGTGGCGGGGTGCATCAGCAATGTCTATGCACAGTACCCCAGCAGTGCCCATGATGCCTTCATCTGGCACCAGTCCCGGCTGTGCCAGGCCTTTGAGGAAGGCAGGATACCCAGTGGGCAACTAGTCGGTGAGTTGTAGCATACAAGGCAAACACACAACAGCATGGATGTGGGCAGGCATTGCAGGCCAGGGAAGGGGTGTGGGAGGGCCACAGAGAGGTGGAGGACAGCAGCTGACAGACCACAGTACAGCACTAACAGGTATATATGTCTTGACAGAGGACAGTGCCTATCCCTGGACCCTGGCTGCTCACACCAGTACTCCGACCGGCCACAGTGGCTGAGGAGCTGTACAATGAGGCACATGCCAGAACAAGGAACATCATAGAGAGGGTGTTTGGCATCCTGAAGATGCAATTCAGATGCCTGGACACATCAGACAGTGCCCTACAGTATACACCTCAGAAGGTATGCCATATCTTCCTAGCCTGTTGTATGCTGCACAACATGGCAATGAACCATGGGATACAGGCACCTGAACCTGAGGGACAGTCTGACAGTGAGCCAGAGCCAGTGGTCAGGGGATAGTGGAGCAACTCGAGAAGAGGGCCCTCGCATGGCACCAGGGCCATACAGCACTGGGACAACATCATCAGGACACTGCAACAGACCAGAGGGTAAGTACAGACTGCACAACAACCTGAAAGAGTACAAGTGATTAGCATTTTAATGTGCACAGACTAAGATAACAGTGAAAACAACAATCACATCAGCAAACAAACCCAGTGTAATAGACAAATAGTGTGTGCATGTGGTGTGAGTCCATGATTGTGCAGCACATATGTGGGGGACACACACAAGCGGTGTAATCTTGGTGGGAGGTGTGATGTGTGTCGTGAGGGTAAGGGGCAACTGTGTTGGTGGGGTGTGTGTGTGTGTGTGTGCGCATGTCTGCCCATGCATGAGGGAGATGCATGCAGAGTACAGCAGACAGCCTGTGGGCATCACCGACGACGACACCCACGCATGCGGCGTGCACCCGTACCATGGGATATGGACCCTGGGGTGCTCTGTGCAGAGGACACAGCTGAAGTGGAAGGTGAGGCAGGCAGTGTTGACCTCCTGTGCCCCTGGGGGATGGTGGAGACTGACAGGGTGGATGGACGACCGCAGGCGCCGCTGGGTTGCAGGCGGGTGTGTGATGCAGCGCAGCTGGTACCAGTGGCAGCCCTGTGCCCACGGTGTGCCTGCCTGTGTGCCCCTGCCATCTGCACCATGGCCAATCAACCCATGCTGGCCACCAACAGGCACACCACGCATGACATTACCAATTGCCACCACTGCAGCAGTTCAGCAGAAGCCATGGTCTATGGTACCCACCAGGTGGCCCAACCTGTCCTCTGCTTGCTGCTCAGCACATGCAAAGCCTACTGATATTGCCTCCTGTATCTGACCCAGCTCATGTCGCAGCTCATGCCGCAAGGCATGCAGGTCCAGATGGGCCTCCTGCTGTGAGGTGACAGCAGTCTGCAGTAGTGGCCGGGCACCATGGCCTTCGTGCACCAGAGGCACAGGACCCCCAGCAGCAGCTGGCAGTGGTGCCTATGGCAATGGATCAACTGCTACATCCAGCTGCTGACTACAACTGCCAGCGGTCTGTGGCACCATATGGCCGTAACCCCAGCATGTGTCTGACAATGCACACCCTGCTGTCCTGCAACACCACCCACATCACCCACCACCGTGTGTTCAGCCACAGCCACACTGCTGACACCTATGGAGCCACCCTGACCTGTTCCATGGCCTTCAGCAAGTCCCACCCCTGCATCCCCTGGCACAAGAATGGCCAGCTGCTGTGAATATTCGGAGACATCAGTGTCATCCACACTGGTGACAGTGACCAGCAGTATCTCTCCCACCCCATCATCCTCAGTTTGTGCAACATCCAGGTGCCCACTGTACCCTAACACCCCTAGTGAGATGTGACACCACTCCCCAGGCAGTTGCACTCCCTGTCCACGGGAATGCCAGACATGCATTGGGTCCATGTGGCCCTGATCTTGACACAGTCCAGATGTTGACGGACGTTCATCATCAAACTCCTCCGCACCTCGGGAACCTGGCTGGACATCCGTGGAACATGCCGTGGTGGTGCAGGCCTGTCGAGAGCACTGTGAGAGAATAGGGACAGGGTCAGTCATCCATCCATGGACACTGTGGCAAACACCACCACCACTACCACCACCACACCATGCAGCCCTCAAGACAGGTATCCACTTCACACAAGCCTGTGACTACATGCACCCACCCACCCCACAGTGACCTTGGCCATGCCAGCATCAGTTCAGCAGGATACAGTGCACCCTGTGCAGGACACCAACAGCAGGACTGTGCACCCTTGCCTGCACCACATACAGGGGTTACACATGCGAATACAGACCTGGCCTTGGAAGTGTGAGGGTCGTCTCGCAACCACCACCTGGCACGCCTGTCACTGCCACCATCCGCAGTGTCGATGCCACCACCGCCATGTGTGGCTCCTCCACACGCTGCTGGTTTCAGGCAGACCACCACCAGTCCTGGTCCTGTCTCTGTGTCGGTGTGCCTCCTCCTCCTTTGCACGCCGCAGGAGGTCATTCCATCATTTCTGAACTGCTTCAGTTGATCTCCCATGGCCCCTGACCGCATTCACAGCTGCAGTCACCTCCTCCCAAGCCTGCCGCACAACAGCATCGGTGGCCCTGTATGTGCGTAACACGTGTTCTCTTTCCTTCACCTCATGCGCAAGGGTGTTCAGCTCATCTTGAGAGAATTTATGTGCACGGATGCACTCCTGTCGGGCCTGCACACCTATGGAATAATCAAGAGGGGACAGGTGTGAGTGGCTGTATCAGTGCTGCACTGCATCACACAGTAGACATCACGATATCATCCCCTACAGTGCCACAGCCACATGGACATATCAGATCGCTGCATGTGCCTGGTATGGTGCACACATTTGCCACTGTCCATCCCATGTCTGGACAGCGGTGTACACACACTGTGCACTGCTGTGGCCTGTGTCTGCCATGAACCCCATGACTGTGTTGTGGCCCATTTGAGCATCACAGAATTGGTGAGGACAAGTGCACTAGCAATGTTCAGACACCATGCTGTATGGAGCTATATTGCTGGTATACTGTGTATGCCCTGCGGTGGGGGCACAGGCCATCATGCCACACATCCAGGGAGACAAGATGGTGCGCTATCACGGTAGAGCACCAGTGCACCTGGCTGGCAGACACAATGTGCATGCATTGGCACATGGCACAGTTAACTGCAGGGGAATGTGCACAATGCAGTGGACGTTAGTGGTCCCACAGTGGTCATACATACCTGCCTCTCGCTGCTCATCCCCTGTTGCATATCTCTTTCCATGTTGTACACTTCTGTATTCCCACGCAGTTCCACAACACAACACTGGTGGTGCACTGTTTGCCCTTTTATAGCCCACCCAGGCTATCATGCCTGTTAGTCATATAAATGAGTGCATAATGATATGCTAATCACACGGTTTGCCCCATGCATACACAAGTACCCCCATTTGCATACGCCCGTTGAATATGGCTCTGAATAGCCCCGCGCTAGCACAGCAGCGCTGGGCAAAGGCCAGCACAGGGCTATTTGAGGGTCAGTGCCACGCTATCCACCTAGCGCTGCACTATGTGCAGTACGCATGCTCATAGGGCCCCTTGTTCACGCTATCACCCTGTCATAGCGCGATGTAGCACTGCGCTAACCAGCTTTAGCACGGCGCTAAACGCATGCGCGGTACATCGGCCCAGGGTCATGGTAGGGGTCATGCATGCGCATTGCAAACACTTCCTGTTAGTGCAGTGCTACGGCATACGTCAGCGCGGCACTAGATTTCAGTTCTAGGGGGTGTCAGTGTGTGTGGACAGTCGTTGTTTCACTGTTTAACCTGGTTATTTGACCCCTTCCACAGCACCAATGTCTGTGAGACATAGACAAAGGGCAGTGGTGGGCCATGACAGGCAGTGGGATGAGGTTGAGATGGCCAACCTGGTGCAGTTGACGGAGAGGCACCATCGGTGCCTATTTGGACCTGTGTGGGAGGGCGATCTGCCCCGTAGACAGGTCTGGGCTTCCATTGCCCATCGACTAACTGCCATCACGGGTATTCCTCGTGATGGTGAGAAGTGCCGCCATCGCTACGTCGACATCAGGCGCAGGCAGCGACCACTGCTTGCATGCTGCAGGGCCATGGTTCACGAGGGGACTGTACCTGTGCCAGGTAAGTGATGACTGTCACGGCGCTGCTGGCATGGGTGGTGGGGCTGTGTGTTCCATGGTGTGCTTGTGTGCATGTGTGTTGCTGCGCTGGACATGTTGCTCATGTGCCATGGGGTCCACCCATCCATTCGGTGTGTACTGTGTGGGACAGGGGTAGACGGTGTGCACTGACCCGTGTCATGCTTGACATGGCTTTGGTGGTGCACAGCACCTGTGTGCCAGTGTTGCAAGTGTTGTGCTACACCACTGGTATACAGGGTGGTCTTTAGCGTACCATGGTGGCTGATATTGTAGTAATGCTGCCGTACCCTCTTCCCACTGCAGAGCGATGAGGACACACCAGAGACAGGAGGGACAAGTCGCAGGCTGGACAGGGCCATCCACCGACAGGTGCAGGGTGCCTCTGATGGCACAGCGCACAGCGGAGAGCAGTAACGGTGACAGGGGTGTTTTGCGTAAGTACTGTGTGATGTTATGCTTTTCTACTATGTGTCTGACTTTACAGGGCAGGCAGTAGAGCAAGGGTGTAGCCAGGCATACGCACTGTACACATTTGTGTACAGTTTTGTGTAGTGCATGTCCAAATCTATTTGCCTCTCTGTCAACAGTTCCTAGGTACACCAGACATTTAGGGTCACTGTAGGTCACTGGGGTGTGGCCCTGCTTGAATTGCTGTTGTGTAGGACACAGATACATGTATAACCTCATTAGAGAGTAAGGGAATCATCTGACAGACATCATACCCTTTTGGAAGGGGTGTACCATTTGGAGTTGCTGTGTACATCATTTGTAAGGGGAGTGTGGCTGTTGGGGATTGTGTGTAGAACATGTGAATGTCTGGCTACACCCCTGCACTACAGTGCTGTGTCAGGTGTTGTGGCCCAGTTGGCTAGGTAATCCAGGCCAGATGTGAGATGGCTGTGTGCATCTCTGTTGTCCCCCTTGCCTCCATTGCCTTTCCTGCTGCTGCGAGGCCTGAGACATGGCTTGCTGTGTGTCTTAAGTATTGTTGCCATTGCTGCCACGAGTACTGATATCTGCCTTGTACTGCCATGTGCATCATGTTGCTGTTATGGCCACCATTGTGGAGGGATGATGCATGTCTCTGCATGGCTGTGGGCCAGTCATCATGCCTGGGGGTTGGGGATTACTGGGGTCGGCCTTTCGTGCCGCCTGTTACTGCTGCTGCTGTTGTCCTGTCTGCCATGGCAACAGTGTACTCCACCTCTCATGGCATGTGTCATTTACAGTACCACATATAACATGTCAGTATCTGTGCAGGACATGTTGTGAGCGGATTCAGGCCATGCACCTCGCGGCGCATGGGGACACTGTGTTGCGCGGTAAAGCATTTCCCTGGCAGTGTACTGTCATGGTGGCATGGACACGGGTATGTTATTGTGTGTCCTTGTCTGACCTCCATTGCAGACATGCACGGGATTGTGTGGGAGGGGTCCTTTGGGACTGTGGTGCCACATGGGTCTGTGTGGCTGTATATTGCATGTGTGCCTGTTGAGGCATGTGTGTTGGCAGGCATCCTCCAAGCACTCAATGGTGGGCAGTTTGATTTCTGGTGGGGAGTTGGCCAATGGGCAATGAACTGCTTACTTAATGTATGATGCCTAACAATGGCAATATTGTACCTTTCTGTGTTTAATTCATTATGGTGTACGCTAGAGGGACTGGTCACTATGACTGTCTGTGTATCCCATGGCCATTACAACTTTACAGGTTGTGGGCTTGTATGTGGGTGTCTTGGGGAGCAATGCATGGCTTAGTATTTACACATGCAGGGCAGTGCCCATTGTCATGGGTTTCATAAATTGTATCTTGAAGGCCACTGGCGGCAACTGACACAGTCATGGTGTACGTTGGTATTTTGTCAGGCTACACTCTGGGGTGGGGTAGCCCACCCTAACAGTGGGGAGGGGGTGTCAGTGTGTCCACATGGTGTGCAGTTGTGGCCTCCCTGGCTACACCCCTGCCTGTGGGCTCATGCTCTAATGTGGGGGCCATTGTCCCCAAGAGGGTGCTGTCCCTTTGTCCCTGTAGTGCATGGTGTTTGTGCACATGTTATGCAGGTGTGCTGCAGGAGTTGTTCTGTGGTAGCATGGTGTGCTGGTTGTCAGCCCCTATGGCAGATGCTGCTCCCACAGGTGTGTGTGTGCCTCGCCATGCCTTGACCACCAGGGTGACACTGTCCTGTGCATGCCTTTGGCCTACCGCTGTAGTGCCACCGGTGGACCATGCCCGATGTCTGTGTTTCACATGTGTGTGTCTTCTTGCAAGTGCGCCTTCACGGTGCTGCCATTATGGGTGGTGGCACGGCACTGTGCCATTCTCTTCACCACTGTGGGCCCCTCACCCTTCTGTTGTGGCAAGTGGTGAGGGTGGGCATTGGCACTTCCCCTGGTTGTGTACTGCTTGGTTGCCTGTCCTGCAGTCCCTACTGTTCTGTTGCCAGTGTCGTTGTCCTCTGTGGTCATTGGGTCTCTGTGGTCCATGTCGAGTCTCTATCTGTGTCACTTGCCACTGTTGCACACTTATGTCAGTCACCCACCTGTTCAGGGTTTCCTGTCATCATTTGTACAGCTGCTGTGTTATGGCATCAGTGGGTGGCAGTTTGGCTGGGTCTCTACAGTTCTTGTGGAGGGCAGCAGTGAGGGTGGGCCACTGTTGGGGTGTACAAGACAGGCATGTGTGGTTACACACGTGGTTGGGGCTGTGGCACCTTCTCCAGTTGGTGTCATCTGTATTGTGTATCATAGCTGTGTGACCGTAAGCGCATGTCCCACCATGTGTCATCCCATGTGCATATCATTCAGTGTCCACTTGTCGCTCACATCTCTGGGGTGGCTGTCTGTTTGCACTGTTACAGTCTGCACGCCGCTGTGCTGGCTGGCCTCCACGTTGTTGGGTTTCTCAGCATACATCCATGCATATCCATGTACATTGGGGTGTTGCATGCTGCCTGTTACATACTGCCTTGTCCTGCAGGCACATGTTAGCGTGTGTTGTGGTTTGTTCCATACTAGCACATGGGCATGGTTGTTGGGGCATGCTGTCCACTGTGTGGTGGTACATGGTGTCTTTGTGTCATTGTCATGCCCTGATATGGTCCCCCTTTCTCCTGTAGGTCCATGTCATTCATCACTGTGGGCCACCCATCTGGAAGAGGGTGAAGGCACAGAGGAGCTGTTATGGAGGCTGGTGTGGCAACAGCGTACCCTAATTGAGCAGCAGACAGTTATGATTGCTGAGACACGGTGTGTTGCAGCCATCCTGGAGGAACGTCTGCCAGCGCCTGCCCGCACCTAAACCCTGCTTACTTTTTCCACTAGCCTGCTTCCTGTCCCTGGCCCACTGTCCCTAGCCCTGTATCTGCCATCCTGTTCCCCTCCATTGCTTCCTATTTCCACAGCCCTCTCCCATCCACTTTCTTACCCCATTGTTCTGTTGCTATATTTAAGTTTTGCCTGTTTGCAATGTTACTGTTGTTTTCCCCATTGTTTTCAGTCCCTTTGTTACGCCAGCCCTTTTCCCTTTCATTATGTTTTTCTTGCACCCCATTTTTATGAACAGTGTTCTGCTCTGTTTTGGTTATTTTTGCTGTATATATGTTCATATTGCCTTTGTGCCTTAGATGTTCACGTTTTGCATTATAGTTTATTATGCTTGACATTTCTGTGTCCTGTGTCTTTTTGGGGTGGACTTGGGATTTGACAGTGTTCTGTGGTATTCTGATTTCACTTGTGGTTCCAGGTTATTTCATTCCTTTCACTAGTACTGCAGTTGTGTCTGGCTGGGCTGTTTTGCTTTCCTGTGTTCTTGGACAGCTGCTTACACCTCTGACACTTTGTTTCTGTGGGTGTTTGCACTGCCTCTGTCTGATTGCTATATTCAGTGCTGTCTTCTCTGCTATATTCAGTGCTGTCTTAATCCTGGGCAATGTTTGCCCTGCACTCCTGGGCCTGTTTGCCTGGCTTCCTTCGCTTGTTATATTCAGCTGGTTTTGCACTGGGCTATTCATTTTGAATATAGCTATGTTTTTCCTCTGGGCACAGTTTGCCCGCCGGGCAGTTCTAATTTAGCCCCGGGGCAAAGTTTTGAATATCTGTCCCAATATGTTTTGCAACAGTTCTATGTGCTGTGACTGCAGTACATTGACTTGACTTTGTTATAAAAGCTTTCTTTTAAACATAGCAACTTTTGATTTATTGATTTAAAACAGAAAGCAGCAGATAGCTGAGATTAGGTAATATCAGTTATATTTTTCTCATAATTCATGACGATGAGTATATATAACTGAGTGCATAAATGGCTAATGTGTCTTTTTTTCACTAAGGAACCATGATGCAGCTGCAACAGGAAAACTTTTAACATATGGGTGGGTGGGTGGTGGGCCTGTTGGGTAAGTTGCTGGTTTTAGCAAACAGAAGAAACCATAGATAAACCTAGTTGTAATCCCATCAATGTCATACATGATAATTTCTTTCTGCCCTTGTATTGAACAGTTTTCCTTCACGTGTATTTTATTACTATCTTCATTACTGGCAGCGCAATAAAAAAATAGGGTTTGAGTTCTAAAAAGTTCTAAAAAAGATTAGAAACCTAGAACTTTTTCAAAAGTTCTAGACTAGAACTAGAACCCATAACTTCGGAGAGTTCTGACAACCCTAATTCAACAAGTAGCACTGATAGCTGGTTGCTGATTTTATTTCACACACACACACAGACACACACACGCACAGTAGTTCACACACTGGACCTAGGCTATAAGGGCTGGTGCTGCAGCTGCTACCCACAGAGATTCAGGGACCTGGCCTAACACTCTATGACACAGTACTTTACTTTTCCATCAAGGGTTGTTTATTTTTTGTTTAATCCATGTGATGGAATGCCCATTGAGCCAAAGCTTTAGATTTACCCCATGGAGCACAGGGAGGAGATGAGAGCTGACTGACTGACTTGTTTGGGGGGGTCATATAGATAGTATGCAAGAAGTGGCACTTTTAGCTGGCTGTCAGATTTTATTTCACACACAAACACACACATACACACACACACACACACACACACACAATACACACACACACACACTCACACTGGACCTAGGCTAAGGGCTGATGCTGCAGCTACTACCCAAGGAGTATCAGGGACCTGGCCTAACCCTCCATGACACAGTACTTTACTTTTCCTTCAAGGATTATTTATTTTTTGTTTATTCCACGTAACAGAATGCCCACTGAGCCAAAGCTTGTAGATTTACCACTGGGAACACAAGGAGGAGATGAGAGCTGACTGACTTGTTCAGGGGAGGGGGAAGGATCATACAGACAGTAAGCAAGAAATGGCACTGGTAGCTGGCTGTCAAATTTTATTTCACACATACTCACATACATCACACAGTAGTTCACACACTGGACCTAGGCTAAGGGCTGATGCTGCAGTCGCTGCTACTCACAAAGATTCAGGGACCAGGCCTAACCTTCTCTGACACAGTAATTTACTTTTCCTTCAAGGATTATTTATTTTTGTTATTTGTTCTATGTAATGGAATGCTCGGCCCTCTGAGCCAAAGTTTGTAGATTAACCCCATAGAGTACAGGGAGGAAAAGATGAGAGTTGGCTGACTTGTTCGGGAGGGGGAAGGAGGATCATACAGACAGGATGCAAGAAGTAGCAGTGGTGACTGCCTGTCAGATTTTATTTCACACACACACACACACACACATGCTAGTTCACACACTGCACCTAGGCTATAAGGGCTGATGCTGCAAGTGCTGCTACCATAGAGATTTAGGGACCTGGCGTAGCCCTCTCTGACAGCAATTTACTTTTTCTTCAAGGATTATTTATTTTTATTATTTATTCCATATGATGGAATGCCCTGCCCACTGAGCCAATGCTTGTAGATTAACCCCATGGAGCACAGGGAGGAAGAGATGAGAGATGACAACTTGTTCAGTGGGGAAGGGGTTATACAGACAGTATTCAAGAAGTAGAACTGGTAGCTGGTTGTCAGATTTTATTTCACACACAGGTCTGACACACACACACACACACACACACACACACACACACACAGTAGTTCGCACACTGGACCTAGGCTATAAGGGCTGGTGCTGCAGCTGCTACCCACAGAGATTCAGGGACCTGGGCTAACCCTCTCTGACACAGTACTTTACTTTTCCTTCAAGTGTTGTTTATTTTTTGATTATTCCACGTGACAGAATGCCTACTGAGCTACAACTTGTAGCTTTACCTCACGGAGCACAGGGAGGAGATAAGAGATGACTGACTTGTTCGGGGGAAGGGGTCATACAGATAGTATACAACATGTGGTACTGATAACTGACTGTCAGATTTTATTCCCCATATACTCACATGCACACACACACACACACACACATATATGCACGCACGTGCACACACACACACACACACACACACACACATACACACACACACACGCGCATGCACACACGCACAGTAGTTCACACACTGGACCTAGGCTAACGGCTGATGCTGCAGTTGCTACCCACAAAGTATCAGGGACCAAGCCTGACCCTTCATTACATAATACTTTACTTTTCCTTCAAGGATTATTTAATTTTTATTTATTCCACATGACAGAATGCCCACTGAACCAAAGCTTGTACATTTTTTTTTTTGCTTACTCTTTTTTTCCTGGATCCTGATCGGCACTTTCCTTCTCCCCTTCCTGTCTCCAGGTACCGTCAGGTCTGCCCCATCCTCTTTTTTTTTTTTTTTTAGAGCCCTCACCTTCTTCCCCCATGGCTTGCCCTATGTGGTGGGGTGGTGAGGAGCTACAAGTCTCCTGCCAGGTCCATATCCAGTTCCTGCGATGCCCCTGAAGCTGGGTTGCCTGTTGGACAGCCATCAAGGTGCCATGACCTAGGATGCCTTTTTCTGTTTTCCACTCTGTGGGGCACAGTGTGCAAGGACACCTGCGACATGGTCATGCATGGTCCTGTCTGCATCACATCTGGTGTCTGCCGTGCTCCCACCCCCCTTGTAGTTGTAGCTCCATGTCGCTGACCCCCAGTCTCTGCTAGGGGTCAGGCATGCACCAGTCACAGGTCCCCTCTCCCCGGAGATGGAGAACAGTACACTGGATGCTCGATCCATCTCCTCCCCTCCCATCCATGGTGACCCTTGCTCGCTCCCAAACACACGTTGCCTGCATGGTGCAAGGTGTGGTGACCAGTACCTTAACCCCCAGCACCACCAGGCTGGCCAAAGCTTGTAGATTTACCCCAGGGAGTACAGGGAGGAGATGAGAGCTGACAGACTTGTTTGGGGGAGGGGGGGTCATACAGACAGTATGCAAGAAATGGCACTGGTAACTGGCTGTCAAATTTTATTTCACACATACTCACATGCACACACAGTAGTTCATACGCTGGACCTAGGCTAACATGGAAACGTCGAAACTTAGACATTGATGGCAGATAAGGACCACAAGGCCCATCCAGTCTGCCCATTTAGTCTACCTTATGAATGTGTCATAGGCATTTACTCTGTTAATGGCCTATCTGTTCATACTCATCTGTATTGCTCCCATATGCCTATTCTTTGCCTGTTTGAAGTGCTGCACTGTATTCGTATCCACCACTTCCTGAGGTAGGCTGTTCCATCCATCCACCACTTTTTCTATGAAAAAGAACTTCCTCACATTACCCCTTAATTGGCCTCCCTCTAATCTTATGCTGTGTCCTCTTGTCCTGCTGTTTTTCTTATATTGAAACACATTAGACTCTTTCACCTTGTTAATGCCGTTAAGATGTTTTTAATGTTTCGATCATATCACCTCTCTCCCTCCTTTGCTCTAGGGTATGCATATTGAGCTCCATTAATCTGTCTTCATATGTTTTCTAATGCAGTCCCTGCAACATTTTGGTTGCCCTTCTCTGGACTGTCTCCATTTTGTTAATGTCCTTTTGCAGGTGCGGCCTCCAATACTGCACACAGTATTCCAGATGGGGCCTAACCAGTGTCTTGTAAACAGGGATTATTATTATCTCCCTCTTACAACTTGTGATACCCCTATTAATACACCCCAACATCCCTCTAGTCTTACCTACTGCTTTAGTGGTCTGCTTGGATGATTTTAGGTCATCTGTGATGATGATGTCTCTTTCTTCCCTTTTGACTGCCAGCAACTCCCCTCCCAACCTATAGGTAGCTTCATGGTTTCTCTTCTCTATGTGCATGATCTTACACTTCCTTGCATTAAACCCCAGTTGCCAGTCTTCTGACAATTTTGCCAGTTTATCCAGCTCTCTTCCCATTCTGCCCACTCCATCTGGATCATTTACTCTGTTGCAGATCTTGGTGTCATCTGCAAACAGACAAATCTTACCCTCCAGTCCATCGGCAATGTCAGTGATGAAGATATTGAGGACTGGTCCCAGGACTGATCCCTGAGGTACCCTACTTGTGACTTGCATTTCTTCTGACTGTATACCATTTACCACCACTCTCTGTTTTCTGCCTGCCAACCAGTTTGCCACCCGGTTGGCCAACTTCTGACCCACCCCTAGCCTACCTAGCTTATTAATCAATCTTCTGTGTGGAGCAGTATAAAAAGCTTTGCTGAAGTCAAGGTACGCAACATCAACTTCACCGTCTTGGTCCATCACTCTGGTTACCCAGCCAAAGAAATCTATGAGATTTGTTTGACAGGACCTTCCTGTTGTAAAGCCATACTGCCTTGGATCCTGTGCTCCTATGGATTCCAGGTGTTGCACTGTCCTTTCCTTAAAGAGTACCTCCATAATCTTGCCACTACTGAGGTAAGACTGAGTGGTCTGTAGTTCCCTACCACCTCCCTGTGGAGTGGAATCACATGAGCCCTTCTCCAATCTTCAGGGACATCTTTTGTGCTCAGGGACTCACTAAACAGTTCTGATAATGGCTCTGCTAGTTCCATCCTTAGCTCCTTTAGTACCCTGGGATGTATGCCATCTGGTCCTATTGCCTTGTCCATCCTGAGCTTAGCGAGCTCTTATAGGACCCTTTCTTTTGTGAAGGGACTTGTGCATACCTCCCTTCCCCTGTGTCCATGGTGCTGAGCTGTGGGCCCTGCCCTACCTTCTCCTCAAGAAATACTGATCAGAAGTATCTATTTAGGGTAGATGCTTTTCCATGGTCCTCCTCCACACACTACCCATTATCCCTTTTGATTTTAGAAATTCCACCCCCCTGGACTTTCTCCTTTCACTAATGTATCTATAGAAAGTCTTGTCCACTTAATTTACTGTTCGTGCTAGTGTTTCTTGGTGTGGGCCTTTGCTTGCCTTACTACCTTTCCTGCTTCCCTTAGGGAAGTTTGGTATGCCTCCCTATCTTCATCCTGCTGCATTCCCTTATATTTCCTGAAGGCCAGCTTTTTGGCCCTGATCTTTTCTGCTACTGTTTTTTAAGAACCAAAGTGGTTTCCTCCTTCTTTTGTTCTTCTTTTTTCTCTCTAACACAATGGGATGTTGCTTCAAGTATTGAATCCCACTTTGCCTGTACCCCCTCACCTGTATTTCTTCTTGCCAGGGCTAGCTTAACTCTATTGACCATCTCATTAAAGTCAGCTCCTCTGAAGTCCCATATTTTTGCCTTGGAATGGGATGATTTCATTCTAGTGGCCAAATTGAACCATACCATGTGATGGTCACTGGCCCACAGGTGACCTTCTACCTGCAGATCTGTGATCCTTTCCCCGTTAGTCAGTACTAGATCTAGGATAGCCCTGTCTCTTGTGGGTTGTTGTACCAATTGTTTGAGGCCCTCCCCACAGGGAATCCACCATGAGTCTAGTTCTGGTGGATATTCCTGCTGGTATTGATCAATCTGTATCAGGCATGTTGAAGTCTCCCATTATCAGAACCTCCCCTTTAGCTATCATGTTGGCTGATGCTGCAGGCGCTGCTACCCACAAAGATTCAGGGACCAGGCCTAACCCTCTCTGACACAGTAATTTACTTTTCATTCTAGGATAACTTTCATGTTGGCTCATGCATGCTCAGCCAACATATTGTGGTAGTAGCAGATTTGGAGGCGTGGTCACTGTTGGGTGAATGCAGCGCATGCATCAGTAGGTGCATCCCTCATTCCCCAAACAGGAAGCATGCAGGCGCCACATAAGCAATTTGGAATGTGGCCACTAGATCTAACAAAAGGTTTGCTGCAATGAGAGTGGAGCTTTGATGCAGCATGACCACAACATGACTCCTGATGTGCACGTAACACTACCACCACCTCCTGTCAGAATGCTGATGGGGGAGCCCACTCCCTTTTTGCATAATAACCCTCTTCCCATATACAATGTATGCTGAGGGGATGCCTAGTCCCTCTCAGCATAATGCATGTCCCCCAACAGTTTTTCTTTGCTGACAGGGGCCCCAATCCCTATCGGCTTCAGTGCCTGAGTGATGTTGCCGACGGGGGAGCCCACTCCCAGTCAGCATTATGTAACCCTCCCACTTTTGTTGTGTGCTGATGGGGGTGCCCAATCCCCATCAGCATAATGTCACCCCCTCCACTTTTGTTGTGTGCTGACAGGGGTGCCCAATCCCTGTCGGCATAATGTAACCCCACCTTTTGTTGTGTGCCGACGGGGGTGCCCAATCCCCTGTCGGCTACAGCTGCCCCCAAAAAGAGTCCATTGGCATGCTGGGAGCCCACCCCTTTGTGCCACATGCTCCTTTAAAAAAAATGGTCCCGCTATTTTTTTTTTTAACTGTTAAAAAAGAAAATGTTCTCTCACGGTCTCCCTGCACCCTTCCCACAACCCATGCCCACCCACTGTGCAACCAGCCTCCCCACACCACCCACCCTATACTTACCTCTGGAGTCTGACACAATGATCTTCAGTGGATCGGGAACACGTCTACACTCTTGAAAGCTGACTGCCAACTGAAGAAATGCCGGTAAGCTGTATAATGGAATAAATGGGGTTTTTCCAACTATGATGCATATCGTAGGCATTTTTGTGAAATTTTGGCACCAAATTTTCAACATGGGATTTTTGGGACCCCATCTCATGAATCCTGGCACTGTCGTGGCATTAATTGGCCCTGAAAGGTGATTTCGAGGTCATTGCGTGGAATCACCTTTTGGGTCTGATTAATGAAATGACAGTGCCAGTGTTCATGAGGTGGGCTTTCAAAAAGCCTATGTTCAAATTTGGTGGAAAAAATCCCAAAAATGACTGTTTTATGAGAGTGCATTGTGCAGTTTCCATGCACGCTTGTAACTTCATAAATCTGTAATATTTTCACTCCAGATTTTCACAATTGGCATTTTTCCACACCTCCTTATGAACAGTACAGCTGTCATTTTACATATCCTGGCCAAAATGTGTTTTCATACGTCCAGCACAGAACAGCGCTCTCACTGCGTGAAATCAGTTTTCGGGACAGTTTCAGGAAATCATGGTGACACTGTTCATGAGCAGAAGTCCTAAAATGCCTATGTTGAAAATTTGGTGACAAAATTCCATAAAATGACTGTGTTACAAGCATGCATTGCACAGTTTCCACGCACCCTTATAACTTCACAAATTTGCACTATTTTCGTGCCAGATTTTCAACACTGGCATTTTTTACACCTCCTTATGAACAGTACAGCTGTCATTTTTCAAATCCTGCCCTAAATGTGTTTACGCACCTGTGGCGCACAATGGCATGGTCACTATGCAAAATCAACGTTTTGGACACATTAACAGAATCACACTGCCACTGTTCATGAGGGGAGGTCCCAAAATGCCTATGTTAAAGATGTGGTTAAAAAAATCCCAAAAATAATTGGGTTACTGACATGTGTTGCACAGTTTCCATGCATGCTCATACCTTCACCAATTTTTCATATTTTCACTCCAAATTTTCAGAGTTGCCATTTTTTTACATCTCCTCATGAATAATACAGTTGTCATGTTCCACATGCTGCCCAAAATGTGTTTTCATCCCTGTGTCGCCAAATGGCATAGCCACTGTGCAAAGCCACCTTTCAGCTAACAAACTGATAGTGCTGCTTTTCATGAGGTGGGCTCACAAAAAGCCCATGTTCAAAATTTGGAGTGAAAATACGAACACACGCCTACAGTGTTAGGGTTTCCAACTGTAGCACCCCACCCTGTAGAGAGTGACAGGCATTAGGGGTGTGACTTAGGATCATCGGCTGTAATGCTCATGCCATTCCACCCCCACCCACACCCTGCAGCCAGTGACAGGCTTTGTGGTGTGCCTTGCACTGTTCAGCCACAAAGTTCACCTCATTCTCCTATACTGCACCCACCTCAGTGTATTTCCTTATGGAATGGGGTAAGTGTAATGCCCAAAGACCCCAAAGCACACCATGATACTTGTCAGTGTCTACAGGGTAGGGTGAGGCAAAATGGCATGAGCGTTGTAGCTGATGACCCAAAGGCACACCCCAATGCCTGTCAATCTCTACAGGGTTGGGGTGGGGTTGATGTCATTTTAATACTTCACTGCCATTCCTATTGTGCATCTCTAACTCCGGCACTACCAATGCCAATGCCAGCGAGACAACATTTGGCATTGACAAATGCTTGTCATTATTTGTTCTTTCTAATGGAATGCCCTGCCCTCTGAGCCAGAATTTGTAGATTAACACCACAGAGCAAAGGGAGGAAGAGATGAGAGCTGACTGACTTGTTCTCGGGAGGGGGAGGTGGGGGGTCTTACAGGCAGGATGCTAGAAGTGACACTGGTGACTGGCTATCAGATTTTATTTCACACACACACACACACACACAAAGTAGTTCACGCGCTGCACCTAGGCTATAAGGGTTGATGCTGCAGGTGCTGCTACCACAGAGATTTGGGGACATGGCATAACCCTCTCTGAGAGCAATTTACTTTTCTTTCAAGGATTATTTATTTTTATTATTTATTCCACGTGATGGAATGCCCTGCCTGCTGAGTCAAAGCTTGTAGATTAACCCTATGGAGCACAGGGAGGAAGCAATGAGAGATGACAACTTGTTTGGGGAGGTGGTCATACAGACAGTATGTAAGAAGTGGCACTGGTAGCTGGTTGTCAGATTTTATTTCACACACAGGTCTGTCTCACACACACACACACACACACACACACACTAGTTCACACACTGCATCTAGGATGTAACGGCTGATGCAGCAGGCGCTACTCACTAAGATTCGGGACCCTGACCTAACCATCTCTGACACAGCAATTTACTTTTCTTTCAAAAATTATTTAGTTTTATTATTATGTTTTTTCCATGTGACTGAATGCCCTGTTCACTGAGCCAAAACTTGTCGATTTACCCCATGAAGCACAGGGATGAAGAGGTGAGAGCTGACTGACTTGTTTTGGGGGGGGGGCACACAGACAGTATGCAAGAAGTGGCACTGGTGGCTGTCTGTCAAATTTTATTTCACACACTGGACCTAGGCTATAATAACTAATGCTGCGAGAGAGAGAGAGAGAGAGAGAGAAGAGAGAGAGAAAGCAGCCACCAGCTTCCTTAAATCAAGGAGGTAATTTAATAGACTACACTGAGTTGAATTATTAATTTTTGGGCTTGTGTAAGTAAGTAGTTTTGATTCTCTGTTTTTGAGATTTACTTTTCTTAGTTTTACTTTTATTTGCTAGGGAGGGACTCTTGCTGGGAGATATTTGCAGTTATTTGCAGGGTCGGACTAGGCATGTAAGGGCCCCAAGGGAAGGTGTAGACAAGGTCCCCCCCCCACAATGGCAGATGCAAAAATCCTACATATGCATTAGAGGCGCAAGCATGTTGCAGAGTCCCGGACTCCTGCAGCACCCATTTGTCTACTGGCATCCCATCCCATTCTGCCCACAGGCCTCCAGCTGGGGCAGTCATTTAGTGGGACTGCCAACCAACGCACCCTTCCTGGGAGATGAGAGCTGTACTCTGAGTGCTAGATGCTCTCCCTTCCCAGCCAACCCCCAGTGACCCGCTTAAACCACGAACATGGGTTGCCAGTGTGGCATGAGATAAGGCAGTGACGCCTCATCCCTCCATGCCACTGGGCCAGCCACTCCATGACATTTTAAATTAAAGACTAAAGTCAGTGCTGGCCTGGGAGTAGGACTGAGGAACAGCAGGCACTATAAAGATAAACATTATTTAAAATCGCAACAACTCAATAAAAAGCCCACAAGGTCCTCCCCAAAAAAAAAAAACAGTCAGCTGTCTCCTGTCTCCACATAGAGGCATAAGCTAGGAGGAAAAAATACAAACAAGACACAGCAGACTACTAGCTAACATCAGCCTATGCCTACCTAGGCTACCTGTGACCTCTCTTGAAATAAGATATTAGCGTAGTGTAGTGCCCCCTCCACACACAATAAGTACCTCACAATTGGAGGGAATAGAGCAACATTAAATACATAAACAAATCAGCAGCACAGCATATAAGCTCTAAGAATGAAATATTGCATTATAGGTCAGTGATGAAAGAGTTACACATACTTAATTCATGCATAATGCATAAAGAACAGTGCTACTTCTAGTTTCAAATACACAGGAAGCAGCCATCATGTAAAACATCCAAGCCCAAAAGGTAAGACCAAGCACTATTCTACATCTAATTTTAGTACAATAAGTGAAAGTTTATCACCCCTCTAATACTGGCAGTCCCCTACCATATTCCACTGAAATGAGCATATGCAAATTCCCCTATCTTTTAATATATCTTGTACCTATTGACACTGGCAATAATTGTTTCTATTTTCATAGCATTCAGCATTGTATTGCACCACTACCTGTACAAGGGTACCGCTCTGTCCAGCCAGTGTCTTGAAAATTCTGCTTGACTATAGTTGCCACCATAGCCACATGGTATTTTTGCATACCAAGAACCAGGAGATCACCATAGTTGCCTAGCAAACAAATTTCACTGGATTTCAAGGGTTAACACATCTCACAGTCCCTGCAAGGGGGCAAAGATTGCTTAAATTACTGACCACACCTTTGAGTACTCCCATAATATACACAGGTGGGATTCTTCATGCTCTCCACATCTTATACATGTAGGAGTGTCAAAATGACTCATTTTGTAGAACCTATGGGCTGTAAAGTAGAAGTTATTTAAAATCCTGGACCTGTACTGTGTAAGCCATAAGTTGTCCATTTTCAAATATGTATGCACATTTTTCCTTTCCAGATGGTTGTCTATGGCCAGTTATAAGTGTCTTTGGGACACATTCACCCAGTAGTGGCCTACTCCCTCCCACACATTCATGTTAAGGCTGAGTCAGAGATTGCTGTCTGAATACAACCTGAAAATGGCTTGGCATATTGGCATTAGGGCCATTTGCAAATGCCATGAGGGTAATTTAATTACCCAAGTTGTGCATTATGCCAGGGATGAGACCCTAAATGTGTAGCAATAGATAGCGTGCTTTATAATTGCAGGAATTTTTTTACTTGTGTTCGGTTCCCATGCCAGCAGCAGCATCAATCACTCTCCCTAACCTACTCTGCGCTCTAGCATCCATGCTGGCTAATTGGTTTCCAATCCTTTTCTGCCACCACTTGTGAGAACAGAGATTTTTTTTGTCAGAATTTGTCCATTGCCCTAAAAGTCTTTCTCTGTGGGGGTTAGCTTTAAAAAGCAGTCTACTTACTTTACTCCTCAGACTCCTCTGGTGTGTGCAATGTGCTGTAGTACTGACTCTGACCACCACTGATAGAGAGTCTCTAACTTAACCTGATCCACTCTGAGTCCCCAGGCCCTCCTGGGCTGGCTGTAGTGTCCTACTCCCACAAGACACTCCCCATCAGTCCTCCAACTGTCCACAATCAGGTTAGGCCACTAGGTCATCAGCCAGGGTGTAATTCAAAGAAGAGCCCAGAGCAGAGCTGAAGAGCTGTCATTCAGAACTTCAGCAGCATGGTGGTGGCACCACTGATGGCTGGCCTGGCTCACCCACTTGAGTGGAGCCTCTCACTGTCATTGGCATCACTGCTGGGGGCTTGGCCTACTGTGGAACACTGAAAAAATGCCCCAACTTCCTTGCATCAACTGATCAACCATCTTACTTCACAATCCTTCTCCCGACTCGACTCCCCAAGTCCGCGGGCCCCGCCTGTTCATCTCCCGACTCTTTCCAGTCAAATCCGGCATTGACGTACTAGAGTCATGACACTGTATGCTAGCAGCTAGCCCAAAGATTAAGAGAAGCTAGCCCATAGCCCACTGTGCACTCCTCCCAAGCTCCAGTGGCAGCAGCAAATGGAAATGGTGGCAACAGGTGCCAAACCTTACTCAGCGAGAAGGACTGCTGCTGGGTGCATGCACATTCGTGATTCAGGTAAAGTTCAGGGAAGCTGGAAGCAAGTGTTGTGACACACATGAAAAGTGCATGATGACAACTCTTGAGTGAGTGGGGGGACTAGACTGGGGCACACTACTGTGGCATGGACATGGCTGGGGGGATTAAAAAAACAATGTGTAAAATTATTTTTTTGTTTTTTTTTTAATTTCCTACCACTCACCCACTGGCTGTGGAAAACTTGAAACTTAGGGTTTACCCTGATAAAAAAAAGTGCTGCCCAGCCATAGGGGCCCCCTAAGGGGTGGGGCCCCCATGGAATTTTCCCTGTAGCCCTGTGGGCCAGTCCAACCCTGGTCATTTGTGACTAGACCTGTTACTTAATCTCTGTGAAATAGGTATCTGAAAGGAAGGAAGGTACTCCCTGGAGTGGAGGGTTGGAGTTGTAGTTGATTGTTTCTGGAGGGCATAGGTTTACTCCCACCCACCCTGCCTCTCACTTCTCCTGCCCAAGTGCATATCTCCCTTTATATCAGGAGTTCTGACATCACTTCCCCAAAATTGTTAACAACATATCCCTGTTCATATCCTTAAAGGCATAGCACACTGAATAGGGGGTAGAGACACTCACAAGATTGCACATACTAAAACAAGAACAACAAAAAAAAGAAAACATCTGAAACAGGAAGGGAGACAGACATGTGGGGAGTGGTGCAATGCACTGACTGTGGAGCAGCAGTCTTCTGGGAGACATTCTGGAGACTATACTGCTGCCCTATTTGCAGGCACCTCGCTTGTCTGAAGGAGGAGGTTGCTCATCTCCATGCTGACCTGGCAAGGATTCAGGAAACCTGCTCCCCCACTCAGGGACCACCTAGGCCACCACCACTACCTCAGAAGTTGCCAAGAATGAGGAGTGGTTGGACCACGGTGGGCTCAGGGAGGGTGAGGGTGGTGGAACAGAGGTGCATCCCTCCAGTTGTAACTCTCCACAATCCATTTGCTACTATGGCAGAGCATGGTTCCTCTATGGAGGGACCTGCAGTGGAGACCAAGGAGGATGCTGGGAACCTCCACAATGGAGACCCACAGGAGGGTGGCACAGGACCCCACAGGAGAAGGAAACAACTCCTGATGGGGGACTCAATTGTTAGGGGGATAGAACTGGGGGAGGGAGAGGAAAGGGAGGTAAGGTGCCTGCCTGGAGCCATGGCTTGGAGGGACAGGAAGCGAATCCTCAGGATCATGGGAGCAGCTGCAAGGGGGAGTGAGCTGGATGTCATTATCCACCTAGGGAAAAATGTCCTGGCTGAGCATGGGATCAAAGCAGAGCAGTGCAACAGGAGTTTGTGGAGTTGGGGAGGGGCCTTAGGCAAGTAGCACACATGGTAACTTTCTTGAAAGTGCGACCTGTCTATGGCATGGATGAGGCTAGGGTACTCTGCACCATGGGATTTAATGACTGGTTAAAAAACTGGTGCAGAGCTCAGGATTTGGCTTCACTGGGGACTGGGGCTCCACCTGGAGGGATACAGGCCTGTACTGGTGCGATGGTCTGCATCTGTCCAGGAAGGGAACCAGGTTCCTAGGTGACAGGTTTAAATGCTTCATTGGTAAACATTTCAACTAGTCAAGGGGGGGGGCATTGAAAAGGAGAAGGGAAATCCTAGCCCCCCCCCAAAAAAACAGGGCAGTTAGTGAGATAAACACCATGATAGAGCAGTCAATAGGGAGAAGGGCAGGGGTAAATGGAGAAAAAGACAAAGGCAATAAGGACAGGGATGGGGCAAAAAGAAATAAGGGCATAAAACAATGGAGGGTAATGAATACCAATGCCTGTAGTCTAGGTAAAAAGCTCCCCGAAATGGTGGCTTTGATGGAAGAGGGCTGCCTGGATATAATGGTAGTCACAGAAACATGGTACACAGAGAACAATGACTGGGATGTCAACGTACCAGGGTACATAATCTACAGGAGGGACAGGGAGGGTAGAAGAAGAGGAGAAGTAGCTCTCTATGTAAGGGAAGGGATCAAGCAACAGAACTAAAGGGTAAGCAGGGAGGAGAGGAAGCACTGTGGTTCACCATGGAGACTGGAAATGGCACCACAATCTGCACAGGGGTTGCATACAGACCCCCATCTCAAGGGGAGGAAATGGACAAGGAAATGATAGAACGCACCCTTCTGGTGGAAGAGAAAGGGGAGATATTGCTGATGGGGGCCCTGACTATGCCAGATGTTAACTGGAGCACCTTTCCTACAGCCACATTCAAGAGCAGGGCCATTCTCGATGCCCTACAGGGGACATGCCTCAGACAGCTAGTTTTGGTACCCACTTGGGAAGGAGCAGTCTTAGACCTGATACTGTCAAATGGGGACAGAAAAAGGATCTCAGATCTAGAAGTGGGTAGCCATCCTGGAACAAGTGACCACAAAACAGTGTGGTTCATGATAAACTTAGCTGTAGAGTGAAGCCATACAAAAGTGAAGGTACTGGACTTCAGGAGGTCTGATTTTGTCAAAATGGGAGAGTGCCTCAGAAAAGCACTAGAAAACAGGCAAGAAAGTGGGGTGGAGCAACAATGGGGAAACATCAAAACCGCCATCACAGAGGCATCAAGCCATTGTGTGAAGCAAATAAACAAATCAAAATGAAAGAAATAAACACTATGGTTCTCAAAAGAAGTGGCGGGAAAGGTTAGGGAAAAAAAGATAGCATTCAGGAAGTATAAGGAAACACAGAAGGAGCAGGGCAGAGAAAAGTACCTGTTAAAGCAGAAGGAAGCAGAGAAGGCAGTCAGAATAGCAAAGGCCCAAACTGAGGAAAAGATAGCCAACTCGGTTAAGAACAGGGATAAAACTGTTGATAGTTATATTAGGGAGTGAAGAAAGACTAAGGCAGGGATACCGTGACTGAATAAAGAGGAGGGTGGTTGGGCAGACAGCGACCGTGAAAAAGCAGGGATACTGAACAAATACGTCTACTCAGTATTCACAATGGTAGAGCAGGGGAAGATACCTAATCCAGTCAATAGAATCACTCTGAATGGGGGGGTTGATATTAGTCCTTTCACAGAAGAAAGGGTTCTGAAAGAACTCCTAAAACTGAAGGTGGATAAAGTAATGGGGCCTGATGGGATTTACCCCAGCATTCTAAAAGAAATAAGGGAAGAACTAGTAACACCACTGACTACCCTTTTTAATAAATCATGAGAGGATGGTGTGGTATCTGAGGACTGGAGGAGGGCAGATGTGATTCCCCTTCACAAAAGTGGGAGCAAGACAGAGGCAGGAAACTACAGACCTGTCAGTTTGACGTCAGTGGTAGGGAAAATGATGGAATCACTTCTGAAGGAAAGAATTGTTTAGTACCTAGAGGCCAGTGGGGCACAGGACCCAAGTCAGCATGGATTCACATCAGAAAGGTCATGTCAGACAAATCTAATTGATTTATTTGACTGGGTGACCAAAGTAGTAGACCAGGGAAGGGCTGTGGATGGACTTGGCCTACCTAGAATTTAGCAAGGCATTTGACACAGTCCCACACAAAAAATTAATAAACAAATTAGCTAGCCTGGGAGTGGGTCCCAGGGTGGTAGTCTGGGTAAAACACTGGCTGGACAACAGGATACAGAGGGTAATAGTAAATGGAGTCCACAGTGAAGAAAGTGGGGTTACTAGTGGGGTACCACAGGGTTCAGTACTGGGGCCGGTCCTTTTTTATGTCTTTATAAGTGACATTGCAGAGGGACTGGAAGGAAAAGTATGTCTCTTTGCAGATGACACAAAGATCTGCAACAGGTTTGATATGCAAGGTGGGGTGGAAAGGATGAAAAGGGACTTGGCAAGATTGGATGAATAGTAAAATGTATGGCAGCTTAGATTCAATGCAAATAAGTGCAAAGTAATGCACCCGGAAACAAAACCCAGGGGAGGAGTACACAATGGGGGGGGGGTGAGATACTGACAACAACAAAATGGAAAGGGACCTGGGGGTAGTCATATCAGATGACCTAAAGGTGGGTAAGCAATGTGAGAAGTCAGTAAGGAGGGCTGGGAGGATACTGGGATGCATAAGGAGAGGCATCACCAATAGAAAACAGGAAGTTGTTGTCCCTCTGTACAGACAGTTGTTAAGACCACATCTGGAGTACTGTGTACAGTTCTGGAGACCCCATCTCTGTAAAGACAGATAAGGTGGAGGCTGTCCAGAGGAGGGCAACCAAAATGGCGCAGGATCTGCACCAGAAGACATATGAGGAAAGACTAAAGGAGCTTAAGATGTATAACCTTGAGGAAAGGAGGGAGAGGGGGTACGTGATAGAAACTTTCAAATACCTCAAGGGAATCAGCGAAGTCCAAGAGGGCAGCATCTTTCAGAAAAAGAGATGTGCAAGAACAAGGGGGCACAATTTGAAGATGGGGTGGATGGCTCAGAGGTAATGTGAGGAAGTATTTCTTCAAAGAGAGGATTGTGGATGCATGGAACAGCCTTCCTATGGAGGTCGTAGAGTCAAAAATAGTGGGGGAATTCATGGGACAGACATAAGGAAATTCAAGTGGGAGATAGGAGGAAGTAGGCTGTTGGTTAACTCGGATCTGCAGCTTATCTGTTAGGTAGGGAAATGGGCAGGCAAGGTGGGCCAAGCAGTCCTTATCTACCATCATATTCTATGTTTCAGGCAGTGCTATGCTTTTTTTTTATTCATTTGTTTTTGTGTTGGCTTTCCCCAACACCCTCCCCGCGGGTCTGCTTCCACCCACACTGCCTTACCAGGGCCAGGCTTACCCCCCCAAGTGGGGCCACCAGGCAGGTGCCCCTCCCAAAAATCAGCAGTAACTTACCCTGGCATATCCTCCAGGGTGAGGCCATGGGAGCAGTGCCCCACCTGGCAGACATGGTAGGCAGTGGAGCAGAGCTTAATGCTTAGGGGGCCGGCAGTTTTGTAAGCTGTGTCGGGGGCAGGGATGTGCAAGGATGGCCAATGTCTGCCACCTACCCCATACTGATACTGTGCTGGCACTGCAGTTCTCCCGAGCCTCTGCCAGTGGTCTGTACCGTGCCAGGCACACAACCCCCGCACCCTCCCCGGAGAAGGAGAGCAGTCTCTAGGATGCTCTGTCCTTCTCCCCCAGGTAGCCCTCTGATGTCCCAAGTACATTCTCGAACTTGGGTCATTGGCATCGCAGATGGAGGCCCTGCCTCTGCACCAGCATGCCAGCTAGGCAGTGCTATGCTACCCACCGAGATTATGTGACCTGGCTTAACCCACTCTGACATTACTTTACTTTTCCTTGAAGGATTATTCCATGTGATACAATGCCACTGAGCCAAAGCTTGTAGATTTATCCCATGGAACACAGGAAGGAGATAAGAGCTGACTGACTTGTCTGGGGTGGGGGGGCACACAGTATATGCAAGAAGTGGCACTGTTTGGCTAACTTGTCTGGGTTGGCATCACTGGAACAGTTCACCCCCGCTGCTGCCAAAATAAAAAAAAAAATCTGGCCTTTGCTGACTTGCTCCTGTTTTCCTCCTCCCTTCCCCAAGTCTCCGACTCCCCAATCCCCACTCCCAGACCCAGTCCCCCAGTCTTCACTCTCAAATATTCTTGTGTTTCTTGTTTTTCCAAAAAATAAAATATAATTAGTTTAATTATTTTATAAAATTAGTTTTTTTTGGGAGAGTTCGATGAGTCCTGAGTCCCGACAAGTTGTTGTCCAACCGGCAACAGGTAAGGCACAAAACAATACAAAACCAAAGCTCATCAATAACTAATATGGACCTGAGGTCTGGTCACTTTCCCCGCCCTTCAGCTGCATATTAAACTCTCACTTGTTGCAAGAACCTCCACATCCCCAGCAGTGCTCAACAACTGGAAGGGACAACACCTTAAAGGAGGTAACCCACACCCTCAAGCATTCACTTGTGGCACCCCTGTTATAGCACTCCACTGCCTCTGAAGTCAAGATAGTCCCCCAGGGGGAGGAGAAGAGGCAGTGGCCTTTGGTACCATGGTCCTTAATAGTGAGAGGGGACCCCCCCATATGACAACATGGAGATGGATTCATCCACAGAGGATAGCTCCGAACAGTCCCACAAGCAGGCTGAACTCCCACCATGCCAATGGAACATGGGCCAGATTGGCTGGATCGCCAATTGCCAACCCCAGGGAAGAATGCCCTATAGAGCAAAGATGCTCTCTCAAATCACCTCTGATGGCATGAAGCTCTCATGTGACTGCAGGATAACATCAGGCAGTTGATATTATTCAATGGCTGGGGTGCAGGGGGAAACCGTTTCAATAAATACCCAAGGAATGCCTGACCAGGCAGGGGGCAATTCCTCTCCAGGTGATATGGCAATGTAAGGCAAGGCAAGTCAAATTTTACTTTTCTGGTGCCCAATTCTGGAGGATCTGGGTGTCAAACAACAAAGACATACTATACTGTAAATACAAAGATACAAATTAGTACAAAAACAGTAAGATATCAAAATACATATATATAATTAATAAACGTCTCTAAAAAACTGAAGTTCAAAACAGAAGAAAAGGGTACCCAGGGAGGATTCATGTCTGAGGTCCAGGAAGGCCTAGTTAAACAGGAAGGCCTTGAGGTGGGCCTTAAAAACCTCAACTGAAGTGGCCTTCTAAATTGGTGGAGGAAGCGAGTTCCACAGGATGGGTCCAGCGACACTAAATGCTCTGTCACCAGCAGTTTTGAGCCTTGCCCTGGTAATTTGCAGGAGGCCAGATTAGGACTGGAGGGAGAGGGCCAGGATGGCAGGTTTAGGAAGGTCTGACAGGTAACCAGGACCCTGCCCACATAGGGCCTTAAAAGTGTGCAAGTCCACTTTGAAGAGAATCCTCCACCTGACTGGCATCCAGTGCAGCCTGCACAGAACCGCAGTGATATGACAAAATTTCAGCTACCCAGTAAGTAGCCTAGTGGCTGCATTCTGCACTAGCTGCAGCCGGTGATGGTTCCCCTCCAGAGACCCAGAGGTAGAGCATATTACAGTAATCAAGTCTGGATGTCATGAAGGCATGCACCAAGGTGGGGAGGTCCATAGATGTAACTAGGGTTTTGACACTGGTGATATTCCAAAGATGATAAAAGCTTGTCTGAACAACAGATGACATCTAAAAGTCTAATGACAGTCCACTGTCAAAAGTCATGCCAAGGCTTCACACCCTAGAGGAATACCTCAATGGCGCAGATCGCAGGAATACTGTAAGCTGGTTTCGGGCACCAAAGGGAACCTGTTCCATCTTCTGTTTGACTCAACCACCAGTATCTCCATCTTGCTGGTGTTCAGTCTCAACCAGATGGAGAACATCCAGTCATTTATCTCCATGAAGCAGCTGTTTAGTACTTTAGTTTAGTTTAGTTTATTGTTCTAGGAATTATTACCTTTGAGCCAATGGCTCTTTTACAAAGGTTCCACGTCATCAATGTACAAACAAACAAGACATGCTACATAGAATGGTCAGCAAATTATAAAGGTTTCAATAAGCCAGTATAATACAGTACATCACAGTAAAAAAACAAAACATTGGAGGAATGGTCAAGGTGGGAAGGGTAGGAGGAGATATGGGGAGGAGAGCAGACTTAGAGTAGTTAGAGGTACTCAGATGCCTTTGTCAAGAAAGGAGCAGAGGAGGAGGAGGATGAAAAACAGTAAAAACAGCCATGAGGGAAGAATCATTAGTCAAGGCAGTCACAGGAGCTAGAGGCTGAGAGGTGAGAGTAAAGCATAGATTTGAAAGCTCCTAGTGACGTGGAGGATGTAATGAGCGAGCTCAGGGCATTGTACCAGCTGGGGGCATGATAGGCAAAAGATCTTTGGCCCTGTGTGGTCCGGCATCTGAGGACCTGGAGAGGCTGGTGTTCTGATCTTCTGGTGGGATGGATGCTGGTATTCGGGCAAAGTAGGTCTTGGATACACAGCGGAGTTCAGCCCAAGATGGATTTTTTTGCCATCTAGCATGTGAGGTACCTTATGCGATTTGAGAGTTGCAACCATCCTGTTTCAGTGTAGAGCTCACATGTTTGAGTACGTCTTTGCGCTCCAGTGAGCAGCCAACAGGCCTTATTTAGGGTGGTTGTGATGCGCCTTAGTGCTGTGGTAGTGGCAGAGCCATAGATAATTAAGCCATAGTCTATGATTGAGAGGACAGAGCTTTGGATAGCAATTCTCAGCGCAGCTTGGGTAAGGAACTGCAGGTTTCAGAACAGGATACCAATGCGCTGATTCACCGTTTTTGCTGTGTTATCAATGTGGGTCGCAAAGGTAAGACCTTGATCAAAGGTGATTCCAAGGTATTTAAATTTTGACACCTGTTCAAGGGTATTTCCTAGGTATATTTTGATAGTAAGTGGAATTTGTCTTTTTCTGTTTTGTGGACTGGAGAAAAGCATGGATTTTGTTTTTCAGTGATTTAGGACCAGCTTGTGATCTAGGAACCACTTTTCAACATTGGAGAAAGCAAGTTGCAGGCTCTGGAGTAAGGGTTTCGGGTCCTTATGAGAGGAGACAATCACAGCATCGTCAGCATAAAGTATTATTTGTTCCAGGCAGGATTTGGGGAGAGAGTTTAGGAAAAGGTTGAAAAGGAGAGGACCTAGGATTGACCCCTGTGGAACACCTGAGAGGACCAGTTTTGAATCTGAGAGAACTTTTGAGATTTTTACTGATTGAGAGCATTGGGCCAGGTAACTTTTAACCCAGGCACCTGGTCCTTCTGAGAGCTCAAGACTGTGTAGTTGTGTGATAAGTAAGCCATGGTGAACAGTGTCCACCGCACTGGAAGATCCTGGGGCAAAAGAAAGACACAGCTGGGTATCATCAGCATAGCAATGAAAACCCAAGTCATACTTTCTGATGAGCTCACCCAGTGGCAGCATATACACGGCAAACAACATTGGTGACAATACTAAACCCTGAGGGACTCCACATGACAGAAGGCAGGAGGAGGAGGAGGAGGAGAAATTTCCCATCACTACTCGTTGCCTCCTGTTAGTGAGGTATGACTCAAACCAATGGATGACATAGTTGGTAAGCCTGCAAAATTTCCTCAGGTGGTCAAGCAACGCACAATGATCTACCGTGTCAAAAGCTGAAGAGAGATCAAGAAGGATTAGAATTGTTCTCCCCCCCATCTCTAGCCAAAAGGAGCTCATTGTGCACCAGAATCAATGTGGTTTCAGTACTATGCCTCGTACAGAAACCAGACTGGAATGGCTCATAGAGATCGAAGGCCATGAGGTGCTCCATGAGTTGCTGCACCACAACTTTCTCAACAATGTTTCCCAAAAATGGGAGGTCAGACGGTAATTCGCCTTGACGTCAGGGTCTAATGATGTTTTTTTCAGGAGTGGATGAACCAGCGCTTCCTTCAAGGCATCTGAAAAAATCTCCTCTGTCAAAGAGCACCAGACAATCAAGGAGAACACCAGGCCAACAGTACTGACACATCTCATCAAGAAACTAGTCGGCACAGTTGATATGCAATACAGTAATTACACCTCCCAGTGACCGACCCCCACTAGGTTCTGGAATTAGCCTGTATCATGAGAGCCTACTGCTGGAAGCACAGTTAGACACTCTGACCTCCCAAGTGGCACATGAGCATATAGGAAAGCCACCATGACCCAAACCACAGATAGCCAGGAAGTGATGGACCACAGTTGAGCACATCACAACGGGAGTCACACTCCGCTAACACCTCTGCTTGGGACAAATTCACCAATTGATTCTCCTATTTATTGTTATTGTTTAATAAACTCAGGGGGAGTCCTGATCTTCTGCAGATCTATCTCCCTGGCTGCAATACAATCTACTTGGCCCCATCAGCTTTACACATCTAAAGGCAGGGATGTGGGCAGGGGCACGCTTGTCTGGAGATGGGGAGAGGAGGAGGAGGGGAGATACCATGCACAGCATCACCGACACTGGCATGAGAGCAATGAAACATTAAATTGTTTAAAAACTGGTATCTAGCCTTACTGACAGGATACCCACAGGTATGAACCATGGACAAAGGGAGCAGCCCTCATGGGAGCCCACCATGGACTGAAGGTATTGTGACCCCACCTCCCCCCACGTAAATCTCAGTGCACTCAACACTGGGTGGTGGACATGAGTGGGGCCACACCATATTCTTGTACATAATGTAAAGTTATTATGGTAGTTCTTTATAAGTGTAGTAGATGTAGTGAACACTGCATGTGCAAGTTAGGAACATACAGTATACTTGCCACATAATTTCTCCTTTTTTACTGCTGCTGTTTGTGCTCACCTCTGCCAAACTGGGTCCCACTTCCCAACACTTTACCCTGTCCCAACCCATCACATCTCCCTAGATGCAGGCTGAGGCCATCCCAGAACCAAGCAAAATTCATTCCTCAACCCCATATCAGCTAACACCTCGCCAAACACCCCACCTCAAACCCCCATAATGAACAAACCATATGTATGCATCTCCTGGAATATAAAAGGGGCCCAAACGCAAAACAAAAAGTGACAAATTCTAAGACACCTGAAATCCATGAAATCACTAATAGTCTTCCTCCAAGAGACACATACTCTGGCCAAGCATGCAATATTATGGCAAAGAGAATGGGTGGGTCAAGTATTCACTGCGGGAGACAGCAATAGAAGGGTGGGGGTGGCCATACTCATAAACAGAAATGGACAGTTCACACCCATGAAGAAACGTACCAGTTCTGAGGCCATGTATGTAATAGTCAAGAGTAAGTTAGACTACCAAGAGGTAATACTGGCAACTGTCTATGGCCCGAATGCTGATGAACCTGTTTTTTACCTCCCTCCTTACCACTTTGTCTGGTATGCCCTGCCTCCCCACCATTCCTTCCTTGCCTTCCTGAGGAGGTCGTTGGGTCTAAAACAGTGGGGGAATTCAAACATGCATGGAACAGACACAAGGCAATTATAGTTGGGGGTTGCAGGAAGTAGGCTGTTGGTTAACTAGAATCTGCAGCTTAACCAGTAGGTAGGGAAATGGGCAGACTGGGTGGGCCAAGTGGTCCTTATCTGCCGTTAAAGTCTATGTTTCTATGTTTCTATGTTGGGGGAGGTGACACGAATGTGGTACTTGACAATAGCAGTAATAAATCCTGCTCCACTGCTGTGATGTGCTGGTGTCCAAAGAATATCAAACAAAAAAAGCCATGGAACACACCACCATCCATGAAAAGTCAACTTTATCCAGTGCAAAAATCCAAAAACAAACAGTGCCTCCTGATGACACACTAGTTGTGAAACCAGTTGAGGATTCAGTACCTGACCTGTATGCTGGTGGATTTTTGCACTGAATAAAGCTGACTTTTCATGGATGGTGGTGCAGTCCTTGGCTTTTTTGGTCTCTACTTGACAATAGCTGTGATAAGTCAAAACTGAAATTTGTGGGCCACTCCCCGGCCCAACGGTCACTCCTGGAATCTGGAACTGAGTTCAGCCCTGGACCTGATAGACATATGGAGAACCCTGTACCTAACAACACAGGAAAACACCTTCTGATAGGACCACATGTCTCTTGCTCCAGAATCAACCTTTATATGGTCAGCCAGGACATCCTAAAAGTGACTACAACCTGCAAAATATGCCCAAGGGTGATCTCGGACCACTCGCCAGTTGCCCTGTCCTTCCTTCCCCTTGACCTACAGTAATACCCAAAGACAAAAATGGAAAATTGATAACAGCCTGCTAAAAGATGAGGAATGCCTAAACTAAATAAAAGATCCCATCAAAACATATTTCAACATAAATACAGGCTCAGTACCCTCCCAGAGACTACTCTGGGAAGCATTCAAGTGCTCCCTCAGAGGGTAACTGATGTGCCTTGCTGCTACCAGGAAAAGGAATAGGGAAACAGAGAGCCAACATATTCTAGACACAATCAGGGACCTCAGAAAATCACTTGTAGGCCCCACGAACTCCAACACCCAACCACAACTAAACGCAGCAAGGGCCAAATATGAAGAACTACTGCAGGAGCAGGCAGAGTTCACCATATTCATAGCCTAGACATGTTATGTGGACCAAGGCAAGAAGGCCAGGAAATGTTTGGCCCTTACACTTAAACAACAAGAGCAAAGGAGGGCCATCCTTTTGGTAAGAGACACAACCAGCAACCTACTCTCTGCATCCCAGAGAGATTGCTGTGGCATTCCGCAAGTACGACAAAACTCTTTATGCTAAAGAAGACCCTGCAACTCAGAAAGAAATCAAAAACTTCCTGGGGAAGGCCAACCTTCCCAAAGTCACCCCTGAGGTCAAATTCAGTTTGGGGGGACTGATCACCAAACAGGAAGTAATTCAGGCCATCTCCTCTCTTACCCCGGACAAAGCCTCGGGCCACGACACCTTCTCCCCAAACTTTTACAAAGCATTTGCAAATGACATTGTGGGCCCGCTCATACAGCTGTTCAATGAAGTGCATAACAAGGACTACCTGGACCCATTTCTCTAGAAATCCACAATCACGCTATTATGGGCAGACTGGGTGGGCTAAGCGCTCCTTATCTACTGTCAAAGTCTATGTTTCTCTGTTTCTATGTATTATCCAAACCCAAAAGGAACCCAACACAAATGGACAACTACAGACCCATACCACTCCATAATGTCGACCTGAAGATCCTCTCCAAGATTCTAGCTATGAGGTTGGGATCAGTGATAGGGAATCTGATAGGTCCACAACAAATGGGCTTCATGACAACCAGACTGGCCCTTGACCATCTGAGAAAATGAGCACATATCCTTGACACCTCAAAAGATTCACTAACCCTGGCAGCCCCATTATCCCTAGGAATGGAAAAAGCCTTTGATAGGGTCTCTTGGACTGTCCTATTCAAAGCCCTAGAGGAATATGGTCTACCAAACATCTTTATAAAGTGGATCAAATTGCTATACTCCCACCCCACAGCCCAAATCCTATGCAGTGGCATCCTCTTCCAAGCCTTTGACTTATAGGCAGGTACCAGACAGGGATGCCCACTATCCCCATACTTATTTAACCTATGTATCGAACCCTTGATGAGAAGAATACTGTTAGATGAGCAAATTAAGTTGTGATGGTAGGGAAATGGCACTACTTGGCTATGTGGGTAGTACACTTATGGGGAAAAGTATCACTAAAATCATAAATCATTGTTTAAGCTAAAAACAATGGGGGAGAATGGGTCTATTCCCAAGTCCCTGAATACTTACCAAAATATTATTACAACTAAATGTAAATTCCTAGCTTTGAATGCAAGATTTTTAAACCAACTGAAATTAGCAGAATTCGAAGCCAAATGTAAAACTTTAAATATAGGTGTGGTGGGAGTAACTGAAACTTGGTGGGACGCATCCTCAATTTGGTCCAGAGAAATTTCAGGTTATAAGTTATATCATAAAAATAGATGAGATAAGCAAGGCGGTGGAGTTTATATCAACATACGAAATAGTATTCCTTCTTTTGAAGTGTGTTCTCCCTTTCCTTTGGAAAGTATATGGGTTAAAATCTTATTGAAGGAGCAGTCCTATATAACTATTGGTAACATCTATCAACCTCCATCTGCAAATTCAGATTACACAACTGATATGTTTAAAGAAATTACACATTTTTCAGACTCTCAAGATACTGTAATATTTGGTGACTTTAACCTCCCTCATATTAACTGGGACTCATTCTAAAGACAGTCCTATGCTGAGAAAGGACTAATAGATGTGGCAGTTAGTAATGGATTACAACAACTTGTTACTGAACCCACTTGAGGTCCTAATATTTGGGATCTATTATTTACTAACACAGAGCAACACATTAGCAATTTACAAATTTGGGATCCACTTGGGACCAGTGATCATTCATCTATTCTTTTTGAAAGTCAACAGTTTAAAACTACACAAAGGAAGTTATACTATACAAAAAATTATAACAAAGCACATTTTTTCTAAAATCAATGAATACTTACAAAACATAAACTGGAAATCTAATCTTCTTAATTGTACAGCACAACAAGCTTGGGACATTTTTAAAAACATTGTACATTATTTGGAAAATACCTTTATTCCATCTAAGAGGAAATTTAATAATAAAGGAGAAATTCCCCCTTGGTTCAACAAGACAATTAAAAATCAGATTAAAATACAAATGTAACTTTTTAGGAAACTTAAGATTAGTTCTGTCCCATTTAAAACTACTCTATTACATAAATACAGACTATCTATGGAAAACTTAAAACATTCTATTAAATTGGCAAAAATAAGCTAGAATTTAAACTAGCTCACACAAAAGACTGTCACAAATCTCGTTTCTCCTATCTAAATAGTAAAAAAGGTGCATCAAGGACCATTGGTCCCATTATAACCAATGGCTCTTCTCTATCTGATACAGAAACCTTGAATCTCTTTAATAAGTACTTTTGTTCTGTCTTCTCTCAAAAATCACCTATTAGTACATTTAAACTTCACCACATAGATTATTATAGGTTCTATCCAACTGACATTATACAGGCTATCAAAAAACTAAAAAAAAATACTAGTCCGGGCCCAGACAATATTCATCCATGGTTTCTGATCGAAACCTCTATAAATATTTCTATACCTTTGTCAATTATTTTCAATAAATCCTTACAAGAAAGCATTGTATAAAATGATTGGTGTTCAGCAATAGTTACTCTCATATTTAAAAAAGGCAATAGAGGTTTCGTGCAAAATTATCATCCAATTAGCCTGACCTCAGTGGCTGGTAAATTAATGGAATAAGTAATGAAGTCTCTAATAGATCAAGATTGTAAAAAATTAGAAATTTATGATTCAAATCAGCATGGGTTTACACCCAAGTATTCCTGCACCACGAATCTGATATCTTTTTACAATAATATAAGTACTCTACTAGATGTGGGTATCCCTACTGATGTAATTCTTTTTTTTTATAATTTAAACTTTATTAATACATTTCCATTATAAAGGGCAGTTACAGCAAGTCAGGGTGTAACATAGCACTTGAACAGTGAGAGACTGCCCATCCCACCCCTCATCCAACCCCCTTACAGCAGCAACAAATCATAATCACCCTAACGTGCAGTGCACAGTTCCATCGAACGTATGGGTAGTACCAGAATGTGATATATCCTCAGTGAGGTAACAAGAGTAAGAAATGAAGGGGATCCCATATCTTACTATATGCTGCTAGTCTATTATGAAGACTTGCAATTGCCTTCTCTGTTCGAAGATTAGCTGTGATTTCATGTAACCATTCCTGAAAGGAAGGAGCTGATTGTTCCTTCCAATGCCGTAGTATGAGTTTCTTAACTGTGAGTGCAACCATAGAGATATGGTATTTCCTAATTCTAACACTGACCAGGGACATATCCCCTAGAAGGCACACCTCTGGAGTAAAATACTCCTGTAGGCCCAGTAAGGGATCAAGAGACATCTTAATTGAATCCCATAAAGAGAAAACTTTGGAACAGGACCAGAACATATGCAGGAGGGTACCCTCTTCTTGCAAGCACTTGGTACATATACTAGAGTTCGAGAAGCCCCATTTTTTTTATTTAATAGCAGTGCAATACATGTTGTGTAAAATGTGATACTGCATGAGACGCAGTCTATCTTGGGAAACATACTTGTGATAGGATCTCCATAGGGATTGCCAGTCTAACTGATAGTGAGGGAGGAGTGAGTTCCAGAGACTTGTAGGTCCAAAGGTGTCCCCATATTTTTTATAGAACAACACCCTGTATAGCTTGGATACTATGCCTGATGATCCAGACAAAAGGGAGATTTCAGGAATCAAAGCTGATAACTTCTGGGAGGGGGGAGAATTCCCCAAAGCTACGGTGAAAAGGTGTCTTAACTGCATAACTTTAAAGTGGGATGGAACCGGGATAAGGAATTTGTCAATAATTCCATGTGGGGACAACCAGTGCCCTTCCCCATCTACCAAGGACAACAGTTTACCATCGCCTAATTGAGGCAGCCAGTTAAGGGGAATCCACTCACCATTAAAAGTGAAAGATGGGGAGTTCCAAATAGACTGAGCTAAATCAGTCTGAGGGGAATAATGAAGAAATAAACATAATTGTGTATAAACTGTTAGAGAGATGTTTATTGTGGTGCAGTCAGGCATCTTTACATGGGACAGTTTGAGGTAAAATAAGTTTAAGGGGTCCAGGCGTTTGGCTTTAATTGTGTCTAACTCAATCTTAAGCCATACTGGTTGTGCCATTTCAGGGCCTGGGGATATCCATCTCAGACATTTTTCTAGATGTCTTGCCCAGTAATATAATGCCATATGAGGAATCCTCAACCCCTCCTCTGGTTTTGGGGCAACTAGTTTGTGGTAGGCCAACCGGGGATATTTATCAGCCCAGATAAATCTGATAAATGTACTGTACAGTTTCTTAAACCAGCGTATGGGAATAAAAGAGTTGAGAAGACATAAAGGGTAATAAATTCTAGGAAATACATTCATCTTAATAATGTTTATCCTGCCCCATAATGATATTGAAAGCTTAGACCAACTGTCGAGATCGTGAATAATAACCTGTAAGAGAGAGTCCAGATTATCTTTAATCCACACTAAAGGGTTACAGGATAGCTTTATGCCCAGATATTTAATTGTTCTAGGAGTCCAGCCTAAACCTAGGGGGCAAATATCATCCTTAAATACTTTTTGGTTTAATGGGAAAAATAAGGATTTGCCAGCATTCAACTTATAGTTGGATAGCGCACTAAACTTGGCTATTTCATTCAATAAGGGTGGTATTGAAACAACCGGATGGGAGAGATGTATCAGCAAATCATCTGCGTACGCGGTGAGTTTAATCTCATGATGCCCAACTCTGATACCTTGTATAGAGGTATTTAGGAGAATGTTTTGGATGAGAGGTTCCAGATATAAATTGAACAAGAGAGGCGATAGGGGGCAACCCTGCCTAGTACCTGAATGAAGTGAGAATTAGTTTGAGAAGGCCCCATTAGCTGAGATTCTTGCTATGGGAGACTTATATAATGCGGCAACCCAGGAAATGAATACTGGAGGACATTTAAAGGCATCCAATACCTTGAAGAGAAAACTCCAATTCACCCGGTCAAATGCCTTTTCAGCATCCAAAGAGACCAAACCTGCAGGAAAATCAGCATCTCTGGAAACCGAGAAGACATGGGATAACGTATGCAGATGATCCGCTCAAGAGCATCCCTTCCTGAAACCTACCTGATTCATACCTATTAACTCAGGAAGCACTATGGATAACCTGTTAGCTAAAATCTTTGAGAGAATCTTGATATCCTGATTTAGAAGGGATATAGGCCTATAGCTCTGAACGAGCTCAGGGTCCTTGTCTAGCTTGGGAAGAAGCACTATCAAGGCTTCAAAGAGATAGCGGTCGACCTCTGTCCAGGATAGAATATGCTGAAATAAACTATTTAGTACTGGCAATAAAAGCTCTCGAAATGTTTTATAGAAAAGAGAAGAAAATCCATCAGGCCCAGGAGTTTTATCCGAGGGCAAACCACTAATAACCTCAGCAATTTCCTCCTGGGTTATAGGAGAGACCAGAGAATTTGCATAGTGTACTGGGAGGGAGGGTAGATGTGAATCTATCAGGTAATTCTCCATGCTTACTGGACTGGGGGGGGTGCTCCATGTCCCCGTAAAGCAATTCGTAATATGCTGCAAACTCTTGAACTATCCCAGTGGGAGATGTTTTCAGAGACCCAACTGATGCCTTGATAGAAGGGATGAATCTCACTGACTCTTGTTTAATACGAAGTGCCAACAGGCGCCCTGCCTTCTCACCTTGATCAGTATAACTAGCTTTAGTGTGTATGATAGCTAACTCCGCCTTTTCCCGGAGTAGTTCAAAATATTTGTCTCTCAACCCTAGAAGCCTCGACTTGTCCTCATCTGAGGAGTTAACCGAGACATTGGATTCGAGAGCCCGAATTTGGAATAACAAGGACGGTAATTCTCTCTCCCTAACTCTTTTCCTGGCCACCGAAAGGCTAATAAGGACGCCTCTCATGTAAGCCTTGAAAGCCCCCCATATAATCTCTGGTTTTGCATTGTTTAAAGGGTTAGACAGAAAAAAGGCCTCACTATGCTCCCTTATGGTATTGCAATAATTAGAATCTTTAAGCAATTGATTATTAAGCTTCCATCTTGTTTCTCTCTTTGACACCTCCTGAATTGTCAGATCACACAGCACCAAAGAGTGGTCAGAGATAGGGCCAGGCTGTATCGACGAGGACTTAACCCCAGGCAAGAGAGTCTGAGAAATGAGTATGTAGTCAATACGGGACTGTGAGCTGTGTACCAAAGACCTGAATGTGAACTCCTTGAAATCAGGGTTTAGGACACGCCAGACATCACAGAGCCTGCATTGATCCAATAGTTCTCTAAAGGCCCTCTGACCTGGGGAGACCCCCCCTCGATGCACTACCTGACCTGTCAAGGTTTGAATCTACCACTTGATTAAAGTTGCCCCCAGGATAATCCTTATGGGAAGGAAAGGCAGGATTGAATTTGTGAGTCTCATGAAATAAGCGGGGTCATCAGCATTAGGACCATATATGCTGCCCAATAGCAGAGGTATTGACCAGAGAGTACCTATAGCTAGAACAAACCTGCCCTCGGGATCCCTGATAGTATGAGTTGAGACAAAGGGGATGCCCTGTTCATAATGATCATAACCCCACAGCTGTTTGAGGAGCCTTGTGCCTCATAGACCATCCCCACTTGTTGCCTCCTCACTTGTAAGGCTTCTGTTTCTAATAGGTGCGATTCCTGCAAAAAAGTAACTGAGTGTGTAAAAGACTTAAGTGTTTAAGAACCTGGTACTGCTTAGATTTTTTCCTGATCCCCTTGACATTCCACGCTGCAAAAGTCACCTCCTTTGCCATCTACTAAAAACTTCTAAGAATGCTATATTCTGCCCTTCACTCCGGGTATGTAGCATGAATAGTCAAACCCTCCACCCGTTGCTGCTGTAAGGCCTTCCCATCACCCCAGCCCCTCCGTGAGAAACCCACAAATAAACCCCTCCATACACCCCCACCCCCAACAAAACACATAGCCTCCCCAGCCCCCACACTGTCGCAAGCAACGCTTAGCACAGTACTGGGACCTATCCTCCCTCCTGCCCCCCGAACATATCCCCTGCTAATGATCTCCCTCGTACCACCTAGTACAAAGCAATCAGTAAACTGCATTAATGAGGGTTTAATATCTAAAGAGCGGTCTCGGGCTTCCAGGTCCTACAAGCCTCTGTTAATGTATCCACTAGTAATAGAAAGAGAAAATAGAACTGGATGTTCCAAATGTGAATATGACAAATCATCACAAGAGTCTTGAGAGGGAATTGAAAAATGTTTGTTCCCCATAGGGAACTTCCTCGTGAACCAGAGCCAAAGAGAAAATTAACATGGAGGGGTGAGCCCATTGTCGAGATGAGTACCTGTGACAATGAGACCAGATAAAAAGTGAGACATGATCCGGAGATGGGGAAAACGCAAGAGTAACTACCTAGGAGATGCAGACCCCTAATTCCGAGAACCTCCCCCTCCGCAAAGCCAGAGCAACTTAATAAACAAAAGCAGTCCCTCTCAGGAGAGAATGACTGGACCTGCATTAAATGGGTGAGCCGTGCCGTCTTGTGGTCATGACCTGAACCAGCCCGCTAATCAGAGGTGCCCTGAAAGTTCGGGACCGCTCGGAGATCTGACACTCCACCATATAAAGTCCAAACAGAAGGTGTAACCCAAAATCTTGCCCTGTGTGCTCCCCTTGAAACTAAACAAACAATATTATCTCAGGTGCAGCCCACAACAAACCCTCCTGGAGCCCCCCTGAACTCTCCGTGAACCACTATTCCCACCAACAGGCCAGGGCCTGTTACAAGTAATGTCAGGCCTCTACTAGTAGCCCAGTTCTGTTAGAGGGCATAAACTCTAGTGAAATCCATCTTCATAAAGAGCAATGTCCACTCAAGAAGCCAAGCAATAGTTTGTTCTGGAATTCCTAGTAAATCCCGAAGATCTAGAGGCCCTTTCAGGTCGTCCGGAACAAATATGGGAACCCTGATTTAAGGTTTAGTAGTGCAGCTTCAGGATCCTCGAAATTGAGCCATGTGACATTTACTGAGACTTGTAACTTCACTGAGTACCCCATCCTGAACTTTAAACCCGCCACTAAAATCTTAGATACAATCGGGTGGAAGGCTTTCCGTTTCAACCGGACCGAACCAGTATTATCTTGAGCGATTCTCAGCTTCACCTTCTCCCATCTGACTCCTTGCAGAGCCTTGACTTTCTGTAGAAAATGCTGCCTTTCTAAGTAGTTTAGGAAGCGGCAAATGATGGGGCGAGGAGGTGCATCAGGTGGGGGTTTTGGTCGCAGAGATCGGTAGACCCATTCTATTATATATGTTGGGCCAAAGGGAGAGGGACCAGCGACCCTTTCAACCAGTTTCTGAGTGAAGACTACTGTATTCTGGTCTTCTTCCCCTTTGGGAAGCCCAAAAATTACCACATTATTTCTCCGACTACGGCCTTCCAAATCTTCGAGTTTTGCTTCAAGACGGGACAGTTTTTGTTTCGTTATTAAGAGCTCAGGATCCAGACTTTCCAATTTTCTCTCAATCGAAATTATATGGGCAGTGTTGTCCAATACTGTCGTGGAGATTTCCTTTAACTTTCTGGAGAGGGATTTCAGATCGATTGCCATGTCTTTCATCCCTTCCCGGAATGGCTTAAATTCCTCCAAGAATCTGTTAAGTGTTAGGGGTTCTTAATACCCAGCTTGACATGAAGGTTCCGGATTGTCTGGGCCACTTGAGGCTCGGAATTTTTTTGAGGCCTTCAGGAGTGGCGGGTATGTTTCATGGGCTTTCTTATAAGCCTCCATTTACCACAGAAGAACCCAAAATAGGAGCACACATTGTTTAGAGACAAGATAAACTTGCAGGCAGAGGAATTAGTCAAAGTTTAATGATTTTATATGACGAGTTTTTATTTGGGAGGCAGGAGCTTAGCGGATGAACATCTACTCAGCACTCTGCATCACGTGATCTCCCCCTACTGATGTAATTCTTTTGGACTTTAGTAGAGCTTTCGATAAAGTCTCAAATGAAAAACTCATTACTAAAATGCACAATCCAGGTTTGTCACCTGATATTGTCAACTGGACTTTAAACTGGTAGACAGATCATTTTCAGAGAGTCAGAATTAATGATATCTTGTCTGATTCAGGTAGTGTGACAAGTGGTGTACCACAGGGGTCAGTCTTGGGACCAACATTGTTTAACCTCTTTATCAGTGATTTACAAATAGGGCCAAATAACTTCATGGTTAGTTTTGCAGACAATACTAAATTGGGGGGCAAGGTTAATAATCAAGAAAAGAATTCTGCATTAAAGAAGGATTTGGAAAAATTAACACTTTGGGCAAATGAAAATCATATGCATTTTAATCAAGACAAATGTTTAGTAGTGCATTTCAGTGTAAATAATCCAAAATGATATATCATATAAACAGACTACCACTTCACTCATCAAATTGTGAAAAAGATTTAGGGATGTATGTTAATAATAAACTTACATCAAATGATCACTGTGCTAGAACTGCTTGCATGACCAACAGACTTTTGAGGCAAATAAAACGCACTTTTTTTAATCGCACTGAAGAATGCCTTATTCCATTGTATAGGGCATACATTAGACCATATCTAGACTATGGCTCCCCTTTCTGGAATCCAAACCAAAAAAAAGACATAGCAATTCTTGAACAGGTTCAAAGGAGCGTAACTAGAATGATTCCAAGATTAACAAACTTGGATTATCAGAACAGATTAAAAGCTACTGGTCTCTTCTCTCTTCAAACTAGAAGATTAAGAGGTGATATGCTTATGGTTTTTAATTTAATAAATTCACCAGATCTAATGGAAAAATGTGGTCTAGCACACTCCAAAAGGAGACATGTTCCGAGACTGCATAATAAACAGCTTGAAGTAAAAACTTACAAAACCAGCAAAAGGGGAAACTTTTTTCCAATAAGTGCATCCATTGTATGGAACACCTTGCCACAAGAATTGGTAGAGGCAACTAGTGCCACTGTCTTTAAAAACAAATTAGATGTTTGGTTGAGGGATAATAGATAAATAATGTCCCACATAGTGTGGGGGAACAGTCTCGATGGGCTCGGGCCTTCTTCTGTTCTTTCATACCAAGTAAAAAATATTAATACCAAGTAAGTAAATAAGTAATACAAAATATCCATGTATGCGGATGATAGCCTCCTACACCTAGAAGTCACCGATCACTCCATACCCTACACATTGTATTTACTGCAGGAGTTTGGAAAAGTCTCAGGGTATAAATTTAACATATCCAAGTCATGTATCATGCTCCTCGACAACCACACCTTCAAAGCACAGACTACACAGTGGGGCTGCTCGTGGTGCCCCAACACTATCAAATACCTAGGAATAACCATCTCATAGACCCCAAAACTAATGCAAACCAAAAATTTAGATGTCGGACCATCATGGGTTAGAGGTCGTTCACTTACAGGGCACCTCAGTGGTACAATGTACTCAACAGAGAAATCCTTACAACTTTTATACTTGTCCTTCTTCAAATGGCAACTCCGGCAGCACCTCACCTCTACCAGTTACTGCAACTGCTTCTCCTAAAGGGACCACCTCCCCATTCATACAGTTGAAGTTGGCTGGCAATCGCTCTTCCACAACTAATCTTGTGGTTCCTGCAGACCCCCTGATCACCCTCTCCCCTCCCCTTCCTCCTTCCGCAACCCCCTCGCCCCATCTCACGCACCCTTACTCCGTTATTTTGGCACTTCATGGATCCCAGTCCCATTTGCTTCTATCAACCTTGCACTCCCCCCCCCCACCATTGACAATGGCCATCCACTCTACCTACTCTTCCTGGTCTCCCCCAACTGTCCTCATACCTCCTGTGCTCTTCCATTTCATTTTGACCTTGGAAATCTGCTTTGAACCTAGTTGTTGTAGCCTCTCCCCACGAATCATTGTAATAGTTAAACCTTAGTCTTCTCTGTGTCTTGATACTGTGTAACTATGTCGACCTTTATATGTATGCTTACCCTCCATTAAGACATGGAACCTTTGTAAATGAGCTGTTCTTGCTCAAAGTTGATTCTAATCCTAGAGTTCAATAAATAAATAAAATAAATAAATAAAAACTCAAAGCAAACATAAGGCAGGACCTGGCTCGCTAGACCTCACTTCCTCTAACCCTATTGGCCTGGATCAATGTCATAAAAATGAACATCCTGCTCAGGCTACTATACCCTATCCGCATGGCAGGATGCTCTCTCACCTCACCTCAGCATGGATCACCCAGTTACAATCCACCCTCTCACAATTTTTATGTAATGGCAAAACACCCTGTAAAGCCTACTACAAGCTCACTATCCACAAACGGGCAGGAGGCCTGCGACTGTCAAACTTCAGATTATACTACCTGGCCATGCATGCCTCCTATTTCCTATGGTGGCAAAGGCACAAGCAAAAACCAGAGAGTGGCAAGTACCTGCCTGAGTGGAAAAATATGGAAACTGAATTCTGCAAGAAGGCAGGCTTATGCCTTAGTGCCCTCATGAATATTTCTCCCCAAGCCCTTCCCTCAGAACTAAGGAACTCCCCCTAGGGACTTCAGTCAGGATCTGAGGTTACCTTCATACCCTGCTAGGCACAAACCCAAGAACTGACCCACAGCAGTCTCTCACAGACAAGCCCAACTTCAAAATACACAACAAAACCACCCCAGCCAAATTCCTGACCCAGGGTGGAATCTGACATCTCCACCACCTTCTAGATGGTGACAAATTAATATCCTACTGTCAGCTACAACAAGATAAAGCACCGCTACCCATTCCACTCTTCCCCTTCCTCCAGCTATAACACATGCTATCAACAGCACTTGGCTCCAGGCCATGGAACGTAGACCGCTTTTCCACTTGGGGAGATTTATATGACATAGCAGAAAAAAGGCACGCCATGTCCCTCCTACACAAAAAGCTACTGAAACTCACCACCAACCAAAACCCACCTAACTGCCCCTATTGGCAATCAGTGTTCCCAGAACTAGCAGACACATGCAATATAATGCAGCCGTGGAAGACCACACACAGATTCCTGAAATTTGATAGCCTGAGGCTAATGCAATTCAGGATTAACCACAACCTTTACTATACCCCTATCAAGTTTCACAGAATGAACAAACTGAGAATGGACCTCTGCTTCCAATGTAAGCAGGATAGGGGATCCCTCAAACACATCCTATGAGACTGCCCAAAGCCCAGACCCTTATGGGAATTGATCCAGAATCACCTAGACCCTCTATTAGGGCTGGACTCTGCATTCACCCCGCAGAACTGCCTACTGGGATAGGACCTAGACATCATTCTAGGAGCCAACAAATTCCACTTTGCCCTTACTACAGCCATAGCCAAAAAACAGATACTAAAGCACTGGATAAATGATAGGGCCCCTTTTTGCCCAGATTGGCAAAATGCCATACAAGAGGCTCTGTGCATGGAAACAATGATCCACCACTTATGCCAAATCCTGGACCTGTACGAGGCAAGATGGGGCACATTGGAAGACTTATTATTCAACCCCCAGTCAGGCAGTGACCAGAGCACCCAGCCTAGACCTCAATAGTCTAAATTTTGTCAGTAGTCTAAATTTTGTACTATAGTCTAGAATGACTGTCAAACAAACACCTAACAATGTATCTGTTATAATCAAGGAACAGCACTAGGCAGCCCTGTCACCGTCTCTGCAAGGGACAGGCAACCACCCACCCAGCTGCTGCTGTGCACCAATGTTATCCACACAATGTTTACAATTGTAAGTATTAGGATGAAAATATATCAATGAAGTATACTATTTTCAAGACAAAAATACCAATTAGAACACTCAGAGCAGCAAGTAAACACTGCTGCTCCTTCTCCATTCTGTTCCTCTCTCTCTCTCTCTCTCTCCGAGCTCTATTTTTTTCTCTCTGTTCCTCTCCACCAGTTCCTTGCTACAGAAAAAATCCAATTAGGTGCCACCTTAGGAAGATGGACTGCTCACTGCCTGTAGAATGAGGAACCAGAGTCTTCAATCTGGTCCCTCCTGTGCTCTCACGCTTCTTATGACCAATTCCCACGATAGAGATGCCCAAACCAATCCAAACAGCTGAAAGTGTTCAGAAGCTGTTAGTTTCCGAACACTTTGGCTTGTTTGGGTCAGTTCAGATTTTTAGTGAACAGGTTCGCCCACCCCTACTTCTGAGGTCCTATCATGAGACTCTGCTCCTAGGTGAACTGCACGGTCTTCTGGTGAAATGGTGTACCACCTTCATAGTCAGTTTGATGACCTATAAAGCCTTATACAGACTAGGTCCTGGTTACTGGATAGACATCTTGACCTCTTGCAATACTTTTTGGCCCCTCTGCTCCTCTGAGGTCAGCTTTCTGGCTGTTCCCAGGGCAAGGCTAATTTATTGGGAAATCGCACTTTTGAGATAGCCAGCCTAGCCCTGTGGAACACGTTTCCAAGATCCTTGCAAGAAGTCCCCTTGGTGGCGGCCTTTAAGAAAGGCCTGAAGGCTAATTTATTTAAGGTCTTTGGCTCCAGCTATATGCCTTCATAAACTGGTTGCCACTTTTATTAGTTGTTTTTTTTTTCAACATTTGAATAGTTATTTATTTATTTAGTAGTAATTTATTATGCTGCTTAAACTGTGTTTATTGCTCTGTTTTATTTTATGACTTATATGTTTGAAAAATGCTCTGAGCCCTAGGTAATGGGTGATAAATAAATAAAAATACTGCTACTATCTGATGCCAGTGGGTACCTACAGGTGTCTCACTCTGGTCATCAAGGGAGGAGCGCACATACTCCTATATCTGCTCCTTAAAAGGTCACATGGTCAGGCCAATATAGAGTTTTGTACAGTCATACCACAGTGCATAAACTACAACTGGCATATGACATGATAAAGGGACAGATATTCAAAGGACTGCCCGTGCGCAAAGTTTGCACTGCACACCAGATTGACCCTTCACAATGCCTGCAACCTGCTATATTCAGAGGCATAACTCTGAATACAAGGTGCACTGGGTGGTGCACAAGCTACAGGTGGGAGCACAGTGCAATACATTTGCACAGCACTGAATATAGCACTGGGAATACTGCAGTCAGCGAAGGGGGGGACAGTAGTGCAGCTGGGGGGTCATGTAACTGCATATGTGGAGTATCTGACTTCAACAAAAAAAGTCTGAAACCCCCAAGATGAAGGGGAAGGAAGTCAGTGATGGCCACAGTTTGGATAAAAACATAGATAAGAAGAATAATCAGCATTTCTATATCATTTTTCATACACAATGTATCCCAAAGTGCTTTACAAGCAATGCTAGACTGGTAGTGAAGTGACTGAATGTGTAATGGCGGCCACATCGCACATCAGCACCCACACACAGCCTGGATAATTGCATGAACTAGTTTTATGGGAAGGAGAACATTGACCAGAACGCAGGCATGTCCCCTACCCTTTGCAAAAGAATGCCTTGGGTTCTTTTACTTCCACCTGGACACCCACCAGGATGGGTAGTGGGATCTTGGTTTAACTTATCATCTAAGGGATGGCACACTTCAAAATACAGTACCCCATAATACTGCACTTGGGTGCCAGCATTTTTAGATATGAGTCCAATCCCGGTGTGAGACGAGAAGCCACGACCTTCTGGTCCAGAGGCGAGTGTGCTACCAACTGAGCAACTCTGACACCTGGATAACATCCAAAACTGCGGTCATGGAAGTGAAGATATGAGAGAGTTAGCCAGATTAAACTTGCAACCTACCACAAATATGTATAGTAACATACAATAAGTGGTCCATCCTAAAATATTGACATCCAAAATGTTGTGTTTGGGAAGTAATATGACATCCAGAATATCTGGATGTCTGCCAGATGTCAACCCATGGCAGTTGTACACATCCACTGAAAACAAATGAACTGAACCCCTGGCTGGATCCTGGGCATGGCACAGCGAAGGAAGCAACCCAGTGGGATGGCTGTGGGTGGGCAGTGAGGGCACCTTGAAGACACACAGGTACTCAGGTGCTACAGTACAAGAACAGACACAGAACACAGGCGTAATGGTATCAAAAATAATATTTATTAACAAACAAAAGGCAACATGCCTTGAACAACAAACAGGGAAGGAAAGGCAGGTGTGTGGGGGGCAAGATTTGGGGACACAGGGAAAGGACTATGGTGCAGGTGGAGGAGGGGGTCATGAGTTCCCCATGATTTCTTCTAGGAGGGAGACTGTAGACCTGCCTGACCTACAGTCTCTAATGTGGACCACTAGATTACAGTATAAGGGATATTAGTATTTACTTATGCTTGCTACGATATATTACGCAGTGTTATATTTACAGTAAGCAATAATGCACAACAGGGTGTGGTATATCATGGGATATCGTCATGCCTCAGGTGGTTGGGCATAAGGCCGCAGGCAGAGTGCATCCAACAACTGAGAAGTGATGATATTCCATGATATGCCACACGCTGAAGTGCATTGTTGCTATTATGAACTGGAGTAAAGGTTTTAGAAATGAACTATAAAAAAAAATTTAAAACATTTTAAAAATAGCTTTTTAAGGTAGTGTAGAAATACATTAAAAAAATAGTCCTTGGAGGCAGCAGGTGGTGGTGTTGCAGTTGGAGCTAACAGGCGAGGTTAAAGTTTGTGCTGGTGTGACCTGTGAGCTCTGCTCGTGTGCTGTACTACATTTCTTTCCGTTTGCAGGGAATATTTTGCTTTTCTTTTGGTAGCGCTGGTACTATATGTAGCAGTTGTATGCAATACTGACATGAACTAGTAGTGGGATCGATCTTTTATCATCAGCGGCCATTGCTGTGGTATGATCGTGTGTGTGTGTGAAAATGATGCAGATGGCATTAGGTGGCAGTTCATTTAAATGTGAGTAAAAGTTTTTTCCTGTTTTTTATTTATTTTTGCTTTTTACAGAAAAAGGGATGCGCATCCACAGTGAGCAGCCATTGTCATGACATGATTGGGGGCAGGCTTGCTAATGGTGGGTTGGGCTTATTTATTCTAGTACTTTTGTTGTGGAGAGTGGGGGTTTTATGTGAATGCCGCAAATGGCGATAGTTGTATTGGTGCATGTACAGTTTGTTTTTGAACAGGCACTCATGTCGGTGAACTCGCTGCATCTGCCAGCCGTAAGCAGAGTTGTGCCAGGGAAAGTGTCATGAGAGATGAGGGAAATGGCGATGTCGGAGGAATTTCTGGTCCGTGACGAGGCTGAGGGCTGGAGGCTTTTTGAAGCCGTGAGTATGTACCCTAATATCATGACGGCTTCAAAGATCTCTTGGCCAATAAGCCTTCTCAATTTTCTGCAGCCAGTTCATAATTGTGGTTTTAGCATGCCACCTACAGCTATTAGCCATAATGTTATGATCATCATATTCTATGAAATACTCCATTGTAACCAAAAATAGTGTTAGTCAGCATAACTGCTTATCACTGTGTACGTGCATATTATAATGGCCTTGGGTGCAAGCTGCCCATCTTATCCACTAACAGAAATGCTTTGTTTAGCTTTTCTACTATGCAGATGAGTATGTTACCAGATAACAGACCTTGTTATCTTTGAGTATTTAACTTTGTGTAATCCTGTTTTTCACTGAGTTTTTCTGTTATGACATCAGGTATTCAGAGTTTCTGGACTCACAGCTATGATAAGCTGTCCTTTTTTATATGTACTGAGTAATAAACCTTTTGTTCTGCAACATTTGTCTCTGTGTCGTGTTTTGCCATTGGGTATAGATCCTGCTAACACCCCAACAGGACCACCTGTGTGATGGCCTTCAGGCACCGCAGCATGATTCACTGTTATTGCACCAGTCAGCAGAGCAGGTCATCCCTGCATGCTGCTGCTTCAGGGTGCTGGGCCTCTGCTGCACTTCTCCAGTCACCTGTGGAGTGGAAAAATACTGTATGTAATAAGCCACCTGATCACACAGTGTGGAACATACAGTTGTTAGCCATAAGATGTAGTCATGGAGAACCCACCCAGTACAGGCACCAACATGCCACAAAGGGAACATGGCTGGCACACAGACACTGCATAGCTGTTGCCAGAGGGGTTTCGTCTGGTTCAAAAGAACCTCCCCTTTTGAAACTCCTCCTTTTTTTCATCATTTGTAAAATGTTTTCATCATTTCTGTTTATTCTATGACTGTCACAGAGTGCTTATGCACACATGATGTACCCCAGCACTTTCTCTCTGCATGTGCCCCTCCATCTGCTGCCAATCAGCTCCCTCAGTGCCATTAAGATGACTGGAGCTGCTTTGTGAGACTTTAAGCTTGTTCACTCTGCGCCTTGCTGCACTGGCCACTTTCAAATCATTAAAAAAATATTTAAGAAAACGATAGAGAGCCATGTTCACATGGCACTGGTGTTTTCGGTGCCATTTTGATTTCCAGCAATGGAGGGATTGTTCCAGTCACTGTTGGGGCCTGGGGACTTGTAGTGATGCAGGTGGTTTGCCTGTTCAGATGGCACAGGAAACCACCTACACCACTCTGCAAACCCAGGAAAAGAGGGATTGTGGCAGCAATGCCATGCAACGGAAACCTTTTTTTAACTTCAAGTTTATTGATTTTCTTCATAAACATACATCATCAGTGTTATACATGAAATGGATGCAGACATGGACATAAAAATAGAAAAAACCCTCCTCCAGTTCCTCCCACCTCCTCATCCTCCCCCACCCCTCCCCTACTGGTGCCAGTAGTATGTTAAAACCAAAGTTGATGTACAGCAATTGAGCTTTTCTGGGTTAGCTTGTAATAAAACTGTCTCTGAGATTACAAGGTAAACAAGACATGTAGACTTCCCCACCTCCTTCTGTAAACTCCCATATGGTTAGTAAGACTAACCATCATTTTTTTTCTCAATCCTTAAGTTATAGAGGAGCTCTTGCAACCATTCTGTGTAGGAGGGCTGAAGAGAGTCCTTCCAATGTTTTAGGACAACTTTCTTGACTGACATAGCAATCATCATAATATGACAGTTTCTGACCATAGATGGAAAACCTATAAAATTCCGTAACAGGCAAACTTCCAGAATAAAGTAATCCTGTAAACCAAGTAGGGGGTCTGTCCTGGTTCTAATGAGGTCCCATAAAGGGCTAATGGTGGCACATTCCCAAAACAAATGGAACAAAGTACCCGAGCCATTATTGCATCTGTTACATGCTGGGGTCCCTGCCCTTCCCATTCTGTGCAGTTTATGTGGAGTCGAATACATGTAATTGAGGAATTTAATCTGCATTAATCTTAATCTAGTTTGTGTAATGAATTTATGATAGGTTTCCCAAATTTTTTGCCATCTAAAGTATGAGTTAGGGTATAGGTTTTTCCAGTAATTGGTAATGCCATCCACTTTTGGGAAAATTAGCTGGTAAAGAAGGGTATACAAGGAGGAGACAGCATGTGGAGCTAAGGCCAGGATTCTACCTGTGGGGACCCAGTCATGGGGGCTATCCAAATTCTCTTTGTTTCCCTAATATGCTATAAGCATATAACGAATCTGATAAACTTGAAATGCCCATTTGTTGGTTAGACCGAATTTCACTAGCAACTCAGAGGTGGTTAACCAATCCTGGGTTTGGTTGTGGAAGTCTCGGACCACACAATACTGCATGTGTGGAATCCAGTTACCTAGATTTAGTTTTCTGCCCAGTCTAAAATTGGGATTTTGAAAAACAGGTTGGGAGAGGACATAAGTGTTATCCTGTCTTAAGGTAGCACATAGTTGTGTGAGTGTGTGTGTGTGTGTGTGTGTGTGTGTGTGTGTGTGTGTGTGTGGACCAAATGTCCAACCGGGGTATGACATAGACTAGAGGGTAGCTTTTTATATTTCAAGAAAAGTAGGGCTGCAGGAATTATCCCAGCTGAGGCGATTAGTTCTTTTTCTATTGTGAACCAAGAGGGAACGTAGTTGGATGAATCCAGTGCAACCGAAGGTGATGGCCAGTGGAGATATACTTAGGTGGCTGGCCCAATGGTATAAATTAAAGTGAGGTAGCTTTAAGCCTCCTAAAGGTTTGAAGGTGGCCAGATGTGAAATGCTCATCTTAGGTGCTTGCCTTTCCAGAGAAAATCTGTTATACTAGAGTGGATGTGTTTAAACCAGGTTTTGAGAAGCCATACATTTAAGAGATTTGGGGGATAAAACAAACGTGGGAGGACATTCATTTTAATGATGTTCACACACCCCCATAGGGTCAGGGGAAGGTCCTGCCATCTTTTTAAGCCTTGTTGTATTTTTTTATATAGGTCTTCTCAGTTCAGTTTATGCATCTGGTTGTCACTAGTTAACAGATGTAGTCCTAGATATTTTATGGACTTGGGAGCCCAGTTGAGACCTAACTCCAGAATTTCCTGCTTATGCACTTTAACATTTAGTGGAAAGACTGAGGATTTCTCTGTATTAACCTTATAATTGGAGAGGTAGCCATATTCCTGAATTATATGCAATAGGGTTTGTATGGAGGGTTTAATTTGGGTAATGTGTAGCAAAATATCATCTACATACACCGCTATTTTAAAAGTGGCTGAGCCTAATTTTATGCAGTGTATCCCTGGGGACTCCTGAATGGAAACTATAAGGGGTTCTAAGTATAAATTGAATAATAGGGGGGATGGGAGCACCCCGTCTGGTTCCGGCCTCCAGTGGGAAGCTGGTGGAAAGGATCCCATTGCAGAAGATGCTTGTGGTGGGGGTGGAGTATAGAACTTGCAGCCAGGAAATTAACTTCAAAGGAAAATGGAATCTATGAAGGATCCTAAACAAGAACAGCCAGTCTACCCTGTCAAAGGCCTTCTCCGTGTCCAGAGAGACCAGAGCCATAGCTTGGGAGGCATCTCTGGACACGGAGAAGACATGAGACAGACAGTGGAGATGGTCCTCTGAGGACCTGCCTTTCATAAAACCAACTTGATCGGAGCTAATAAGGGAAGGGAGTACCCACTCTAGTCTATGGGCTGGTAATTTGGCAAGAATTTTTAAGTCATAATTAAGAAGGGATATGGGCTGGTAATTGGATACTTGTGTTAGGTCCCTTCCCGATTTGGGGAGAATTACAATTGTAGCCTCCAACATTCTGGGATCTAATTATGCCTCAGTTAACATCTTTGAGAAGACTGCCAGTAGCCATGGGGTAAGCTGAGGTGCAAACTTCTTACAAAAATTGGACAAGTAATCATCCGGTACTGGGGCTTTGTCTAAGGGGAGGTCCTTAATAGTTTGGATAATATCCTCTTCAGTGAAAGGTGTTACAAGCTCCTCAATTTGGGTGGGGAGTGAGAGTGAGGCAGGGAAGGCTCTCTAGATAACAATCTACCTTATCTTGGGATGAGCGATTGGGCATTCGGGTATATAAGTTCTTGTAGTATTGTTCAAATTCTTTATTTATTTCATTAGCCTGGGTTAAAGGTGATCCCTGCAAGTTGGTATGTATAGCAGTAATCCATTTTGATGATTCTAGTTTTTTAAGCCGGAGAGCCAAGAGCCGTCCCGCCTTTTCCCCTTGCTCAGTGTTGGTAACATTTGTTTTTAAAATTGCCCACTTAGCCTTTTCTCTGAGTAGTTCAGAGTATCTATCCAGTAGTTTTATAAGGGCTTCTTTTTCCGAGATTGAGGTTTTCATGGATAGATATTTCTTTTTATCTCTGATTTTATTTCATAGGGTTTTAGATTCCTGAGTTTCTTTCCGCTTCTAAATAGCTGACCATTTAACAAATTCCCCTCAAAGAAAACATTTTAATGCACCCCATTCGGAAGCACCAAGTTATCTCGTCAGCGAGAATGCTGACCTCCCCCACAGCGATGGCACAATACCGACGCAGGTATTGTGCCACCTCTGAAATGGGTGTTTTCTGTGGGGTTCTGTGCCCCCCCATGCAGGGGCTCTTTCCCCCACACCCCCCCTGGACTTTAGGATTCCAACTCCAGGTCAGAGCTGGTCCAGGGAGGGGGTGGAACACTGGGGAAAGGCAAAACATGGAAAAATGACCATTACCGCGAATGTCGCCATAATGGTCCTTTTTCCAGTTTCACCGCCAGTGTGTCGATGAAAAGGGTTGCACCAACCCCATTCACTAGATGGGGATTGTGTGGTACCCCAATTGGTGAGCTTGAAGGATTCAAGGGAGAGTACTATACTATCAGTGACTTTTTTGTCCTTCAATAATTGGCTATTGAGTCTTCATTGTTTATCCAACCCCCAGTTTGAGGACAAGGAGAGAAAACAAATGACTATGGAGTGATCTGAGCCTGCCCCTGGTTCTGATCTGCTGTCTATTAGCTCATGTATCAAGGATTTACTCAACCAGAAGTAATCAATACACGAAGCTGAGCCATGAACAGTTGAATGGAAAGTATATTCCCTTTCCACAGGGTGTATTGTCCTCCAAGGGTCACAGGGTCCCATATGGTCTACCAGGTCTTTAATGGCTCTTTGGGTGGGAGACAGACCCTGGTCCTGGAGCCCGATGATTTATCTAACATGGGATTAAAGGGGACTTTCCAATCTCCCCCAAGAGCATTGAAACGTGAGCGAAGGGTGTCAGGACAGAGAGAAGCTCCATGAAAAAAGAAGGGGAGTCCTCATTTGGGACATAGACACTTCCCAGCAGTATGTTAAATGAATAAATTTTGCCTATGACCAGGACATATCTGCCGTGTTTATCTCTGATGCAATGCTCACATGTAAAGGGAAAAGCCCTCATAAACAGGATCACTACCCCTTTACTATTACAGGAATCCCATGTTGCGAAAACCTGCCCCACCTGCTGTCTACTCAAAATGGACTCCTCTGTTTGTAAGAGATTGGTCTCTTGCAATGAGATCACATCACAGTGTAAAATGTTTAACTGTTTGAGCAGCTGCATTTCTTTAAGAGGGTGTCTTGTCCCTTTTACTTTCCGTGTACAACATTTAAAAGATTGAGCCATATCTCTGATGTACAACTATTAGATCCATTCTGGTATCTCTAAGATCAAGACATAACCAGCTAATTTTTATCGATTGCTTCTTAAATTGGCACCTTCCCTCCCGTTGAGTAAAACTTCCAAATAGAATTGTCCCTGATGTACTGCCCCTAAAATCCCTTTATTACCATTTATTGCCCCCCAGTCCCCTCCACCCCAATAATCAGTATAACCAAGGAGTAAGCGGTAACAATATCCTCCTGTTTCCTAGAATGTGACCTTAATTCTTTAGTGCCTCAATAAGAACTATCCCCCCACCCATTATGCTGGTCCATGGCGATCAGCAAACTGAAGATCCTCCCTCCTCCCTTCTCCCCTGACTGCAACTAAACGTGTTGCATTTAAAACACAGTAAGAAAAGTAGTACAAATAGCCATACTATGCTATAAAACTAACTGTTAACTCCTAAGCCACTGTGGCATACTAAACATCATACGCAGTATGATACCACAGCCCTGTTAAAAGTCACAGATGCCCCTTTACCATAGAGAAGAGGTGAGATGGCCACACTATCGGTTGCCATCTTGAAGTAATGAAGGCTCAGGCCTTTCAACCAAAAATAAGCCCCTCTTATTATGTGGGGTGCCATAAAATGCAGCTCCTATTGAAAACAGGTCTCCCCAGATTAATGTCACAAGTCACACAAGTCAGAGAGGGCCCATGCAATCTGCTGTGAACAAATAAATCAGGCAATATTAAATAATAAAAGAGGAGCCAATTACTTTTAAAGTTCCATGGAGGGTCTTGTCCCCCATAGACATGCTGAAGCCTCGTGTGCAATGCAAAGGAGAATTCTTCTCACTTCAAGAGGTGAACGAACCCACGACCATAAGATTAAACATTGCCAGTAAACGCTGATGTTTCAGTTGGGGAAACTTTGTGAAAGAAAATCCAAAAAGTCAAAAGGAGAAGAGTAGCCAAGATGATAATTTCCCCGATATGGTGCAGCAATGTCCCCTTTGTAGAAAGGCTCATTTTTAGGTGGAGAAAGCTTACATTCCTGGCATGGAACCATAGACATTAATACTTAGCTTAATTAGAGTTTTGAAAGCTAACCTGGAACAATGCAGTCCAAAATCAACATATTAAGATATCTGTGTTGTCTCCCAATGATTAGTACCTGCAACTACCAGGATATTCTCAGCGATCAGTAAATAATGCAGGGAGCTTCTGTTTGAGGAAATCCATTGAGGGGACCACTTCTTCGAAAGATGACCAGGATCTATCCAGTTGCACTTGGAACTTTGCAGGGTGTACCATATGGAATTTTATCCCCAAGGCGATACATTTGGACACAATCAGGTGGAATAATGTCCGGCACTGATAGACAGTAGCAGGCAGGTCTTCGGTTACCCAAATTTTCTGTCCTTCCCATAGGACATCTTGTATTTCCCTCAGTTTTTGAAGTATATGTTGCTTCTCTTGATAGTTGAGGAAAGCGGCCTAGGTGGAACATTAAGCGGAGGCATAGACCTGAGGGCACAATGTGCTCTCTCCAGGATATAAGTTGGTTGGAAAGGGGAAGGCCCAGCTATTTTTGCCAGCAGTTTCTGAACAAACATGAGGGTATCCGTCCCTTCTTCCTTCTCAGGGATACCAATTATCACAATATTATTATGATGACTTCTGCTTTCTAAGTCTTTGATTTTGTTCTCTAGTTTTTTATAGTCTGGTGGTTTGTAGTTATGAGCTCATCCATTCTGTCTGCCTGCTCCATCATGGACATAATGCAGGCCTCATTGTCCAAAGTGTGCCTAGTGGTGTCCTCTAGAGCATCAGAAATTGCCTTCACATAAGAAAGAAATGAGTGAATTTCATCTTGAAATGGTTGGAACTCCGAAAGAAATTGCTCCAAGGTAAGGAGAGTAGGCTCTGCAGCTGCAAGAGGGGAGGTTGAGGTTGGTTGCGAGTGGCCTGAGGTAGCAGAATTGGCCCTTGGTTTCTTCGGTTGCTTTTCTGGTGTGACAGATATCTGTGTTGTATGCCAAGGTGCTACCTGTCGCATCTCTGCTTCCATTGTTCACCAAAAATCTTCTTCTGGGGAGCTGAGTAGAGTTCTACAAGCTGATGGGCACTGTTTTATGCCTTTTCTTTAATTAAAATGGGGTTAAAAGTGGAAAAAGCTAGTCGGGTGAGCGGAGCATGTCCTATCCAGTCAGCTGCATCACATGACTCCATGCAACGGAAACCTGCCAAAATGGGAAGGTTCACATGTTGGCAGGAGCACCAATCTGGCTGCTGTGAGCCAGGGACAATGGCTTATAGGCAGTCATGTGAATGAGCCTTTTCTCCACACCCTTCCCCTATGACTGGCTGGCCAATTGGAGCTCATGTCAGCATCATGAATGTGACTGGAATGCAGCATGGCCTCTGCCCACAATTCACACTGTTAGCTAGCACTTCAGGAAGATGGAACATGGCAGCAGACTCAGAGACGATGTCTTCAGGACAACAAAAAAGATGTAGAGGACCTCAACTTATAATATCAGTCACCAGCAGGTAAATTTTGCTAGCCACTATTGCTGAAGATGTGTCACTTAACAACTGCAGATCAAAGGATAGGCTGTGCAGTTGGGCAAGGGAGCTGTTGAGATGGGCAGGCTGAAAATTTAGAAATAAATTGCTTAAATCCTCCTCTATTCAAAATACAAAGTTGTCATGGCCCGTTAGGCGCAGCGGTAGGATTTCCGCTTGCGGCATGGCGACCAGGTCGAGGCGGACCCGGGCCGTCGGAAAACCGGCAGGAGAAGGATTGAGCATCTGATGGACTGCTCTCCTTCTCCGGGGAGGTGTTGGGCTAGCAACCGAGTGATGGGGACCCTAGCGGAGGCTGGTGGACACCCACGCCGCCGCGGCTTACTCAAGGGGGTGGGAGAGGCGGATGGACGCCATGCCATTGCACATCTCCACCTCCTCAGGGGTGGGGAAAACTGGGGAAAAAAATGGAGCTGCCGGCCGCCATGGATGAAGCCACCACGGCTTCGATGTGCTCCCAGGCCAAGACCCCGACCTAGACTATTTCGCCTGCAGCATCTAGCCCCGTGCATGGGTCTCACTGGGGCTGCCACGGGTATTGGGGGCTGATTTGGGAGTGGCCGAAGTAGCCAGACTGAGCTGATTGGAGGGCGCAGGCAGCTCGTAAAAAATACAGTGAATTGCAAAAAAAAAAATACAAAGTTGTCATGTTTCATATGTCTGTTTTAACTTTTCATAAGTTAAGCAAAAGTGGTACCACAGTGCAAAGGCAATGCAAGTGTTTAGAAGAGTCTGGCTGGGCTCTACACTGCCAGCTCAATAAGTGTGCTGTTCAGAGAGGTCTTCACTGTGGTCCCGTTTTCATCAACATTTGGTTACACTTTTGTTTGTGTCATCTGTGCCAGACGCAGTTAAAACAAATAAGTTGTGATAAACATTTTTCCAGATGACCACATGTGTCAGTAGAATGACATTTGTTGCTGCAGTTCAGTGTTATGAACATACCCACTATACTTTTGGAAGCATGGTGGGGGTTGGGGTTGAGGTAGGCATTTAGGAGATAGCAACTCTGCACTGGGAATCCCCACCACAGTCAAATTACCTTTCCCCTCACTCCCTTTGTCATGCCTACCACATTGGAGAACAGATTGGGGGCAACAAGTGTAGTACCCAATATTGAACTAAGAATTATGTTACAGATTTTTTTCCAAGCAGTGTACCTGGTATAGAAACATAGAAACAGACAATGATGGCAGAAAAAAACAGAAGTCCATCCAGTCTGCCAAAGTTCCCTATAATCCCTGGAACATACCATTTCTCCAGGGTACTAACCCTCCCCATCCTATCTCTAGTCTCCTCCTTGGTCATGTCATCCCCAGCAATCACTATTCCCTTCATAATGTACCAGCCCTGCTTGAATCCTCTGACTGTTTTTGCACCCATCAATTCAACTGACAGACTGTTCCAAAGTTCCACTACCTTTTCTGTAAAGTAGCACTTCCTTACATTTTTCCTGAACCAACCTCCTGTTAATTTCCATTTGTGTCCATATGACCACAGAATGGTACTCAGGCTGTTAATTCCTCTAAGGAACTTGAAGGTCTCTATCACATCTCTTCTCTCCCTTCTGGTCTCCAATGAGTAAATATTTAGTGCCTTGAGGCACTCCTCATAGGATTTGCCCTGCTGGCACTGAATCATTTTAGTTACTCTGTGCTGCACTGTCTCCAACCTATCCTTATCTTTTCTGAGGTGAGGACTCCAGAACTGGGTACAGTACTCTAGGTGAGGCCTCATCAGGGATCTGTAGAGGGGAAGTATTACCTCCTTTCTTCTGCTATCAAGTCACCTGCTGATACATCACAGCATCCTGTTAGCTTTGCTATAGGCTTTGTTGCACTGACTTGATTGCTTAAATAGTATATTGAGTTGCGGATGGTGGGGGTTACAGCAAGGGGCAAAGGACAAAGGACAAAAATAAGCCACAGAGTGCAACACAGAGCATACTGTAGCCCATGGTTTTTGGTGCCCTATCAGCCCCAGTCCCCTGCCCTAGAAGTAAGCCAGCACTGCAGTTAAGTTAGTAGTGTATGATATCCAGCCAAAACCAGCTGTAGACTCTGCATTGAGGTTCAGTGCATATATATATATATATATATATATATATATATATATATATATATATATTTGAGGCAAAAAAATCCATTTAATGCATTAGTTAAGGTTGCTCCACTGTGACAAAGTAGGAAATTCAGTGTTAGAGTTGAAAGCCCACCCACACCCTCAACCGGCATCGTGGTGTGCATTGGGGTTGCCGGCCCTAACTCTCATCCCATCAGATGTGTGAAGAAGCAGAGGTATAGGAGAATGGGGTGAGAGTTAGGACCGACAACCCCAAAGCTCACCCCAATGTCAGTTGGGGGTGTGCGCAGGGGGGTCCAAGTGGGGATTTCCACCCTAACACCGGATTTCCTTACTTTTGTCACTGTGGAACAACCCTAACTAATGCATTAAATGGAGTTGTTTGCCCCTAATTTCCCTTCTTGTTGAGAATGATAATGAGAAATAGTGAATGTAATGTGGTGGCGGGGGCTCCACGCACCACGTGATGTCTTGTCACATAGTAACATGGTGCCTGCAAATGGTAATGCGCATGGTGATGCAAAGCAAAACACAAAGATAAACAGTACTGTAGACACAAATGGTTAAAATAATGCAAACGCAAGCGCAAATGAAAATGCAAAGGGTAATGCACATGGTGCCATAGATGGGAACAGTAAGTGAAACGGGTATGGAACCGCAAGCAGAAGCGGTAAGGGTAACAGTAATGTAAGCACACAGGCTGGTTTTCCCCAAAAGCTGCATGGAGAAAGACAGTGAGTACAAAGAATGTATGCATAATAATGGGTCTCGGAGAAGAAAATGAGGAGCTGGAATACTGAATTGCTTATATCTCAGGAACTGTACGACGTAGAAAAAACATGTAAAAGTCATATGATTTATGACTTTAGTGGCTAGTTTTGTACTTAGCCTCCATCACAGGGTTAAGCATTTTTTTGACGAAAAGTCTGTATCTTTCACCATTTCTGAGACACGGGCCCTGAAAGGTGTGGCAAACACCGTAATGTTATTCTATGGGAAAAAAGAGAAGTTTGGAGTGCCATAACTTTGGCTCCCTGTAATACTTTTTCATCAAACTACTGAAAGGCACATCTGTGGGATGTTGGCTTTCTTCCCTCCAAATTTCAGCTCAAAAGACCAAACCGTTTATTTGAAGCAGGGCAGCAAAGGATTCCTGTAATGCAGTGGACACTGTAAAGTTTTCCTATGGGAAAAAGTGTCAACTTTGGAGTGCCATAACTTTGCCGCTCTGTAATATGTTTTCACTGAAACACTGAAAGGCACATCTGTGAGATGCTGGGCTGCATTCCCTCCAAATTTCTGCCCAAAAGACCCAACCATTCTTCTGCAGCAGGGTGGCAAAGAATTGCTGTCATTTTCCCACAGCCTGGAAAAGTACTGTCGAACTTTGCGAAAGCTTTCGCAAATTCATGCAGCACTGTTGCAAATGTGAAAGTACTTTGTGAAAGTACTTATTTCCAGAAATTTGAAAAACATATTTCTGGGGTGTTTTACCCCACAATAAAGACATGCCTAGCATCCTCAGGGTCTGACTTGGTGAATACAAAAAGAATTAGGTTGCTAGAGGGTCCCAAATTTAAATGCCAAGCATTTTTCTGATGACCAACTGAAAACAAAATGGCAGATTTGTGACAGTAGAAGGGCCACTTGCGAAAGTAAAAACTGCATTTGCGACACTGTCGAACTTTTTGTTAACTTTTCCCATTGACTTATAATGGGAAATTGTTTTTTGAATAACTTTTGAACCGTTTAATATTTTTTCACTAAATCTTCAAAAGGCATATCGGGGACACTGGCTGCACGTTCCCTGAAGATTTTGGACAGGTCGCACAAACCGTGCGACCTGTAGAAATGAGCAAAGAATTCCAAAAAAAGCACAAATGCATGCACAGATCACGCTTAATAACTCCACTGCCATATACCTGAACAGTACAAAACTTAGCAGATCCCAAGATGTATGGTTCTTGATCGAGTATTCCAAATTTCAGGCAAATCCATTGAACGGTTGCAAAGTTATTAAGGTGCAAAGTTTTAGGTTTAACATGTAAATGGCTCCTCAACCCTCACTATGGTAGCACTACTGTGCTACCATATATATATAGATAGATATTATGGTAGCATGGTAGTGCATATAGATAGATATGGTAGCACGGTAGTGCTACCATAGATAGGGTTGAGTAGCACTTTTAAGGTTAAAGGGTCAAATTCTGCACCTTAATAACATTGCCACCATTCAACAGATTTGCCTGAAATTTTGTATGGATAATTGGACATGGTAGATCTTGGGATCTGCCAAGTTTTGTACCGGTAAGATATATGGCTGTGGAGTTCTTAAGCAACAACGAATTAAGCAATTGTGTTTTTTTTTGTGATTTATTTGCTCTCACCTACTGGTCGCACGGTTTGTGAAACTGGTCCAAAGATTTCAGGGAACATGCAGCCAGGATCTCCAATGTGTCTTTTGAAGATTTCATTAAAAAATATTAAATGGTTCAAAAGTTATTCAAAAACAAGTTCCCATTATAAGTCAATGGGAAAAGTTAACAAAAAGTTCGACACTTTCACAAATACACTTTTTACTTTCTCAAATCCACCATTTTGGTTTTAGTTAACGATCAGAAAAATGCTTGGCATTTAAAATTGGGACCATCTAGGGACACAAATTTTTTTGTGTTCACCTAGTAGGAGCCTGGGAATGCTAGTCATGTCTTCATTTTGTGGTCAAACACCCCAGAAATATGTTTTTCAAATTTCTGGAAAAAGTACTTTCACAAAGAACTTTTGTATGCATGACACTTTCATAAATATGTGCGAAAGCTTTCACAAATCACAAAAGTACTTTGCAACACTAAGGCCAAAATGACAGGAGTTCTTTGCCACCTTGCTGCAAAAGAAGGGTTAGGTCTTTTGCCCTGAAATTTAGAGGGAAGGCAGCCAACATATCACAGATGTGCTTTTTGGTGGTTTGGTGAAAAAATATTGTACGGTTCTAAAGTTACGATACTCCAAACTTGATGCTTTTTCCCCATGACTAACATGGTGGCGTAGGCCGCGCCTTTTGGGGCTCGTATCTCGAAAGTGTTGCGAGATACAGATTTTTCATCGCAACTTGTATAGCCATAATGGGCTATGTAATACAAAATGGTAGTGAGGAAAATAATGATTTTTGTGACATTTAAATTTTTTTTCCACATCGTACGGTTGCTGAGATATTAGCAATTGAGTGTGTCCCATGCTGCTTTTAAGCTTCCATTGCCATTACAGTGCATACATTCTTTGTACACACTGCGTTACTCTATGCACCTTTGGGCTGCAATTTGGAGGGAAGACACTCAACATCTCACAGATGTGTCTTTTAGTGGTTTGATGCACTTTGGTTAATACAGTTGTGACTTGTATGGCCTCAGTTATGCATCGGTACCCTGGTACTGTATCCTGAGTAGAGAGACCAGCAAAACAGAGGCTGTGTATATCTATGGTGTAGCTTCCTAACTGCAAGTTCAGTAAAGTTAGCACAGTTAGGAGTTGCATGGTCTCAGCCCAGCAATGACCCTACCCATCACCACAGAACAGGTACTGCGTACTGAGTGTAGAGCCACTGGTAAAATAACGGCATGGACATTAATGGTATGCTTCTCTGACTGCAGCTACACACAAGTTTTACAGTTAGGAGTTACACAGTCTCAGCCAGGAATTTGCCCCGTCACCAGAGTAGGTACTGCATCATGAGTGAAGAGGTACAGTAAAACAAAAGGACATAGACATCAACAGCACACCTTCCTGATTACAGCTACACTCCAGTTAACACAGTTGTGACTTGCACGGGCTCAGTCATGCAATGCTTCTCCCACACTATAGATCAGGTATTGCATTCTGAATGGAGAGACACAGCTAATTTTAGGTTGTGAAGATCATTGGTAAACCTCCCTAATTGCAAGTACTCTCAAGTTAGCACAGTTAGGAGTTGCATGGTGTCAGATAGGCAATGCCCCCCACCCACCCCTACACAGACCAGGCACTGCGTAGTGAGTGTAGAACCACAGCAAAAATAAGTTTCTGGACATCAATGGTACACTTCCCTGATTGCAGCTGCACACAAGTTTTCACAGTTAGGAGTTGCACAGTCTCAGTCAGGAACCCCCCCCCCACCAGAGGAGGTACTGCATCCTGAGTAGTGAGCCATAGTAAAACAAAAAGGACATGGACATTGACAGTACACCTCCTTGTTTACACGTACACTGCAGTAACCACAGTTATGACTGCCTCCTGAGTGGATAGCCACAGCAAAAATAAGCCCATGGATATGAATGGTACACCTCTCTGATTGTAAGTACAGTCTAGTTACTACAGTTAGGAGTTGCATGGGCTTAGTCAGGCAATGCCCTCGCCCCAGACCAGGTATTGTGTACTGAGTGTAGAGCCACAGCAAACATAAGGTGATGGACATCAATGGTGCACCTCTGTGATTCCAGTAATGCACAAGTTTGTAGAGTTAGGAGTTGCACAGTCTGAAGCAGGAATCCACCCCCCCCAACCACAATAGCTACTGCATCCTGAGTGAGAGCCACAGTTAAACAAAGGGCATGGATATTTATGATAGACCTTCCTGATTGCAGGTAGACTTTAGTTATCAGATTAATGACTTGCATGGTCTCAGGCATGCAATGCTCCCCTCACAGTGATAAATAGAAAGAATCTAGCAATGAGCATCATGCAGTATGCTTAAAAGCAGTACTGCAACAACACCAACATACATAGTATCACCGTTACATTATGATAAAAGAAAGATACAACACAGGTAGATAAGGCTTAATAAGATTTATTGCCCAATTAATGATTGTGAGAAGGCTGAATTAAAATCAAATTGGTGCACAAAATCAGTCTCACAAAACAATCACATAAATGTTTTCACTGTTGCTTGAAATACATGTTAACCAGTATCACAGACAGTAAATCTGGGACAAGAAGGGCAGGCATAACATCACTCTGAACACAGTTTACACATATGAAACAGTAATGATGTTGTTGTTATTGTATGACTGATAGTGTGAATGTTCCTGGGTGGGTGAAAACAGATGTGACTTATAAACTCATAGCAGTACAAACAAGCTATGGTTTACTAAGAAAATATATATCTGAAACTAACAGTTAAACATTGAATGTTAATGTATTCTATGTGTAGACATACGAATACATACACATATAGTTGTACATGTTAAGTCATACTGCAATATTACTGCATTTGGAAAATTCCCACCCGACCCCTCAATACAGGCAATCAGAGAATATTATCAGGAACAAAAAAATGCTCAGTTGTCATCAGTGAAAGTGTCTGATGTACAGTTTTCAACTATTGTTAACATACATCAAGTTAAGCTAAAAGACAAAGATTTCTGATACTATATGGTAACAGTATTGTATACATCACTGTAAATGTTCAAAAAATAGTTACATAGGTACAGAACTACTTAACTGCCTACATCTGTAATATCTTTTGCTTACACTAAAGCAATTTGTAACCGAATACTATGAATATAACATCTTACGATATGATAAGCAAATACGTTGTGCACTAAATGACAAAGATATCTGCAATGAAACACATAAACTTGTTATTAATGATGGGATATGACATAACAGAACATTACTTATGTGCAACTGCATAATATCTCATGCTAACAAATATAAGCATACTACTTCTTACTCTTTATGAGCCAACAAATGTTTAAGAGAAAATTCATACTTACAATGCTATCAATCAATGTATATGTTAGGTAATACTATTTACAGAGTACTAAGTACTACCCAAAAATATATTAAACATTGTATATATATATATATATATATACACACAATCTAGATACACGACAATGAAACAATCATAGTAATGCACTGTTGCAAAAAAACAGTTTAGATATTTGTTCAAGATGCAAGCATAAGAAGAAAAAAATGAATACAGAGCACACAACATAGTTCTCAATGCGTGACAGAGTGCTGTTATTCTTTAGTTAAAGATATGATACACAGTGCTATAAATACACATGGACAAGCATTGTACCTTAGTACAATCACACATGTAGCATATGTGCCAAATGTGATTTCTTGTGTCTGCATATAACACACTCATAACAAACACCATGACAGAAGAGTTTGACCAGATAGGAATATCTCTTTTGACATGTAGAAGTCTTTGTTAGACATGTAAGTGTGGTTTCACTAGTGACTGTGAAGACAGCTGGCACCGATTAAAGACGACTGCAACTATTTTCACTGTGTCACTGATCAACGCAACAATCTTAAAGTCACAATGAGTCTAGATATGCCACAGAGCCATGTGATATATCTCATGTGTAATCACAACTGTACATTTGCTAATAACAGATGACAGTGTGACAAAACTCACTCTGTAAGACAAAAATGGACAGCATGATCTGTAACTATTCCTCTGACAAATTAAGATTGTCATAATTCTTCAGTATCAGAACAAATGCATTTTTTAAGTGTTGCGGCAGTCTCTGTTTGAAAGAGTTTGTTGAACCATCGCACTCGACCCATCCAGTTCTGTACCTCAACAAACAAGTGTAATGTCCAGAATGTACAGACTGACCATAGTGGTAGATCACAGCATGAGTGTCAAACACTGCTTGGTTAAATAGTACCCTACCAGATGTGAAATCAGTGATGGGTGTGTCAACTCTGAGCCATTGAGTCAAATCTATGCAATACAGTATGCGCCAAATGTAACGGACACGCTTGTAGCAGACATCCACTTCTAATGGACAGTTCCCTAAGCCAAAAGCCATTTACTATATGGCTCTATAATAAAATCACCTGATTAAGTGGACCTGAAATTCTGCATTTAGCGGCTGCCGAGTGGCTAAATTACAGCTACTTTGACACCTCGGTCAAGCATGAAACATGCCATTCCTCAGTAAATCAGTGTATTCAGAAGGAGAGAGCAAGGAATAAGTGTGTGAATGGAGCAACATCATAACAACTCTTAGTGAAAACAGTTCAAGAAGATGATCCCTCCAGCCCATTGCACAGTGATTATAGCAGCACTGAATTAAGCAACATCAGTAGGTTAGCTAAAACACTTCCCTGTCTCATCTGTGGGCTTCTGATCAACAGGTGATCATCCCTGTGGCATTTCAGGTTAGGAGAGTATGCTTGCTGTCAGAATGGAACTCTTGGAAATTGGTCTCTTCTTTCCTTCCATGCAGGAGATTGCCTCATAGCTCCCCAATGCCTTCCTGCACCACACTGTTTTTTTAAACCTGGCACAGATAAGTTTACACCTAATTCTTGTGGCATTTTGGGTGAGGGAAGTGTGCTTGCTGTGCAAAGTTGAGCAGGTTTAAGTCTGGAGCTCTTGGGGAATGGTTTCTTCTGCATTCTTGCACCACGCTGTTTTTAAAAGCTATTGTACCTAGCACAGATAAGCTTTATTGATGTAACAGACGGCGCTTGTAACGGACGGAACGCCTTATGTCAAACTAGTCTGTTACAAGCAACGCATACTGTACTAGCATAAGATATTGAGATGAAGTCCAGAGATGTATGGACTGAGTACATGTACCTCCACACCTCACACACAGGTGACCACTTTCAGCATTAGTAAACAGCTGCGAAATTTCACAGTTTTACTCTGAGGCACAAACAGAGAAACCAAAAGCCTCTTCTGTGGTTTCTCGTTCTGAATGACTACATAACAGATATAATATTGGTAACATATGACACAGTAAAATAGTGATGCATAGAAGTTCCCTTCAACCAGGCTGTTTATGATAGCCATCATAAACTCGGTAGCGCTCCTGCTGCATGTTTGCAGCAAATGTACTGATCCATCATATGTGCCAAGCACTTGCCGAGGAGGTGTTAGTGACTGCACATTCTTAGACTGATCAGAAGCCATGTTGACAACCTGCTTTAACTCCTTTGATAGTGCAGTGTCTTGCGAAGCAGATATTGCCTCAACAAAGTGTAGCATATGGAGAAAGACCTGCACAGCTGCATTAGTACTGTTGTGAAACACAGGCACAACAGGTATTCCAACTGACTTCTGAACAACAGCTGGCTCCAGATCTGTATTTGACACTGTGACCTTCTTAGAACTCTGCACAGTTCCATCAGCTACACAAGCTCATTTTCTTTTGTTACCAACTGTAGATGTGACTGAAGGATGTGAGAGACAACCACGACGTTAGTAGTGGTATTAAAGACATCTGTGGCTGGTATACAGTACGTAATCTGTTGTATTCAACTATACAGCTGTTGTCAGCACATATCTTCTGAGGTAACTGTTATGATGTGCAACCCAGAAAGACTATGTACACATGAAAGGCGATGTAGTTCATGTCATCTTTGAAAATGTCTGTACCTATGTCCACCATTGCTGAATCCAAACTCAAGCATTAAGACTTGTGCATCGAAACAGCATATGCAACACATATTGGGAACTGTTTCCTGTTCTCATAGATATCCTTCAATACCTGGAACTTAACACAGGTACGATCAATCTGGACAGGATGTTCCATGTTGTCAAAGTGGACAACTAGTGTCTCAATAAATGTCTTGAATATTGAAGACAAAGTCAATGATGTTACCCATGGCACCATTTACCATACGACGCTCCACATCAAGATTGCATCATAGCATGACACATGTATTCTTGCAAACTGTAAGTACAGCTTCTAGATCAGCTGTGCGTGAAACATCTGACTTCAATTCAGACAGTCGTTCAGTCATCTTAGCTACCAGCTTCCAACTTAAAATGACACCATCGACTGTGTCAACAGAATGTAGTGTGAGAATTGATTGATTTTCTCTCTGCAACATGACACTGTTGAACTCAGCACATTTCTTTAGTTGTGGCATAAGACACACAATGCTTGTGCCTGTGGAACACACATCACTGAAAACATCACATACAGTATCTATGGATGTAGTGTCCATTGTGATTCTTCATCCATTTAACAACTGCAACATGTTCTGGTGACAGAGAACCTGTATGAGCTTGATCCAACAGTGCCTTGTAAGTGATGTCAGCACTTTGGCGCCTGTTCTGATACAGCTCGACATAGGTAAATAACTCCCACAGGTTAAAACCTCCAGTGCAGCCAAGTGTATTCTTGGCCTGCTTCCTGATCAGAGCTGCAAAGACATGTTCTGCATTCACAGGTGCACGATGTAAAAGGTCTCCAAATACAACAATGCTTTTTCCACCGAATGCATCTCCATAGTCAGTCCCTCAGGATCTCCTGTAGACGAGATGTATACAGGCAAGCATCAAATTAAAGACCACACTAATCTCAACAATGATGAGTAACTTCATCTTACAAAACACTGAACGAAGCTGAGATGCAACCTCTAATGACAGTTTCTGATACTCTCCCGCTTTGTCATGCTCCACGGACAACATGAACAGATGGTGTAATGTCACTCCACCAATGTTGTATGCTGCCAATCTGGTGGGAGCACTAACAGCAACAGATATTGCTGACCCTGTCAAGATATGTATTTCAGCCATGATGGTCTCAATAAGGAAACTCTTCCCTGTACCAGCTGACTCACTAATAAACATTAGCAGTGGTTTGTAGTCAAGACAGTCACATTTCTTCTCTTCATGCAGTATCCCATGCTGGACTGCATCATTTACCTGAGAGTGAACTACATGCTGTTGCTCATTGAGTCTCTGTCTCAATTCAGCTGGGTCAGTACTACAGTGTGTACCATGTTCCATGGCACTCTCCCTTCCAACATGAGTACTTCTGGAGCATTCAGTGGCAGAGGTTCCCAAGGATACCTTGTCCTTCTGGATCAAGATTGTCCTGTGAGCTAACAGGAGTATCCTCCTCAAGTAACTTCTGTGCCTTTTCAAACTGCTCCTCCTCAGTATCTAGTCTCTGTATGTATATTTCTGAGTATTGACTTTTGAATGTCTCTTAAATGTGATTAAACTCTTCCTCGAATGTATCACAGTCACCTTTCAATTTAGCCTCATTCCTCTAGGGTCTAAATAGGAATAACAGAGCAAAGTAGTAATGCTCTCTGCTCTCAGATGTGCCTAGATGTAACTTACAGTGGTCAATGAGCCAAGGCTTATGCCTCTTAACAAGACAGCCATCCACTCCTCTGACCTTGCAAATGTCACTTGTACAATCAGGTGTGACATCTGTCTTGTAGTCATACCACTTAGCCACCTGAAATAGATATCATCCATGTCTTCATGTCTAGCGGGGTAGTATGTGTCAATGAGGTTATTCTTCAAGATATGTCTTGAAAAGGGTCTATTGACAGCCAGTTCCTCAATCTCAGCATGAGGAATAAGTACACGCCGCTTGTCTTTATAGTTCACACTGAGAAAGCGGACAGCATCAGACTTGTCGTACAGATGTGTACTAATCTGCTTATCACCAGCCTCATAAGCACCACATTCACTGTGTGAAAGGGTCTTCAAGCCTAGTGACCACAACTGAGATGTCAGGCTCTTGCATGAACTAGCAATATCTTCCCAAAGATCTTTCAAGTTAGTCTGCTCATGTTTAGTTATGTCTGAAGTGACATACCGCACCAGAGTCAATGAGTTGTCAGCCACAAACTGAACATCTATGTTTGCTTGTCACATTATGAGAAGAGTAGGACTGTAGTCATTGATGTACACCTCTTTCTCATCTCTAGGTAACTCATATACCCTCTTGGTTGATTTTGCTTTCAAGTGGTGTCACATTGCTGAAAACAGATCATTCATGCAACCATCCTGACAGACACATCTAGGAAATCCAAAATGACATCTTGTGTACCAATCAGATTTATTCTTCACTATCTGGCTGCAGTATTTTGCACAAATATGGTGCTGGAACTTTTGCACCAACTTCCACAGTGTTGGCCTGTCATACTTGTTCGGAATGTGGCAAGTGATATATTTCTTGATGAATGCGAGCACTTGTGCTGCTTCATGCTAACCTATATGGGGGGCATCCTTGATCCACAGCAACATGTGAATATGAGGAGCACCTCACACCTGATACTCCATCCTCCAAAAGGAATGTTCCACAACACCAAGAGGTGGATTGTCCTTTGACAAAATGAAAGTCAGAATATCATGGAACCGCTTGTGGAAATGCCTTGTGACAGAGACAGGGTCAAGTGAGCACATCTCTCTTAGAATCATTTATGCAATACCTTCAACATCAGAGTTTGCCCACTTCAACAGTTCTATGACCTCATCCCAGGCATACTCAGCACAACTGAGTGTGACAAACCATGTGGCTGCACCATGCTCTCGCAGCATTGTCATCACCTCAGAGCATCTGTGGTACCAATATTCTTTGGTGCCAATGTAGACTTGAAAGAATAGGCAAATTAACTTGCACATTTTCATCTTTCTGCTTTAATTTCAAGAAACTGTGCAGCTGTAATTCCATCAAGTGGAGTAGTCAAATAGTATGCACAATAGATGCAGACAATATGCTGAGTTCACTCTCCCACAGGAGATGAAACAGATACTGTATGTTGTGTCTGAATTTGCCATTTTATTGAGCACACAGCTTGTTCGGTACTCAGCACCCTGTACACAAATTTCTCTTTCATCCAGGTGACCACCTGACCTTTTGGGAATAAGTCTGGGAAACTGTGTGCTTCCAGTGTTGCCTGGCAAGTGCTGACAGGCTCACCTTCCACCTGTTTCATTTGATAAGAGGTCAATGTTGTCCCCTACTGGATCTGTCCCATGTAGTGGATGAATTGTATACTGTTCGTACATATTGTCATTTGTTTCCACATTGACCTTCTCAATCATTGGCTTTGTTCTTTCCAACTCATCATGATCAAGAGGCATACTAGTGATCTGATCAATATTAAGGTCTGCATAAAAAGGGTTGTTGTTCTTTAAGTGAGTAAGGGCAAGATTCACCTTCTCAACATTAACAACATCCTGCCAAATCACCTTAGACTTTGTTGGCACACCATTTACAAGAATGACCAAAGTGTTTTCAATGGAGATAGCCTCCACATTTTCCTGCAGAGGAAGTGGAAGATACATGACGGAACCCTTAAGAGATCTGATGAGTTCTTTTTGTGGAATATTCCATGTCTTAGTGTTCATCCATAGAATAGTTTGAAATGGTTTCATTGTCTGAATAAGAATCCGTTCAAACATATTCAATGTGGAATCTCAGTTGTGTCACATGCTCCATGTTGTTCAAGACTGACCTGGGTGGCAGAATGTTACACTTCACTTTGGAAAACAGTGCTTGCACATCACAATGATTGGATGTAACTGAAAGTCAAACTTTCACAGCAGAAATGCTGAAAGTCGAAACCACATGTCATTGTATGGAAACAAGGTTTCCAGGTTCACTGTGACCATTTGTTTCTTGTAACAAAGGCGTTCACATGACACACATACAGAGTCAAACTTTTGTCTCTTTGTCAACTCAAATTTGGAAATTGATTTCCCAAACTGTTTGAGAATATCACTTTCTAGGACAGACACACAATTCCCATCAGGAATAGATCCTTGAGTAACCACAGCATCAGTCACACTGCTGACACGTCGCAGCTGTTTCAAAAATTTAATTATGAACTATGGATCAAAAATCTAGGAAATTGATTGGCCAAGAGGTCTTTGAAGCCATGATGATATCGGGCTACATCATCACGGTTTCAAAAAACCTCCGGCCACCAGCCTCCTCACTGACCACTGGCAGAAAACTCATCCAACCGCTGACGCATCGGTGATAAACATGGTGCTTCAGCAGCACCAAGCCATGGGAAAATCATGAGCACAACAACATACAATTAAAACTGCTACTCCATCAATAATCCTGAAACAGACCACAGGATGTCTTTTTTTTTTATTTCCTCATGTTGCACCATTCCACAGACCCCTCACTCCCCTTCAGGCAAAGCAGCAGAATGCAAACTGGGGCATAGAGCGCCTGTTCATACATTCGCTTGCCATTTTTTCAATTCACCACAAATACCCCTGTGACCCTGCTGGTACCAAGCTATGTATTTTTGGCAACCTAAGTTACTGCCACATCCCAATCTGCTATTTATTTATAAACTGAAGCTTCTTTTAAACAAAGTGTGCGGTTTTACCGTTTCCATCTCTCTCTTATCAGAAGCGCGTGTTCGGCTGCCTGCTTACCACACACAGTAGCACTCACAAGTATAACTTTCTAATGGCTATTTTAAATCCTTTTTTAACAGTTCACTTGTATTTATTAGCTGCTAGCATCAACCAAAATGGTGTCTCTTCTCGATCAAGTTGGAAGACAGGAAACGTCCCTCCTATGCAGTCCACTCCCTTTCAAACTGTGACCTCTACCCTTTGTAGTGGCTTCAGTAACATGTTAAAAAATATAAATCCTATGCATTTTCAGAAAGCTCATTGCAATGGTCTCATCTCCCAAACAAAACTCATGTATAAAACAACTGGCTCCTGACCACATTATGCAGTGCTGCCAGAGGAAAACAGTTTACAACTACACCTCCTCCAGAGCAGCACCACCTGCTGTCCTGAGCCCTCCAGGAACTATTTTCTCAAAAGGTACTCCAATGCTCCAAAAAATTCACACCTTCAGGTTTTAAAAGTTGTATTTTTTCATTTGTTCACTGATAAAATTTGTACCCAGTTCATAATAGCAATAATGCACTCCAGGGTGTGGTATATCATGGGATATAGTCACTTCTCGGGTCATTGGACACACTCAGCCTGCGGCCTCATGCCCAACCACCTGAGGCGTGATGATATCCCATGATATACCACACCCTGTCATGCATTATTACTAATTGCACCATGCATGTCACCAGACAACAGTAACTCATTCAGCTGAATTTACTGAGGACAACTCGATGAACTTCATATACCCTGTACACAAGTTCCTCATCCCTGATTGATGTACTCCCAGCATGTATATGGTGAAAGACACTGTCACAAACACCACTATCTAGGCATGCAAGGAGTGACCCATAAGTCCTGTGTGGATGGATCTCACATAGGTCTATGCTCTCAAACAGTTTGTGTCTGTCTTTCTGGTCAGTAATGACAAAGAGTTTGATAAAGTGCTCAACTTTCTCAAGCGATGATAGCTCTGGTTGCAAGTGTCATCGCATGTCCATGAGAGACAGTGACATTTACGAGGCTGAATATTTGCCTCAGATTCATCATCTGACTCCATCTTAGAATCATCACACACACTGAGCACATTACAGAATTTGCCTGACTCATCAATGCACAACTTGCTGTCTTTTTTTTTGAGAGTAATATGACTTCTCCCAGAAATATGCCTCTTAGTGCTGTGTGTGCAGCCACTGTCCTGTGAAAACATCACAGAAATTGTGCAGGTCAAGATAGGATATCATTATAGCCTCATCTTTACATCATACACAATTTTCTTAAACTGCTCAAGTACATGAGGCATCTTATGCCAAAAACGTTGTAGAGCGAAAACTGCTCTATTAACAAATGTTCGTACTTTCAAGTGCAATTTCATCAAGCTGAGATGACTCGATTTTTCTGCGCTCATGTCTCATCACAGAAGCAATAAGTCTGTCAATCTTGGCTTTAGAAGCTAGAGATTAGAAAATACTTCTACTTCTTCAGAGAAACATCAGCAGCAATACATTTTTGGTGCTGCATGGTACATGTGTTTATAGTGTCTTTGCAACAGTAGCTTTTCTGCTGACACATCTACACAACTGTTGCTTAGCTACACATTGTTTCCTTGCTGTTGAGCAAGGATGTCCTTTCTCTACATAGTGATAAAGCTCTGAGTCCACTCCTTTACGATGATGAATTGTTTCACGTCTTGAACAAGCATCACAGACTTTCAATTACCCTTATGCAACAGTGAGCTACTGTGATACCTGTTTTGTCTCTGCATAGACTTCTGTCTGTGTTTAGATGGCATCTTCTTTGTTTCACTATTCACAGTTCAGTACACCAATCTTACAGAACAATCAGACACCTGTATGGGAAGTACAGAAAAAAAAGAAAATTAAAATACATGGGCTGGATATTCAAACTGCGCCATTCTGTGGCACAAGCCCTTGCACTGCACAAAATAGTTGCGCGGGGTGTGGCTGAGGTGATATTCAAGCGGAGTTGCTATTGAGCAACTCCTTGAATATCACCCCGGCTCCAACCACTGTGCATGGCGCGTGGAACTTGTGCCACCGCAAGTGGTCAGAGAGGAGCACTCAAGATGCGGTGGCACAGTTCCACTGCGCCATGCTAATTTTCCCATATTCAAAAGGTGACATGCAAATAGGTATAATTCATGTGGCGTACAGGGGGCTACTGTATATTTATATTCCCATTTGCATGCCATTAGCATGCAGGTGCGCTGATCCCTGAGGACTTGTGCCTGGCGCCCTGCCAGGCAGCAGCCATCGGGGACCGACGCCCCCTGCACCCCGATCGCGGGCATAATAGAAGAAAACCCCCTCCCCCCAACTGGCCCATTTCACGGGCATAAGTGTAAAAACCCCCCGCCCTCCGACCAGCCCAATCGCGGGCATAAGTTACAAAAAAAAACCTCCGCCGGACTGGCCTGATCGTGGGCATAAGTTACAAAAAAACCCTCCCCTCTGACTGGCCTGATCGTTAGCATCAGTATAAAACCCCACCCCCACTAGCCCAATCGCGGGCATCAGTGACATAAAACCCCCAACCCACACTAGCCCAATTGCGGGCATCAGTGACATAAAACCCCACCCCCACTAGCTTGATCATGGGCAGAACAGATTTCAACCCCCCAAGAACATAGCCCTGGTGGTCCAGTGGACCGTGAAGCCCGATAGTGGGCATTAGAGTCCACCACCCCCAAGGTCCACCTACCCTAGTGATCTAGTGGCCCCACCCTCCCACCCATGGAGCCCACCACCCCGCCTCCCCATCAGCCGGCAGGCAGCAGCATCCACCCACCTGCCACCCTGCTGCCCGCTGACTGACTGCTCGGTGGTTGCATGCCCATTGGTTCAGAGCAAGAGCCAATGGGCATGTAGCCTTCCATACAAGGCAGTCCAGATATGTGAATGAATTCATTCACATATCTGGACTTGCTCACTGATATGGGCTGCATGCCCATTGGCTCTTGCTCTGAACCAATGGTGTGCAGCCCTACTGAGCAGTCAGTCGGTGATGGGGCAGCAGGCAGGTGGGATGCTGCCACCACCGGCTGATGGGGGGGAGCAGGTGGTGGGATCTGTGACTGGGTGGGGTGGGAGGCCACTAGATCACCAGGGTAGGTGGACCTGGGGGTGGTGGACTCTAATGCCCGCTATCGGGCTTTGTGTCCACTGACCACCAGGATATGTTCTTGGGGGTTGAATTGTTCTGCCCGCGATCGGCTAGTGGGGGGTGGGTTTTATGTCACTGATGCCCACGATCAGGCTAGTGGGGTGGGTTTTTACACTGATGCTCGCGACGGGCCAGTTGGGGAGTTTTTTTTGTAACTTATGCCCGTGATCGGGCCAGTCGGGGAGGGGGGTTTTGTAACTTATGCCCACGATTGGACCAGTCGGGGAGGGGGTTTCTTCTATTATGCCCGACATTGGGCCACAGGGGGCACAGGGAGAGGCTCAGGCCACCTACAGGTGGCAGCTGTGTTGAGCCCTGCAATGTGGCAGCTCCTGTGGGTGGCCCTTGACTTATCTCTTTTTTGCTCAAAGTTGTGCAGGCACAGGTTGGGGTTGCACTGACAACTCTGCACAGCCTGCTGAATATCAGACTGTGCAGTTTATGCATGGTTCCTCCCTCCGGTTCAGCATTCCTTCATTAACATTGTGCTGTTGCTCAGCTTGACTTGGGGGCGCAACTGACTCCTGCTGAATATGGCAGAATGGAGCAATTTCAGACTTGTGCAGGCATAACCCATTGCGCATGGCGAACCCTTTGAATATCCAGCCCCATGTCTTTAGTGTATTTCTAACATCACATACTATCATGCACCATCTCTATCTCATATAAGAACAAAATACTACTGCCCAGTAAACATTATTCAGATGATTACTGTAGTAAGTGAAAGTCAGTGAAGCAATAGACAGTCTTTTCAAATAGTGATGAACATAACATCAATAATAATATGACAATAAACATCAAAAATGTGAAAATTCAAACAGTGACACAATGTTAAACATCTACACTGCTGTTCTAAATAATAAAACTTAAAAAAATCTGAAAAAAGTAGTGTCGAGCGTGTGACACTTTTGAAAAATATAGTGTCGTGCATCTGATAGTTTCAAAAAGTAGTGTCAAGTGTGCAACATTGTCTAATATAATGTATACTTATTTTCAGGTGGTCATCTATTGAAAATTAAGTGACCATCTTGAAGGCTGTGTTAGCCAATCAAGTTTGATAATTCATTGTTGACATTTATAAATGTGTATTAATGACTATGGTGGTCAGTGCTTAGGTAACTGAATACAATCAAATCAGAAAATAATGCTGTAGAAATGACATAGTTATTTAGTTAACTGAATATTTCACATTATAACAAAAATCTGAGAAATAAAGCTTTCTGATTGGTTGTAAACATTCTATCAGCTTTGTGTTAATATTTGATTAACATACATGTATAGCCTAATCATATACTGAACAAGGTTTAACACTATTTAAAATACATTTTTAGTATAATAACAATATGGCATTCCCAGGGGTTATGTTACTGGTCAGTTAATCATCCTCTGGGGCATGTAGCACTCAGCTATGTCTCATATCACATTACACCCCTAGAAGGTGATTAACACACCATTAACATAATGCCTGGTCATGCCTTATTGCTTAAATAACAATCAAGAATTGTGTGCACTTGTGTATTTGTGCATAATGTAGGAAGCAGGACACTTCTCCTTCAGAAATCATCATTTTGTTTGAAAACACATGAAATAGTGTTGTGCATTGGAAAGTGTCAATTGCATGAAAGTGTCACAAAAAATAGTATGGTTTGTTTGAAAGTATCGAAAGTAATGTCAAAAACTAATGTTGAATGTCGCGAAGTGTCGAAAAAGTACTTTGAACTTTGACACTTTCAGTAAAAATAATGTCACACATTCGAGAAATCTCATAAAAGTAGTGTTGTACATTCGATAGTTTCACAAAAGTAGTGTTGTGCATTCGAAAGTATCACAAATTTGGACCTGTGGGGAGTTACTGTGTGCATTAGCGAATTATATCTTGATTGCTATTTGACTGACAGCTAGTTCTGCCAATGTTGTGCTAGATTTATCAGGCCATGTAAGACAACCAATCAGAGATAGAGAACACAGAAGGAGGAGGACACACCAGCCATCTTAGCCTACACTGAGACACACCACATTTAAAACTGTAAGTACATCATATTTTATAAATCATTTTTCTACTATGATAAAAAGTGTTAGAAACAGGTAAATAGTGTTAATCAAAATGTTTTTTACTCCTCTATTTGACTATGTTGCTAGAAATAACCTGATGTTGCATTATATAGGTATAACTATTTAAAGTCAGACAGTCATTTGTTACTTACTTGCACAGATACAGCTGCAAATGGAGGAGATAGCAAAAGGTGCACGTGTACCATAACAGAAGAAACTAATCAGACATGTCCCTGCACTTGTAATTGTTTGAAACTGCCTATCAAATGATGCATTTTGCCACCTTGTAATTTTCCCATGTTTTAGCTGGAGCAGAACTGCAGTCATAGTCAGAGCACACACTACATTGGTTGAGGAAGGCAGACTATTAGCCAATGATTACTTTTATTTGTGCCTCATGGATCAGCCCACTGAAGCAGTGTTGAACTTGTGAGGGAAATTGCAGTTTTACTTTCACTACTGCTTAGGTACTGCAGGGTGAACACTGACTTTTTTGGTAGCTCTCTGTCCACTTCTAAGTTTAAAAGCTGAGAATGGCAGAAAACAGCAAAAGGACTTTGTTGGCAGCAGTATAGTGAGGCAAGCATCTGAGTATGCTCAGAACAGTGATTTTGGGAAAAACCTGCAGCTCCCAAACTGCTGTGTGAAGTGGTATGGCAGGGGTGGAATGAGATGGGAGCACCTAATGCCAACAATGCACAGACTTCTGAGTACTCAACCTTACCCAGACATATTGGTGATACATCTTGGAAGGATTTGGGCACCAAGCGTTGGGTAGATTTAGTGGCAGAAGCAAAATTGGACCTTGCTTCTATTATCGATATGTTGCCAGCCTGTAAAATCATTCTTTCAGATATTACAGAGCGTAGGGTCTGCAAGCAAAGCACCTAGTGTACGTGCTTGACAGTGCATGGAGAAAGGTGAACATACAAATATCTGAATATCGCATGTCTGGAATCAACACCATATGTCACCCTGAAATTAAGTTTCCTCATGATTGGCTATACTTACTAGGCGGTGTGCACTTCTCACATGCTGGCAATTGCCATTTCTTGGGAGACCTTCGAGATGAAATCCTCAAAGTCCTCTAAGAATGTCAGACTGTTTGTATAGCTATTTAGTGGTAAAAAAAAAAAAAAAGGTTATTTTAGGAACCAAACATGTTGGTCAAAAAATAGAATGGGTATATACACCACTCACACAGGAGTAACATATACTTCACAGTGAAATGCATGCCTGGTAATAGTTGACCTTGGATGCACCATGGGTGTTGCCAGGGTGATATTTAATGGCAGCATGCTATGGGTCAGCTGTGCTGAAACATGTGACTGTGGCAGTTGCATACTATATGGTTCTGTGTCATAGTGCCAGGGCAAGTGCCCACAGAGGAGCGCCAGCATGCACCAGTGAGACAGTGGTTCTGCTACCTATGACTACTGTGATGTGCACTTGTATATATGAAAATCGGTGCAAGAGACATCGGGCACTGTTTTCATTTATACAGGTTCTTTGCCATTCTAGGGTGAGCTTCCCAGCATACCACCTGACTGTGTGTGTCAGTGGTTGGTCTAGCCAATGGGGATTGGGCACCCACATCAATAAACCAGAAAAGGGGGGGCACAGGAGGTGATGGGAGAATGGGTATCCCCCCTCGTCAATCAAGGAAAGGGGGGCACACAAACTGAGAGGGATTTACCACACCCTCAGCAAGCAAAAAAAACATGAGGGGGTTACATTATGCCAATGGGCACTGGGTACCCTCGGCAATACACAATAAACGGGTGTGTTCATAAGCAACACCAGCAGTCACTGCTGCTATATTGGGTGCACGTAGGGTAAGACATGTTATGATCACACTGTGTGAGACCTTTGCTCTCACTGCACTTTACCTTTTCTCTGATGTCATTGTCTAATTAGCTAGGCAGGGTGGTGGCAACTGCTGTTGAGTGATTGGGGAATGTGGAACACACCTACTGTTATGTATTGTGCATCTGCCCCAACAGTAACCATTCCTCTAAATCTGTAGTACCACAAGATGCTGGCTGTGAAGCAGACCAACATGAGACAGACAATGCTTGATCTTTAATAGACAGGAAGATGAACTTTTGATGTACCTGTATTCAAGCTGTGGTATATGTTATTACTCAAACATACCATGACATGGCACAGAGTTGTGTATATTTAGTGTGTTGAAATACCTAATTCCCGTGCCTGAATGATAATATTTGTGATTATGAGAATTGAGTTTTAAAATGCTGTTCTTTCCACATTCTAATCAGACTACTTCTCAATACATAGAAATATATAGGTTCTGAGATATGAGAGTAATGGAATGTTTGTTTATGTTTTTACTGCAAAATACAAAATTGAACAATGAGGCAGTGGTCACTGAGAGGTGTGCTTGCTGCTTGAGGCAGTCCAGGTGAGGAAGTGCTCACATTTTAATGTGATACGAACCGTAAGTTGGATGCAATGTGGAGGTGCATCAGTAGTTTCCTACACATGGTGTTAAAGATAAAAAATAAGACTGTTGTGCAGCTGAAGAGGAAATGGAAGCTGTTGCACCAGCACTCCTATCTTCTGAAGCAGAGAGAGGAGATACCGGAGAACGACAAGTGCTGGTACTACCTCGCTTATGAACTCTGGGAAGCTGCAGGCAAGCCAGCTACGGGGGAATGCCTCACTCAACGTAAGTTATACAAAAAACATTCCTCAGATTCTATGATATAATAATACAGGTACACAAGTGGGGCAAAAGAAAGTCTTTTTCTGATTGAAGGCTTTGTTATTGTAGCCATGTTATTATCACAATATGACATCACAAGTCAAGTGTCTGTAGTGTAAAACAGTTGAATATTGCCTAGGTCACGAGAGACATCATTTTTTGTGTCTTTCGTTTCTTTTGTGTTTTTTTTTTTGTCTTAAGGAAAAAAGTATTGAAAACTGTTATTAAATAATGATAAATATTTTTTGTGTTACTTTTATATATATATATATATATATATATATATATATATATATATATATATATATATATGTTCATACAATAGATGTGGGCTGATATTGACTTAGATAAAAACATGTATTTTATGCCGCTGTTGAATAAACAACCCAATGACATATACAGTATGTGCATTAATCTTGAATTTATACATATACTTCCTATGTCAGTAGTTGATGTTAACACTGTACATATGCCAGAGCCCCATACCAAGATAAACGTTGAATGACTGTACCACTTTTATGTTACATTAAAGATAAAGCAGTCAGGTGTTGGAAATACGAGAAAGATGTATTTTCTCCAATCATCAGGTGCACTACATTGAAACAGTTTATTTGTAGGGCATACATCACAACAAAACTGCAAAAGTTAATATTAGTCTATGCTGTGCTATCACAGGTCTCCAGCATGACCCTCCCCCCCCATCCCTCCACTCATACAGAGAAAAAAAGATTCTGCATAACACCACAAAACAATGAAAGGGACAGTAGCAAAGCAAAAAATATGAACTTTATTGTATTAATCACACAGATGATGCCCAGATCGTATGCTATGGCAAATATTAGACACTCGTATCTACCTACAGTGCACTGTGCAGGAGTAGAGAACTTTTGTATTGCACACTCCTGGGCATGATGCATCCCCTATATATGTATGAATTCTATCATGACAATTATGCAACGATGATGCTAACTGATGGCATGTGTGGTGTTGGCTATAGCTGTTTTTGTATATCTGTGGTGTAGGGGAAGGTGTAATATGCAAATTGTATTCTTCAATGTCTTCAATACTTGAAGTCTTATTAAGTGCTTCTACTATTACATAGGTACTGCTGTTGTGCCACAATAGTGGGGGATTTACTATGCAGTATCGATTTTATTGAAGCAGAGTTGTATTTCATGTGGTATACTGTATAAGTACTAAGTATTGTGTACTGAGTCAGCTTATGACCTTTTATTTATCAAATATTTATTTACACTAATTCTGATTTTATATGAGTCAGCAATGGCTCTGCAATACCTGATTACAGACAATGTTAGGTGCCTGAAACATGTCGATTGCTTTAAAAAAGTGTAGTTAAAATGTGTTAACATTTACATAAAATACTTAGTGGATCTACTTATTATCTTCTTTCACAGATTGGTGCAGGCACCCCCCCCCCATCCCCAGCTGAGGTAGTACCAGCACAGTCAGAAGCTGTGGAGGCTGAGAAGTATGACACTGACAGTGCCATCCTTGTCGAGTCAGATGGCAAGATGCTGATAGAAATAATTGCATCAGATAATTGGGGTGGTATAAGGGCGTCACATAAGGTGTGAGCTGGACTACTTAACTCATTTCTTTTTAGGAAATACTCTTCAGAAAGTTACCATGAGTTCCAGCACCCATGCAGTGTTTCAAAATATTGTAAACAAGGTATACTGCTTCATAACATAACTGGTGGTTTAAAATGAACAGTTTTTATAGCCAGATGTATAGTACTTGTATGCATCTCACTTTTGTTTAACTGACTATGTTCTAAAACTGGTGATTAAATTTCCAGACACCAATGCTATCTGGAGCATTGTTGTCATATTAATTTCTTATCTATTTTTTGTAAATGAATGTTGTCTTCATTGCACTCTTAAGAAGATATTTGTACACATCTGAATTGCATTTTTGTGTGATCTCATGTTCAAAATGAATAATACAGGTACTCATCCCAATATATCTTACCTAGATCCTGGCTGGTATATTTAAAGTGTTTTTGCATATTGATATAGTACCCACTTATGTGAGACCTACTGATGTGACCAGACACAATATACATAGGAGAATGTTCTGTTGTTCAAATAACTATGTCAGAAGGGAAGAATAGTAATACATACTAGTCAAGTTGGGGGGGGTGACCCATGCATACCTAACAGATTGTGATATTGAGCCTGTTATGTCCTGGTCATATGTTGCCATAATCTCAAGATCAATTCTATACCACTGCAGGTTGATCATAAAAAAACATAAAATACAAAAAATGAATATATGTCCAACCACAGTAGAGCAAGTGTATTTCAGGACATTGTGGAATAGGCATGAACTGTGGGTGGGAAGGAAGTTCTGTTGTGACGCTCTGTCAGTATCATGCCATAGTGCCTGTTTTTAACATTTGTTACAGTTAATGTATCACTAATGCCCCAATAAACTTACTACCAATGTTGATTGTGTGCATTGTAACAAAAACTGTATCTGAGGTGGAACAGTGGAACAAATGCAGCACAATAATGGTATTTGTGAAGTATTGTATATCTCTGGTGCTGTGCTGGAGCTGCTTGCATACCTTATTATATGTTTTGTGAGCTTTCCAGTTGGTTGTGACACTGTGGTAGATCCTTAATTAAACATCTAATCAGTTATACTAATATAATCCTTCTACCTGTTTAGCTGTGGGTGCCAGGTCTTAACAGGGCTTTTACAGTCTTGGCAACTTGAATGGTGTTCTTTACACATGTAGTAAGCAGCCACATTAAGAACTGGGAATGTTACCCATTCCCAGTGCTGTTGAGCGTTGAGATGTTGGATGACACAGCTCGCCCATGACAGATACCAGGGTTTGGGAAAAACTGTGTCCATTGGGGATTGGAAGCGGAGGAGTAGGATTCAGCATTCCCATGACTGTTCTCCTAATTCTGATACATGGAGTGGTCTTATGTTCTGATCTAGCAGCCACTAGGAATGCCTGGTGGGACTGCTGATGCATACAAATCCAAGGGGAGATAGTACAGTGCATGTCTGTACATTTCTGCATGGATGGTATTGTATGTCTATGCTACCATTGGGAGAATATATGAAAATGGGGTGGGCGTCACTGAGCAGCTGGATGGCCACACACAGTACTGCAGGGCGAGTGTTGTTGAATTACACTGGGGTGTACGGTGCTGATCTGGCTGGGAAGGTGCGGGAACCTCTGTGACAGATCAGCTGTGGCAGTGCTGGTACCCTTTATGCGAGTGACTTTGCTGCTGTACCCACGAGCGGGGTTGGTGTCTGGATGTCCCTGCTGGTAAATGACACAACATGCATGGAAACACAGAAGTGTCATTGCAAAGACAAATGTGGTACATGGTTGAATAACACCATGAGACACTATTAAAAATGTATTTCACAATAAAAGTTTAGTAGTAGATTAATATATTGTGGTATATGTTATTGTATTCTTAACTTATATGTTTTATAGTGGCCAGGGAAGCAGTGCCGGTGACAACTGTGTAGGTGAAGGAGGAGCCTGGCACCAGCTCTGAGCATAAGTACCATCATAAAAGATATTCATACAAGATGTACTGTCACAGCCCCTTGCACCCACAACCTCTGTTCAGTACTATGGAGGACCTTGCCACCCCAAGCCAGCCATATAACTGCTCATTGCTAGGTAGTGTGAGAGCAGTGTGGCTATTTGTGAAAGGGATGAGTAAGTGGGGATGTAAACAGTACTGCAGTCGACAGTCTCAATATGTGAATGGATTATTTGTAGATTGAGATTCTGTAACACAATCTGTTATCCATGTTCAGAGCCCCACTTTGTGCTTTAGTATGCATACAGGTGTACTATATGGTGTCACTTCATGCATAGTTGGGAGGTATTTTGCTGTACAGTGTGACCTACTCCTAATGACGCTACACTTATAACAACATTTTTGGTTCTCAGTTGGTAGGTGGTCAAGGTGGTAGCACTACATGAAGGGGGACTGTATGATTTGCTGACTAGTATGGCCCATGAGAGCAGCTGTACTAAGCCAGTTCTGACTACCTTAACATAATTATTGCAATGTGTGTGCAGGGATGAAAGAGTGTACTGGACTGGTGTGGCATGCATGCATGTCATCATAAGTGTTATTGTATGAAGGGGAGGAGTGTACTGGGATAAGAAGTGTATTTATAGATAGAAAGCTTGTGATAGTCAAAATGGTAAGGCCTACTGGACTAGAATGCATACTCAACCAATTCAAAATACGTTTTCAGTTAAATGGGTAGGGGCCAGTGTAGTAGTAGAGCTATTTACCATATTGTAAGAGTGTGATCAGTTGTGGCGGGGGTACAATGGATATGTCACATGGTGTGGTTGCCATTTACGGATGATGGGTGCACTGTAATGTTCTGCAATACTTTGCGAAAATACTTTTTCTAGACATTTGAAAAACATATTTCTGGTGTGTTTAACCACAAAATAAAGATATTGCTAGCATCCCCAGGTTCTGACCAGGTGAACACAAAAATAAATTTTGTCCCTAGATGGTCCCAATTTTAAATGCCAAGCATTTTTCTGATTGCTAACTGAAAACAAAATGGCAGATTTGCGAAAGTAGTAGGGTCATTTGCAAAAGTAAAAGTACATTTGTGAAAGTGTCGAACTTTTTGTTAACTTTTCCTGTTGACATAATGAGAACTTGTTTGTTTTTAATAACTTTTGAACTGTTTAATATTTTTTTTTTGTATTATCTACTTTTCTGCCCCCATGCTCGCTGGTCCTCCACTCCTTCAGGCTCTGCCAAGTTCCCCCTGACCTCTCCTGTCCCTGCCCGGTCCTCCACTAGTCCCCAGATCGCAGCCGACCCCCGGGGTATCCCGGTGTATTCCTTCACTGGGCGGGTCCCTCTCCTCTGAGGGGGAAGGCACCGGGGGGAAGGTAGCCCCATGCACGTCCTTCTAGGGCCCGGGGATGCTGCTGGGGAACAGAAGGCACCAGGAAGGCACAGGAGGCCCTTGGGGAACAGAGAGCCATCATCTGGAGGGCCAGTGAGTGATTTTCTTGGTTTTCTGTTGGGGGCAGCGTAGTGACTTCATGGCATACACCGACATCCGCTCCTCCCCTAGTTAGTATTGGGCCGTGTGTCCTGTGATACTCCCAGCCTCCGCCAGGAGCCAGCAGGTGCCAGACCAGTCCCCTAGCCTCCCCCCCCCTGAAAAAGGAGAGCTGTCCCTAAGATGCTCTATCCTTCTCCTCCCGGCCGGCCCTCCAGTGACCCGGGTTTGTCTCGAACCCGGGTCGCAGAGGGCGCCATAAGCGAAATCCAACCGCTGCGCAGGCGGGCTGGCTTGAACTGTTTATCATTTTTAATGAAACTTCAAAGGCACACGGGGACCCTGGCTGCATGTTCCCTGAAATTTTGGACTGGTCACGTAAAACCGCAACCTGTAGGTGAGAGCAAAGAAATCAAAAAAAAACTGTAATTGCGAAAGTCATTGTTGCTTAATAACTCCACAGCCGTATATCTGACTGGTATGAAACTTGGCAGATCCCAAGATCTACCATGTCCAATTGTCCATACCAACCTTCAGGCAAATCCGTTGAACAGTGGCAAAGTTATTAAGGTACAAAATCTGACCCTTTAACCTTAAAAGTGCTACTCTACCATAATAAATATATATTATGGTAGCACGGTAGTGCTACCATAGTTAGGGTTGAGGAGCCATTTCTATATTAAACCCCAAATTTTGCACCTTAATAACTTTGCAACTGTTTGACGATTTTGCTGAAATTTAGAATACATAATCAAAAGCCATAGGCCTAGGGATCTGCCAAGTTTTGTAGTGGTTGGATACACAGCTGCGGAGTTATTAGCGTGATCTGCATGTGGGTTTATGCTTTTTCTGGAATTCTATGGTCACACGTACAGGTCCCATGGTTTATGCGACCGACCCAAAATCTTCAGGGAACTTGCAGCCAGGGTCCCCGATGTGTCTTTTGAAGATTTGGTGAAAAAATATTAAACGGTTCAAAAGTTATTCAAAAAACAATTTCCCATTATAAGTCAATGGGAAAAGTTAACAAAAAGTTCGACAGTGTCGTAAATGCATTTTTACTTTCGCAAATGGCCCTGTTACTTTCACAAATCTGCCATTTTGTTTTCAGTTGGTGATCAGAAAAATGGTTGGCATTTAAATTTGGGACCCTCTAGCAACCTAATTATTTTTGCATTCACCTAGTCGGACCCTGAGGATGCTAGTCATGTCTTTATTTTGGGGTAAAACACCCCAGAAATATGTTTTTCAAATTTCTGGAAAAAGTACTTTCACAAATTACTTTCGTGCTCACGAAAGTGTTGAACTTTTTTGTGAAAGCTTTCACAAATTGCGACAGTAGTTTTCTAGTCTCTGGGAAAGTGACAGCAATTATTTGGCACTGCCCTGCAAAAGAACGGTTGGGAGTTTTAGGCTGCAATTTGGAGAATGCAGCCAACATCTCACAGATGTGCCTTTCAGTATTTTGGTGAAAAATATTACACGGTGGCAAAGTTATGGCACTCCAAAGTTGACAGTTTTTCCCATAGGATAACATTATGGCGCCACTATTACAGGAATCCTTTGGCACCCTGCTGCAAAATAATGGTTTGGTATTTTTCCTGAAATTTGGAGGAAGACAGCCAACAGCCCACAGTTGTGCCTTTCAGTGGTTTGGTGAACACATATTACAGGGAGGCAAAGTTATGGCACTCCGAACCTCTCTTTTTTCCCTTCGGATAACATTACGGCGTTTGCCGCGCCTTTCAGGGCCCATATCTCGGAAACGGTGCGAGATACGGGGCCTAAGTACAAAATTAGCCAGGACAATTGTAAATCATATGACTTTTAAATTTTTTTTCTACATCGTACGGTTCCTGAGATATAACCTATTTAGTATTCCAAGTCCTGATTTTCTGCTCCGATACCCATTATTATGCATACATTCTTATGTAGTATGTATGTATGTATTGGCCACTGTCGCAAATAGTTGTTTGTTCATTGTGATTACAAAGTAACACAAGACTATACAATTGAAATTAACTTTGGAACAAAAAAAAATAGTTGAAGCTCTTTGTCAATATTTATTTAAACATAGCATTCAGGCTCCAGCGTCAGCACTATCTCTTTCGGAAGACTGAGGGTTGAAAGATCTCAATCCTCTAACAAGGTTACATAGTCATATGGCTATTTCACTGATGGGACTCAGTTCTGCTGGGGACTGCTGTCAGTATTATGTGCACCGTTTTCATTCAGGAGAAATAACAACAGGTAAGCTGGTCCTCCTCCCTCTCCTACTGCCTGCGGGGCCCAGGATGTGCCTGTGTGCCCACTGCGAGCTATACTTCCCTGAACAACATATACATAGTTATGTTAAAAGCAGCTGACCATAAGAAAAACTTTGAAAATGAATTATTTCAACAAAACTCAACAGATATGTCATATTCCAGAATTTTCTAGTTATCTACCCAATGTTGTTCATTACTTAGGATTTTGCATGACGCTCCTGCTTTGCTGATATGTATAAGGAACAGAAAAACAAGCTAATTGTGAAATACAGGCTTAATTCAATCTAAATAAAATGTTATTGAAATTATTTGTAGAGGTGCCCACTGAATCTTTAAACTGAAAGAAAATTAGCTCGTTCAGGGCATAAGTGGAATTATTTAATTTTATTGAAGATGTAAGGAGCTGTAACTTAATGCATTGACGTTCCATTTTTGCCTGATGTGATGAGCAGAAAAAGAGGAAGGGGAGCACTGGTGGGTTTGAGCTACCGAAACAACATTTAGTATGTCCACACCCACTCCCTGGCGATGGTAAACCGGTGTCTGCAGTTGTCAGAAGTGAACCAGCAGTTAAGGGAAGTTTTTGTTGTTGTGTTTATTATGGGAGATCCCCCAGATGCCAACTAGCCGACACGGGGCGGGGAGGGGGTGCATCTTGCAGACAGCGGGGGATGAGCAGTGGCCACCGAGTTGCTAGAGGCTGAGCCCGCCAATCTCACCGTTGCTATACAGTATGTCTACCTAACCTTGAGAATATTAAGGATCATTCATCAACGCAGTTCACAATCCCATCTCCTCTGTTTAGAGTTGCCAGGCAAAATGTAAGGATAGACTCAATTTTCCCTTGTAATTTTGCCTCTTTGCTGTGCTGTATTTCTGGTCAGTTTAGTCCTACATGATGTCACTCAGAGGCCATTAAGAGTTAATAAAGAACATCTACAGGCAGCTTGACTGGTACACATAGACCTCGCTACCTCATAACTCTGGCAATCAATCGCAATCAGTGGAGGTATGAAAGAAGTCTCCCTGGATGTAGGATGGTGTAAGAAGCTAGGTAGAAGAAATCATCAGGTGTAAATTGTCACAGCATTTTGGAACAGAAGAGTCTTTGGGCTTTATAGGCTGCTGATACCAATATACTGTAACTTGAGACTTTTGTTGAGAATGCTGCTTCATAGAAGGTAAAAGGCTTGGGTCTCCATTGTGCATTGATTGTGCTGCTGTTTACTATAATTCTATAACCTACTGTATTGATTTGACAAGGAACATATCGACCTGTGCAACATATCTGTTAACCATGCATTATTGTAGCTCCACACAGATTGGGAAAAGCCTATTCTTAAGCTACTGTATACGAGAAGTTGGTTTAAGTAATGCCATCAATCATCACATTTTGAAGGGTATACAGTATCAGGGAAGATTTGGGATAAGAAATACTCTATTTTGCTACAGCTTTGCTACTGTAGTTATTCATGTATGTGTGGCAGGGTTGCTATAAATCTCCATTCAAATATTTAAATTCATCAAATTAGCTAATTTATATTTACCTTCTCTAATAATGAATATTATGCATGTGCAGGGCTGTGATCTGTACAAACATGATATATGTGTGTGTATGTATATATATATATATATATATATATATATATATATATATATATTTATACAATGTATGTTGTCAGATAAATGAGAGTATAAATCATCATATCTGACATGGGCCATGAAGATAACATTGTTATCTCCACGTTCCTATACGTCATATCGAAACTTATCTGGTTGATCCTGCCACTCAGAGCACTTTCACTTTCACTAGAAGTGTAGCGTGACTGAGCGCTATGAAGACTGGAGATTTGTAGTTTAGTAAATATTTTTTAGAATGTGCCCAGACTTCAGTAAATTAGAATTTGCTCTGTATTTCTTGTAGTTCCTTGTTAAAAAGCTTCAAACTGCACACAGAGTGCAGCATTGACCGAGCGCACGGCTTTCAAAAGTAAAATAGGCGTATAGCGTCTATACAACAGGCCTTTCATGATTCATTTACTCTTAACGCCCATTTCATTCAATTTCAACTCAGAACTACAAAAAAAACCTCTGAACAAATTCTAATTTACTGATGAACACAAAAAATATTTACTAAATACAAATCATGTCATAGCCTTCGATCACCCTTCTGCCTAGTGAAAGTAAGTGCTGAGTGGCAGGATCAACCAGATAACCATATAAACGCACTTTTTCCCCAAATAAAAGCAGGATCAACCAGATATTTTTACTAACTTTAAACTGACAAGATCAACCAGATATTTAAAACCCTATATAATCTATTATGTAGGGAAGCATGTGGAGCCCTGTGTGTGTGTGGGGGCATGGCATGATAAACCAGATAATGCTTCTTAAAACTAACCATAAATAGCATAATCCACTAAATATTTCTTAAGCAATAAATGACATCTGCTGTTTTGGCAGCGTTTCTGTAAAGGGGGTTGTATTGCTAGGGCCATCACCTTTATGTCACCCATTGCATTGAGAGGGGCACATAGTGAGTTGTGTTGGGGCAGGGCAAAGCATATGTTGTATAAACGAATACCGGCGACTGAAATATCATATTTATCTTCACTCGAGGCCAGTGACATCAAGATATCTCACTCGTGGCTTAGCCACTCGTGAGATATCATGATATCACTGGCCTCTCGTGAAGATAAATATGATATCTTCAGTCGAGCCATGTCTATCTATATATATATATATATATACATATACATATATAAAGGATATGCAGCAGTTCAGTGTGTGATAATGCATTTATCTTGTACAGTTTCCAGTGACTCCCTTAAGTAACCTCACGAGTCAAGGGCACGAGAGTTAATGAGAGGTCACTGGAAACTATACAAAATAAAATGTATTATCACATACTGAACTGCTGCATATTCCATTTATGCAACAGGTTTAGATGTTGTGTGAACATTTTGATTTTGGTAGGTGTAAATAATTTGTCAAAAAGGAAAAGAAAATTGAATTTTATGCTGTTTTTGCTAATTATAAACAACAAAATGGTATCTATAAATGAAACACCACTCATTTTGTAGATATTTTGAGCTGAACATTTTTCGTGCTCACAGTACCATGCTATCATTTTTTGTTTTAAAGTTATTTATATTTGTTTGTCAAAAAAGTGAACAAAAAATTACATTTTTTTTCTGTTTTCTTGCTAATCATATACAATATACAGGGTTTATATAAATGAAACAGTATTCATTTTGTAGATAATTTTGTGTTGAACAATTTTCATGCTCACAGTACCATGTTATCTTTTTTCATTTTTAAGTTATTGACATTTAAATATGGTTAGTACTGCTTCTGAGGCCGAACATTCTAAATGAATTCTGAAGAGAACTGTGTAGATAAATGAGCTAGTGATGTAGTTACTGTGTGGATAAATGGGTGATGATGTAGTTACTATGTGGATAAATAATTTATTACCATAGTAACGAAGATAAATGGTTTTATTCTACAGTTTTTATCTTGACCCCTGTTGCATAAATATATATATGTATATATATATTATGGTAGCACGGTAGTGCTACCATAGTTAGGGTTGAGGAGCCATTTCTATGTTAAACCCCACAACTTTGCACCTTAATAACTTTGCAACTGTTTGACAGATTTGGCTGAAATTTGGAATACTTGATCAAGAACCATAGACCTTGGGATCTGCCAAGTTTTGTAGTGGTCGGATATACGGCTGCGGAGTTATTAAGCGTGATCTGTGCGCGCATTTACGCTTTTTCTGGAATTCTACGGTCGCACCTACAGGTCATACGGTTTGCACGACTGGTCCAAAATCTTCAGGGAACGTGCGGACAGGGTCCCCAATGTACCTTTCGAAGATTTCGTGAAAAAATATTAAACGGTTCAAAAGTTATTCAAAAAACAGTTTCCCATTATAAGTCAATGGGAAAAGTTAACAAAAAGTTCAACACTTTCGCAAATGCATTTTTACTTTCGCAAATGGGCCTGTTACTTTCGCAAATCAGCCATTTTGTTTTCAGTTGGTGATCAGAAAAATGGTTGGCATTTAAATTTGGGACCATCTAGCAACCTAATTCTTTTTGTATTCACCTAGTCGGACCCTGAGGATGCTTGCCATGTCTTTATTTTTTGGTAAAACACCCCAGAAATATGTTTTCAAATTTCTGGAAAAGTACTTCATAAATTACTTTCGTGCTCATGAAAGTGTCAAACTTTTTAGAAAAGCTTTGCATGCATCACAAGTCCTATGAAGACAGGTTGAAGGAACTGAACATGTACTCCCTGGAGGAGAGGAGGGAGAGGGATATGATAGAGACATACAGTATCTTACAGGGAGGAACAGGGTTCAGGAAAACACTATTTTAAGCGAAAAGATGTTCCAGGACTAGAGGGCATGGGATGAAGTTGGAGGGAGGACGATTCAGAGGAAACATGAGAGAATTTCTTCACAGAATGGGTGGTGGACAACTGGAACACCCTGCCAGAGGAAGTGGTGGGGCTGAAACAATCACGGGACTTAAGTGCATGGGATAGACATAAAGGAATTCTGGAGGTCAGGGTAAGGTGCAACAGACTTCTAGGAAAACAAACTGAACTTACAAGCTCAAATGGGCAGACTGGGTGGGCCATAGGCCCTTATCTGCCGACACTGTCTATGTATCTATGTATCTATGTAAATTGCGACAGTAGTTTTCCATCTGTGGGACAGTGACAGTGATTCTTTGGCACTGTGCTGCAAAAGAACTCGTTGGGAGTTTTGGGCTGAAATTTGAGGAACGGAGCGACATCTCACAGATGTGCCTTTCAGTGTTGTATTGAAAAATATTACGGCAGCAAAGTTATGGCACTCAAAGTTGACAGTTTTTCCCATAGGATAACAATGCATTACAGAAATCCTTTGGCACCCTGCTGCAAAATAACGGTTTGGTCTTTTTCCTGAAATTTGGAAGGAAGACAGCCAACAGCCCACAGATGTGCCTTTCAGTAGTTTGGTGAAAAATATCACACGGCGGCAAAGTTACAACACTCCAAAGTTGACAGTTTTCCATAGGATAACATTCGGCGATCGACGCATTACAGAAATCCTTTGGATCCCTGCTGCAAAATAACGGTTTGGTCTTTTTCCTGAAATTTGGAGGAAGACAGCCAAGCCCACAGATGTGCGCCTTTCATTGGTTTGGTGAAAAACATTACAGGGAGGCAAAGTTATGGTGCTCGAGGCTTTTCTTTTTCCCATAGGATAACATTCACAGTCGCCCGGCATAGCACCAGGCCCGTATCTCGGAAGCGATGCGAGATACGGACTTTCGAATCAGAAAATTTCTTAGCCATTCAAATTAGCCAGGACAGTTGTAAATAATATGACTTTTAATTTTTTTTTCCTCGTCGAACGGTTCCTGAGATATAATATATTTAGTATTCCAAGATCTCATTTTCTGCGCCGATAGTCATTATTATTCATACATTATTTGTACTCACTGTCTTTCTCTATGCAGGTTTTGGGGAAAACCAGCCTGTGTGCTTACATTACTGTTACTGTTGCCCTTTCCGCTTGAGGTTCCGTACCCGTTTCACTTACCATTGACGTCTGCGCCTACCATATGCGTTATCCTTTCGCGTTTTCATTTGCGCTATGCTTTCTGTTATTTTTGCCATTTCTGTCTACAGTACTGTTTATCTTTCTGTTTCACTTACGTCACCATGCCCATTGACATTTCTGTTTGTAGGCACCATGTTACTATGTGACAACACATCACGTGGCAGACCATTCCGTCACGCCACCGTAATGCGTTACCCTTTCTGTTCTCATTCACGCTTGCGTTACCGTATGCGCCACTGTTAGCATTTCTGTTTGGGTTGCTGTCCCTGTTAGTATGCACAAGACACCATATGGCGGGAGCTGGGCCCAACGCCCAGCGCCCCGCTTCCCGCCGCTGCATTACATTCACTATTTCTCGTTATCATTCTCAAAAAGAAGGGAAATTAGAGGCAAAAAACCCCATTTAATGCATTAGTTAGGGTTGTTCCACAGTGACAAAAGTGAGGAAATTTGGTGTTAGGGTTGAAAACCCCACTTGCACCCCACCCACCCCCAACCGGCATTGGGGTGTGCATTGGGATCGTGGGTCCTAACTCTGCTGCTTTACATAAGTCATGGGGTGAGAGTTAGGGCTGATGATCCCAATGCACACCCCAATGCCACCACGTGCATCATCCTTTGCGTTTTCATTTGAGCTTGCGTTTCTGTTACTTTTTTGCCATTTGTGTGTACCGTACTGTTCCTCTTTCTGTTTCACTTTGCGTCACCATGCCCATTGACATTTCCATTTACAGCACCATGTTACTATGTGACAAGACATCACGTGGCACACCATTCCCATCTACGCCACCGTGTCCGTTACCCTTTCTGTTCTCATTCGCGCTTGTGTTTGCAAATGTGGCCCACTGTTAGCATTTCTGTTTTGCTTGCTGCTCCTGTTACTATGCCACAAGACATCATGTAGGGAGTGCAGGGCCCTTGGCCCCACGCTCCCGCCACTGCATTACATTCACTATTTCTCATTATCATTCTCAAAAAGAAGGGAAATTAGAGGCAAAAAACTCCATTTAATGCATTAGTTAGGGTTGTTCTGCAGCGACAAAAGTGAGGAAATTCGCTGTTAGGGTTGAAAACCCTAACTCCGAATTCACCCCCCCCAGCACCACACACACACAGACACACACACATTCAAGTATGGGGGATGACCAAGTCAACACAACCAATGACAGACATCCAGCAGCAGGTGAAAGAAATAACAAACAATTGTCTAAATGTACTATGAGACATCCCCATCCACCTGACCAGGTACTGCATGCTCAGTGGAGATCAACAGCAAAACTGAGGCCATGTACACCAAACGTACACAACCCTGTTTGCAGCTGCACACAACGTACCACACTTAGTAGTTGCATGGCCTTACCTACCGATGCCCCACACCAGACCACACCACTTGTGGTGGGCCACCTGAGCAATAGAGTTCAGCAAAACCAAGGAGTTGTACAGGTATAATATCTCTGATTATAGCAAGGGTTTGAGAAATGCAGCTTTCTAATTGACTGTAAACATTGTAACAGCCTTATGTTTAATTTTTATTAACATACATGTAGAGCCTAACCATATGATGAACATGGTTTAATGTTGCTTGAAAAACAGTTTTATTATGATAGCAATAAGCCACTCCCAGGTATTATGTTAATGGTCAGTTTATCACTGTCTAGCGACATGTGGCACTCGGCTATGCCTCATTCAACATTAAACCCCTACAGGGTGATTAACAGACCATTTAACATAACTGTTGGTCATGCCTTATTGCTTAATTGTCTTTATGACTAGATACTCTCCTCTGCTAGGCACTGCAGCAGCTTTGCAACACAGTGTCCACACAGTTACACCATACACTGTCTAGTTACTGGAGAATGGCTGTGAATATGAACTCATGAAGATGAACAGTGTAACCTGATCATTACAGTCATCGAAACCCTAGTGTGATTATAACTGACAGAGTCAGTGATAGAGGATAACCCCTGCTGTCCTAGTACACTTACCTCATTGTGAGTTAAATCAATACTAAAAGACATTCTGTTTATATCTACACCATACCTACTTGATTCCTGTTGTACCACAATTAACATAGTTATCACTTTGATAGCATCAGTGACAGAAGTGTGGCAACCAAACAGTAGGCATACAGCCTGAGTATGAAACAACTGTTATAAAAAATCACACTGTGTCCATAAGTGGCATAGATCACTCATTGCAACAATAGTAAATGTATTACTATTTGAATAAGTTAGTCATCGCAGATGCAATGAGATTGTCTTTATCAGGTACAACATACTCAGTAAGTGCCTACAGGAAAATCTATCCTATATACATCTCCGATACAGGTACATCATTGTTGGCTCAGTAGTGCTATGATATTTAGAAGTTGCTTGGCCTGATCCATGCAATTACAATGTTTCTTACAAAGAATACATACTGCATCTTTACTACTGAAACACACTGAAGGTCTATGTATGTACATCAGCAGTACACCTTCATCAGTAAGAGTGCATCTGATACTGGCAGTACTAATTTCTAGCGTTGAACAGGCAATGCTTTTCCATACGTTTACATCAGCCTCTCTATGTTGAGTAAACCATTGCAGTAAATGTACTACTATGTAAATCACCTACTAAATGTATCACTACTTTTATCTTGAGCATGCTAGTGTCTTGTAGTTAATTTATGTGCTTCTCTAATTAATGTATACTCACTAGTGTTAAAACCTTTCTACAACTGTCATCATGCACCTTCAGCATTTATATTGAATAACGGCACAGTACGTCACTTCCGGAAACAGTCATCTGGAGATTTACCTGTGTCATGGTTGAGCACATATCATTCTGTAAGCATAGGTCTCATACCACAATAGCTCATGTTTAACATTCTGTTGTACACAAACCATGGCATAATAGCAACAACTCTCAAGTTACTGGTTCCATGAACAGAACTGTACGGAATGTTGTCCATAAGAAGAAAGCAACTGAAAAGACAGTTTTTCACATAAGTGTTGTTTATTAAGGAACAGTTAAGTATGGCTCATTTGGAAGCAAGACTTTCATGTTTCTTAAATAAGCATGAGATAGTTTTAGCATCTGAGAGGGGGAGGAGGGTAGAATGGGTGCTGGAGGGTGGGTAAGGTTTGGAAGTTGGTTTAGATGCCAGAGGGAGAAAGATGGCATGGATGCTAGTGAATGGGTGAGGGTTGGGGTCTGGTTTTAACATGGATTCAGGAGAGAGAGAAACATGGCATAGTTGTTAGTGCATGGGTGATGGTTGGGGACATGGGTTTTAACATAGGTGCAGGAGGGAGAAGGGTGACATGAATGGTAGTTCATGAGTAAGCGTGGGGTAGTTTAAACATTTGGGTGAGGGAGGAGGTGGAATATGTGCTTAAGAGTGGATGAGGGTTGGAGGTTGGTTTTAACATGGGTGTAAGAGGGTGGATGGTGCTACTGCATGGATGAGGTGGTGGAAAAAAGTGGAATGGGTTCTGGGGGTGAAAGGGGGGAGTTGTTTTAGTCCTTTTATTTACAGATTCATGATCAGCAGGGGATGGTGAGGAAAAAGATGATGACAGACCGATGGTACCGGAGGGTTGTACCGATTGCCCACTGTGGAACCTACTATAGCTATATATATATATATATATTACGGTAGCATGGTAGTGCTACCATAGTTAGGGTTGAGGAGCCATTTCTATGTTAAACCCCAAAAGTTTGCACCTTAATAACTTTGCAACCGTTTAACAGATTTGCCTGAAATTTGGAATACATGATCAAGAACCATAGGCCTTGGCATCTGCCAGTTTCAGTACTAGTCAGATACACAGCTGTGGAGTTATTAAGCATGATCTGAGTGTGCGTTACGCTTTTCTGGAATTCTACGTCATTCTACAGGTTGCATATATATATATATATATATATACACACATTTTTTATTACTAAGTACATTGCGAACTGCTGTCACCTAGCACAAGTGACCTGTCCCCTTTAATAAAGAAGGAAATAAAAGAAAATCTGCATCAGCAGTTTTTACAGAATGTGACCAATCATAAAGTGTTTTAGCTTTACAAGTAGTGATAATTTGATGCATAATGGGGTTGACAGACACTGTCCATTAAACATCATATGCCAACTGCTGCAGCTACATTAAATGATCCTTAAATTAGCATGTGGTGAGGAAACAACGTTTTTATTTATGTGACAAATACAGATTTTATTGACGTATCAGCTGGAAAAATGCATTATCTTAGAAAGTTGTATGTATTACTTCAATTTGCCAAAAAGAATGTTGGTATATGTATGCATTATCTTAGAAAATCACATGCATTTTTGCCAACAACTACTGGCATTTTTTTTATTCAAAAGTCTTGACTGACTGCTTTATGACATAATAGGCCAGATATTCAAACCATAGCATGGTGCGCAAACCATTAGCGCGGCAATAGTGCCGGAATAGCGCGGACCCGCCATATTCAAAGGACCAGTTAGCACGCGCTAACAGCATTAGCGCAGGGCAAACCAGTAATGTATGCAAGGGCCAAAAGGAAGGGGGGGCCAAGAGAGACGTGCAAGGGGATATTCAAAGGTCCAGCACCGTGCTAGGATACATAACGCGGCACCTAGCACGGTGCTAGTTACCGCCTGTAAAAGGCTGGTCTAAACACAGGGCAAAACACAGAGGAGGAGGGACCAGCACAGGAAGTGGGAATGTGTGCAGTGCCAGTAGCAGTGATGCTGCTATTGATGGCAGCTGTAGTGGAGGAGGAGGAGAGGGAGCAGGCACAACATGGGCCACAACGCTGGCCAAGGAGACGGTATGCTGCAAACAGGCTGTACCAGCCCAGGGTCTCCTTTGAGGCCCTGCCTGATGACCACATCATTGGCCGGTACCGGATGAACAGGGGAATGTTGAGGCAGCTCTGTGAACTCCTGCATGAGCAGCTGCACCCAAACACCAGACGCAGTCATGCCATGACAGTGGAGGAGAAGGTGACAGCAGCGATGTGCTTCCTTGCCACAGGCGTTCCAATGACCAACGGGGGACACCATTGGGGTAACGCAGTCTGCCACCTCACACCTCCTGACCCAGTTCCTAGAGGCTCTCCTGCCACATGCTTGGGAATTCATAGTATTCCCCAGCATGGCAGCAGAGCGCAGAGAAACAATGCAGCAGTTCCATCGAGTTGCGCACCTACCATCTGTACTGGGTGCCATTGACTGCACCCATGTCCCCATCCGTGCACCACCTGATGATGGCAGTGACGTGTATGTCAACAGGAAGGGGTACCACTCCATCAACTGCCAGGTGGTGTGCGATGTGGCGGGGTGCATCAGCAATGTCTATGCACAGTACCCCAGCAGTGCCCATGATGCCTTCATCTGGCACCAGTCCCGGCTGTGCCAGGCCTTTGAGGAAGGCAGGATACCCAGTGGGCAACTAGTCGGTGAGTTGTAGCATACAAGGCAAACACACAACAGCATGGATGTGGGCAGGCATTGCAGGCCAGGGAAGGGGTGTGGGAGGGCCACAGAGAGGTGGAGGACAGCAGCTGACAGACCACAGTACAGCACTAACAGGTATATATGTCTTGACAGAGGACAGTGCCTATCCCCTGTGACCCTGGCTGCTCACACCAGTACTCCGACCGGGCCACAGTGGCTGAGGAGCTGTACAATGAGGCACATGCCAGAACAAGGAACATCATAGAGAGGGTGTTTGGCATCCTGAAGATGCAATTCAGATGCCTGGACACATCAGACAGTGCCCTACAGTATACACCTCAGAAGGTATGCCATATCTTCCTAGCCTGTTGTATGCTGCACAACATGGCAATGAACCATGGGATACAGGCACCTGAACCTGAGGGACAGTCTGACAGTGAGCCAGAGCCAGTGGTCAGGGGGATAGTGGAGCAACTCGAGAAGAGGGACCCTCGCATGGCACGCAGGGCCATACAGCACTGGGACAACATCATCAGGACACTGCAACAGACCAGAGGGTAAGTACAGACTGCACAACAACCTGAAAGAGTACAAGTGATTAGCATTTTAATGTGCACAGACTAAGATAACAGTGAAAACAACAATCACATCAGCAAACAAACCCAGTGTAATAGACAAATAGTGTGTGCATGTGGTGTGAGTCCATGATTGTGCAGCACATATGTGGGGGGGGGGACACACACAAACGGTGTAATCTTGGTGGGGAGGTGTGATGTGTGTCGTGAGGGTAAGGGGGCAACTGTGTTGGTGGGAGTGTGTGTGTGTGTGTGTGCGCATGTCTGCCCATGCATGAGGGAGATGCATGCAGAGTACAGCAGACAGCCTGTGGGCATCACCGACGACGACACCCACGCATGCGGCGTGCACCCGTACCATGGGATATGGACCCTGGGGTGCTCTGTGCAGAGGACACAGCTGAAGTGGAAGGTGAGGCAGGCAGTGTTGACCTCCTGTGCCCCTGGGGGATGGTGGAGACTGACAGGGTGGATGGACGGCCACGGCGCCGCTGGGTTGCAGGCGGGGGTGTGTGATGCAGCGCAGCTGGTACCAGTGGCAGCCCTGTGCCCACGGTGTGCCTGCCTGTGTGCCCCTCTGCCATCTGCACCATGGCCAATCAACCCATGCTGGCCACCAACAGGCACACCACGCATGACATTACCAATTGCCACCACTGCAGCAGTTAAGCCAGAGAAGCCATGGTCTATGGTACCCACCAGGTGGCCCAACCTGTCCTCTGCTTGCTGCTCAGCACATGCAAAGCCTACTGATATTGCCTCCTGTATCTGACCCAGCTCATGTCGCAGCTCATGCCGCAAGGCATGCAGGTCCAGATGGGCCTCCTGCTGTGAGGTGACAGCAGTCTGCAGTAGTGGCCGGGCACCATGGCCTTCGTGCACCAGAGGCACAGGACCCCCAGCAGCAGCTGGCAGTGGTGCCTATGGCAATGGATCAACTGCTACATCCAGCTGCTGACTACAACTGCCAGCGGTCTGTGGCACCATATGGGCCGTAACCCCAGCATGTGTCTGACAATGCACACCCTGCTGTCCTGCAACACCACCCACATCACCCACCACCGTGTGTTCAGCCACAGCCACACTGCTGACACCTATGGAGCCACCCTGACCTGTTCCATGGCCTTCAGCAAGTCCCACCCCTGCATCCCCTGGCACAAGAATGGCCAGCTGCTGTGAATATTCGGAGACATCAGTGTCATCCACACTGGTGACAGTGACCAGCAGTATCTCTCCCACCCCATCATCCTCAGTTTGTGCAACATCCAGGTGCCCACTGTACCCTAACACCCCTAGTGAGATGTGACACCACTCCCCAGGCAGTTGCACTCCCTGTCCACGGGAATGCCAGACATGCATTGGGTCCATGTGGCCCTGATCTTGACACAGTCCAGATGTTGACGGACGTTCATCATCAAACTCCTCCGCAACCTCGGGAACCTGGCTGGACATCCGTGGAACATGCCGTGGTGGTGCAGGCCTGTCCGAGAGCACTGTGGAGAGAATAGGGACAGGGTCAGTCATCCATCCATGGACACTGTGGCAAAACACCACCACCACTACCACCACCACACCATGCAGCCCTCAAGACAGGTATCCACTTCACACAAGCCTGTGACTACATGCACCCACCCACCCCACAGTGACCTTGGCCATGCCAGCATCAGTTCAGCAGGATACAGTGCACCCTGTGCAGGACACCAACAGCAGGACTGTGCACCCTTGCCTGCACCACATACAGGGTTACACATGCGAACACAGACCTGGCCTTGGAAGTGTGAGGTCGCTCTGCAACCACCACCTGGCACGCCTGTCACTGCCACCATCCCAGTGTGTCGATGCCACCACCGCCATGTGTGGCTCCTCCACACGCTGCTGGTTTCAGGCAGACCACCACCAGTCCTGGTCCTGTCTCTGTGTCGGTGTGCCTCCTCCTCCTTTGCACGTCGCAGGAGGTCATTCCATCATTTCTGAACTGCTTCAGTTGATCTCCCATGGCCCCTGACCGCATTCACAGCTGCAGTCACCTCCTCCCAAGCCTGCGCCGACAACAGCATCGGTGGCCCTGTATGTGCGTAACACGTGTTCTCTTTCCTTCACCTCATGCGCAAGGGTGTTCAGCTCATCTTGAGAGAATTTATGTGCACGGATGCACTCCTGTCGGGCCTGCACACCTATGGAATAATCAAGAGGGGACAGGTGTGAGTGGCTGTATCAGTGCTGCACTGCATCACACAGTAGACATCACGATATCATCCCCTACAGTGCCACAGGCCACATGGACATATCAGATCGCTGCATGTGCCTGTATGGTGCACACGTCCACATTGCCACTGTCCATCCCATGTCTGGACAGCGAGTGGTGTACACACATGTGCACTGCTGTGGCCTGTGTCTGCCATGAACCCCCATGACTGTGTTGTGGCCCATTTGAGCATCACAGAATTTGCGAGGACAAGTGCACTAGCAATGTCAGGACACCATGCTGCATGGGATCGCATATTGCTGGTATACTGTGTATGCCCTGCGGTGGGGGCACAGGCCATCATGCCACACATCCAGGGAGACAAGATGGTGCGCTATCACGGTAGAGCACCAGTGCACCTGGCTGGCAGACACAATGTGCATGCATTGGCACATGGCACAGTTAACTGCAGGGGAATGTGCACAATGCAGTGGACGTTAGTGGTCCCACAGTGGTCATACATACCTGCCTCTCGCTGCTCATCCCCCTGTTGCATATCTCTTTCCATGTTGTACACTTCTGTATTCCCGCCGCAGTTCCACAACACAACACTGGTGGTGCACTGTTTGCCCTTTTATAGCCCACCCAGGCTATCATGCCTGTTAGTCATATAAATGAGTGCATAATGATATGCTAATCACACGGTTTGCCCCATGCATACACAAGTACCCCATTTGCATACGCCCGTTGAATATGGCTCTGAATAGCCCCGCGCTAGCACAGCAGCGCTGGGCAAAGGCCAGCACAGGGCTATTTGAGGGTCAGTGCCACGCTATCCACCTAGCGCTGCACTATGTGCAGTACGCATGCTCATAGGGCCCCTTGTTCACGCTATCACCCTGTCATAGCGCGATGTAGCACTGCGCTAACCAGCTTTAGCACGGCGCTAAACGCATGCGCGGTACATCGGCCCAGGGTCATGGTAGGGCTCATGCATGCGCATTGCAAACACTTCCTGTTAGTGCAGTGCTACGGCATACGTCAGCGCGGCACTAGATTTCAGTTCTAGGGGGTGTCAGTGTGTGTGGACAGTCGTTGTTTCACTGTTTAACCTGGTTATTTGACCCCTTCCACAGCACCAATGTCTGTGAGACATAGACAAAGGGCAGTGGTGGGCCATGACAGGCAGTGGGATGAGGTTGAGATGGCCAACCTGGTGCAGTTGACGGAGAGGCACCATCGGTGCCTATTTGGACCTGTGTGGGAGGGCGATCTGCCCCGTAGACAGGTCTGGGCTTCCATTGCCCATCGACTAACTGCCATCACGGGTATTCCTCGTGATGGTGAGAAGTGCCGCCATCGCTACGTCGACATCAGGCGCAGGCAGCGACCACTGCTTGCATGCTGCAGGGCCATGGTTCACGAGGGGACTGTACCTGTGCCAGGTAAGTGATGACTGTCACGGCGCTGCTGGCATGGGTGGTGGGGCTGTGTGTTCCATGGTGTGCTTGTGTGCATGTGTGTTGCTGCGCTGGACATGTTGCTCATGTGCCATGGGGTCCACCCATCCATTCGGTGTGTACTGTGTGGGACAGGGGTAGACGGTGTGCACTGACCCGTGTCATGCTTGACATGGCTTTGGTGGTGCACAGCACCTGTGTGCCAGTGTTGCAAGTGTTGTGCTACACCACTGGTATACAGGGTGGTCTTTAGCGTACCATGGTGGCTGATATTGTAGTAATGCTGCCGTACCCTCTTCCCACTGCAGAGCGATGAGGACACACCAGAGACAGGAGGGACAAGTCGCAGGCTGGACAGGGCCATCCACCGACAGGTGCAGGGTGCCTCTGATGGCACAGCGCACAGCGGAGAGCAGTAACGGTGACAGGGGTGTTTTGCGTAAGTACTGTGTGATGTTATGCTTTTCTACTATGTGTCTGACTTTACAGGGCAGGCAGTAGAGCAAGGGTGTAGCCAGGCATACGCACTGTACACATTTGTGTACAGTTTTGTGTAGTGCATGTCCAAATCTATTTGCCTCTCTGTCAACAGTTCCTAGGTACACCAGACATTTAGGGTCACTGTAGGTCACTGGGGTGTGGCCCTGCTTGAATTGCTGTTGTGTAGGACACAGATACATGTATAACCTCATTAGAGAGTAAGGGAATCATCTGACAGACATCATACCCTTTTGGAAGGGGTGTACCATTTGGAGTTGCTGTGTACATCATTTGTAAGGGGAGTGTGGCTGTTGGGGATTGTGTGTAGAACATGTGAATGTCTGGCTACACCCCTGCACTACAGTGCTGTGTCAGGTGTTGTGGCCCAGTTGGCTAGGTAATCCAGGCCAGATGTGAGATGGCTGTGTGCATCTCTGTTGTCCCCCTTGCCTCCATTGCCTTTCCTGCTGCTGCGAGGCCTGAGACATGGCTTGCTGTGTGTCTTAAGTATTGTTGCCATTGCTGCCACGAGTACTGATATCTGCCTTGTACTGCCATGTGCATCATGTTGCTGTTATGGCCACCATTGTGGAGGGATGATGCATGTCTCTGCATGGCTGTGGGCCAGTCATCATGCCTGGGGTTGGGGGATTACTGGGGTCGGCCTTTCGTGCCGCCTGTTACTGCTGCTGCTGTTGTCCTGTCTGCCATGGCAACAGTGTACTCCACCTCTCATGGCATGTGTCATTTACAGTATCACATATAACATGTCAGTATCTGTGCAGGACATGTTGTGAGCGGATTCAGGCCATGCACCTCGCGGCGCATGGGGACACTGTGTTGCGCGGTAAAGCATTTCCCTGGCAGTGTACTGTCATGGTGGCATGGACACGGGTATGTTATTGTGTGTCCTTGTCTGACCTCCATTGCAGACATGCACGGGATTGTGTGGGAGGGGTCCTTTGGGACTGTGGTGCCACATGGGTCTGTGTGGCTGTATATTGCATGTGAGCCTGTTACGGCATGTGTGTTGGCAGGCATCCTCCAAGCACTCAATGGTGGGCAGTTTGATTTCTGGTGGGGAGTTGGCCAATGGGCAATGAACTGCTTACTTAATGTATGATGCCTAACAATGGCAATATTGTACCTTTCTGTGTTTAATTCATTATGGTGTACGCTAGAGGGACTGGTCACTATGACTGTCTGTGTATCCCATGGCCATTACAACTTTACAGGTTGTGGGCTTGTATGTGGGTGTCTTGGGGAGCAATGCATGGCTTAGTATTTACACATGCAGGGCAGTGCCCATTGTCATGGGTTTCATAAATTGTATCTTGAAGGCCACTGGCGGCAACTGACACAGTCATGGTGTACGTTGGTATTTTGTCAGGCTACACTCTGGGTGGGGTAGCCCACCCTAACAGTGGGAAGGGGGTGTCAGTGTGTCCACATGGTGTGCAGTTGTGGCCTCCCTGGCTACACCCCTGCCTGTGGGCTCATGCTCTAATGTGGGGGCCATTGTCCCCAAGAGGGTGCTGTCCCTTTGTCCCTGTAGTGCATGGTGTTTGTGCACATGTTATGCAGGTGTGCTGCAGGAGTTGTTCTGTGGTAGCATGGTGTGCTGGTTGTCAGCCCCTATGGCAGATGCTGCTCCCACAGGTGTGTGTGTGCCTCGCCATGCCTTGACCACCAGGGTGACACTGTCCTGTGCATGCCTTTGGCCTACGCTGTAGTGCCACCGGTGGACCATGCCCGATGTCTGTGTTTCACATGTGTGTGTCTTCTTGCAAGTGCGCCTTCACGGTGCTGCCATTATGGGTGGTGGCACGGCACTGTGCCATTCTCTTCACCACTGTGGGCCCCTCACCCTTCTGTTGTGGCAAGTGGTGAGGGTGGGCATTGGCACTTCCCCTGGTTGTGTACTGCTTGGTTGCCTGTCCTGCAGTCCCTACTGTTCTGTTGCCAGTGTCGTTGTCCTCTGTGGTCATTGGGTCTCTGTGGTCCATGTCGAGTCTCTATCTGTGTCACTTGCCACTGTTGCACACTTATGTCAGTCACCCACCTGTTCAGGGTTTCCTGTCATCATTTGTACAGCTGCTGTGTTATGGCATCAGTGGGTGGCAGTTTGGCTGGGTCTCTACAGTTCTTGTGGAGGGCAGCAGTGAGGGTGGGCCACTGTTGGGGGTGTACAAGACAGGCATGTGTGGTTACACACGTGGTTGGGGCTGTGGCACCTTCTCCAGTTGGTGTCATCTGTATTGTGTATCATAGCTGTGTGACCGTAAGCGCATGTCCCACCATGTGTCATCCCATGTGCATATCATTCAGTGTCCACTTGTCGCTCACATCTCTGGGGTGGCTGTCTGTTTGCACTGTTACAGTCTGCACGCCCTGTGCTGGCTGGCCTCCACGTTGTTGGGTTTCTCAGCATACATCCATGCATATCCATGTACATTGGGGTGTTGCATGCTGCCTGTTACATACTGCCTTGTCCTGCAGGCACATGTTAGCGTGTGTTGTGGTTTGTTCCATACTAGCACATGGGCATGGTTGTTGGGGCATGCTGTCCACTGTGTGGTGGTACATGGTGTCTTTGTGTCATTGTCATGCCCTGATATGGTCCCCCTTTCTCCTGTAGGTCCATGTCATTCATCACTGTGGGCCACCCATCTGGAAGAGGGTGAAGGCACAGAGGAGCTGTTATGGAGGCTGGTGTGGCAACAGCGTACCCTAATTGAGCAGCAGACAGTTATGATTGCTGAGACACGGTGTGTTGCAGCCATCCTGGAGGAACGTCTGCCAGCGCCTGCCCGCACCTAAACCCTGCTTACTTTTTCCACTAGCCTGCTTCCTGTCCCTGGCCCACTGTCCCTAGCCCTGTATCTGCCATCCTGTTCCCCTCCATTGCTTCCTATTTCCACAGCCCTCTCCCATCCACTTTCTTACCCCATTGTTCTGTTGCTATATTTAAGTTTTGCCTGTTTGCAATGTTACTGTTGTTTTCCCCATTGTTTTCAGTCCCTTTGTTACGCCAGCCCTTTTCCCTTTCATTATGTTTTTCTTGCACCCCATTTTTATGAACAGTGTTCTGCTCTGTTTTGGTTATTTTTGCTGTATATATGTTCATATTGCCTTTGTGCCTTAGATGTTCACGTTTTGCATTATAGTTTATTATGCTTGACATTTCTGTGTCCTGTGTCTTTTTGGGGTGGACTTGGGATTTGACAGTGTTCTGTGGTATTCTGATTTCACTTGTGGTTCCAGGTTATTTCATTCCTTTCACTAGTACTGCAGTTGTGTCTGGCTGGGCTGTTTTGCTTTCCTGTGTTCTTGGACAGCTGCTTACACCTCTGACACTTTGTTTCTGTGGGTGTTTGCACTGCCTCTGTCTGATTGCTATATTCAGTGCTGTCTTCTCTGCTATATTCAGTGCTGTCTTAATCCTGGGCAATGTTTGCCCTGCACTCCTGGGCCTGTTTGCCTGGCTTCCTTCGCTTGCTATATTCAGCTGGTTTTGCACTGGGCTATTCATTTTGAATATAGCTATGTTTTTCCTCTGGGCACAGTTTGCCCGCCGGGCAGTTCTAATTTAGCCCCGGGGCAAAGTTTTGAATATCTGTCCCAATATGTTTTGCAACAGTTCTATGTGCTGTGACTGCAGTACATTGACTTGACTTTGTTATAAAAGCTTTCTTTTAAACATAGCAACTTTTGATTTATTGATTTAAAACAGAAAGCAGCAGATAGCTGAGATTAGGTAATATCAGTTATATTTTTCTCATAATTCATGCACGATGAGTATATATAACTGAGTGCATAAATGGCTAATGTGTCTTTTTTTCACTAAGGAACCATGATGCAGCTGCAACAGGAAAACTTTTAACATATGGGTGGGTGGGTGGTGGGCCTGTTGGGTAAGTTGCTGGTTTTAGCAAACAGAAGAAACCATAGATAAACCTAGTTGTAATCCCATCAATGTCATACATGATAATTTCTTTCTGCCCTTGTATTGAACAGTTTTCCTTCACGTGTATTTTATTACTATCTTCATTACTGGCAGCGCAATAAAAAAATAGGGTTTGAGTTCTAAAAAGTTCTAAAAAAGATTAGAAACCTAGAACTTTTTCAAAAGTTCTAGACTAGAACTAGAACCCATAACTTCGGAGAGTTCTGACAACCCTAATTCAACAAGTAGCACTGATAGCTGGTTGCTGATTTTATTTCACACACACACACAGACACACACACGCACAGTAGTTCACACACTGGACCTAGGCTATAAGGGCTGGTGCTGCAGCTGCTACCCACAGAGATTCAGGGACCTGGCCTAACACTCTATGACACAGTACTTTACTTTTCCATCAAGGGTTGTTTATTTTTTGTTTAATCCATGTGATGGAATGCCCATTGAGCCAAAGCTTTAGATTTACCCCATGGAGCACAGGGAGGAGATGAGAGCTGACTGACTGACTTGTTTGGGGGGGTCATATAGATAGTATGCAAGAAGTGGCACTTTTAGCTGGCTGTCAGATTTTATTTCACACACAAACACACACATACACACACACACACACACACACACACAACTACACACACACACACACTCACACTGGACCTAGGCTAAGGGCTGATGCTGCAGCTACTACCCAAGGAGTATCAGGGACCTGGCCTAACCCTCCATGACACAGTACTTTACTTTTCCTTCAAGGATTATTTATTTTTTGTTTATTCCACGTAACAGAATGCCCACTGAGCCAAAGCTTGTAGATTTACCACTGGGAACACAAGGAGGAGATGAGAGCTGACTGACTTGTTCAGGGAAGGGGGAGGGATCATACAGACAGTAAGCAAGAAATGGCACTGGTAGCTGGCTGTCAAATTTTATTTCACACATACTCACATACTTCACACAGTAGTTCACACACTGGACCTAGGCTAAGGGCTGATGCTGCAGTCGCTGCTACTCACAAAGATTCAGGGACCAGGCCTAACCTTCTCTGACACAGTAATTTACTTTTCCTTCAAGGATTATTTATTTTTGTTATTTGTTCTATGTAATGGAATGCTCGGCCCTCTGAGCCAAAGTTTGTAGATTAACCCCATAGAGTACAGGGAGGAAAAGATGAGAGTTGGCTGACTTGTTCGGGAGGGGGAGGGAGGATCATACAGACAGGATGCAAGAAGTAGCAGTGGTGACTGCCTGTCAGATTTTATTTCACACACACACACACACACACATGCTAGTTCACACACTGCACCTAGGCTATAAGGGCTGATGCTGCAAGTGCTGCTACCATAGAGATTTAGGGACCTGGCGTAGCCCTCTCTGACAGCAATTTACTTTTTCTTCAAGGATTATTTATTTTTATTATTTATTCCATATGATGGAATGCCCTGCCCACTGAGCCAATGCTTGTAGATTAACCCCATGGAGCACAGGGAGGAAGAGATGAGAGATGACAACTTGTTCAGTGGGGAAGGGGTTATACAGACAGTATTCAAGAAGTAGAACTGGTAGCTGGTTGTCAGATTTTATTTCACACACAGGTCTGACACACACACACACACACACACACACACACACACACACAGTAGTTCGCACACTGGACCTAGGCTATAAGGGCTGGTGCTGCAGCTGCTACCCACAGAGATTCAGGGACCTGGGCTAACCCTCTCTGACACAGTACTTTACTTTTCCTTCAAGTGTTGTTTATTTTTTGATTATTCCACGTGACAGAATGCCTACTGAGCTACAACTTGTAGCTTTACCTCACGGAGCACAGGGAGGAGATAAGAGATGACTGACTTGTTCGGGGGAGGGGGTCATACAGATAGTATACAACATGTGGTACTGATAACTGACTGTCAGATTTTATTCCCCATATACTCACATGCACACACACACACACACACACATATATGCACGCACGCACACACACACACACACACACACACACACATACACACACACACACGCGCATGCACACACGCACAGTAGTTCACACACTGGACCTAGGCTAACGGCTGATGCTGCAGTTGCTACCCACAAAGTATCAGGGACCAAGCCTGACCCTTCATTACATAATACTTTACTTTTCCTTCAAGGATTATTTAATTTTTATTTATTCCACATGACAGAATGCCCACTGAACCAAAGCTTGTACATTTTTTTTTTTGCTTACTCTTTTTTTCCTGGATCCTGATCGGCACTTTCCTTCTCCCCTTCCTGTCTCCAGGTACCGTCAGGTCTGCCCCATCCTCTTTTTTTTTTTTTTTTAGAGCCCTCACCTTCTTCCCCCATGGCTTGCCCTATGTGGTGGGGTGGTGAGGAGCTACAAGTCTCCTGCCAGGTCCATATCCAGTTCCTGCGATGCCCCTGAAGCTGGGTTGCCTGTTGGACAGCCATCAAGGTGCCATGACCTAGGATGCCTTTTTCTGTTTTCCACTCTGTGGGGCACAGTGTGCAAGGACACCTGCGACATGGTCATGCATGGTCCTGTCTGCATCACATCTGGTGTCTGCCGTGCTCCCACCCCCCTTGTAGTTGTAGCTCCATGTCGCTGACCCCCAGTCTCTGCTAGGGGTCAGGCATGCACCAGTCACAGGTCCCCTCTCCCCGGAGATGGAGAACAGTACACTGGATGCTCGATCCATCTCCTCCCCTCCCATCCATGGTGACCCTTGCTCGCTCCCAAACACACGTTGCCTGCATGGTGCAAGGTGTGGTGACCAGTACCTTAACCCCCAGCACCACCAGGCTGGCCAAAGCTTGTAGATTTACCCCAGGGAGTACAGGGAGGAGATGAGAGCTGACAGACTTGTTTGGGGGAGGGGGGGTCATACAGACAGTATGCAAGAAATGGCACTGGTAACTGGCTGTCAAATTTTATTTCACACATACTCACATGCACACACAGTAGTTCATACGCTGGACCTAGGCTAACATGGAACCGTAGAAACTTAGACATTGATGGCAGATAAGGACCACAAGGCCCATCCAGTCTGCCCATTTAGTCTACCTTATGAATGTGTCATAGGCATTTACTCTGTTAATGGCCTATCTGTTCATACTCATCTGTATTGCTCCCATATGCCTATTCTTTGCCTGTTTGAAGTGCTGCACTGTATTCGTATCCACCACTTCCTGAGGTAGGCTGTTCCATCCATCCACCACTTTTTCTATGAAAAAGAACTTCCTCACATTACCCCTTAATTGGCCTCCCTCTAATCTTATGCTGTGTCCTCTTGTCCTGCTGTTTTTCTTATATTGAAACACATTAGACTCTTTCACCTTGTTAATGCCGTTAAGATGTTTTTAATGTTTCGATCATATCACCTCTCTCCCTCCTTTGCTCTAGGGTATGCATATTGAGCTCCATTAATCTGTCTTCATATGTTTTCTAATGCAGTCCCTGCAACATTTTGGTTGCCCTTCTCTGGACTGTCTCCATTTTGTTAATGTCCTTTTGCAGGTGCGGCCTCCAATACTGCACACAGTATTCCAGATGGGGCCTAACCAGTGTCTTGTAAACAGGGATTATTATTATCTCCCTCTTACAACTTGTGATACCCCTATTAATACACCCCAACATCCCTCTAGTCTTACCTACTGCTTTAGTGGTCTGCTTGGATGATTTTAGGTCATCTGTGATGATGATGTCTCTTTCTTCCCTTTTGACTGCCAGCAACTCCCCTCCCAACCTATAGGTAGCTTCATGGTTTCTCTTCTCTATGTGCATGATCTTACACTTCCTTGCATTAAACCCCAGTTGCCAGTCTTCTGACAATTTTGCCAGTTTATCCAGCTCTCTTCCCATTCTGCCCACTCCATCTGGATCATTTACTCTGTTGCAGATCTTGGTGTCATCTGCAAACAGACAAATCTTACCCTCCAGTCCATCGGCAATGTCAGTGATGAAGATATTGAGGACTGGTCCCAGGACTGATCCCTGAGGTACCCTACTTGTGACTTGCATTTCTTCTGACTGTATACCATTTACCACCACTCTCTGTTTTCTGCCTGCCAACCAGTTTGCCACCCGGTTGGCCAACTTCTGACCCACCCCTAGCCTACCTAGCTTATTAATCAATCTTCTGTGTGGAGCAGTATAAAAAGCTTTGCTGAAGTCAAGGTACGCAACATCAACTTCACCGTCTTGGTCCATCACTCTGGTTACCCAGCCAAAGAAATCTATGAGATTTGTTTGACAGGACCTTCCTGTTGTAAAGCCATACTGCCTTGGATCCTGTGCTCCTATGGATTCCAGGTGTTGCACTGTCCTTTCCTTAAAGAGTACCTCCATAATCTTGCCACTACTGAGGTAAGACTGAGTGGTCTGTAGTTCCCTACCACCTCCCTGTGGAGTGGAATCACATGAGCCCTTCTCCAATCTTCAGGGACATCTTTTGTGCTCAGGGACTCACTAAACAGTTCTGATAATGGCTCTGCTAGTTCCATCCTTAGCTCCTTTAGTACCCTGGGATGTATGCCATCTGGTCCTATTGCCTTGTCCATCCTGAGCTTAGCGAGCTCTTATAGGACCCTTTCTTTTGTGAAGGGACTTGTGCATACCTCCTTCCCCCTGTGTCCATGGTGCTGAGCTGTGGGCCCTGCCCTACCTTCTCCTCAAGAAATACTGATCAGAAGTATCTATTTAGGGTAGATGCTTTTCCATGGTCCTCCTCCACACACTACCCATTATCCCTTTTGATTTTAGAAATTCCACCCCCCTGGACTTTCTCCTTTCACTAATGTATCTATAGAAAGTCTTGTCCACTTAATTTACTGTTCGTGCTAGTGTTTCTTGGTGTGGGCCTTTGCTTGCCTTACTACCTTTCCTGCTTCCCTTAGGGAAGTTTGGTATGCCTCCCTATCTTCATCCTGCTGCATTCCCTTATATTTCCTGAAGGCCAGCTTTTTGGCCCTGATCTTTTCTGCTACTGTTTTTTAAGAACCAAAGTGGTTTCCTCCTTCTTTTGTTCTTCTTTTTTCTCTCTAACACAATGGGATGTTGCTTCAAGTATTGAATCCCACTTTGCCTGTACCCCCTCACCTGTATTTCTTCTTGCCAGGGCTAGCTTAACTCTATTGACCATCTCATTAAAGTCAGCTCCTCTGAAGTCCCATATTTTTGCCTTGGAATGGGATGATTTCATTCTAGTGGCCAAATTGAACCATACCATGTGATGGTCACTGGCCCACAGGTGACCTTCTACCTGCAGATCTGTGATCCTTTCCCCGTTAGTCAGTACTAGATCTAGGATAGCCCTGTCTCTTGTGGGTTGTTGTACCAATTGTTTGAGGCCCTCCCCCACAGGGAATCCACCATGAGTCTAGTTCTGGTGGATATTCCTGCTGGTATTGATCAATCTGTATCAGGCATGTTGAAGTCTCCCATTATCAGAACCTCCCCTTTAGCTATCATGTTGGCTGATGCTGCAGGCGCTGCTACCCACAAAGATTCAGGGACCAGGCCTAACCCTCTCTGACACAGTAATTTACTTTTCATTCTAGGATAACTTTCATGTTGGCTCATGCATGCTCAGCCAACATATTGTGGTAGTAGCAGATTTGGAGGCTCGGTCACTGTTGGGTGAATGCAGCGCATGCATCAGTAGGTGCATCCCTCATTCCCCAAACAGGAAGCATGCAGGCGCCACATAAGCAATTTGGAATGTGGCCACTAGATCTAACAAAAGGTTTGCTGCAATGAGAGTGGAGCTTTGATGCAGCATGACCACAACATGACTCCTGATGTGCACGTAACACTACCACCACCTCCTGTCAGAATGCTGATGGGGGAGCCCACTCCCTTTTTGCATAATAACCCTCTTCCCATATACAATGTATGCTGAGGGGATGCCTAGTCCCTCTCAGCATAATGCATGTCCCCCAACAGTTTTTCTTTGCTGACAGGGGCCCCAATCCCTATCGGCTTCAGTGCCTGAGTGATGTTGCCGACGGGGGAGCCCACTCCCAGTCAGCATTATGTAACCCTCCCACTTTTGTTGTGTGCTGATGGGGTGCCCAATCCCCATCAGCATAATGTCACCCCTCCACTTTTGTTGTGTGCTGACAGGGTGCCCAATCCCTGTCGGCATAATGTAACCCCACCTTTTGTTGTGTGCCGACGGGGTGCCTCAATCCCTGTCGGCTACAGCTGCCCCAAAAAGAGTCCATTGGCATGCTGGGAGCCCACCCCTTTGTGCCACATGCTCCTTTAAAAAAAATGGTCCCGCTATTTTTTTTTTTAACTGTTAAAAAAGAAAATGTTCTCTCACGGTCTCCCTGCACCCTTCCCACAACCCATGCCCACCCACTGTGCAACCAGCCTCCCCACACCACCCACCCTATACTTACCTCTGGAGTCTGACACAATGATCTTCAGTGGATCGGGAACACGTCTACACTCTTGAAAGCTGACTGCCAACTGAAGAAATGCCGGTAAGCTGTATAATGGAATAAATGGGGTTTTTCCAACTATGATGCATATCGAGGCATTTTTGTGAAATTTTGGCACCAAATTTTCAACATGGGATTTTTGGGACCCCATCTCATGAATCCTGGCACTGTCGTGGCATTAATTGGCCCTGAAAGGTGATTTCGCGGTCATTGCTCGGAATCACCTTTTGGGTCTGATTAATGAAATGACAGTGCCAGTGTTCATGAGGTGGGCTTTCAAAAAGCCTATGTTCAAATTTGGGGGAAAAAATCCCAAAAATGACTGTTTTATGAGAGTGCATTGTGCAGTTTCCATGCACGCTTGTAACTTCATAAATCTGTAATATTTTCACTCCAGATTTTCACAATTGGCATTTTTCCACACCTCCTTATGAACAGTACAGCTGTCATTTTACATATCCTGGCCAAAATGTGTTTTCATACGTCCAGCACAGAACAGCGCTCTCACTGCGTGAAATCAGTTTTCGGGACAGTTTCAGGAAATCATGGTGACACTGTTCATGAGCAGAAGTCCTAAAATGCCTATGTTGAAAATTTGGTGACAAAATTCCATAAAATGACTGTGTTACAAGCATGCATTGCACAGTTTCCACGCACCCTTATAACTTCACAAATTTGCACTATTTTCGTGCCAGATTTTCAACACTGGCATTTTTTACACCTCCTTATGAACAGTACAGCTGTCATTTTTCAAATCCTGCCCTAAATGTGTTTACGCACCTGTGGCGCACAATGGCATGGTCACTATGCAAAATCAACGTTTTGGACACATTAACAGAATCACACTGCCACTGTTCATGAGGGGAGGTCCCAAAATGCCTATGTTAAAGATGTGGTTAAAAAAATCCCAAAAATAATTGGGTTACTGACATGTGTTGCACAGTTTCCATGCATGCTCATACCTTCACCAATTTTTCATATTTTCACTCCAAATTTTCAGAGTTGCCATTTTTTTACATCTCCTCATGAATAATACAGTTGTCATGTTCCACATGCTGCCCAAAATGTGTTTTCATCCCTGTGTCGCCAAATGGCATAGCCACTGTGCAAAGCCACCTTTCAGCTAACAAACTGATAGTGCTGCTTTTCATGAGGTGGGCTCACAAAAAGCCCATGTTCAAAATTTGGAGTGAAAATACGAACACACGCCTACAGTGTTAGGGTTTCCAACTGTAGCACCCCACCCTGTAGAGAGTGACAGGCATTAGGGGTGTGACTTAGGATCATCGGCTGTAATGCTCATGCCATTCCACCCCCACCCACACCCTGCAGCCAGTGACAGGCTTTGTGGTGTGCCTTGCACTGTTCAGCCACAAAGTTCACCTCATTCTCCTATACTGCACCCACCTCAGTGTATTTCCTTATGGAATGGGGTAAGTGTAATGCCCAAAGACCCCAAAGCACACCATGATACTTGTCAGTGTCTACAGGGTAGGGTGAGGCAAAATGGCATGAGCGTTGTAGCTGATGACCCAAAGGCACACCCCAATGCCTGTCAATCTCTACAGGTTGGGGGTGGGGTTGATGTCATTTTAATACTTCACTGCCATTCCTATTGTGCATCTCTAACTCCGGCACTACCAATGCCAATGCCAGCGAGACAACATTTGGCATTGACAAATGCTTGTCATTATTTGTTCTTTCTAATGGAATGCCCTGCCCTCTGAGCCAGAATTTGTAGATTAACACCACAGAGCAAAGGGAGGAAGAGATGAGAGCTGACTGACTTGTTCTCGGGAGGGGGAGGTGGGGGGTCTTACAGGCAGGATGCTAGAAGTGACACTGGTGACTGGCTATCAGATTTTATTTCACACACACACACACACACACAAAGTAGTTCACGCGCTGCACCTAGGCTATAAGGGTTGATGCTGCAGGTGCTGCTACCACAGAGATTTGGGGACATGGCATAACCCTCTCTGAGAGCAATTTACTTTTCTTTCAAGGATTATTTATTTTTATTATTTATTCCACGTGATGGAATGCCCTGCCTGCTGAGTCAAAGCTTGTAGATTAACCCTATGGAGCACAGGGAGGAAGCAATGAGAGATGACAACTTGTTTGGGGAGGTGGTCATACAGACAGTATGTAAGAAGTGGCACTGGTAGCTGGTTGTCAGATTTTATTTCACACACAGGTCTGTCTCACACACACACACACACACACACACACACTAGTTCACACACTGCATCTAGGATGTAACGGCTGATGCAGCAGGCGCTACTCACTAAGATTCGGGACCCTGACCTAACCATCTCTGACACAGCAATTTACTTTTCTTTCAAAAATTATTTAGTTTTATTATTATGTTTTTTCCATGTGACTGAATGCCCTGTTCACTGAGCCAAAACTTGTCGATTTACCCCATGAAGCACAGGGATGAAGAGGTGAGAGCTGACTGACTTGTTTTGGGGGGGGGGCACACAGACAGTATGCAAGAAGTGGCACTGGTGGCTGTCTGTCAAATTTTATTTCACACACTGGACCTAGGCTATAATAACTAATGCTGCGAGAGAGAGAGAGAGAGAGAGAGAAAGAGAGAGAGAGAAAGCAGCCACCAGCTTCCTTAAATCAAGGAGGTAATTTAATAGACTACACTGAGTTGAATTATTAATTTTTGGGCTTGTGTAAGTAAGTAGTTTTGATTCTCTGTTTTTGAGATTTACTTTTCTTAGTTTTACTTTTATTTGCTAGGAGGGACTCTTGCTGGGAGATATTTGCAGTTATTTGCAGGGTCGGACTAGGCATGTAAGGGCCCCAAGGGAAGGTGTAGACAAGGTCCCCCCCCCACAATGGCAGATGCAAAAATCCTACATATGCATTAGAGGCGCAAGCATGTTGCAGAGTCCCGGACTCCTGCAGCACCCATTTGTCTACTGGCATCCCATCCCATTCTGCCCACAGGCCTCCAGCTGGGGCAGTCATTTAGTGGGACTGCCAACCAACGCACCCTTCCTGGGAGATGAGAGCTGTACTCTGAGTGCTAGATGCTCTCCCTTCCCAGCCAACCCCCAGTGACCCGCTTAAACCACGAACATGGGTTGCCAGTGTGGCATGAGATAAGGCAGTGACGCCTCATCCCTCCATGCCACTGGGCCAGCCACTCCATGACATTTTAAATTAAAGACTAAAGTCAGTGCTGGCCTGGGAGTAGGACTGAGGAACAGCAGGCACTATAAAGATAAACATTATTTAAAATCGCAACAACTCAATAAAAAGCCCACAAGGTCCTCCCCCACAAAAAAAAAAAAAACAGTCAGCTGTCTCCTGTCTCCACATAGAGGCATAAGCTAGGAGGAAAAAATACAAACAAGACACAGCAGACTACTAGCTAACATCAGCCTATGCCTACCTAGGCTACCTGTGACCTCTCTTGAAATAAGATATTAGCGTAGTGTAGTGCCCCCTCCACACACAATAAGTACCTCACAATTGGAGGGAATAGAGCAACATTAAATACATAAACAAATCAGCAGCACAGCATATAAGCTCTAAGAATGAAATATTGCATTATAGGTCAGTGATGAAAGAGTTACACATACTTAATTCATGCATAATGCATAAAGAACAGTGCTACTTCTAGTTTCAAATACACAGGAAGCAGCCATCATGTAAAACATCCAAGCCCAAAAGGTAAGACCAAGCACTATTCTACATCTAATTTTAGTACAATAAGTGAAAGTTTATCACCCCTCTAATACTGGCAGTCCCCTACCATATTCCACTGAAATGAGCATATGCAAATTCCCCTATCTTTTAATATATCTTGTACCTATTGACACTGGCAATAATTGTTTCTATTTTCATAGCATTCAGCATTGTATTGCACCACTACCTGTACAAGGGTACCGCTCTGTCCAGCCAGTGTCTTGAAAATTCTGCTTGACTATAGTTGCCACCATAGCCACATGGTATTTTTGCATACCAAGAACCAGGAGATCACCATAGTTGCCTAGCAAACAAATTTCACTGGATTTCAAGGGTTAACACATCTCACAGTCCCTGCAAGGGGGCAAAGATTGCTTAAATTACTGACCACACCTTTGAGTACTCCCATAATATACACAGGTGGGATTCTTCATGCTCTCCACATCTTATACATGTAGGAGTGTCAAAATGACTCATTTTGTAGAACCTATGGGCTGTAAAGTAGAAGTTATTTAAAATCCTGGACCTGTACTGTGTAAGCCATAAGTTGTCCATTTTCAAATATGTATGCACATTTTTCCTTTCCAGATGGTTGTCTATGGCCAGTTATAAGTGTCTTTGGGACACATTCACCCAGTAGTGGCCTACTCCCTCCCACACATTCATGTTAAGGCTGAGTCAGAGATTGCTGTCTGAATACAACCTGAAAATGGCTTGGCATATTGGCATTAGGGCCATTTGCAAATGCCATGAGGGTAATTTAATTACCCAAGTTGTGCATTATGCCAGGGATGAGACCCTAAATGTGTAGCAATAGATAGCGTGCTTTATAATTGCAGGAATTTTTTTACTTGTGTTCGGTTCCCATGCCAGCAGCAGCATCAATCACTCTCCCTAACCTACTCTGCGCTCTAGCATCCATGCTGGCTAATTGGTTTCCAATCCTTTTCTGCCACCACTTGTGAGAACAGAGATTTTTTTTGTCAGAATTTGTCCATTGCCCTAAAAGTCTTTCTCTGTGGGGGTTAGCTTTAAAAAGCAGTCTACTTACTTTACTCCTCAGACTCCTCTGGTGTGTGCAATGTGCTGTAGTACTGACTCTGACCACCACTGATAGAGAGTCTCTAACTTAACCTGATCCACTCTGAGTCCCCAGGCCCTCCTGGGCTGGCTGTAGTGTCCTACTCCCACAAGACACTCCCCATCAGTCCTCCAACTGTCCACAATCAGGTTAGGCCACTAGGTCATCAGCCAGGGTGTAATTCAAAGAAGAGCCCAGAGCAGAGCTGAAGAGCTGTCATTCAGAACTTCAGCAGCATGGTGGTGGCACCACTGATGGCTGGCCTGGCTCACCCACTTGAGTGGAGCCTCTCACTGTCATTGGCATCACTGCTGGGGGCTTGGCCTACTGTGGAACACTGAAAAAATGCCCCAACTTCCTTGCATCAACTGATCAACCATCTTACTTCACAATCCTTCTCCCGACTCGACTCCCCAAGTCCGCGGGCCCCGCCTGTTCATCTCCCGACTTCTTCCAGTCAAATCCGGCATTGACGTACTAGAGTCATGACACTGTATGCTAGCAGCTAGCCCAAAGATTAAGAGAAGCTAGCCCATAGCCCACTGTGCACTCCTCCCAAGCTCCAGTGGCAGCAGCAAATGGAAATGGTGGCAACAGGTGCCAAACCTTACTCAGCGAGAAGGACTGCTGCTGGGTGCATGCACATTCGTGATTCAGGTAAAGTTCAGGGAAGCTGGAAGCAAGTGTTGTGACACACATGAAAAGTGCATGATGACAACTCTTGAGTGAGTGGGGGGACTAGACTGGGGCACACTACTGTGGCATGGACATGGCTGGGGGGATTAAAAAAACAATGTGTAAAATTATTTTTTTGTTTTTTTTTTAATTTCCTACCACTCACCCACTGGCTGTGGAAAACTTGAAACTTAGGGTTTACCCTGATAAAAAAAAGTGCTGCCCAGCCATAGGGGCCCCCTAAGGGGTGGGGCCCTCAGGGAATTTTCCCTGTAGCCCTGTGGGCCAGTCCAACCCTGGTCATTTGTGACTAGACCTGTTACTTAATCTCTGTGAAATAGGTATCTGAAAGGAAGGAAGGTACTCCCTGGAGTGGAGGGTTGGAGTTGTAGTTGATTGTTTCTGGAGGGCATAGGTTTACTCCCACCCACCCTGCCTCTCACTTCTCCTGCCCAAGTGCATATCTCCCTTTATATCAGGAGTTCTGACATCACTTCCCCAAAATTGTTAACAACATATCCCTGTTCATATCCTTAAAGGCATAGCACACTGAATAGGGGGTAGAGACACTCACAAGATTGCACATACTAAAACAAGAACAACAAAAAAAAGAAAACATCTGAAACAGGAAGGGAGACAGACATGTGGGGAGTGGTGCAATGCACTGACTGTGGAGCAGCAGTCTTCTGGGAGACATTCTGGAGACTATACTGCTGCCCTATTTGCAGGCACCTCGCTTGTCTGAAGGAGGAGGTTGCTCATCTCCATGCTGACCTGGCAAGGATTCAGGAAACCTGCTCCCCCACTCAGGGACCACCTAGGCCACCACCACTACCTCAGAAGTTGCCAAGAATGAGGAGTGGTTGGACCACGGTGGGCTCAGGGAGGGTGAGGGTGGTGGAACAGAGGTGCATCCCTCCAGTTGTAACTCTCCACAACTCATTTGCTACTATGGCAGAGCATGGTTCCTCTATGGAGGGACCTGCAGTGGAGACCAAGGAGGATGCTGGGAACCTCCACAATGGAGACCCACAGGAGGGTGGCACAGGACCCCACAGGAGAAGGAAACAACTCCTGATGGGGGACTCAATTGTTAGGGGGATAGAACTGGGGGAGGGAGAGGAAAGGGAGGTAAGGTGCCTGCCTGGAGCCATGGCTTGGAGGGACAGGAAGCGAATCCTCAGGATCATGGGAGCAGCTGCAAGGGGGAGTGAGCTGGATGTCATTATCCACCTAGGGAAAAATGTCCTGGCTGAGCATGGGATCAAAGCAGAGCAGTGCAACAGGAGTTTGTGGAGTTGGGGAGGGGCCTTAGGCAAGTAGCACACATGGTAACTTTCTTGAAAGTGCGACCTGTCTATGGCATGGATGAGGCTAGGGTACTCTGCACCATGGGATTTAATGACTGGTTAAAAAACTGGTGCAGAGCTCAGGGATTTGGCTTCATTGGGGACTGGGGCTCCACCTGGAGGGATACAGGCCTGTACTGGTGCGATGGTCTGCATCTGTCCAGGAAGGGAACCAGGTTCCTAGGTGACAGGTTTAAATGCTTCATTGGTAAACATTTCAACTAGTCAAGGGGGGGGGCATTGAAAAGGAGAAGGGAAATCCTAGCCCCCCCCCAAAAAAACAGGGCAGTTAGTGAGATAAACACCATGATAGAGCAGTCAATAGGGAGAAGGGCAGGGGTAAATGGAGAAAAAGACAAAGGCAATAAGGACAGGGATGGGGCAAAAAGAAATAAGGGCATAAAACAATGGAGGGTAATGAATACCAATGCCTGTAGTCTAGGTAAAAAGCTCCCCGAAATGGTGGCTTTGATGGAAGAGGGCTGCCTGGATATAATGGTAGTCACAGAAACATGGTACACAGAGAACAATGACTGGGATGTCAACGTACCAGGGTACATAATCTACAGGAGGGACAGGGAGGGTAGAAGAAGAGGAGAAGTAGCTCTCTATGTAAGGGAAGGGATCAAGCAACAGAACTAAAGGGTAAGCAGGGAGGAGAGGAAGCACTGTGGTTCACCATGGAGACTGGAAATGGCACCACAATCTGCACAGGGGTTGCATACAGACCCCCATCTCAAGGGGAGGAAATGGACAAGGAAATGATAGAACGCACCCTTCTGGTGGAAGAGAAAGGGGAGATATTGCTGATGGGGGCCCTGACTATGCCAGATGTTAACTGGAGCACCTTTCCTACAGCCACATTCAAGAGCAGGGCCATTCTCGATGCCCTACAGGGGACATGCCTCAGACAGCTAGTTTTGGTACCCACTTGGGAAGGAGCAGTCTTAGACCTGATACTGTCAAATGGGGACAGAAAAAGGATCTCAGATCTAGAAGTGGGTAGCCATCCTGGAACAAGTGACCACAAAACAGTGTGGTTCATGATAAACTTAGCTGTAGAGTGAAGCCATACAAAAGTGAAGGTACTGGACTTCAGGAGGTCTGATTTTGTCAAAATGGGAGAGTGCCTCAGAAAAGCACTAGAAAACAGGCAAGAAAGTGGGGTGGAGCAACAATGGGGAAACATCAAAACCGCCATCACAGAGGCATCAAGCCATTGTGTGAAGCAAATAAACAAATCAAAATGAAAGAAATAAACACTATGGTTCTCAAAAGAAGTGGCGGGAAAGGTTAGGGAAAAAAAGATAGCATTCAGGAAGTATAAGGAAACACAGAAGGAGCAGGGCAGAGAAAAGTACCTGTTAAAGCAGAAGGAAGCAGAGAAGGCAGTCAGAATAGCAAAGGCCCAAACTGAGGAAAAGATAGCCAACTCGGTTAAGAACAGGGATAAAACTGTTGATAGTTATATTAGGGAGTGAAGAAAGACTAAGGCAGGGATACCGTGACTGAATAAAGAGGAGGGTGGTTGGGCAGACAGCGACCGTGAAAAAGCAGGGATACTGAACAAATACGTCTACTCAGTATTCACAATGGTAGAGCAGGGGAAGATACCTAATCCAGTCAATAGAATCACTCTGAATGGGGGGGTTGATATTAGTCCTTTCACAGAAGAAAGGGTTCTGAAAGAACTCCTAAAACTGAAGGTGGATAAAGTAATGGGGCCTGATGGGATTTACCCCAGCATTCTAAAAGAAATAAGGGAAGAACTAGTAACACCACTGACTACCCTTTTAATAAATCATGAGAGGATGGTGTGGTATCTGAGGACTGGAGGAGGGCAGATGTGATTCCCCTTCACAAAAGTGGGAGCAAGACAGAGGCAGGAAACTACAGACCTGTCAGTTTGACGTCAGTGGTAGGGAAAATGATGGAATCACTTCTGAAGGAAAGAATTGTTTAGTACCTAGAGGCCAGTGGGGCACAGGACCCAAGTCAGCATGGATTCACATCAGAAAGGTCATGTCAGACAAATCTAATTGATTTATTTGACTGGGTGACCAAAGTAGTAGACCAGGAAGGGGCTGTGGATGGACTTGGCCTACCTAGAATTTAGCAAGGCATTTGACACAGTCCCACACAAAAAATTAATAAACAAATTAGCTAGCCTGGGAGTGGGTCCCAGGGTGGTAGTCTGGGTAAAACACTGGCTGGACAACAGGATACAGAGGGTAATAGTAAATGGAGTCCACAGTGAAGAAAGTGGGGTTACTAGTGGGGTACCACAGGGTTCAGTACTGGGGCCGGTCCTTTTTATGTCTTTATAAGTGACATTGCAGAGGGACTGGAAGGAAAAGTATGTCTCTTTGCAGATGACACAAAGATCTGCAACAGGTTTGATATGCAAGGTGGGGTGGAAAGGATGAAAAGGGACTTGGCAAGATTGGATGAATAGTAAAATGTATGGCAGCTTAGATTCAATGCAAATAAGTGCAAAGTAATGCACCCGGGAAACAAAAACCCAGGGGAGGAGTACACAATGGGGGGGGGGTGAGATACTGACAACAACAAAAATGGAAAGGGACCTGGGGGTAGTCATATCAGATGACCTAAAGGTGGGTAAGCAATGTGAGAAGTCAGTAAGGAGGGCTGGGAGGATACTGGGATGCATAAGGAGAGGCATCACCAATAGAAAACAGGAAGTTGTTGTCCCTCTGTACAGACAGTTGTTAAGACCACATCTGGAGTACTGTGTACAGTTCTGGAGACCCCATCTCTGTAAAGACAGATAAGGTGGAGGCTGTCCAGAGGAGGGCAACCAAAATGGCGCAGGATCTGCACCAGAAGACATATGAGGAAAGACTAAAGGAGCTTAAGATGTATAACCTTGAGGAAAGGAGGGAGAGGGGGTACGTGATAGAAACTTTCAAATACCTCAAGGGAATCAGCGAAGTCCAAGAGGGCAGCATCTTTCAGAAAAAGAGATGTGCAAGAACAAGGGGTCACAATTTGAAGATGGGGTGGATGGCTCAGAGGTAATGTGAGGAAGTATTTCTTCAAAGAGAGGATTGTGGATGCATGGAACAGCCTTCCTATGGAGGTCGTAGAGTCAAAAATAGTGGGGGAATTCATGGGACAGACATAAGGAAATTCAAGTGGGAGATAGGAGGAAGTAGGCTGTTGGTTAACTCGGATCTGCAGCTTATCTGTTAGGTAGGGAAATGGGCAGGCAAGGTGGGCCAAGCAGTCCTTATCTACCATCATATTCTATGTTTCAGGCAGTGCTATGCTTTTTTTTTTTATTCATTTGTTTTTGTGTTGGCTTTCCCCAACACCCTCCCCGGGGGTCTGCTTCCACCCACACTGCCTTACCAGGGCCAGGCTTACCTCCTAGCGGAAGCACCAGGCAGGTGCCCCTCCCAAAAATCAGCAGTAACTTACCCTGGCATATCCTCCAGGGTGAGGCTATGGGAGCAGTGCCCCACCTGGCAGACATGGTAGGCAGTGGAGCAGAGCTTAATGCTTAGGGGGCCGGCAGTTTTGTAAGCTGTGTCGGGGGCAGGGATGTGCAAGGATGGCCAATGTCTGCCACCTACCCCATACTGATACTGTGCTGGCACTGCAGTTCTCCCGAGCCTCTGCCAGTGGTCTGTACCGTGCCAGGCACACAACCCCCGCACCCTCCCCGGAGAAGGAGAGCAGTCTCTAGGATGCTCTGTCCTTCTCCCCCAGGTAGCCCTCTGATGTCCCAAGTACATTCTCGAACTTGGGTCATTGGCATCGCAGATGGAGGCCCTGCCTCTGCACCAGCATGCCAGCTAGGCAGTGCTATGCTACCCACCGAGATTATGTGACCTGGCTTAACCCACTCTGACATTACTTTACTTTTCCTTGAAGGATTATTCCATGTGATACAATGCCACTGAGCCAAAGCTTGTAGATTTATCCCATGGAACACAGGAAGGAGATAAGAGCTGACTGACTTGTCTGGGGTGGGGGGGCACACAGTATATGCAAGAAGTGGCACTGTTTGGCTAACTTGTCTGGGTTGGCATCACTGGAACAGTTCACCCCCGCTGCTGCCAAAATAAAAAAAAAAATCTGGCCTTTGCTGACTTGCTCCTGTTTTCCTCCTCCCTTCCCCAAGTCTCCGACTCCCCAATCCCCACTCCCAGACCCAGTCCCCCAGTCTTCACTCTCAAATATTCTTGTGTTTCTTGTTTTTCCAAAAAATAAAATATAATTAGTTTAATTATTTTATAAAATTAGTTTTTTGTGAGAGAGTTCGATGAGTCCTGAGTCCCGACAAGTTGTTGTCCAACCGGCAACAGGTAAGGCACAAAACAATACAAAACCAAAGCTCATCAATAACTAATATGGACCTGAGGTCTGGTCACTTTCCCCGCCCTTCAGCTGCATATTAAACTCTCACTTGTTGCAAGAACCTCCACATCCCCAGCAGTGCTCAACAACTGGAAGGGACAACACCTTAAAGGAGGTAACCCACACCCTCAAGCATTCACTTGTGGCACCCCTGTTATAGCACTCCACTGCCTCTGAAGTCAAGATAGTCCCCCAGGGGGAGGAGAAGAGGCAGTGGCCTTTGGTACCATGGTCCTTAATAGTGAGAGGGGACCCCCCCATATGACAACATGGAGATGGATTCATCCACAGAGGATAGCTCCGAACAGTCCCACAAGCAGGCTGAACTCCCACCATGCCAATGGAACATGGGCCAGATTGGCTGGATCGCCAATTGCCAACCCCAGGGAAGAATGCCCTATAGAGCAAAGATGCTCTCTCAAATCACCTCTGATGGCATGAAGCTCTCATGTGACTGCAGGATAACATCAGGCAGTTGATATTATTCAATGGCTGGGGTGCAGGGGGAAACCGTTTCAATAAATACCCAAGGAATGCCTGACCAGGCAGGGGGCAATTCCTCTCCAGGTGATATGGCAATGTAAGGCAAGGCAAGTCAAATTTTACTTTTCTGGTGCCCAATTCTGGAGGATCTGGGTGTCAAACAACAAAGACATACTATACTGTAAATACAAAGATACAAATTAGTACAAAAACAGTAAGATATCAAAATACATATATATAATTAATAAACGTCTCTAAAAAACTGAAGTTCAAAACAGAAGAAAAGGGTACCCAGGGAGGATTCATGTCTGAGGTCCAGGAAGGCCTAGTTAAACAGGAAGGCCTTGAGGTGGGCCTTAAAAACCTCAACTGAAGTGGCCTTCTAAATTGGTGGAGGAAGCGAGTTCCACAGGATGGGTCCAGCGACACTAAATGCTCTGTCACCAGCAGTTTTGAGCCTTGCCCTGGTAATTTGCAGGAGGCCAGATTAGGACTGGAGGGAGAGGGCCAGGATGGCAGGTTTAGGAAGGTCTGACAGGTAACCAGGACCCTGCCCACATAGGGCCTTAAAAGTGTGCAAGTCCACTTTGAAGAGAATCCTCCACCTGACTGGCATCCAGTGCAGCCTGCACAGAACCGCAGTGATATGACAAAATTTCAGCTACCCAGTAAGTAGCCTAGTGGCTGCATTCTGCACTAGCTGCAGCCGGTGATGGTTCCCTCCAGAGACCCAGAGGTAGAGCATATTACAGTAATCAAGTCTGGATGTCATGAAGGCATGCACCAAGGTGGGGAGGTCCATAGATGTAACTAGGGTTTTGACACTGGTGATATTCCAAAGATGATAAAAGCTTGTCTGAACAACAGATGACATCTAAAAGTCTAATGACAGTCCACTGTCAAAAGTCATGCCAAGGCTTCACACCCTAGAGGAATACCTCAATGGCGCAGATCGCAGGAATACTGTAAGCTGGTTTCGGCACCAAAGGGAACCTGTTCCATCTTCTGTTTGACTCAACCACCAGTATCTCCATCTTGCTGGTGTTCAGTCTCAACCAGATGGAGAACATCCAGTCATTTATCTCCATGAAGCAGCTGTTTAGTACTTTAGTTTAGTTTAGTTTATTGTTCTAGGAATTATTACCTTTGAGCCAATGGCTCTTTTACAAAGGTTCCACATCATCAATGTACAAACAAACAAGACATGCTACATAGAATGGTCAGCAAATTATAAAGGTTTCAATAAGCCAGTATAATACAGTACATCACAGTAAAAAAAACAAAACATTGGAGGAATGGTCAAGGTGGGAAGGGTAGGAGGAGATATGGGGAGGAGAGCAGACTTAGAGTAGTTAGAGGTACTCAGATGCCTTTGTCAAGAAAGGAGCAGAGGAGGAGGAGGATGAAAAACAGTAAAAACAGCCATGAGGGAAGAATCATTAGTCAAGGCAGTCACAGGAGCTAGAGGCTGAGAGGTGAGAGTAAAGCATAGATTTGAAAGCTCCTAGTGACGTGGAGGATGTAATGAGCGAGCTCAGGGCATTGTACCAGCTGGGGGCATGATAGGCAAAAGATCTTTGGCCCTGTGTGGTCCGGCATCTGGGGACCTGGAGAGGCTGGTGTTCTGATCTTCTGGTGGGGATGGATGCTGGTATTCGGGCAAAGTAGGTCTTGGATACACAGCGGAGTTCAGCCCAAGATGGATTTTTTTGCCATCTAGCATGTGAGGTACCTTATGCGATTTGAGAGTTGCAACCATCCTGTTTCAGTGTAGAGCTCACATGTTTGAGTACGTCTTTGCGCTCCAGTGAGCAGCCAACAGGCCTTATTTAGGGTGGTTGTGATGCGCCTTAGTGCTGTGGTAGTGGCAGAGCCATAGATAATTAAGCCATAGTCTATGATTGAGAGGACAGAGCTTTGGATAGCAATTCTCAGCGCAGCTTGGGTAAGGAACTGCAGGTTTCAGAACAGGATACCAATGCGCTGATTCACCGTTTTTGCTGTGTTATCAATGTGGGTCGCAAAGGTAAGACCTTGATCAAAGGTGATTCCAAGGTATTTAAATTTTGACACCTGTTCAAGGGTATTTCCTAGGTATATTTTGATAGTAAGTGGAATTTGTCTTTTTCTGTTTTGTGGACTGGAGAAAAGCATGGATTTTGTTTTTCAGTGATTTAGGACCAGCTTGTGATCTAGGAACCACTTTTCAACATTGGAGAAAGCAAGTTGCAGGCTCTGGAGTAAGGGTTTCGGGTCCTTATGAGAGGAGACAATCACAGCATCGTCAGCATAAAGTATTATTTGTTCCAGGCAGGATTTGGGGAGAGAGTTTAGGAAAAGGTTGAAAAGGAGAGGACCTAGGATTGACCCCTGTGGAACACCTGAGAGGACCAGTTTTGAATCTGAGAGAACTTTTGAGATTTTTACTGATTGAGAGCATTGGGCCAGGTAACTTTTAACCCAGGCACCTGGTCCTTCTGAGAGCTCAAGACTGTGTAGTTGTGTGATAAGTAAGCCATGGTGAACAGTGTCCACCGCACTGGAAGATCCTGGGGCAAAAGAAAGACACAGCTGGGTATCATCAGCATAGCAATGAAAACCCAAGTCATACTTTCTGATGAGCTCACCCAGTGGCAGCATATACACGGCAAACAACATTGGTGACAATACTAAACCCTGAGGGACTCCACATGACAGAAGGCAGGAGGAGGAGGAGGAGGAGAAATTTCCCATCACTACTCGTTGCCTCCTGTTAGTGAGGTATGACTCAAACCAATGGATGACATAGTTGGTAAGCCTGCAAAATTTCCTCAGGTGGTCAAGCAACGCACAATGATCTACCGTGTCAAAAGCTGAAGAGAGATCAAGAAGGATTAGAATTGTTCTCCCCCCCATCTCTAGCCAAAAGGAGCTCATTGTGCACCAGAATCAATGTGGTTTCAGTACTATGCCTCGTACAGAAACCAGACTGGAATGGCTCATAGAGATCGAAGGCCATGAGGTGCTCCATGAGTTGCTGCACCACAACTTTCTCAACAATGTTTCCCAAAAATGGGAGGTCAGACGGTAATTCGCCTTGACGTCAGGGTCTAATGATGTTTTTTTCAGGAGTGGATGAACCAGCGCTTCCTTCAAGGCATCTGAAAAATTCCCCTCTGTCAAAGAGCACCAGACAATCAAGGAGAACACCAGGCCAACAGTACTGACACATCTCATCAAGAAACTAGTCGGCACAGTTGATATGCAATACAGTAATTACACCTCCCAGTGACCGACCCCCACTAGGTTCTGGAATTAGCCTGTATCATGAGAGCCTACTGCTGGAAGCACAGTTAGACACTCTGACCTCCCAAGTGGCACATGAGCATATAGGAAAGCCACCATGACCCAAACCACAGATAGCCAGGAAGTGATGGACCACAGTTGAGCACATCACAACGGGAGTCACACTCCGCTAACACCTCTGCTTGGGACAAATTCACCAATTGATTCTCCTATTTATTGTTATTGTTTAATAAACTCAGGGGGAGTCCTGATCTTCTGCAGATCTATCTCCCTGGCTGCAATACAATCTACTTGGCCCCATCAGCTTTACACATCTAAAGGCAGGGATGTGGGCAGGGGCACGCTTGTCTGGAGATGGGGAGAGGAGGAGGAGGGGAGATACCATGCACAGCATCACCGACACTGGCATGAGAGCAATGAAACATTAAATTGTTTAAAAACTGGTATCTAGCCTTACTGACAGGATACCCACAGGTATGAACCATGGACAAAGGGAGCAGCCCTCATGGGAGCCCACCATGGACTGAAGGTATTGTGACCCCACCTCCCCCCACGTAAATCTCAGTGCACTCAACACTGGGTGGTGGACATGAGTGGGGCCACACCATATTCTTGTACATAATGTAAAGTTATTATGGTAGTTCTTTATAAGTGTAGTAGATGTAGTGAACACTGCATGTGCAAGTTAGGAACATACAGTATACTTGCCACATAATTTCTCCTTTTTTACTGCTGCTGTTTGTGCTCACCTCTGCCAAACTGGGTCCCACTTCCCAACACTTTACCCTGTCCCAACCCATCACATCTCCCTAGATGCAGGCTGAGGCCATCCCAGAACCAAGCAAAATTCATTCCTCAACCCCATATCAGCTAACACCTCGCCAAACACCCCACCTCAAACCCCCATAATGAACAAACCATATGTATGCATCTCCTGGAATATAAAAGGGGCCCAAACGCAAAACAAAAAGTGACAAATTCTAAGACACCTGAAATCCATGAAATCACTAATAGTCTTCCTCCAAGAGACACATACTCTGGCCAAGCATGCAATATTATGGCAAAGAGAATGGGTGGGTCAAGTATTCACTGCGGGAGACAGCAATAGAAGGGTGGGGGTGGCCATACTCATAAACAGAAATGGACAGTTCACACCCATGAAGAAACGTACCAGTTCTGAGGCCATGTATGTAATAGTCAAGAGTAAGTTAGACTACCAAGAGGTAATACTGGCAACTGTCTATGGCCCGAATGCTGATGAACCTGTTTTTTACCTCCCTCCTTACCACTTTGTCTGGTATGCCCTGCCTCCCCACCATTCCTTCCTTGCCTTCCTGAGGAGGTCGTTGGGTCTAAAACAGTGGGGGAATTCAAACATGCATGGAACAGACACAAGGCAATTATAGTTGGGGGTTGCAGGAAGTAGGCTGTTGGTTAACTAGAATCTGCAGCTTAACCAGTAGGTAGGGAAATGGGCAGACTGGGTGGGCCAAGTGGTCCTTATCTGCCGTTAAAGTCTATGTTTCTATGTTTCTATGTTGGGGGAGGTGACACGAATGTGGTACTTGACAATAGCAGTAATAAATCCTGCTCCACTGCTGTGATGTGCTGGTGTCCAAAGAATATCAACCAAAAAAAGCCTTGGACTACACCACCATCCATGAAAAGTCAACTTTATCCAGTGCAAAAATCCAAAAACAAACAGTGCCTCCTGATGACACACTAGTTGTGAAACCAGTTGAGGATTCAGTACCTGACCTGTATGCTGGTGGATTTTTGCACTGAATAAAGCTGACTTTTCATGGATGGTGGTGCAGTCCTTGGCTTTTTTGGTCTCTACTTGACAATAGCTGTGATAAGTCAAAACTGAAATTTGTGGGCCACTCCCCGGCCCAACGGTCACTCCTGGAATCTGGAACTGAGTTCAGCCCTGGACCTGATAGACATATGGAGAACCCTGTACCTAACAACACAGGAAAACACCTTCTGATAGGACCACATGTCTCTTGCTCCAGAATCAACCTTTATATGGTCAGCCAGGACATCCTAAAAGTGACTACAACCTGCAAAATATGCCCAAGGGTGATCTCGGACCACTCGCCAGTTGCCCTGTCCTTCCTTCCCCTTGACCTACAGTAATACCCAAAGACAAAAATGGAAAATTGATAACAGCCTGCTAAAAGATGAGGAATGCCTAAACTAAATAAAAGATCCCATCAAAACATATTTCAACATAAATACAGGCTCAGTACCCTCCCAGAGACTACTCTGGGAAGCATTCAAGTGCTCCCTCAGAGGGTAACTGATGTGCCTTGCTGCTACCAGGAAAAGGAATAGGGAAACAGAGAGCCAACATATTCTAGACACAATCAGGGACCTCAGAAAATCACTTGTAGGCCCCACGAACTCCAACACCCAACCACAACTAAACGCAGCAAGGGCCAAATATGAAGAACTACTGCAGGAGCAGGCAGAGTTCACCATATTCATAGCCTAGACATGTTATGTGGACCAAGGCAAGAAGGCCAGGAAATGTTTGGCCCTTACACTTAAACAACAAGAGCAAAGGAGGGCCATCCTTTTGGTAAGAGACACAACCAGCAACCTACTCTCTGCATCCCAGAGAGATTGCTGTGGCATTCCGCAAGTACGACAAAACTCTTTATGCTAAAGAAGACCCTGCAACTCAGAAAGAAATCAAAAACTTCCTGGGGAAGGCCAACCTTCCCAAAGTCACCCCTGAGGTCAAATTCAGTTTGGGGGGACTGATCACCAAACAGGAAGTAATTCAGGCCATCTCCTCTCTTACCCCGGACAAAGCCTCGGGCCACGACACCTTCTCCCCAAACTTTTACAAAGCATTTGCAAATGACATTGTGGGCCCGCTCATACAGCTGTTCAATGAAGTGCATAACAAGGACTACCTGGACCCATTTCTCTAGAAATCCACAATCACGCTATTATGGGCAGACTGGGTGGGCTAAGCGCTCCTTATCTACTGTCAAAGTCTATGTTTCTCTGTTTCTATGTATTATCCAAACCCAAAAGGAACCCAACACAAATGGACAACTACAGACCCATACCACTCCATAATGTCGACCTGAAGATCCTCTCCAAGATTCTAGCTATGAGGTTGGGATCAGTGATAGGGAATCTGATAGGTCCACAACAAATGGGCTTCATGACAACCAGACTGGCCCTTGACCATCTGAGAAAATGAGCACATATCCTTGACACCTCAAAAGATTCACTAACCCTGGCAGCCCCATTATCCCTAGGAATGGAAAAAGCCTTTGATAGGGTCTCTTGGACTGTCCTATTCAAAGCCCTAGAGGAATATGGTCTACCAAACATCTTTATAAAGTGGATCAAATTGCTATACTCCCACCCCACAGCCCAAATCCTATGCAGTGGCATCCTCTTCCAAGCCTTTGACTTATAGGCAGGTACCAGACAGGGATGCCCACTATCCCCATACTTATTTAACCTATGTATCGAACCCTTGATGAGAAGAATACTGTTAGATGAGCAAATTAAGTTGTGATGGTAGGGAAATGGCACTACTTGGCTATGTGGGTAGTACACTTATGGGGAAAAGTATCACTAAAATCATAAATCATTGTTTAAGCTAAAAACAATGGGGGAGAATGGGTCTATTCCCAAGTCCCTGAATACTTACCAAAATATTATTACAACTAAATGTAAATTCCTAGCTTTGAATGCAAGATTTTTAAACCAACTGAAATTAGCAGAATTCGAAGCCAAATGTAAAACTTTAAATATAGGTGTGGTGGGAGTAACTGAAACTTGGTGGGACGCATCCTCAATTTGGTCCAGAGAAATTTCAGGTTATAAGTTATATCATAAAAATAGATGAGATAAGCAAGGCGGTGGAGTTTATATCAACATACGAAATAGTATTCCTTCTTTTGAAGTGTGTTCTCCCTTTCCTTTGGAAAGTATATGGGTTAAAATCTTATTGAAGGAGCAGTCCTATATAACTATTGGTAACATCTATCAACCTCCATCTGCAAATTCAGATTACACAACTGATATGTTTAAAGAAATTACACATTTTTCAGACTCTCAAGATACTGTAATATTTGGTGACTTTAACCTCCCTCATATTAACTGGGACTCATTCTAAAGACAGTCCTATGCTGAGAAAGGACTAATAGATGTGGCAGTTAGTAATGGATTACAACAACTTGTTACTGAACCCACTTGAGGTCCTAATATTTGGGATCTATTATTTACTAACACAGAGCAACACATTAGCAATTTACAAATTTGGGATCCACTTGGGACCAGTGATCATTCATCTATTCTTTTTGAAAGTCAACAGTTTAAAACTACACAAAGGAAGTTATACTATACAAAAAATTATAACAAAGCACATTTTTTCTAAAATCAATGAATACTTACAAAACATAAACTGGAAATCTAATCTTCTTAATTGTACAGCACAACAAGCTTGGGACATTTTTTAAAAACATTGTACATTATTTGGAAAATACCTTTATTCCATCTAAGAGGAAATTTAATAATAAAGGAGAAATTCCCCCTTGGTTCAACAAGACAATTAAAAATCAGATTAAAATACAAATGTAACTTTTTAGGAAACTTAAGATTAGTTCTGTCCCATTTAAAACTACTCTATTACATAAATACAGACTATCTATGGAAAACTTAAAACATTCTATTAAATTGGCAAAAAATAAGCTAGAATTTAAACTAGCTCACACAAAAGACTGTCACAAATCTCGTTTCTCCTATCTAAATAGTAAAAAAGGTGCATCAAGGACCATTGGTCCCATTATAACCAATGGCTCTTCTCTATCTGATACAGAAACCTTGAATCTCTTTAATAAGTACTTTTGTTCTGTCTTCTCTCAAAAAATCACCTATTAGTACATTTAAACTTCACCACATAGATTATTATAGGTTCTATCCAACTGACATTATACAGGCTATCAAAAAACTAAAAAAAAATACTAGTCCGGGCCCAGACAATATTCATCCATGGTTTCTGATCGAAACCTCTATAAATATTTCTATACCTTTGTCAATTATTTTCAATAAATCCTTACAAGAAAGCATTGTATAAAATGATTGGTGTTCAGCAATAGTTACTCTCATATTTAAAAAAGGCAATAGAGGTTTCGTGCAAAATTATCATCCAATTAGCCTGACCTCAGTGGCTGGTAAATTAATGGAATAAGTAATGAAGTCTCTAATAGATCAAGATTGTAAAAAAATTAGAAATTTATGATTCAAATCAGCATGGGTTTACACCCAAGTATTCCTGCACCACGAATCTGATATCTTTTTACAATAATATAAGTACTCTACTAGATGTGGGTATCCCTACTGATGTAATTCTTTTTTTTTTATAATTTAAACTTTATTAATACATTTCCATTATAAAGGGCAGTTACAGCAAGTCAGGGTGTAACATAGCACTTGAACAGTGAGAGACTGCCCATCCCACCCCTCATCCAACCCCCTTACAGCAGCAACAAATCATAATCACCCTAACGTGCAGTGCACAGTTCCATCGAACGTATGGGTAGTACCAGAATGTGATATATCCTCAGTGAGGTAACAAGAGTAAGAAATGAAGGGGATCCCATATCTTACTATATGCTGCTAGTCTATTATGAAGACTTGCAATTGCCTTCTCTGTTCGAAGATTAGCTGTGATTTCATGTAACCATTCCTGAAAGGAAGGAGCTGATTGTTCCTTCCAATGCCGTAGTATGAGTTTCTTAACTGTGAGTGCAACCATAGAGATATGGTATTTCCTAATTCTAACACTGACCAGGGACATATCCCCTAGAAGGCACACCTCTGGAGTAAAATACTCCTGTAGGCCCAGTAAGGGATCAAGAGACATCTTAATTGAATCCCATAAAGAGAAAACTTTGGAACAGGACCAGAACATATGCAGGAGGGTACCCTCTTCTTGCAAGCACTTGGTACATATACTAGAGTTCGAGAAGCCCCATTTTTTTTATTTAATAGCAGTGCAATACATGTTGTGTAAAATGTGATACTGCATGAGACGCAGTCTATCTTGGGAAACATACTTGTGATAGGATCTCCATAGGGATTGCCAGTCTAACTGATAGTGAGGGAGGAGTGAGTTCCAGAGACTTGTAGGTCCAAAGGTGTCCCCATATTTTTTATAGAACAACACCCTGTATAGCTTGGATACTATGCCTGATGATCCAGACAAAAGGGAGATTTCAGGAATCAAAGCTGATAACTTCTGGGAGGGGGGAGAATTCCCCAAAGCTACGGTGAAAAGGTGTCTTAACTGCATAACTTTAAAGTGGGATGGAACCGGGATAAGGAATTTGTCAATAATTCCATGTGGGGACAACCAGTGCCCTTCCCCATCTACCAAGGACAACAGTTTACCATCGCCTAATTGAGGCAGCCAGTTAAGGGGAATCCACTCACCATTAAAAGTGAAAGATGGGGAGTTCCAAATAGACTGAGCTAAATCAGTCTGAGGGGAATAATGAAGAAATAAACATAATTGTGTATAAACTGTTAGAGAGATGTTTATTGTGGTGCAGTCAGGCATCTTTACATGGGACAGTTTGAGGTAAAATAAGTTTAAGGGGTCCAGGCGTTTGGCTTTAATTGTGTCTAACTCAATCTTAAGCCATACTGGTTGTGCCATTTCAGGGCCTGGGGATATCCATCTCAGACATTTTTCTAGATGTCTTGCCCAGTAATATAATGCCATATGAGGAATCCTCAACCCTCCTCTGGTTTTGGGGCAACTAGTTTGTGGTAGGCCAACCGGGGATATTTATCAGCCCAGATAAATCTGATAAATGTACTGTACAGTTTCTTAAACCAGCGTATGGGAATAAAAGAGTTGAGAAGACATAAAGGGTAATAAATTCTAGGAAATACATTCATCTTAATAATGTTTATCCTGCCCCATAATGATATTGAAAGCTTAGACCAACTGTCGAGATCGTGAATAATAACCTGTAAGAGAGAGTCCAGATTATCTTTAATCCACACTAAAGGGTTACAGGATAGCTTTATGCCCAGATATTTAATTGTTCTAGGAGTCCAGCCTAAACCTAGGGGGCAAATATCATCCTTAAATACTTTTTGGTTTAATGGGAAAAATAAGGATTTGCCAGCATTCAACTTATAGTTGGATAGCGCACTAAACTTGGCTATTTCATTCAATAAGGGTGGTATTGAAACAACCGGATGGGAGAGATGTATCAGCAAATCATCTGCGTACGCGGTGAGTTTAATCTCATGATGCCCAACTCTGATACCTTGTATAGAGGTATTTAGGAGAATGTTTTGGATGAGAGGTTCCAGATATAAATTGAACAAGAGAGGCGATAGGGGGCAACCCTGCCTAGTACCTGAATGAAGTGAGAATTAGTTTGAGAAGGCCCCATTAGCTGAGATTCTTGCTATGGGAGACTTATATAATGCGGCAACCCAGGAAATGAATACTGGAGGACATTTAAAGGCATCCAATACCTTGAAGAGAAAACTCCAATTCACCCGGTCAAATGCCTTTTCAGCATCCAAAGAGACCAAACCTGCAGGAAAATCAGCATCTCTGGAAACCGAGAAGACATGGGATAACGTATGCAGATGATCCGCTCAAGAGCATCCCTTCCTGAAACCTACCTGATTCATACCTATTAACTCAGGAAGCACTATGGATAACCTGTTAGCTAAAATCTTTGAGAGAATCTTGATATCCTGATTTAGAAGGGATATAGGCCTATAGCTCTGAACGAGCTCAGGGTCCTTGTCTAGCTTGGGAAGAAGCACTATCAAGGCTTCAAAGAGATAGCGGTCGACCTCTGTCCAGGATAGAATATGCTGAAATAAACTATTTAGTACTGGCAATAAAAGCTCTCGAAATGTTTTATAGAAAAGAGAAGAAAATCCATCAGGCCCAGGAGTTTTATCCGAGGGCAAACCACTAATAACCTCAGCAATTTCCTCCTGGGTTATAGGAGAGACCAGAGAATTTGCATAGTGTACTGGGAGGGAGGGTAGATGTGAATCTATCAGGTAATTCTCCATGCTTACTGGACTGGGGGGGGTGCTCCATGTCCCCGTAAAGCAATTCGTAATATGCTGCAAACTCTTGAACTATCCCAGTGGGAGATGTTTTCAGAGACCCAACTGATGCCTTGATAGAAGGGATGAATCTCACTGACTCTTGTTTAATACGAAGTGCCAACAGGCGCCCTGCCTTCTCACCTTGATCAGTATAACTAGCTTTAGTGTGTATGATAGCTAACTCCGCCTTTTCCCGGAGTAGTTCAAAATATTTGTCTCTCAACCCTAGAAGCCTCGACTTGTCCTCATCTGAGGAGTTAACCGAGACATTGGATTCGAGAGCCCGAATTTGGAATAACAAGGACGGTAATTCTCTCTCCCTAACTCTTTTCCTGGCCACCGAAAGGCTAATAAGGACGCCTCTCATGTAAGCCTTGAAAGCCCCCCATATAATCTCTGGTTTTGCATTGTTTAAAGGGTTAGACAGAAAAAAGGCCTCACTATGCTCCCTTATGGTATTGCAATAATTAGAATCTTTAAGCAATTGATTATTAAGCTTCCATCTTGTTTCTCTCTTTGACACCTCCTGAATTGTCAGATCACACAGCACCAAAGAGTGGTCAGAGATAGGGCCAGGCTGTATCGACGAGGACTTAACCCCAGGCAAGAGAGTCTGAGAAATGAGTATGTAGTCAATACGGGACTGTGAGCTGTGTACCAAAGACCTGAATGTGAACTCCTTGAAATCAGGGTTTAGGACACGCCAGACATCACAGAGCCTGCATTGATCCAATAGTTCTCTAAAGGCCCTCTGACCTGGGGAGACCCCCCCTCGATGCACTACCTGACCTGTCAAGGTTTGAATCTACCACTTGATTAAAGTTGCCCCCAGGATAATCCTTATGGGAAGGAAAGGCAGGATTGAATTTGTGAGTCTCATGAAATAAGCGGGGGTCATCAGCATTAGGACCATATATGCTGCCCAATAGCAGAGGTATTGACCAGAGAGTACCTATAGCTAGAACAAACCTGCCCTCGGGATCCCTGATAGTATGAGTTGAGACAAAGGGGATGCCCTGTTCATAATGATCATAACCCCACAGCTGTTTGAGGAGCCTTGTGCCTCATAGACCATCCCCACTTGTTGCCTCCTCACTTGTAAGGCTTCTGTTTCTAATAGGTGCGATTCCTGCAAAAAAGTAACTGAGTGTGTAAAAGACTTAAGTGTTTAAGAACCTGGTACTGCTTAGATTTTTTCCTGATCCCCTTGACATTCCACGCTGCAAAAGTCACCTCCTTTGCCATCTACTAAAAACTTCTAAGAATGCTATATTCTGCCCTTCACTCCGGTATGTAGCATGAATAGTCAAACCCTCCACCCGTTGCTGCTGTAAGGCCTTCCCATCACCCCAGCCCCTCCGTGAGAAACCCACAAATAAACCCCTCCATACACCCCCACCCCCAACAAAACACATAGCCTCCCCAGCCCCCACACTGTCGCAAGCAACGCTTAGCACAGTACTGGGACCTATCCTCCCTCCTGCCCCGAACATATCCCCTGCTAATGATCTCCTCGTACTCACCTAGTACAAAGCAATCAGTAAACTGCATTAATGAGGGTTTAATATCTAAAGAGCGGTCTCGGGCTTCCAGGTCCTACAAGCCTCTGTTAATGTATCCACTAGTAATAGAAAGAGAAAATAGAACTGGATGTTCCAAATGTGAATATGACAAATCATCACAAGAGTCTTGAGAGGGAATTGAAAAATGTTTGTTCCCCATAGGGAACTTCCTCGTGAACCAGAGCCAAAGAGAAAATTAACATGGAGGGGTGAGCCCATTGTCGAGATGAGTACCTGTGACAATGAGACCAGATAAAAAGTGAGACATGATCCGGAGATGGGGAAAACGCAAGAGTAACTACCTAGGAGATGCAGACCCCTAATTCCGAGAACCTCCCCCTCCGCAAAGCCAGAGCAACTTAATAAACAAAAGCAGTCCCTCTCAGGAGAGAATGACTGGACCTGCATTAAATGGGTGAGCCGTGCCGTCTTGTGGTCATGACCTGAACCAGCCCGCTAATCAGAGGTGCCCTGAAAGTTCGGGACCGCTCGGAGATCTGACACTCCACCATATAAAGTCCAAACAGAAGGTGTAACCCAAAATCTTGCCCTGTGTGCTCCCTTGGAAACTAAACAAACAATATTATCTCAGGTGCAGCCCACAACAAACCCTCCTGGAGCCCCCCTGAACTCTCCGTGAACCACTATTCCCACCAACAGGCCAGGGCCTGTTACAAGTAATGTCAGGCCTCTACTAGTAGCCCAGTTCTGTTAGAGGGCATAAACTCTAGTGAAATCCATCTTCATAAAGAGCAATGTCCACTCAAGAAGCCAAGCAATAGTTTGTTCTGGAATTCCTAGTAAATCCCGAAGATCTAGAGGCCCTTTCAGGTCGTCCGGAACAAATATGGGAACCCTGATTTAAGGTTTAGTAGTGCAGCTTCAGGATCCTCGAAATTGAGCCATGTGACATTTACTGAGACTTGTAACTTCACTGAGTACCCCATCCTGAACTTTAAACCCGCCACTAAAATCTTAGATACAATCGGGTGGAAGGCTTTCCGTTTCAACCGGACCGAACCAGTATTATCTTGAGCGATTCTCAGCTTCACCTTCTCCCATCTGACTCCTTGCAGAGCCTTGACTTTCTGTAGAAAATGCTGCCTTTCTAAGTAGTTTAGGAAGCGGCAAATGATGGGGCGAGGAGGTGCATCAGGTGGGGGTTTTGGTCGCAGAGATCGGTAGACCCATTCTATTATATATGTTGGGCCAAAGGGAGAGGGACCAGCGACCCTTTCAACCAGTTTCTGAGTGAAGACTACTGTATTCTGGTCTTCTTCCCCTTTGGGAAGCCCAAAAATTACCACATTATTTCTCCGACTACGGCCTTCCAAATCTTCGAGTTTTGCTTCAAGACGGGACAGTTTTTGTTTCGTTATTAAGAGCTCAGGATCCAGACTTTCCAATTTTCTCTCAATCGAAATTATATGGGCAGTGTTGTCCAATACTGTCGTGGAGATTTCCTTTAACTTTCTGGAGAGGGATTTCAGATCGATTGCCATGTCTTTCATCCCTTCCCGGAATGGCTTAAATTCCTCCAAGAATCTGTTAAGTGTTAGGGGTTCTTAATACCCAGCTTGACATGAAGGTTCCGGATTGTCTGGGCCACTTGAGGCTCGGAATTTTTTTGAGGCCTTCAGGAGTGGCGGGGGGGGGGTATGTTTCTTCGGGGCTTTCTTCATATAAGCCTCCATTTACCACAGAAGAACCCAAAATAGGAGCACACATTGTTTAGAGACAAGATAAACTTGCAGGCAGAGGAATTAGTCAAAGTTTAATGATTTTATATGACGAGTTTTTATTTGGGAGGCAGGAGCTTAGCGGATGAACATCTACTCAGCACTCTGCATCACGTGATCTCCCCCTACTGATGTAATTCTTTTGGACTTTAGTAGAGCTTTCGATAAAGTCTCAAATGAAAAACTCATTACTAAAATGCACAATCCAGGTTTGTCACCTGATATTGTCAACTGGACTTTAAACTGGTAGACAGATCATTTTCAGAGAGTCAGAATTAATGATATCTTGTCTGATTCAGGTAGTGTGACAAGTGGTGTACCACAGGGGTCAGTCTTGGGACCAACATTGTTTAACCTCTTTATCAGTGATTTACAAATAGGGCCAAATAACTTCATGGTTAGTTTTGCAGACAATACTAAATTGGGGGGCAAGGTTAATAATCAAGAAAAGAATTCTGCATTAAAGAAGGATTTGGAAAAATTAACACTTTGGGCAAATGAAAATCATATGCATTTTAATCAAGACAAATGTTTAGTAGTGCATTTCAGTGTAAATAATCCAAAATGATATATCATATAAACAGACTACCACTTCACTCATCAAATTGTGAAAAAGATTTAGGGATGTATGTTAATAATAAACTTACATCAAATGATCACTGTGCTAGAACTGCTTGCATGACCAACAGACTTTTGAGGCAAATAAAACGCACTTTTTTTAATCGCACTGAAGAATGCCTTATTCCATTGTATAGGGCATACATTAGACCATATCTAGACTATGGCTCCCCTTTCTGGAATCCAAACCAAAAAAAAGACATAGCAATTCTTGAACAGGTTCAAAGGAGTGTAACTAGAATGATTCCAAGATTAACAAACTTGGATTATCAGAACAGATTAAAAGCTACTGGTCTCTTCTCTCTTCAAACTAGAAGATTAAGAGGTGATATGCTTATGGTTTTTAATTTAATAAATTCACCAGATCTAATGGAAAAATGTGGTCTAGCACACTCCAAAAGGAGACATGTTCCGAGACTGCATAATAAACAGCTTGAAGTAAAACTTACAAAACCAGCAAAAGGGGAAACTTTTTTCCAATAAGTGCATCCATTGTATGGAACACCTTGCCACAAGAATTGGTAGAGGCAACTAGTGCCACTGTCTTTAAAAACAAATTAGATGTTTGGTTGAGGGATAATAGATAAATAATGTCCCACATAGTGTGGGGGAACAGTCTCGATGGGCTCGGGCCTTCTTCTGTTCTTTCATACCAAGTAAAAAATATTAATACCAAGTAAGTAAATAAGTAATACAAAATATCCATGTATGCGGATGATAGCCTCCTACACCTAGAAGTCACCGATCACTCCATACCCTACACATTGTATTTACTGCAGGAGTTTGGAAAAGTCTCAGGGTATAAATTTAACATATCCAAGTCATGTATCATGCTCCTCGACAACCACACCTTCAAAGCACAGACTACACAGTGGGGCTGCTCGTGGTGCCCCAACACTATCAAATACCTAGGAATAACCATCTCATAGACCCCAAAACTAATGCAAACCAAAAATTTAGATGTCGGACCATCATGGGTTAGAGGTCGTTCACTTACAGGGCACCTCAGTGGTACAATGTACTCAACAGAGAAATCCTTACAACTTTTATACTTGTCCTTCTTCAAATGGCAACTCCGGCAGCACCTCACCTCTACCAGTTACTGCAACTGCTTCTCCTAAAGGGACCACCTCCCCATTCATACAGTTGAAGTTGGCTGGCAATCGCTCTTCCACAACTAATCTTGTGGTTCCTGCAGACCCCCTGATCACCCTCTCCCCTCCCCTTCCTCCTTCCGCAACCCCCTCGCCCCATCTCACGCACCCTTACCCGTTATTTTGGCACTTCATGGATCCCAGTCCCATTTGCTTCTATCAACCTTGCACTCCCCCCCCCCACCATTGACAATGGCCATCCACTCTACCTACTCTTCCTGGTCTCCCCCAACTGTCCTCATACCTCCTGTGCTCTTCCATTTCATTTTGACCTTGGAAATCTGCTTTGAACCTAGTTGTTGTAGCCTCTCCCCACGAATCATTGTAATAGTTAAACCTTAGTCTTCTCTGTGTCTTGATACTGTGTAACTATGTCGACCTTTATATGTATGCTTACCCTCCATTAAGACATGGAACCTTTGTAAATGAGCTGTTCTTGCTCAAAGTTGATTCTAATCCTAGAGTTCAATAAATAAATAAAATAAATAAATAAAAACTCAAAGCAAACATAAGGCAGGACCTGGCTCGCTAGACCTCACTTCCTCTAACCCTATTGGCCTGGATCAATGTCATAAAAATGAACATCCTGCTCAGGCTACTATACCCTATCCGCATGGCAGGATGCTCTCTCACCTCACCTCAGCATGGATCACCCAGTTACAATCCACCCTCTCACAATTTTTATGTAATGGCAAAACACCCTGTAAAGCCTACTACAAGCTCACTATCCACAAACGGGCAGGAGGCCTGCGACTGTCAAACTTCAGATTATACTACCTGGCCATGCATGCCTCCTATTTCCTATGGTGGCAAAGGCACAAGCAAAAACCAGAGAGTGGCAAGTACCTGCCTGAGTGGAAAAATATGGAAACTGAATTCTGCAAGAAGGCAGGCTTATGCCTTAGTGCCCTCATGAATATTTCTCCCCAAGCCCTTCCCTCAGAACTAAGGAACTCCCCCTAGGGACTTCAGTCAGGATCTGAGGTTACCTTCATACCCTGCTAGGCACAAACCCAAGAACTGACCCACAGCAGTCTCTCACAGACAAGCCCAACTTCAAAATACACAACAAAACCACCCCAGCCAAATTCCTGACCCAGGGTGGAATCTGACATCTCCACCACCTTCTAGATGGTGACAAATTAATATCCTACTGTCAGCTACAACAAGATAAAGCACCGCTACCCATTCCACTCTTCCCCTTCCTCCAGCTATAACACATGCTATCAACAGCACTTGGCTCCAGGCCATGGAACGTAGACCGCTTTTCCACTTGGGGAGATTTATATGACATAGCAGAAAAAAGGCACGCCATGTCCCTCCTACACAAAAAGCTACTGAAACTCACCACCAACCAAAACCCACCTAACTGCCCCTATTGGCAATCAGTGTTCCCAGAACTAGCAGACACATGCAATATAATGCAGCCGTGGAAGACCACACACAGATTCCTGAAATTTGATAGCCTGAGGCTAATGCAATTCAGGATTAACCACAACCTTTACTATACCCCTATCAAGTTTCACAGAATGAACAAACTGAGAATGGACCTCTGCTTCCAATGTAAGCAGGATAGGGGATCCCTCAAACACATCCTATGAGACTGCCCAAAGCCCAGACCCTTATGGGAATTGATCCAGAATCACCTAGACCCTCTATTAGGGCTGGACTCTGCATTCACCCCGCAGAACTGCCTACTGGGATAGGACCTAGACATCATTCTAGGAGCCAACAAATTCCACTTTGCCCTTACTACAGCCATAGCCAAAAAACAGATACTAAAGCACTGGATAAATGATAGGGCCCCTTTTTGCCCAGATTGGCAAAATGCCATACAAGAGGCTCTGTGCATGGAAACAATGATCCACCACTTATGCCAAATCCTGGACCTGTACGAGGCAAGATGGGGCACATTGGAAGACTTATTATTCAACCCCCAGTCAGGCAGTGACCAGAGCACCCAGCCTAGACCTCAATAGTCTAAATTTTGTCAGTAGTCTAAATTTTGTACTATAGTCTAGAATGACTGTCAAACAAACACCTAACAATGTATCTGTTATAATCAAGGAACAGCACTAGGCAGCCCTGTCACCGTCTCTGCAAGGGACAGGCAACCACCCACCCAGCTGCTGCTGTGCACCAATGTTATCCACACAATGTTTACAATTGTAAGTATTAGGATGAAAATATATCAATGAAGTATACTATTTTCAAGACAAAAATACCAATTAGAACACTCAGAGCAGCAAGTAAACACTGCTGCTCCTTCTCCATTCTGTTCCTCTCTCTCTCTCTCTCTCTCCGAGCTCTATTTTTTTCTCTCTGTTCCTCTCCACCAGTTCCTTGCTACAGAAAAAATCCAATTAGGTGCCACCTTAGGAAGATGGACTGCTCACTGCCTGTAGAATGAGGAACCAGAGTCTTCAATCTGGTCCCTCCTGTGCTCTCACGCTTCTTATGACCAATTCCCACGATAGAGATGCCCAAACCAATCCAAACAGCTGAAAGTGTTCAGAAGCTGTTAGTTTCCGAACACTTTGGCTTGTTTGGGTCAGTTCAGATTTTTAGTGAACAGGTTCGCCCACCCCTACTTCTGAGGTCCTATCATGAGACTCTGCTCCTAGGTGAACTGCACGGTCTTCTGGTGAAATGGTGTACCACCTTCATAGTCAGTTTGATGACCTATAAAGCCTTATACAGACTAGGTCCTGGTTACTGGATAGACATCTTGACCTCTTGCAATACTTTTGGCCCCCTCTGCTCCTCTGAGGTCAGCTTTCTGGCTGTTCCCAGGGCAAGGCTAATTTATTGGGAAATCGCACTTTTGAGATAGCCAGCCTAGCCCTGTGGAACACGTTTCCAAGATCCTTGCAAGAAGTCCCCTTGGTGGCGGCCTTTAAGAAAGGCCTGAAGGCTAATTTATTTAAGGTCTTTGGCTCCAGCTATATGCCTTCATAAACTGGTTGCCACTTTTATTAGTTGTTTTTTTTTTCAACATTTGAATAGTTATTTATTTATTTAGTAGTAATTTATTATGCTGCTTAAACTGTGTTTATTGCTCTGTTTTATTTTATGACTTATATGTTTGAAAAATGCTCTGAGCCCTAGGTAATGGGTGATAAATAAATAAAAATACTGCTACTATCTGATGCCAGTGGGTACCTACAGGTGTCTCACTCTGGTCATCAAGGGAGGAGCGCACATACTCCTATATCTGCTCCTTAAAAGGTCACATGGTCAGGCCAATATAGAGTTTTGTACAGTCATACCACAGTGCATAAACTACAACTGGCATATGACATGATAAAGGGACAGATATTCAAAGGACTGCCCGTGCGCAAAGTTTGCACTGCACACCAGATTGACCCTTCACAATGCCTGCAACCTGCTATATTCAGAGGCATAACTCTGAATACAAGGTGCACTGGGTGGTGCACAAGCTACAGGTGGGAGCACAGTGCAATACATTTGCACAGCACTGAATATAGCACTGGGAATACTGCAGTCAGCGAAGGGGGGGACAGTAGTGCAGCTGGGGGGTCATGTAACTGCATATGTGGAGTATCTGACTTCAACAAAAAAAGTCTGAAACCCCCAAGATGAAGGGGAAGGAAGTCAGTGATGGCCACAGTTTGGATAAAAACATAGATAAGAAGAATAATCAGCATTTCTATATCATTTTTCATACACAATGTATCCCAAAGTGCTTTACAAGCAATGCTAGACTGGTAGTGAAGTGACTGAATGTGTAATGGCGGCCACATCGCACATCAGCACCCACACACAGCCTGGATAATTGCATGAACTAGTTTTATGGGAAGGAGAACATTGACCAGAACGCCAGGCATGTCCCCTACCCTTTGCAAAGAATGCCTTGGGTTCTTTTACTTCCACCTGGACACCCACCAGGATGGGTAGTGGGGATCTTGGTTTAACTTATCATCTAAGGGATGGCACACTTCAAAATACAGTACCCCATAATACTGCACTTGGGTGCCAGCATTTTTAGATATGAGTCCAATCCCGGTGTGAGACGAGAAGCCACGACCTTCTGGTCCAGAGGCGAGTGTGCTACCAACTGAGCAACTCTGACACCTGGATAACATCCAAAACTGCGGTCATGGAAGTGAAGATATGAGAGAGTTAGCCAGATTAAACTTGCAACCTACCACAAATATGTATAGTAACATACAATAAGTGGTCCATCCTAAAATATTGACATCCAAAATGTTGTGTTTGGGAAGTAATATGACATCCAGAATATCTGGATGTCTGCCAGATGTCAACCCATGGCAGTTGTACACATCCACTGAAAACAAATGAACTGAACCCCTGGCTGGATCCTGGGCATGGCACAGCGAAGGAAGCAACCCAGTGGGATGGCTGTGGGTGGGCAGTGAGGGCACCTTGAAGACACACAGGTACTCAGGTGCTACAGTACAAGAACAGACACAGAACACAGGCGTAATGGTATCAAAAATAATATTTATTAACAAACAAAAGGCAACATGCCTTGAACAACAAACAGGGAAGGAAAGGCAGGTGTGTGGGGGGGGCAAGATTTGGGGACACAGGGAAAGGACTATGGTGCAGGTGGAGGAGGGGGTCATGAGTTCCCCATGATTTCTTCTAGGAGGGAGACTGTAGACCTGCCTGACCTACAGTCTCTAATGTGGACCACTAGATTACAGTATAAGGGATATTAGTATTTACTTATGCTTGCTACGATATATTACGCAGTGTTATATTTACAGTAAGCAATAATGCACAACAGGGTGTGGTATATCATGGGATATCGTCATGCCTCAGGTGGTTGGGCATAAGGCCCGCAGGCAGAGTGCATCCAACAACTGAGAAGTGATGATATTCCATGATATGCCACACGCTGAAGTGCATTGTTGCTATTATGAACTGGAGTAAAGGTTTTAGAAATGAACTATAAAAAAAAATTTAAAACATTTTAAAAATAGCTTTTTAAGGTAGTGTAGAAATACATTAAAAAAATAGTCCTTGGAGGCAGCAGGTGGTGGTGTTGCAGTTGGAGCTAACAGGCGAGGTTAAAGTTTGTGCTGGTGTGACCTGTGAGCTCTGCTCGTGTGCTGTACTACATTTCTTTCCGTTTGCAGGGAATATTTTGCTTTTCTTTTGGTAGCGCTGGTACTATATGTAGCAGTTGTATGCAATACTGACATGAACTAGTAGTGGGATCGATCTTTTATCATCAGCGGCCATTGCTGTGGTATGATCGTGTGTGTGTGTGAAAATGATGCAGATGGCATTAGGTGGCAGTTCATTTAAATGTGAGTAAAAGTTTTTTCCTGTTTTTTATTTATTTTTGCTTTTTACAGAAAAAGGGATGCGCATCCACAGTGAGCAGCCATTGTCATGACATGATTGGGGGCAGGCTTGCTAATGGTGGGTTGGGCTTATTTATTCTAGTACTTTTGTTGTGGAGAGTGGGGGTTTTATGTGAATGCAGCAAATGGCGATAGTTGTATTGGTGCATGTACAGTTTGTTTTTGAACAGGCACTCATGTCGGTGAACTCGCTGCATCTGCCAGCCGTAAGCAGAGTTGTGCCAGGGAAAGTGTCATGAGAGATGAGGGAAATGGCGATGTCGGAGGAATTTCTGGTCCGTGACGAGGCTGAGGGCTGGAGGCTTTTTGAAGCCGTGAGTATGTACCCTAATATCATGACGGCTTCAAAGATCTCTTGGCCAATAAGCCTTCTCAATTTTCTGCAGCCAGTTCATAATTGTGGTTTTAGCATGCCACCTACAGCTATTAGCCATAATGTTATGATCATCATATTCTATGAAATACTCCATTGTAACCAAAAATAGTGTTAGTCAGCATAACTGCTTATCACTGTGTACGTGCATATTATAATGGCCTTGGGTGCAAGCTGCCCATCTTATCCACTAACAGAAATGCTTTGTTTAGCTTTTCTACTATGCAGATGAGTATGTTACCAGATAACAGACCTTGTTATCTTTGAGTATTTAACTTTGTGTAATCCTGTTTTTCACTGAGTTTTTCTGTTATGACATCAGGTATTCAGAGTTTCTGGACTCACAGCTATGATAAGCTGTCCTTTTTTATATGTACTGAGTAATAAACCTTTTGTTCTGCAACATTTGTCTCTGTGTCGTGTTTTGCCATTGGGTATAGATCCTGCTAACACCCCAACAGGACCACCTGTGTGATGGCCTTCAGGCACCGCAGCATGATTCACTGTTATTGCACCAGTCAGCAGAGCAGGTCATCCCTGCATGCTGCTGCTTCAGGGTGCTGGGCCTCTGCTGCACTTCTCCAGTCACCTGTGGAGTGGAAAAATACTGTATGTAATAAGCCACCTGATCACACAGTGTGGAACATACAGTTGTTAGCCATAAGATGTAGTCATGGAGAACCCACCCAGTACAGGCACCAACATGCCACAAAGGGAACATGGCTGGCACACAGACACTGCATAGCTGTTGCCAGAGGGGTTTCGTCTGGTTCAAAAGAACCTCCCCTTTTGAAACTCCTCCTTTTTTTCATCATTTGTAAAATGTTTTCATCATTTCTGTTTATTCTATGACTGTCACAGAGTGCTTATGCACACATGATGTACCCCAGCACTTTCTCTCTGCATGTGCCCCTCCATCTGCTGCCAATCAGCTCCCTCAGTGCCATTAAGATGACTGGAGCTGCTTTGTGAGACTTTAAGCTTGTTCACTCTGCGCCTTGCTGCACTGGCCACTTTCAAATCATTAAAAAAATATTTAAGAAAACGATAGAGAGCCATGTTCACATGGCACTGGTGTTTTCGGTGCCATTTTGATTTCCAGCAATGGAGGGATTGTTCCAGTCACTGTTGGGGCCTGGGGACTTGTAGTGATGCAGGTGGTTTGCCTGTTCAGATGGCACAGGAAACCACCTACACCACTCTGCAAACCCAGGAAAAGAGGGATTGTGGCAGCAATGCCATGCAACGGAAACCTTTTTTTAACTTCAAGTTTATTGATTTTCTTCATAAACATACATCATCAGTGTTATACATGAAATGGATGCAGACATGGACATAAAAATAGAAAAATCCCCCCTCCTCCAGTTCCTCCCACCTCCTCATCCTCCCCCACCCCTCCCCTACTGGTGCCAGTAGTATGTTAAAACCAAAGTTGATGTACAGCAATTGAGCTTTTCTGGGTTAGCTTGTAATAAAACTGTCTCTGAGATTACAAGGTAAACAAGACATGTAGACTTCCCCACCTCCTTCTGTAAACTCCCATATGGTTAGTAAGACTAACCATCATTTTTTTTCTCAATCCTTAAGTTATAGAGGAGCTCTTGCAACCATTCTGTGTAGGAGGGCTGAAGAGAGTCCTTCCAATGTTTTAGGACAACTTTCTTGACTGACATAGCAATCATCATAATATGACAGTTTCTGACCATAGATGGAAAACCTATAAAATTCCGTAACAGGCAAACTTCCAGAATAAAGTAATCCTGTAAACCAAGTAGGGGGTCTGTCCTGGTTCTAATGAGGTCCCATAAAGGGCTAATGGTGGCACATTCCCAAAACAAATGGAACAAAGTACCCGAGCCATTATTGCATCTGTTACATGCTGGGGTCCCTGCCCTTCCCATTCTGTGCAGTTTATGTGGAGTCGAATACATGTAATTGAGGAATTTAATCTGCATTAATCTTAATCTAGTTTGTGTAATGAATTTATGATAGGTTTCCCAAATTTTTTGCCATCTAAAGTATGAGTTAGGGTATAGGTTTTTCCAGTAATTGGTAATGCCATCCACTTTTGGGAAAATTAGCTGGTAAAGAAGGGTATACAAGGAGGAGACAGCATGTGGAGCTAAGGCCAGGATTCTACCTGTGGGGACCCAGTCATGGGGGCTATCCAAATTCTCTTTGTTTCCCTAATATGCTATAAGCATATAACGAATCTGATAAACTTGAAATGCCCATTTGTTGGTTAGACCGAATTTCACTAGCAACTCAGAGGTGGTTAACCAATCCTGGGTTTGGTTGTGGAAGTCTCGGACCACACAATACTGCATGTGTGGAATCCAGTTACCTAGATTTAGTTTTCTGCCCAGTCTAAAATTGGGATTTTGAAAAACAGGTTGGGAGAGGACATAAGTGTTATCCTGTCTTAAGGTAGCACATAGTTGTGTGAGTGTGTGTGTGTGTGTGTGTGTGTGTGTGTGTGTGTGTGTGTGGACCAAATGTCCAACCGGGGTATGACATAGACTAGAGGGTAGCTTTTTATATTTCAAGAAAAGTAGGGCTGCAGGAATTATCCCAGCTGAGGCGATTAGTTCTTTTTCTATTGTGAACCAAGAGGGAACGTAGTTGGATGAATCCAGTGCAACCGAAGGTGATGGCCAGTGGAGATATACTTAGGTGGCTGGCCCAATGGTATAAATTAAAGTGAGGTAGCTTTAAGCCTCCTAAAGGTTTGAAGGTGGCCAGATGTGAAATGCTCATCTTAGGTGCTTGCCTTTCCAGAGAAAATCTGTTATACTAGAGTGGATGTGTTTAAACCAGGTTTTGAGAAGCCATACATTTAAGAGATTTGGGGGATAAAACAAACGTGGGAGGACATTCATTTTAATGATGTTCACACACCCCCATAGGGTCAGGGGAAGGTCCTGCCATCTTTTTAAGCCTTGTTGTATTTTTTTATATAGGTCTTCTCAGTTCAGTTTATGCATCTGGTTGTCACTAGTTAACAGATGTAGTCCTAGATATTTTATGGACTTGGGAGCCCAGTTGAGACCTAACTCCAGAATTTCCTGCTTATGCACTTTAACATTTAGTGGAAAGACTGAGGATTTCTCTGTATTAACCTTATAATTGGAGAGGTAGCCATATTCCTGAATTATATGCAATAGGGTTTGTATGGAGGGTTTAATTTGGGTAATGTGTAGCAAAATATCATCTACATACACCGCTATTTTAAAAGTGGCTGAGCCTAATTTTATGCAGTGTATCCCTGGGGACTCCTGAATGGAAACTATAAGGGGTTCTAAGTATAAATTGAATAATAGGGGGGATGGGAGCACCCCGTCTGGTTCCGGCCTCCAGTGGGAAGCTGGTGGAAAGGATCCCATTGCAGAAGATGCTTGTGGTGGGGGTGGAGTATAGAACTTGCAGCCAGGAAATTAACTTCAAAGGAAAATGGAATCTATGAAGGATCCTAAACAAGAACAGCCAGTCTACCCTGTCAAAGGCCTTCTCCGTGTCCAGAGAGACCAGAGCCATAGCTTGGGAGGCATCTCTGGACACGGAGAAGACATGAGACAGACAGTGGAGATGGTCCTCTGAGGACCTGCCTTTCATAAAACCAACTTGATCGGAGCTAATAAGGGAAGGGAGTACCCACTCTAGTCTATGGGCTGGTAATTTGGCAAGAATTTTTAAGTCATAATTAAGAAGGGATATGGGCTGGTAATTGGATACTTGTGTTAGGTCCCTTCCCGATTTGGGGAGAATTACAATTGTAGCCTCCAACATTCTGGGATCTAATTATGCCTCAGTTAACATCTTTGAGAAGACTGCCAGTAGCCATGGGGTAAGCTGAGGTGCAAACTTCTTACAAAAATTGGACAAGTAATCATCCGGTACTGGGGCTTTGTCTAAGGGGAGGTCCTTAATAGTTTGGATAATATCCTCTTCAGTGAAAGGTGTTACAAGCTCCTCAATTTGGGTGGGGAGTGAGAGTGAGGCAGGGAAGGCTCTCTAGATAACAATCTACCTTATCTTGGGATGAGCGATTGGGCATTCGGGTATATAAGTTCTTGTAGTATTGTTCAAATTCTTTATTTATTTCATTAGCCTGGGTTAAAGGTGATCCCTGCAAGTTGGTATGTATAGCAGTAATCCATTTTGATGATTCTAGTTTTTTAAGCCGGAGAGCCAAGAGCCGTCCCGCCTTTTCCCCTTGCTCAGTGTTGGTAACATTTGTTTTTAAAATTGCCCACTTAGCCTTTTCTCTGAGTAGTTCAGAGTATCTATCCAGTAGTTTTATAAGGGCTTCTTTTTCCGAGATTGAGGTTTTCATGGATAGATATTTCTTTTTATCTCTGATTTTATTTCATAGGGTTTTAGATTCCTGAGTTTCTTTCCGCTTCTAAATAGCTGACCATTTAACAAATTCCCCTCAAAGAAAACATTTTAATGCACCCCATTCGGAAGCACCAAGTTATCTCGTCAGCGAGAATGCTGACCTCCCCCACAGCGATGGCACAATACCGACGCAGGTATTGTGCCACCTCTGAAATGGGTGTTTTCTGTGGGGTTCTGTGCCCCCCCATGCAGGGGCTCTTTCCCCCACACCCCCCCTGGACTTTAGGATTCCAACTCCAGGTCAGAGCTGGTCCAGGGAGGGGGTGGAACACTGGGGAAAGGCAAAACATGGAAAAATGACCATTACCGCGAATGTCGCCATAATGGTCCTTTTTCCAGTTTCACCGTCAGTGTGTCGATGAAAAGGGTTGCACCAACCCCATTCACTAGATGGGGATTGTGTGGTACCCCAATTGGTGAGCTTGAAGGATTCAAGGGAGAGTACTATACTATCAGTGACTTTTTTGTCCTTCAATAATTGGCTATTGAGTCTTCATTGTTTATCCAACCCCCAGTTTGAGGACAAGGAGAGAAAACAAATGACTATGGAGTGATCTGAGCCTGCCCCTGGTTCTGATCTGCTGTCTATTAGCTCATGTATCAAGGATTTACTCAACCAGAAGTAATCAATACACGAAGCTGAGCCATGAACAGTTGAATGGAAAGTATATTCCCTTTCCACAGGGTGTATTGTCCTCCAAGGGTCACAGGGTCCCATATGGTCTACCAGGTCTTTAATGGCTCTTTGGGTGGGAGACAGACCCTGGTCCTGGAGCCCGATGATTTATCTAACATGGGATTAAAGGGGACTTTCCAATCTCCCCCAAGAGCATTGAAACGTGAGCGAAGGGTGTCAGGACAGAGAGAAGCTCCATGAAAAAAGAAGGGGAGTCCTCATTTGGGACATAGACACTTCCCAGCAGTATGTTAAATGAATAAATTTTGCCTATGACCAGGACATATCTGCCGTGTTTATCTCTGATGCAATGCTCACATGTAAAGGGAAAAGCCCTCATAAACAGGATCACTACCCCTTTACTATTACAGGAATCCCATGTTGCGAAAACCTGCCCCACCTGCTGTCTACTCAAAATGGACTCCTCTGTTTGTAAGAGATTGGTCTCTTGCAATGAGATCACATCACAGTGTAAAATGTTTAACTGTTTGAGCAGCTGCATTTCTTTAAGAGGGTGTCTTGTCCCTTTTACTTTCCGTGTACAACATTTAAAAGATTGAGCCATATCTCTGATGTACAACTATTAGATCCATTCTGGTATCTCTAAGATCAAGACATAACCAGCTAATTTTTATCGATTGCTTCTTAAATTGGCACCTTCCCTCCCGTTGAGTAAAACTTCCAAATAGAATTGTCCCTGATGTACTGCCCCTAAAATCCCTTTATTACCATTTATTGCCCCCCAGTCCCCTCCACCCCAATAATCAGTATAACCAAGGAGTAAGCGGTAACAATATCCTCCTGTTTCCTAGAATGTGACCTTAATTCTTTAGTGCCTCAATAAGAACTATCCCCCCACCCATTATGCTGGTCCATGGCGATCAGCAAACTGAAGATCCTCCCTCCTCCCTTCTCCCCTGACTGCAACTAAACGTGTTGCATTTAAAACACAGTAAGAAAAGTAGTACAAATAGCCATACTATGCTATAAAACTAACTGTTAACTCCTAAGCCACTGTGGCATACTAAACATCATACGCAGTATGATACCACAGCCCTGTTAAAAGTCACAGATGCCCCTTTACCATAGAGAAGAGGTGAGATGGCCACACTATCGGTTGCCATCTTGAAGTAATGAAGGCTCAGGCCTTTCAACCAAAAATAAGCCCCTCTTATTATGTGGGGTGCCATAAAATGCAGCTCCTATTGAAAACAGGTCTCCCCAGATTAATGTCACAAGTCACACAAGTCAGAGAGGGCCCATGCAATCTGCTGTGAACAAATAAATCAGGCAATATTAAATAATAAAAGAGGAGCCAATTACTTTTAAAGTTCCATGGAGGGTCTTGTCCCCCATAGACATGCTGAAGCCTCGTGTGCAATGCAAAGGAGAATTCTTCTCACTTCAAGAGGTGAACGAACCCACGACCATAAGATTAAACATTGCCAGTAAACGCTGATGTTTCAGTTGGGGAAACTTTGTGAAAGAAAATCCAAAAAGTCAAAAGGAGAAGAGTAGCCAAGATGATAATTTCCCCGATATGGTGCAGCAATGTCCCCTTTGTAGAAAGGCTCATTTTTAGGTGGAGAAAGCTTACATTCCTGGCATGGAACCATAGACATTAATACTTAGCTTAATTAGAGTTTTGAAAGCTAACCTGGAACAATGCAGTCCAAAATCAACATATTAAGATATCTGTGTTGTCTCCCAATGATTAGTACCTGCAACTACCAGGATATTCTCAGCGATCAGTAAATAATGCAGGGAGCTTCTGTTTGAGGAAATCCATTGCGGGGACCACTTCTTCGAAAGATGACCAGGATCTATCCAGTTGCACTTGGAACTTTGCAGGGTGTACCATATGGAATTTTATCCCCAAGGCGATACATTTGGACACAATCAGGTGGAATAATGTCCGGCACTGATAGACAGTAGCAGGCAGGTCTTCGGTTACCCAAATTTTCTGTCCTTCCCATAGGACATCTTGTATTTCCCTCAGTTTTTGAAGTATATGTTGCTTCTCTTGATAGTTGAGGAAAGCGGCCTAGGTGGAACATTAAGCGGAGGCATAGACCTGAGGGCACAATGTGCTCTCTCCAGGATATAAGTTGGTTGGAAAGGGGAAGGCCCAGCTATTTTTGCCAGCAGTTTCTGAACAAACATGAGGGTATCCGTCCCTTCTTCCTTCTCAGGGATACCAATTATCACAATATTATTATGATGACTTCTGCTTTCTAAGTCTTTGATTTTGTTCTCTAGTTTTTTATAGTCTGGTGGTTTGTAGTTATGAGCTCATCCATTCTGTCTGCCTGCTCCATCATGGACATAATGCAGGCCTCATTGTCCAAAGTGTGCCTAGTGGTGTCCTCTAGAGCATCAGAAATTGCCTTCACATAAGAAAGAAATGAGTGAATTTCATCTTGAAATGGTTGGAACTCCGAAAGAAATTGCTCCAAGGTAAGGAGAGTAGGCTCTGCAGCTGCAAGAGGGGAGGTTGAGGTTGGTTGCGAGTGGCCTGAGGTAGCAGAATTGGCCCTTGGTTTCTTCGGTTGCTTTTCTGGTGTGACAGATATCTGTGTTGTATGCCAAGGTGCTACCTGTCGCATCTCTGCTTCCATTGTTCACCAAAAATCTTCTTCTGGGGAGCTGAGTAGAGTTCTACAAGCTGATGGGCACTGTTTTATGCCTTTTCTTTAATTAAAATGGGGTTAAAAGTGGAAAAAGCTAGTCGGGTGAGCGGAGCATGTCCTATCCAGTCAGCTGCATCACATGACTCCATGCAACGGAAACCTGCCAAAATGGGAAGGTTCACATGTTGGCAGGAGCACCAATCTGGCTGCTGTGAGCCAGGGACAATGGCTTATAGGCAGTCATGTGAATGAGCCTTTTCTCCACACCCTTCCCCTATGACTGGCTGGCCAATTGGAGCTCATGTCAGCATCATGAATGTGACTGGAATGCAGCATGGCCTCTGCCCACAATTCACACTGTTAGCTAGCACTTCAGGAAGATGGAACATGGCAGCAGACTCAGAGACGATGTCTTCAGGACAACAAAAAAGATGTAGAGGACCTCAACTTATAATATCAGTCACCAGCAGGTAAATTTTGCTAGCCACTATTGCTGAAGATGTGTCACTTAACAACTGCAGATCAAAGGATAGGCTGTGCAGTTGGGCAAGGGAGCTGTTGAGATGGGCAGGCTGAAAATTTAGAAATAAATTGCTTAAATCCTCCTCTATTCAAAATACAAAGTTGTCATGGCCCGTTAGGCGCAGCGGTAGGATTTCCGCTTGCGGCATGGCGACCAGGTCGAGGCGGACCCGGGCCGTCGGAAAACCGGCAGGAGAAGGATTGAGCATCTGATGGACTGCTCTCCTTCTCCGGGGAGGTGTTGGGCTAGCAACCGAGTGATGGGGACCCTAGCGGAGGCTGGTGGACACCCACGCCGCCGCGGCTTACTCAAGGGGGTGGGAGAGGCGGATGGACGCCATGCCATTGCACATCTCCGCCTCCTCAGGGGTGGGGAAAACTGGGGAAAAAAATGGAGCTGCCGGCCGCCATGGATGAAGCCCCCGCGGCTTCCGATGTGCTCCCAGGCCAAGACCCCCGACCTAGACTATTTCGCCTGCAGCATCTAGCCCCGTGCATGGGTCTCACTGGGGCTGCCACGGGTATTGGGGGCTGATTTGGGAGTGGCCGAAGTAGCCAGACTGAGCTGATTGGAGGGCGCAGGCAGCTCGTAAAAAATACAGTGAATTGCAAAAAAAAAAATACAAAGTTGTCATGTTTCATATGTCTGTTTTAACTTTTCATAAGTTAAGCAAAAGTGGTACCACAGTGCAAAGGCAATGCAAGTGTTTAGAAGAGTCTGGCTGGGCTCTACACTGCCAGCTCAATAAGTGTGCTGTTCAGAGAGGTCTTCACTGTGGTCCCGTTTTCATCAACATTTGGTTACACTTTTGTTTGTGTCATCTGTGCCAGACGCAGTTAAAACAAATAAGTTGTGATAAACATTTTTCCAGATGACCACATGTGTCAGTAGAATGACATTTGTTGCTGCAGTTCAGTGTTATGAACATACCCACTATACTTTTGGAAGCATGGTGGGGGTTGGGGTTGGGGTAGGCATTTAGGAGATAGCAACTCTGCACTGGGAATCCCCACCACAGTCAAATTACCTTTCCCCTCACTCCCTTTGTCATGCCTACCACATTGGAGAACAGATTGGGGGCAACAAGTGTAGTACCCAATATTGAACTAAGAATTATGTTACAGATTTTTTTCCAAGCAGTGTACCTGGTATAGAAACATAGAAACAGACAATGATGGCAGAAAAAAACAGAAGTCCATCCAGTCTGCCAAAGTTCCCTATAATCCCTGGAACATACCATTTCTCCAGGGTACTAACCCTCCCCATCCTATCTCTAGTCTCCTCCTTGGTCATGTCATCCCCAGCAATCACTATTCCCTTCATAATGTACCAGCCCTGCTTGAATCCTCTGACTGTTTTTGCACCCATCAATTCAACTGACAGACTGTTCCAAAGTTCCACTACCTTTTCTGTAAAGTAGCACTTCCTTACATTTTTCCTGAACCAACCTCCTGTTAATTTCCATTTGTGTCCATATGACCACAGAATGGTACTCAGGCTGTTAATTCCTCTAAGGAACTTGAAGGTCTCTATCACATCTCTTCTCTCCCTTCTGGTCTCCAATGAGTAAATATTTAGTGCCTTGAGGCACTCCTCATAGGATTTGCCCTGCTGGCACTGAATCATTTTAGTTACTCTGTGCTGCACTGTCTCCAACCTATCCTTATCTTTTCTGAGGTGAGGACTCCAGAACTGGGTACAGTACTCTAGGTGAGGCCTCATCAGGGATCTGTAGAGGGGAAGTATTACCTCCTTTCTTCTGCTATCAAGTCACCTGCTGATACATCACAGCATCCTGTTAGCTTTGCTATAGGCTTTGTTGCACTGACTTGATTGCTTAAATAGTATATTGAGTTGCGGATGGTGGGGGTTACAGCAAGGGGCAAAGGACAAAGGACAAAAATAAGCCACAGAGTGCAACACAGAGCATACTGTAGCCCATGGTTTTTGGTGCCCTATCAGCCCCAGTCCCCTGCCCTAGAAGTAAGCCAGCACTGCAGTTAAGTTAGTAGTGTATGATATCCAGCCAAAACCAGCTGTAGACTCTGCATTGAGGTTCAGTGCATATATATATATATATATATATATATATATATATATATATATATATATTTGAGGCAAAAAAATCCATTTAATGCATTAGTTAAGGTTGCTCCACTGTGACAAAGTAGGAAATTCAGTGTTAGAGTTGAAACCCACCCACACCTCAACCGGCATCGTGGTGTGCATTGGGGTTGCCGGCCCTAACTCTCATCCCATCAGATGTGTAAGAAGCAGAGGTATAGGAGAATGGGGTGAGAGTTAGGACCGACAACCCCAAAGCTCACCCCAATGTCAGTTGGGGGTGTGCGCAGGGGGGTCCAAGTGGGGATTTCCACCCTAACACCGGATTTCTTCACTTTTGTCACTGTGGAACAACCCTAACTAATGCATTAAATGGAGTTGTTTGCCCCTAATTTCCCTTCTTGTTGAGAATGATAATGAGAAATAGTGAATGTAATGTGGTGGCGGGGGCCCCACGCACCACGTGATGTCTTGTCACATAGTAACATGGTGCCTGCAAATGGTAATGCGCATGGTGATGCAAAGCAAAACACAAAGATAAACAGTACTGTAGACACAAATGGTTAAAATAATGCAAACGCAAGCGCAAATGAAAATGCAAAGGGTAATGCACATGGTGCCATAGATGGGAACAGTAAGTGAAACGGGTATGGAACCGCAAGCAGAAGCGGTAAGGGTAACAGTAATGTAAGCACACAGGCTGGTTTTCCCCAAAAGCTGCATGGAGAAAGACAGTGAGTACAAAGAATGTATGCATAATAATGGGTCTCGGAGAAGAAAATGAGGAGCTGGAATACTGAATTGCTTATATCTCAGGAACTGTACGACGTAGAAAAAACATGTAAAAGTCATATGATTTATGACTTTAGTGGCTAGTTTTGTACTTAGCCTCCATCACAGGGTTAAGCATTTTTTTGACGAAAAGTCTGTATCTTTCACCATTTCTGAGACACGGGCCCTGAAAGGTGTGGCAAACACCGTAATGTTATTCTATGGGAAAAAAGAGAAGTTTGGAGTGCCATAACTTTGGCTCCCTGTAATACTTTTTCATCAAACTACTGAAAGGCACATCTGTGGGATGTTGGCTTTCTTCCCTCCAAATTTCAGCTCAAAAGACCAAACCGTTTATTTGAAGCAGGGCAGCAAAGGATTCCTGTAATGCAGTGGACACTGTAAAGTTTTCCTATGGGAAAAAGTGTCAACTTTGGAGTGCCATAACTTTGCCGCTCTGTAATATGTTTTCACTGAAACACTGAAAGGCACATCTGTGAGATGCTGGGCTGCATTCCCTCCAAATTTCTGCCCAAAAGACCCAACCATTCTTCTGCAGCAGGGTGGCAAAGAATTGCTGTCATTTTCCCACAGCCTGGAAAAGTACTGTCGAACTTTGCGAAAGCTTTCGCAAATTCATGCAGCACTGTTGCAAATGTGAAAGTACTTTGTGAAAGTACTTATTTCCAGAAATTTGAAAAACATATTTCTGGGGTGTTTTACCCCACAATAAAGACATGCCTAGCATCCTCAGGGTCTGACTTGGTGAATACAAAAAGAATTAGGTTGCTAGAGGGTCCCAAATTTAAATGCCAAGCATTTTTCTGATGACCAACTGAAAACAAAATGGCAGATTTGTGACAGTAGAAGGGCCACTTGCGAAAGTAAAAACTGCATTTGCGACACTGTCGAACTTTTTGTTAACTTTTCCCATTGACTTATAATGGGAAATTGTTTTTTGAATAACTTTTGAACCGTTTAATATTTTTTCACTAAATCTTCAAAAGGCATATCGGGGACACTGGCTGCACGTTCCCTGAAGATTTTGGACAGGTCGCACAAACCGTGCGACCTGTAGAAATGAGAAAAGAATTCCAAAAAAAGCACAAATGCATGCACAGATCACGCTTAATAACTCCACTGCCATATACCTGAACAGTACAAAACTTAGCAGATCCCAAGATGTATGGTTCTTGATCGAGTATTCCAAATTTCAGGCAAATCCATTGAACGGTTGCAAAGTTATTAAGGTGCAAAGTTTTAGGTTTAACATGTAAATGGCTCCTCAACCCTAACTATGGTAGCACTACTGTGCTACCATATATATATAGATAGATATTATGGTAGCATGGTAGTGCATATAGATAGATATGGTAGCACGGTAGTGCTACCATAGATAGGGTTGAGTAGCACTTTTAAGGTTAAAGGGTCAAATTCTGCACCTTAATAACATTGCCACCATTCAACAGATTTGCCTGAAATTTTGTATGGATAATTGGACATGGTAGATCTTGGGATCTGCCAAGTTTTGTACCGGTAAGATATATGGCTGTGGAGTTATAAAGCAACAACGAATTAAGCAATTGTGTTTTTTTTTGTGATTTATTTGCTCTCACCTACTGGTCGCACGGTTTGTGAAACTGGTCCAAAGATTTCAGGGAACATGCAGCCAGGATCTCCAATGTGTCTTTTGAAGATTTCATTAAAAAATATTAAATGGTTCAAAAGTTATTCAAAAACAAGTTCCCATTATAAGTCAATGGGAAAAGTTAACAAAAAGTTCGACACTTTCACAAATACACTTTTTACTTTCTCAAATCCACCATTTTGGTTTTAGTTAACGATCAGAAAAATGCTTGGCATTTAAAATTGGGACCATCTAGGGACACAAATTTTTTTGTGTTCACCTAGTAGGAGCCTGGGAATGCTAGTCATGTCTTCATTTTGTGGTCAAACACCCCAGAAATATGTTTTTCAAATTTCTGGAAAAAGTACTTTCACAAAGAACTTTTGTATGCATGACACTTTCATAAATATGTGCGAAAGCTTTCACAAATCACAAAAGTACTTTGCAACACTAAGGCCAAAATGACAGGAGTTCTTTGCCACCTTGCTGCAAAAGAAGGGTTAGGTCTTTTGCCCTGAAATTTAGAGGGAAGGCAGCCAACATATCACAGATGTGCTTTTTGGTGGTTTGGTGAAAAAATATTGTACGGTTCTAAAGTTACGATACTCCAAACTTGATGCTTTTTCCCCATGACTAACATGGTGGCGTAAGCCGCGCCTTTTGGGGCTCGTATCTCGAAAGTGTTGCGAGATACAGATTTTTCATCGCAACTTGTATAGCCATAATGGGCTATGTAATACAAAATGGTAGTGAGGAAAATAATGATTTTTGTGACATTTAAATTTTTTTCCTACATCGTACGGTTGCTGAGATATTAGCAATTGAGTGTGTCCCATGCTGCTTTTAAGCTTCCATTGCCATTACAGTGCATACATTCTTTGTACACACTGCGTTACTCTATGCACCTTTGGGCTGCAATTTGGAGGGAAGACACTCAACATCTCACAGATGTGTCTTTTAGTGGTTTGATGCACTTTGGTTAATACAGTTGTGACTTGTATGGCCTCAGTTATGCATCGGTACCCTGGTACTGTATCCTGAGTAGAGAGACACAGCAAAACAGAGGCTGTGTATATCTATGGTGTAGCTTCCTAACTGCAAGTTCAGTAAAGTTAGCACAGTTAGGAGTTGCATGGTCTCAGCCCAGCAATGACCCTACCCATCACCACAGAACAGGTACTGCGTACTGAGTGTAGAGCCACTGGTAAAATAACGGCATGGACATTAATGGTATGCTTCTCTGACTGCAGCTACACACAAGTTTTACAGTTAGGAGTTACACAGTCTCAGCCAGGAATTTGCCCCGTCACCAGAGTAGGTACTGCATCATGAGTGAAGAGGTACAGTAAAACAAAAGGACATAGACATCAACAGCACACTTCCCTGATTACAGCTACACTCCAGTTAACACAGTTGTGACTTGCACGGGCTCAGTCATGCAATGCTTCTCCCACACTATAGATCAGGTATTGCATTCTGAATGGAGAGACACAGCTAATTTTAGGTTGTGAAGATCATTGGTAAACCTCCCTAATTGCAAGTACTCTCAAGTTAGCACAGTTAGGAGTTGCATGGTGTCAGATAGGCAATGCCCCCCACCCACCCCTACACAGACCAGGCACTGCGTAGTGAGTGTAGAACCACAGCAAAAATAAGTTTCTGGACATCAATGGTACACTTCCCTGATTGCAGCTGCACACAAGTTTTCACAGTTAGGAGTTGCACAGTCTCAGTCAGGAACCCCCCACCAGAGGAGGTACTGCATCCTGAGTAGTGAGCCATAGTAAAACAAAAGGACATGGACATTGACAGTACACCTCCTTGTTTACGTACACTGCAGTAACCACAGTTATGACTGCCTCCTGAGTGGATAGCCACAGCAAAAATAAGCCCATGGATATGAATGGTACACCTCTCTGATTGTAAGTACAGTCTAGTTACTACAGTTAGGAGTTGCATGGGCTTAGTCAGGCAATGCCCTCGCCCCAGACCAGGTATTGTGTACTGAGTGTAGAGCCACAGCAAACATAAGGTGATGGACATCAATGGTGCACCTCTGTGATTCCAGTAATGCACAAGTTTGTAGAGTTAGGAGTTGCACAGTCTGAAGCAGGAATCCACCCCCCCCAACCACAATAGCTACTGCATCCTGAGTGGAGAGCCACAGTTAAACAAAGGGCATGGATATTTATGATAGACCTTCCTGATTGCAGGTAGACTTTAGTTATCAGATTAATGACTTGCATGGTCTCAGGCATGCAATGCTCCCCGCCACAGTGATAAATAGAAAGAATCTAGCAATGAGCATCATGCAGTATGCTTAAAAGCAGTACTGCAACAACACCAACATACATAGTATCACTGTTACATTATGATAAAAGAAAGATACAACACAGGTAGATAAGGCTTAATAAGATTTATTGCCCAATTAATGATTGTGAGAAGGCTGAATTAAAAATCAAATTGGTGCACAAAAATCAGTCTCACAAAACAATCACATAAATGTTTTTCACTGTTGCTTGAAATACATGTTAACCAGTATCACAGACAGTAAATCTGGGACAAGAAGGGCAGGCATAACATCACTCTCTGAACACAGTTTACACATATGAAACAGTAATGATGTTGTTGTTATTGTATGACTGATAGTGTGAATGTTCCTGGGGTGGGTGAAAAAACAGATGTGACTTATAAACTCATAGCAGTACAAACAAGCTATGGTTTACTAAGAAAATATATATCTGAAACTAACAGTTAAACATTGAATGTTAATGTATTCTATGTGTAGACATACGAATACTACACATATAGTTGTACATGTTAAGTCATACTGCAATATTACTGCATTTGGAAAATTCCCACCGACCCCTCAATACAGGCAATCAGAGAATATTATCAGGAACAAAAAAATGCTCAGTTGTCATCAGTGAAAGTGTCTGATGTACAGTTTTCAACTATTGTTAACATACATCAAGTTAAGCTAAAAGACAAAGATTTCTGATACTATATGGTAACAGTATTGTATACATCACTGTAAATGTTCAAAAAATAGTTACATAGGTACAGAACTACTTAACTGCCTACATCTGTAATATCTTTTGCTTACACTAAAGCAATTTGTAACCGAATACTATGAATATAACATCTTACGATATGATAAGCAAATACGTTGTGCACTAAATGACAAAGATATCTGCAATGAAACACATAAACTTGTTATTAATGATGGGATATGACATAACAGAACATTACTATATGCAACTGCATAATATCTCATGCTAACAAATATAAGCATACTACTTTACTCTTTATGAGCCAACAAATGTTTAAGAGAAAATTCATACTTACAATGCTATCAATCAATGTATATGTTAGGTAATACTATTTACAGAGTACTAAGTACTACCCAAAAATATATTAAACATTGTATATATATATATATATATATACACACAATCTAGATACACGACAATGAAACAATCATAGTAATGCACTGTTGCAAAAAAACAGTTTAGATATTTGTTCAAGATGCAAGCATAAGAAGAAAAAAATGAATACAGAGCACACAACATAGTTCTCAATGCGTGACAGAGTGCTGTTATTCTTTAGTTAAAGATATGATACACAGTGCTATAAATACACATGGACAAGCATTGTACCTTAGTACAATCACACATGTAGCATATGTGCCAAATGTGATTTCTTGTGTCTGCATATAACACACTCATAACAAAACACCATGACAGAAGAGTTTGACCAGATAGGAATATCTCTTTTGACATGTAGAAGTCTTTGTTAGACATGTAAGTGTGGTTTCACTAGTGACTGTGAAGACAGCTGGCACCGATTAAAGACGACTGCAACTATTTTCACTGTGTCACTGATCAACGCAACAATCTTAAAGTCACAATGAGTCTAGATATGCCACAGAGCCATGTGATATATCTCATGTGTAATCACAACTGTACATTTGCTAATAACAGATGACAGTGTGACAAAACTCACTCTGTAAGACAAAATGGACAGCATGATCTGTAACTATTCCTCTGACAAATTAAGATTGTCATAATTCTTCAGTATCAGAACAAATGCATTTTTTAAGTGTTGCGGCAGTCTCTGTTTGAAAGAGTTTGTTGAACCATCGCACTCGACCCATCCAGTTCTGTACCTCAACAAACAAGTGTAATGTCCAGAATGTACAGACTGACCATAGTGGTAGATCACAGCATGAGTGTCAAACACTGCTTGGTTAAATAGTACCCTACCAGATGTGAAATCAGTGATGGGTGTGTCAACTCTGAGCCCATTGGAGTCAAATCTATGCAATACAGTATGCGCCAAATGTAACGGACACGCTTGTAGCAGACATCCACTTCTAATGGACAGTTCCCCTAAGCCAAAAGCCATTTACTATATGGCTCTATAATAAAATCACCTGATTAAGTGGACCTGAAATTCTGCATTTAGCGGCTGCCGAGTGGCTAAATTACAGCTACTTTGACACCTCGGTCAAGCATGAAACATGCCATTCCTCAGTAAATCAGTGTATTCAGAAGGAGAGAGCAAGGAATAAGTGTGTAATGGAGCAACATCATAACAACTCTTAGTGAAAACAGTTCAAGAAGATGATCCCTCCAGCCCATTGCACAGTGATTATAGCAGCACTGAATTAAGCAACATCAGTAGGTTAGCTAAAACACTTCCTGTCTCATCTGTGGGCTTCTGATCAACAGGTGATCATCCCTGTGGCATTTCAGGTTAGGAGAGTATGCTTGCTGTCAGAATGGAACTCTTGGAAATTGGTCTCTTCTTTCCTTCCATGCGGAGATTGCCTCATAGCTCCCCAATGCCTTCCTGCACCACACTGTTTTTTAAACCTGGCACAGATAAGTTTACACCTAATTCTTGTGGCATTTTGGGTGAGGGAAGTGTTTATTAGCAAAGTTGAGCAGGTTTAAGTCTGGAGCTCTTGGGGAATGGTTTCTTCTGCATTCTTGCACCACGCTGTTTTTAAAAGCTATTGTACCTAGCACAGATAAGCTTTATTGATGTAACAGACGGCGCTTGTAACGGACGGAACGCCTTATGTCAAACTAGTCTGTTACAAGCAACGCATACTGTACTAGCATAAGATATTGAGATGAAGTCCAGAGATGTATGGACTGAGTACATGTACCTCCACACCTCACACACAGGTGACCACTTTCAGCATTAGTAAACAGCTGCCGAAATTTCACAGTTTTACTCTGAGGCACAAACAGAGAAACCCAAAGCACGTCTTCTGTGGTTTCTCGTTCTGAATGACTACATAACAGATATACGTATTTGGTAACATATGACACAGTAAAATAGTGATGCATAGAAGTTCCCTCTTCAACCAGGCTGTTTATGATAGCCATCATAAACTCGGTAGCGTCCTGCTGCATGTTTGCAGCAAATGTACTGCATCCATCATATGTGCCAAGCACTTGCCGAGGAGGTGTTAGTGACTGCACATTCTTAGACTGATCAGAAGCCATGTTGACAACCTGCTTTAACTCCTTTGATAGTGCAGTGTCTTGCGAAGCAGATATTGCCTCAACAAAGTGTAGCATATGGAGAAAGACCTGCACAGCTGCATTAGTACTGTTGTGAAACACAGGCACAACAGGTATTCCAACTGACTTCTGAACAACAGCTGGCTCCGCATCTGTATTTGACACTGTGACCTTCTTAGAACTCTGCACAGTTCCATCAGCTACACAAGCTCATTTTCTTTTGTTACCAACTGTAGATGTGACTGAAGGATGTGAGACAACCACGTACGTTAGTAGTGGTATTAAAGACATCTGTGGCTGGTATACAGTACGTAATCTGTTGTATTCAACTATACAGCGTTTGTCAGCACATATCTTCTGAGGTGCAACTGTTATGATGTGCAACCCAGAAAGACTATGTACACATGAAAGTGCGATGTAGTTCATGTCATCTTTGAAAATGTCTGTACCTATGTCCACCATTGCTGAATCCAAACTCAAGCATTAAGACTTGTGCATCGAAACAGCATATGCAACACATATTGGGAACTGTTTCCTGTTCTCATAGATATCCTTCAATACCTGGAACTTAACACAGGTACGATCAATCTGGACAGGATGTTCCATGTTGTCAAAGTGGACAACTAGTGTCTCAATAAATGTCTTGAATATTGAAGACAAAGTCAATGATGTTACCCATGGCACCATTTACCATACGACGCTCCACATCAAGATTGCATCATAGCATGACACATGTATTCTTGCAAACTGTAGGCACAGCTTCTAGATCAGCTGTGCGTGAAACATCTGACTTCAATTCAGACAGTCGTTCAGTCATCTTAGCTACCAGCTTCCAACTTAAAATGACACCATCGACTGTGTCAACAGAATGTAGTGTGAGAATTGATTGATTTTCTCTCTGCAACATGACACTGTTGAACTCAGCACATTTCTTTAGTTGTGGCATAAGACACACAATGCTTGTGCCTGTGGAACACACATCACTGAAAACATCACATACAGTATCTATGGATGTAGTGTCCATTGTGATTCTTCATCCATTTAACAACTGCAACATGTTCTGGTGACAGAGAACCTGTATGAGCTTGATCCAACAGTGCCTTGTAAGTGATGTCAGCACTTTGGCGCCTGTTCTGATACAGCTCGACATAGGTAAATAACTCCCACAGGTTAAAACCTCCAGTGCAGCCAAGTGTATTCTTGGCCTGCTTCACAGTCAGAGCTGCAAAGACATGTTCTGCATTCACAGGTGCACGATGTAAAAGGTCTCCAAATACAACAATGCTTTTTCCACCGAATGCATCTCCATAGTCAGTCCCCAGGATCTCCTGTAGACGTAGATGTATACAGGCAAGCATCAAATTAAAGACCACACTAATCTCAACAATGATGAGTAACTTCATCTTACAAAACACTGAACGAAGCTGAGATGCAACCTCTAATGACAGTTTCTGATACTCTCGCTTTGTCATGCTCCACGGACAACATGAACAGATGGTGTAATGTCACTCCACCAATGTTGTATGCTGCCAATCTGCAGGAGCACTAACAGCAACAGATATTGCTGACCCTGTCAAGATATGTATTTCAGCCATGATGGTCTCAATAAGGAAACTCTTCCTGTACCAGCTGACTCACTAATAAACATTAGCAGTGGTTTGTAGTCAAGACAGTCACATTTCTTCTCTTCATGCAGTATCCCATGCTGGACTGCATCATTTACCTGAGAGTGAACTACATGCTGTTGCTCATTGAGTCTCTGTCTCAATTCAGCTGGGTCAGTACCACAGTGTGTACCATGTTCCATGGCACTCTCCACTTCCAACATGAGTACTTCTGGAGCATTCAGTGGCAGAGGTTCCCCAAGGATACCTTGTCCTTCTGGATCAAGATTGTCCTGTGAGCTAACAGGAGTATCCTCCTCAAGTAACTTCTGTGCCTTTTCAAACTGCTCCTCCTCAGTATCTAGTCTCTGTATGTATATTTCTGAGTATTGACTTTTGAATGTCTCTTAAATGTGATTAAACTCTTCCTCGAATGTATCACAGTCACCTTTCAATTTAGCCTCATTCCTCTAGGGTCTAAATAGGAATAACAGAGCAAAGTAGTAATGCTCTCTGCTCTCAGATGTGCCTAGATGTAACTTACAGTGGTCAATGAGCCAAGGCTTATGCCTCTTAACAAGACAGCCATCCACTCCTCTGACCTTGCAAATGTCACTTGTACAATCAGGTGTGACATCTGTCTTGTAGTCATACCACTTAGCCACCTGAAATAGATATCATCCATGTCTTCATGTCTAGCGGGGTAGTATGTGTCAATGAGGTTATTCTTCAAGATATGTCTTGAAAAGGGTCTATTGACAGCCAGTTCCTCAATCTCAGCATGAGGAATAAGTACACGCTTTCGCTTGTCTTTATAGTTCACACTGAGAAAGCGGACAGCATCAGACTTGTCGTACAGATGTGTACCAATCAAGCGATCACCAGCCTCATAAGCACCACATTCACTGTGTGAAAGGGTCTTCAAGCCTAGTGACCACAACTGAGATGTCAGGCTCTTGCATGAACTAGCAATATCTTCCCAAAGATCTTTCAAGTTAGTCTGCTCATGTTTAGTTATGTCTGAAGTGACATACCGCACCAGAGTCAATGAGTTGTCAGCCACAAACTGAACATCTATGTTTGCTTGTCACATTATGAGAAGAGTAGGACTGTAGTCATTGATGTACACCTCTTTCTCATCTCTAGGTAACTCATATACCCTCTTGGTTGATTTTGCTTTCAAGTGGTGTCACATTGCTGAAAACAGATCATTCATGCAACCATCCTGACAGACACATCTAGGAAATCCAAAATGACATCTTGTGTACCAATCAGATTTATTCTTCACTATCTGGCTGCAGTATTTTGCACAAATATGGTGCTGGAACTTTTGCACCAACTTCCACAGTGTTGGCCTGTCATACTTGTTCGGAATGTGGCAAGTGATATATTTCTTGATGAATGCGAGCACTTGTGCTGCTTCATGCTAACCTATATGGGGGGCATCCTTGATCCACAGCAACATGTGAATATGAGGAGCACCTCACACCTGATACTCCATCCTCCAAAAGGAATGTTCCACAACACCAAGAGGTGGATTGTCCTTTGACAAAATGAAAGTCAGAATATCATGGAACGCTTGTGAAATGCCTTGTGACAGAGACAGGGTCAAGTGAGCACATCTCTCTTAGAATCATTTATGCAATACCTTCAACATCAGAGTTTGCCCACTTCAACAGTTCTATGACCTCATCCCAGGCATACTCAGCACAACTGAGTGTGACAAACCATGTGGCTGCACCATGCTCTCGCAGCATTGTCATCACCTCAGAGCATCTGTGGTACCAATATTCTTTGGTGCCACGTAGACTTGAAAGAATAGAAGGCAAATTAACTTGCACATTTTCATCTTTCTGCTTTAATTTCTCAAGAAACTGTGCAGCTGTAATTCCATCAAGTGGAGTAGTCAAATAGTATGCACAATAGATGCAGACAATATGCTGAGTTCACTCTCCCACAGGAGATGAAACAGATACTGTATGTTGTGTCTGAATTTGCCATTTTTTATTGAGCACACAGCTTGTTCGGTACTCAGCACCCTGTACACAAATTTCTCTTTCATCCAGGTGACCACCTGACCCTTTTGGGAATAAGTCTGGGAAACTGTGTGCTTCCAGTGTTGCCTGGCAAGTGCTGACAGGCTCACCTTCCACCTGTTTCATTTGATAAGAGGTCAATGTTGTCCCCTACTGGATCTGTCCCATGTAGTGGATGAATTGTATACTGTTCGTACATATTGTCATTTGTTTCCACATTGACCTTCTCAATCATTGGCTTTGTTCTTTCCAACTCATCATGATCAAGAGGCATACTAGTGATCTGATCAATATTAAGGTCTGCATAAAAAGGGTTGTTGTTCTTTAAGTGAGTAAGGGCAAGATTCACCTTCTCAACATTAACAACATCCTGCCAAATCACCTTAGACTTTGTTGGCACACCATTTACAAGAATGACCAAAGTGTTTTCAATGGAGATAGCCTCCACATTTTCCTGCAGAGGAAGTGGAAGATACATGACGGAACCCTTAAGAGATCTGATGAGTTATTTTTGTGGAATATTCCATGTCATAGTGTTCATCCATAGAATAGTTTGAAATGGTTTCATTGTCTGAATAAGAATCCGTTCAAACATATTCAATGTGGCAATCTCAGTTGGTGTCACATGTGCCTCCATGTTGTTCAAGACTGACCTGGGTGGCAGAATGTTACACTTCACTTTGGAAAAACAGTGCTTGCACATCACAATGATTGGATGTAACTGAAAGTCAAACTTTCACAGCAGAAATGCTGAAAGTCGAAACCACATGTCATTGTATGGAAACAAGGTTTCCAGGTTCACTGTGACCATTTGTTTCTTGTAACAAAGGCGTTCACATGACACACATACAGAGTCAAACTTTTGTCTCTTTGTCAACTCAAATTTGGAAATTGATTTCCCAAACTGTTTGAGAATATCACTTTCTAGGACAGACACACAATTCCATCAGGAATAGATCCTTGAGTAACCACAGCATCAGTCACACTGCTGACACGTCGCAGCTGTTTCAAAAATTTAATTATGAACTATGGATCAAAAATCTAGGAAATTGATTGGCCAAGAGGTCTTTGAAGCCATGATGATATCGGGCTACATCATCACGGTTTCAAAAAACCTCCGGCCACCAGCCTCCTCACTGACCACTGGCAGAAAACTCATCCAACCGCTGACGCATCGGTGATAAACATGGTGCTTCAGCAGCACCAAGCCATGGGAAAATCATGAGCACAACAACATACAATTAAAACTGCTACTCCATCAATAATCCTGAAACAGACCACAGGATGTCTTTTTTTTATTACTTTCCTCATGTTGCACCATTCCACAGACCCTCACTCCCCTTCAGGCAAAGCAGCAGAATGCAAACTGGGGCATAGGCGCCTGTTCATACATTACGCTTGCCATTTTTCAATTCACCACAAATACCCTGTGACCCTGCTGGTACCAAGCTATGTATTTTGGCAACCTAAGTTACTGCCACATCCCAATCTGCTATTTATTTATAAACTGAAGCTTCTTTTAAACAAAGTGTGAGGTTTTACTGTTTCCACCTCTCTCTTTTCAGAGGCATGTGCTCGGCTGCCTGCTTACCATACACACAGTAGCACTCACAAGTATAACTTTCTAATGGCTATTTTAAATCCTTTTTTAACAGTTCACTTGTATTTATTAGCTGCTAGCATCAACCAAAATGGTGTCTCTTCTCGATCAAGTTGGAAGACAGGAAACGTCCCTCCTATGCAGTCCACTCCCTTTCAAACTGTGACCTCTACCCTTTGTAGTGGCTTCAGTAACATGTTAAAAAATATAAATCCTATGCATTTTCAGAAAGCTCATTGCAATGGTCTCATCTCCCAAACAAAACTCATGTATAAAACAACTGGCTCCTGACCACATTATGCAGTGCTGCCAGAGGAAAACAGTTTACAACTACACCTCCTCCAGAGCAGCACCACCTGCTGTCCTGAGCCCTCCAGGAACTATTTTCTCAAAAGGTACTCCAATGCTCCAAAAACATTCACACCTTCAGGTTTTAAAAGTTGTATTTTTTTATTTGTTCACTGATAAAATTTGTACCCCATTCATAATAGCAATAATGCACTCCAGGGTGTGGTATATCACGGGATATTGTCACTTCTCGGGTCATTGGACACACTCAGCCTCTGGCTTCATGCCCAACCACCTGAGGCGTGATGATATCCCATGATATACCACACCCTGTCATGCATTATTACTTAATTGCACCATGCATGTCACCAGACAACAGTAACTCATTCAGCTGAATTTACTGAGTGACAACTCGATGAACTTCATATACCCTGTACACAAAGTTCCTCATCCCTGATTGATGTACTCCCAGCATGTGCATATGGTGAAAGACACTGTCACAAACACCACTATCTAGGCATGCAAGGGAGTGACCCATAAGTCCAGTGTGTGGATGGATCTCACATAGGTCTATGCTCTCAAACAGTTTGTGTCTGTCTTTACGGTCAGTAATGACAAAGAGTTTGATAAAGTGCTCAACTTTCTCAAACGATGATAGCCTACGGTTGCAAGTGTCATCGCATGTCCATGAGAGACAGTGACATTTACGAGGCTGAATATTTGCCTCAGATTCATCATCTGACTCCATCTTAGAATCATCACACACACTGAGCACATTACAGAATTTGCCTGACTCATCAATGCACAACTTGCTGTCTTTTTTTTTGAGAGTAATATGACTTCTCCCAGAAATATGCCTCTTAGTGCTGTGTGTGCAGCCACTGTCCTGTGAAAACATCACAGAAATTGTGCAGGTCAAGATAGGATATCATTATAGCCTCATCTTACATCATACACAATTTTCTTAAACTGCTCAAGCAATGAGGCATCTTATGCTAAAACGTTGTAGAGCGAAAACTGCTCTATTAACAAATGTTCGTACTTTCAAGTGCAATTTCATCAAGCTGAGATGACTCGATTTTTCTGCGCTCATGTCTCATCACAGAAGCAATAAGTCTGTCAATCTTGGCTTTAGAAGCTAGAGATTAGAAAATACTTCTACTTCTTCAGAGAAACATCAGCAGCAATACATTTTTGGTGCTGCATGGTACATGTGTTTATGCGTGTCTTTGCAACAGTAGCTTTTCTGCTGACACATCTACACAACTGTTGCTTAGCTACACATTGTTTCCTTGCTGTTGAGCAAGGATGTCCTTTCTCTACATAGTGATAAAGCTCTGAGTCCACTCCTTTACTGTGATGATGAATTGTTTCACGTCTTGAACAAGCATCACAGACTTTCAATTACCCTTATGCAACAGTGAGCTACTGTGATACCTGTTTTGTCTCTGCATAGACTTCTGTCTGTGTTTAGATGGCATCTTCTTTGTTTCACTATTCACAGTTCAGTACACCAATCTTACAGAACAATCAGACACCTGTATGGGAAGTACAGAAAAAAAAAAGAAAATTAAAATACATGGGCTGGATATTCAAACTGCGCCATTCTGTGGCACAAGCCCTTGCACTGCACAAAATAGTTGCGCAGGGGTGTGGCTGGGGTGATATTCAACGGAGTTGCGCTATTGAGCAACTCCTTTGAATATCACCCCCGGCCACAGCCACTGTGCATGGCGCAGTGGAACTTGTGCCACCGCAAGTGGTCAGAGTGGAGCATTCAAGATGCGGTGGCACAAGTTCCACTGCGCCATGCGCAATTTTCCCATATTCAAAAGGTGACATGCAAATGGGGCCATAATTCATGCAAGGCACAGGGGGGCCATTTGCATATATTTATGGCCCCATTTGCATGCCATTAGCATGCAGGTGCGCTGATCCCTGAGGACTTGTGCCTGGCGCCCTGCCAGGCAGCAGCCATCGGGGACCGACGCCCCCTGCAGCCCGATCGCGGGCATAATAGAAGAAAACCCCCTCCCCCCAACTGGCCCATTTCACGGGCATAAGTGTAAAACCCCGCCCTCCGACCAGCCCAATCGCGGGCATAAGTTACAAAAACCTCCGCCGGACTGGCCTGATCGTAGGCATAAGTTACAAAAAACCTCCCTCTGACTGGCCTGATCGTTAGCATCAGTATAAACCCCACCCCCACTAGCCCAATCGCGGGCATCAGTGACATAAAACCCCACCCACACTAGCCCAATTGCGGGCATCAGTGACATAAAACCCCACCCCCACTAGCTTGATCATGGGCAGAACAGATTTCAACCCCCAAGAACATAGCCCTGGTGGTCCAGTGGACCGTGAAGCCCGATAGTGGGCATTAGAGTCCACCACCCCCAAGGTCCACCTACCCTAGTGATCTAGTGGCCCCCACCCCTCCCACCCATGGAGCCCCACCACCCGCTCCCCATCAGCCGGCAGGCAGCAGCATCCCACCCACCTGCCACCCTGCTGCCGCTGACTGACTGCTCGGTAGGGTTGCATGCCCATTGGTTCAGAGCAAGAGCCAATGGGCATGTAGCCCATACATAAGGCAGTCCAGATATGTGAATGAATTCATTCACATATCTGGACTGCTCTGCCTGGTATGGGCTGCATGCCCATTGGCTCTTGCTCTGAACCAATGGGTGTGCAGCCCTACTGAGCAGTCAGTCGGTGAGCGGTGGGGCAGCAGGCAGGTGGGATGCTGCCACCCGCCGGCTGATGGGGGGAGCAGGGTGGTGGGGATCTGTGACTGGGTGGGGTGGGAGGCCACTAGATCACCAGGGTAGGTGGACCTTGGGGGGTGGTGGACTCTAATGCCCGCTATCGGGCTTTGCGGTCCACTGGACCACCAGGGATATGTTCTTGGGGGTTGAATTGTTCTGCCCGCGATCGGCTAGTGGGGGGTGGGTTTTATGTCACTGATGCCCACGATCAGGCTAGTGGGGTGGGTTTTTACACTGATGCTCGCGACTGGCCAGTTGGGGAGTTTTTTTTGTAACTTATGCCCGTGATCGGGCCAGTCGGGGAGGGGGTTTTGTAACTTATGCCCACTATTGGACCAGTCGGGGAGGGGGTTTCTTCTATTATGCCCGCATTGGGCTACAGGGGGCACAGGGAGAGGCCAGGGCCACCTACAGGTGGCAGCTGCTGTGTTGAGCCCTGCAATGTGGCAGCTCCCCTGTGGGTGGCCCTTTGACTTATCTCTTTTTTTTTGCTCAAAGTTGTGCAGGCACAGGTTGGGGGTTGCACCTGCACAACTCTGCACAGCCTGCTGAATATCAGACTGTGCAGTTTATGCATGGTTCCTCCCCCTCCGGTTCAGCATTCCTTCATTAACATTGTGCTGTTGCTCAGCTTGACTTGGGGGGCGCAACTGACTCCTGCTGAATATGGCAGAATGGAGCAATTTCAGACTTGTGCAGGCACCAACCCTATTGCGCATGGCGCAACCCTTTTGAATATCCAGCCCCATGTCTTTAGTGTATTTCTAACATCACATACTATCATGCACCATCTCTATCTCATATAAGAACAAAAAATACTACTGCCCAGTAAACATTATTCAGATGATTACTGTAGTAAGTGAAAGTCAGTGAAGCAATAGACAGTCTTTTCAAATAGTGATGAACATAACATCAATAATAATATGACAATAAACATCAAAAAATGTGAAAATTCAAACAGTGACACAATGTTAAACATCTACACTGCTGTTCTAAATAATAAAAACTTAAAAAAAAATCTGAAAAGTAGTGTCGAACGTGTGACACTTTTGAAAAATATAGTGTCGTGCATCTGATAGTTTCAAAAAAAGTAGTGTCAAGTGTGCAACATTGTCTAATATAGTGTCGCACTTATTTTCAGGTGGTCATCTATTGAAAATTAAGTGACCATCTTGAAGGCTGTGTTAGCCAATCAAGTTTGATAATTCATTGTTGACATTTATAAATGTGTATTAATGACTATGGTGGTCAGTGCTTAGGTAACTGAATACAATCAAATCAGAAAATAATGCTGTAGAAATGACATAGTTATTTAGTTAACTGAATATTTCACATTATAACAAAAATCTGAGAAATAAAGCTTGATTGGTTGTAAACATTCTATCAGCTTTGTGTTAATATTTGATTAACATACATGTATAGCCTAATCATATACTGAACAAGGTTTAACACTATTTAAAATACATTTTAGTATAATAACAATATGGCATTCTAGGGTTATGTTACTGGTCAGTTAATCATCCTCTGGGGCATGTAGCACTCAGCTATGTCTCATATCACATTACACCCCTAGAAGGTGATTAACACACCATTAACATAATGCCTGGTCATGCCTTATTGCTTAAATAACAATCAAGAATTGTGTGCACTTGTGTATTTGTGCATAATGTAGGAAGCAGGACACTTCTCCCTTCAGAAATCATCATTTTGTTTGAAAAAACACATGAAATAGTGTTGTGCATTGGAAAGTGTCAATTGCATGAAAGTGTCACAAAAAATAGTATGGTTTGTTTGAAAGTATCGAAAGTAATGTCAAAAAACTAATGTTGAATGTGCGAAAGTGTCGAAAAAAGTACTTTCGAACTTTGACACTTTCGTAAAAATAATGTCACACATTCGAAAGTATCGCAAAAGTAGTGTTGTACATTCGATAGTTTCACAAAAGTAGTGTTGTGCATTCGAAAGTATCACAAATTTGGACCTGTGGGGAGTTACTGTGTGCATTAGCGAATTATATCTTGATTGCTATTTGACTGACAGCTAGTTCTGCCAATGTTGTGCTAGATTTATCAGGCCATGTAAGACAACCAATCAGAGATAGAGAACACAGAAGGAGGAGGACACACAGCCATCTTAGCCTACACTGAGACACACCACATTTAAAACTGTAAGTACATCATATTTTATAAATCATTTTTCTATGATAAAAGTGTTAGAAACAGGTAAATAGTGTTAATCAAAATGTTTTTTACTCCTCTATTTGACTATGTTGCTAGAAATAACCTATGATGTTGCATTATATAGGTATAACTATTTAAAGTCAGACAGTCATTTGTTACTTACTTGCACAGATACAGCTGCAAATGGAGGGAGATAGCAAAGGTGCACGTGTACCATAACAGAAGAGGAAACTAATCAGACATGTCCCTGCACTTGTAATTGTTTGAAACTGCCTATCAAAATGATGCATTTTTGCCACCTTGTAATTTTCCCATGTTTTAGCTGGAGCAGAACTGCAGTCATAGTCAGAGCACACACTACATTGGTTAAGGAAGGCAGACTATTAGCCAATGATTACTTTTATTTGTGCCTCATGGATCAGCCCACTGAAGCAGTGTTGAACTTGTGAGGGAAATTGCAGTTTTACTTTCACTACTGCTTAGGTACTGCAGGGTGAACACTGACTTTTGGTAGCTCTCGTCCACTTCTAAGTTTAAAAGCTGAGAATGGCAGAAAACAGCAAAAGGACTTTGTTGGCAGCAGTATAGTGAGGCAAGCATCTGAGTATGCTCAGAACAGTGATTTTGGGAAAAACCTGCAGCTCCCAAACTGCTGTGTGAAGTGGTATGGCAGGGGTGGAATGAGATGGGAGCACCTAATGCCAACAATGCACAGACTTCTGAGTACTCAACCTTACCCAGACATATTGGTGATACATCTTGGAGAGAAGGATTTAGGCACCAAACGTTGGGTAGATTTAGTGGCAGAAGCAAAATTGGACCTTGCTTCTATTATCGATATGTTGCCAGCCTGTAAAATCATTCTTTCAGATATTACAGAGCGTAGGGTCTGGCAAGCAAAGCACCTAGTGTACGTGCTTGACAGTGCATGGAGAAAGGTGAACATACAAATATCTGAATATCTACGCATGTCTGGAATCAACACCATATGTCACCCTGAAATTAAGTTTCCTCATGATTGGCTATACTTACTAGACGGTGTGCACTTCTCACATGCTGGCAATTGCCATTTCTTGGGAGACCTTCGAGATGAAATCCTCAAAGTCCTCTAAGAATGTCAGACTGTTTGTATAGCTATTTAGTGGTAAAAAAAAAAAAAAAGGTTATTTTAGGAACCAAACATGTTGGTCAAAAAATAGAATGGGTATATACACCACTCACACAGGAGTAACATATACTTCACAGTGAAATGCATGCCTGGTAATAGTTGACCTTGGATGCACCATGGGTGTTGCCAGGGTGATATTTAATGGCAGCATGCTATGGGTCAGCTGTGCTGAAACATGTGACTGTGGCAGTTGCATACTATATGGTTCTGTGTCATAGTGCCAGGGCAAGTGCCCACAGAGGAGCGCCAGCATGCACCAGTGAGACAGTGGTTCTGCTACCTATGACTACTGTGATGTGCACTTGTATATATGAAAATCGGTGCAAGAGACATCGGGCACTGTTTTCATTTATACAGGTTCTTTGCCATTCTAGGGTGAGCTTCCAGCATACCACCTGACTGTGTGTGTCAGTGGTTGGTCTAGCCAATGGGGATTGGGCACCCACATCAATAAACCAGAAAAGGGGGCACAGGAGGTGATGGGAGAATGGGTATCCCCTCGTCAATCAGGAAAGGGGCACACAAACTGAGAGGGATTTACCACACCCTCAGCAAGCAAAAAACATGAGGGTTACATTATGCCAATGGGCACTGGGTACCTCGCAATACACAATAAGCGGGTGTGTTCATAGCAACACCAGCAGTCACTGCTGCTATATTGGGTGCACGAGGGTAAGACATGTTATGATCACACTGTGTGAGACCTTTGCTCTCACTGCACTTTACCTTTCTCTGATGTCATTGTCTAATTAGCTAGGCAGGGTGGTGGCAACTGCTGTTGAGTGATTGGGGAATGTGGAACACACCTACTGTTATGTATTGTGCATCTGCCCCAACAGTAACCATTCCTCTAAATCTGTAGTACCACAAGATGCTGGCTGTGAAGCAGACCAACATGAGACAGACAATGCTTGATCTTTAATAGACAGGAAGATGAACTTTTGATGTACCTGTATTCAAGCTGTGGTATATGTTATTACTCAAACATACCATGACATGGCACAGAGTTGTGTATGTTATTAGTGTGTTGAAATACCTAATTCCCGTGCCTGAATGATAATATTTGTGATTATGAGAATTGAGTTTTAAAATGCTGTTCTTTCCACATTCTAATCAGAATACTTCATCGAATACATAGAAATATATAGGTTCTGAGATATGAGAGTAATGGAATGTTTGTTTATGTTTTTACTGCAAAATACAAAATTGAACAATGAGGCAGTGGTCACTGAGAGAGGTGTGCTTGCTGCTTGAGGCAGTCCAGGTGAGGGGAAGTGCTCACATTTTAATGTGGAGTACGAACCGTAAGTTGGATGCAATGTGGAGGTGCATCAGTAGTTTCCTACACATGGTGTTAAAGATAAAAAATAAGACTGTTGTGCAGCTGAAGAGGAAATGGAAGCTGTTGCACCAGCACTCCTATCTTCTGAAGCAGAGAGAGGAGATACCGGAGAACGACAAGTGCTGGTACTACCTCGCTTATGAACTCTGGGAAGCTGCAGGCAAGCCAGCTACGGGGGAATGCCTCACTCAACGTAAGTTATACAAAAAACATTCCTCAGATTCTATGATATAATAATACAGGTACACAAGTGGGGCAAAAGAAAGTCTTTTTCTGATTGAAGGCTTTGTTATTGTAGCCATGTTATTATCACAATATGACATCACAAGTCAAGTGTCTGTAGTGTAAAACAGTTGAATATTGCCTAGGTCACGAGAGACATCATTTTTTGTGTCTTTCGTTTCTTTTGTGTTTTTTTTTTTGTCTTAAGGAAAAAAGTATTGAAAACTGTTATTAAATAATGATAAATATTTTTGTGTTACTTTTATATATATATATATATATATATATATATATATATATATATATATATATATATGTTCATACAATAGATGTGGGCTGATATTGACTTAGATAAAAACATGTATTTTATGCCGCTGTTGAATAAACAACCCAATGACATATACAGTATGTGCATTAATCTTGAATTTATACATATACTTCCTATGTCAGTAGTTGATGTTAACACTGTACATATGCCAGAGCCCCATACCAAGATAAACGTTGAATGACTGTACCACTTTTATGTTACATTAAAGATAAAGCAGTCAGGTGTTGGAAGTACGAGAAAGATGTATTTTCTCCAATCATCAGGTGCACTACATTGAAACAGTTTATTTGTAGGGCATACATCACAACAAAACTGCAAAAGTTAATATTAGTCTATGCTGTGCTATCACAGGTCTCCAGCATGACCCTCCCCCCCCATCCCTCCACTCATACAGAGAGAAAAAGATTCTGCATAACACCACAAAACAATGAAAGGGACAGTAGCAAAGCAAAAAATATGAACTTTATTGTATTAATCACACAGATGATGCCCAGATCGTATGCTATGGCAAATATTCGACACTCGTATCTACCTACAGTGCACTGTGCAGGAGTGAGAATATTTTCCGTATCACACTCCTGGGTATGATGCATCCCCTATATATGTATGAATTCTATCATGACAATTATGCAACGTATGATGCGTTAACTGATGGCATGTGTGGTGTTGGCTATAGCTGTTTTTGTATATCTGTGGTGTAGGGGAAGGTGTAACATGCAAATTGCATTCTTCAATGTCTTCTCAATACTTGAAGTCTTATTAAGTGCTTCTACTATTACATAGGTACTGCTGTTGTGCCACAATAGTGGGGGATTTACTATGCAGTATCGATTTTATTGAAGCAGAGTTGTATTTCATGTGGTATACTGTATAAGTACTAAGTATTGTGTACTGAGTCAGCTTATGACCTTTTATTTATCAAATATTTATTTACACTAATTCTGATTTTATATGAGTCAGCAATGGCTCTGCAATACCTGATTACAGACAATGTTAGGTGCCTGAAACATGTCGATTGCTTTAAAAAGTGTAGTTAAAATGTGTTAACATTTACATAAAATACTTAGTGGATCTACTTATTATCTTCTTTCACAGATTGGTGCAGGCACCCCCATCCCCAGCTGAGGTAGTACCAGCACAGTCAGAAGCTGTGGAGGCTGAGAAGTATGATACTGACAGTGCCATCCTTGTCTGAGTCAGATGGCAAGATGCTGATAGAAATAATTGCATCAGATAATTGGGGTGGTATAAGGGTCACATAAGGTGTGAGCTGGACTACTTAACTCATTTTTTTAGGAAATACTCTTCAGAAAGTTACCATGAGTTCCAGCACCCATGCAGTGTTTCAAAATATTGTAAACAAGGTATACTGCTTCATAACATAACTGGTGGTTTAAAATGAACAGTTTTATAGCCAGATGTATAGTACTTGTATGCATCTCACTTTTGTTTAACTGACTATGTTCTAAAACTGGTGATTAATTTCCAGACACCAATGCTATCTAGACATTGTTGTCATATTAATTTCTTATCTATTTTTGTAAATGAATGTTGTCTTCATTGCACTCTTAAGAAGATATTTGTACACATCTGAATTGCATTTTTGTGTGATCTCATGTTCAAAATGAATAATACAGGTACTCATCCCAATATATCTTACCTAGATCCTGGCTGGTATATTTAAAGTGTTTTTGCATATTGATATAGTACCCACTTATGTGAGACCTACTGATGTGACCAGACACAATATACATAGGAGAATGTTCTGTTGTTCAAATAACTATGTCAGAAGGGAAGAATAGTAATACATACTAGTCAAGTTGGGGGGGGTGACCCATGCATACCTAACAGATTGTGATATTGAGCCTGTTATGTCCTGGTCATATGTTGCCATAATCTCAAGATCAATTCTATACCACTGCAGGTTGATCATAAAAAACATAAAATACAAAAATGAATATATGTCCAACCACAGTAGAGCAAGTGTATTTCAGGACATTGTGGAATAGGCATGAACTGTGGGTGGAAGGAAGTTCTGTTGTGACGCTCTGTCAGTATCATGCCATAGTGCCTGTTTTTAACATTTGTTACAGTTAATGTATCACTAATGCCCCAATAAACTTACTACCAATGTTGATTGTGTGCATTGTAACAAAAACTGTATCTGAGGTGGAACAGTGGAACAAATGCAGCACAATAATGGTATTTGTGAAGTATTGTATATCTCTGGTGCTGTGCTGGAGCTGCTTGCATACCTTATTATATGTTTTGTGAGCTTTCCAGTTGGTTGTGACACTGTGGTAGATCCTTAATTAAACATCTAATCAGTTATACTAATATAATCCTTCTACCTGTTTAGCTGTGGGTGCCAGGTCTTAACAGGGCTTTTACAGTCTTGGCAACTTGAATGGTGTTTCTTTACACATGTAGTAAGCAGCCACATTAAGAACTGTGGAATGTTACCCATTCCCAGTGCTGTTGAGCGTTGAGATGTTGGATGACACAGCTCGCTCCATGACAGATACCAGGGTTTGGGAAAAAACTGTGTCCATTGGGGATTGGAAGCGGAGGAGTAGGATTCAGCATTCCCATGACTGTTCTCCTAATTCTGATACATGGAGTGGTCTTATGTTCTGATCTAGCAGCCACTAGGAATGCCTGGTGGGACTGCTGATGCATACAAATCAAGGGGAGATAGTACAGTGCATGTCTGTACATTTCTGCATGGATGGTATTGTATGTCTATGCTACCATTGGGAGAAATATGAAAATGGGGTGGGCGTCACTGAGCAGCTGGATGGCCACACACAGTACTGCAGGGCGAGTGTTGTTGAATTACACTGGGGTGTACGGTGCTGATCTGGCTGGGAAGGTGCGGGAACCTCTGTGACAGATCAGCTGTGGCAGTGCTGGTACCCTTTATGCGAGTGACTTTGCTGCTGTACCCACGAGCGGGGTTGGTGTCTGGATGTCCCTGCTGGTAAATGACACAACATGCATGGAAACACAGAAGTGTCATTGCAAAGACAAATGTGGTACATGGTTGAATAACACCATGAGACACTATTAAAAATGTATTTCACAATAAAAGTTTAGTAGTAGATTAATATATTGTGGTATATGTTATTGTATTCTTAACTTATATGTTTTATAGTGGCCAGGAAGCAGTGCCGTGACAACTGTGTAGGTGAAGGAGGAGCCTGGCACCAGCTCTGAGCATAAGTACCATCATAAAAAGATATTCATACAAGATGTACTGTCACAGCCCTTGCACCCACAACCTCTGTTCAGTACTATGGAGGACCTTACACCCTAAGCCAGCCATATAACTGCTCAGCTAGGTAGTGAGAGCAGTGTGGCTATTTCAGAAAGGGATGAGTGGGGATGTAAACAGTACTGCAGTCGATAGTCTCAATATGTGAATGGATTATTTGTAGATTGAGATTCTGTAACACAATCTGTTATCCATGTTCAGAGCCCCACTTTGTGCTTTAGTATGCATACAGGTGTACTATATGGTGTCACTTCATGCATAGTTGGGAGGTATTTTGCTGTACAGTGTGACCTACTCCTAATGACGCTACACTTATAACAACATTTTTGGTTCTCAGTTGGTAGGTGGTCAAGGTGGTAGCACTACATGAAGGGGACTGTATGGATTTGCTGACTCAGTATGGCCCATGAGAGCAGCTGTACTAAGCCAGTTCTGACTACCTTAACATAATTATTGCAATGTGTGTGCAGGGATGAAAGAGTGTACTGGACTGGTGTGGCATGCATGCATGTCATCATAAGTGTTATTGTATGAAGGGGAGGAGTGTACTGGGATAAGAAGTGTATTTATAGATAGAAAGCTTGTGATAGTCAAAATGGTAAGGCCTACTGGACTAGAATGCATACTCAACCAATTCAAAATACGTTTTCAGTTAAATGGGTAGGGGCCAGTGTAGTAGTAGAGCTATTTACCATATTGTAAGAGTGTGATCAGTTGTAGCGGGGGGTACAATGGATATGTCACATGGTGTAGTTGCCATTTACGGATGATGGGTGCACTGTAATGTTCTGCAATACTTTGCGAAAATACTTTTTCTAGACATTTGAAAAACATATTTCTGGTGTGTTTAACCACAAAATAAAGATATTGCTAGCATCCCCAGGTTCTGACCAGGTGAACACAAAAATAAATTTTGTCCCTAGATGGTCCCAATTTTAAATGCCAAGCATTTTCTGATTGCTAACTGAAAACAAAATGGCAGATTTGCGAAAGTAGTAGGGTCATTTGCAAAAGTAAAAGTACATTTGTGAAAGTGTCGAACTTTTGTTAACTTTTCCTGTTGACATAATGAGAACTTGTTTGTTTTAATAACTTTTGAACTGTTTAATATTTTTTTTTGTATTATCTACTTTTCTGCCCCATGCTTCGCTGGTCCTCCACTCCTTCAGGCTCTGCAGTTCCCCCTGACCTCTCCTGTCCTCCGGTCCTCCACTAGTCCCCAGATCGCAGCCGACCCCGGGGTATCCCGGTGTATTCCTTCACTGGGCGGGTCCTCTCCTCTGAGGGGAAGGCACCGGGGAGGGTAGCCCATGCACGCCCTTCTAGGGCCCGGGATGCTGCTGGGGAACAGAAGGCACCAGGAAGGCACAGGAGGCCCTTGGGGAACAGAGAGCCATCATCTGAGGGCCAGTGAGTGATTTTCTTGGTTTTCTGTTGGGGGCAGCGTGTGACTTCATGGCATACACCGACATCCGCTCCTCCCTAGTTAGTATTGGGCCGTGTGTCCTGTGATACTCCCAGCCTCCGCCAGGAGCCAGCAGGTGCCAGACCAGTCCCCTAGCCTCCCCCCCCCTGAAAAAGGAGAGCTGTCCCTAAGATGCTCTATCCTTCTCCTCCCGGCCGGCCCTCCAGTGACCCGGGCTCATTCCCGAACCCGGGTCGCAGGCGTCACAAGCGGAAATCCAACCGCTGCGCAGGCGGGCTGGCTTGAACTGTTTAATATTTTTTAATGAAATCTTCAAAAGGCACATCGGGGACCCTGGCTGCATGTTCCCTGAAATTTTTGGACTGGTCACGCAAACCCTGCAACCTGTAGGTGAGAGCAAAGAAATCAAAAAAAAACTGTAACGTTAGTGTCATTGTTGCTTAATAACCTACAGCCGTATATCTGACTGGTATGAAACTTGGCAGATCCCAAGATCTACCATGTCCAATTGTCCATACCAACCTTCAGGCAAATCCGTTGAACAGTGGCAAAGTTATTAAGGTACAAAATCTGACCCTTTAACCTTAAAAGTGCTACTCTACCATAATAAATATATATTATGGTAGCACGGTAGTGCTACCATAGTTAGGGTTGAGGAGCCATTTCTATATTAAACCCCAAAATTTTGCACCTTAATAACTTTGCAACTGTTTGACGTATTTTGCTGAAATTTAGAATACATAATCAAAAGCCATAGGCCTAGGGATCTGCCAAGTTTTGTAGTGGTTGGATACACAGCTGCGGAGTTATTAAGCGTGATCTGCATGTGGGTTTATGCTTTTTCTGGAATTCTATGGTCACACGTACAGGTCCCATGGTTTATGCGACCGACCCAAAATCTTCAGGGAACTTGCAGCCAGGGTCCCCGATGTGTCTTTTGAAGATTTGGTGAAAAAATATTAAACGGTTCAAAAGTTATTCAAAAAACAATTTCCCATTATAAGTCAATGGGAAAAGTTAACAAAAGTTCACAGTGTCGTAATGCATTTTACTTTCATAAATGGCCCTGTTACTTACAAATCTGCCATTTTGTTTTCAGTTGGTGATCAGAAAATGGTTGGCATTTAAATTTGGGACCCTCTAGCAACCTAATTATTTTTGCATTCACCTAGTCGGACCTGAGGATGCTAGTCATGTCTTTATTTTGGGGTAAAACACCCCAGAAATATGTTTTCAAATTTCTGGAAAAAGTACTTTCACAAATTACTTTCGTGCTCACGAAAGTGTTGAACTTTTTTGCAAAAGCTTTCGCAAATTACGCACAGTAGTTTTCTAGTCTCTGGGAAAGTGACAGCAATTATTTGGCACTGCCCTGCAAAAGAACGGTTGGGAGTTTTAGGCTGCAATTTGGAGAGAATGCAGCCAACATCTCACAGATGTGCCTTTCAGTATTTTGGTTAAAAAATATCACACGGTGGCAAAGTTATGGCACTCCAAAGTTGACAGTTTTTCCCATAGGATAACATTACGGCGCCCGACGAATTACAGGAATCCTTTGGCACCCTGCTGCAAAATAATGGTTTGGTATTTTTTCCTGAAATTTGAAGGGAAGACAGCCAACAGCCCACAGTTGTGCCTTTCAGTGGTTTGGTGAACACATATTACAGGGAGGCAAAGTTATGGCACTCCGAACCTCTCTTTTTTCCCTTCGATAACATTACGCTTGTCGCTGCTTTTTCAGGGCCCATATCTCGAAACGGTGCGAGATACGGGCCTAAGTACAAAATTAGCCAGGACAATTGTAAATCATATGACTTTAAATTTTTTCTACATCGTCACGGTTCCTGAGATATAACCTATTTAGTATTCCAAGTCCTGATTTTCTGCCCGATACCCATTATTATGCATACATTCTTATGTAGTATGTATGTATGTATTGGCCACTGTCGCAAATAGTTGTTTGTTCATTGTGATTACAAAGTAACACAAGACTATACAATTGAAATTAACTTTGGAACAAAAAAAAATAGTTGAAGCTCTTTGTCAATATTTATTTAAACATAGCATTCAGGCTCCAGCGTCAGCACTATCTCTTTTCGGAAGACTGAGGGTTGAAAGATCTCAATCCTCCTAACAAGGGTTACATAGTCATATGGCTATTTCACTGATGGGACTCAGTTCTGCTGGGGACTGCTGTCAGTATTGTCGTGCACCGTTTTTCATTCAGGAGAAATAACAACAGGTAAGCTGGTCCTCCTCCCTCTCCTACTGCCTGCGGGGCCCAGGATGTGCCTGTGTGCCCACTGCGAGCTATACTTCCCTGAACAACATATACATAGTTATGTTAAAAGCAGCTGACGCATAAGAGAAAACTTTGAAAAATGAATTATTTCAACAAAACTCAACAGATATGTCATATTCCAGAATTTTCTAGTTATCTACCCAATGTTGTTCATTACTTAGGATTTTTGCATGACGCTCCTGCTTTGCTGATATGTATAAGGAACGAGAAAAACAAGCTAAATTGTGAAATACAGGCTTAATTCAATCTAAATAAAATGTTATTGAAATTATTTGTAGAGGTGCCCACGAATCTTTAAACTGAAAGAAAATTAGCTCGTTCAGGGCATAAGTGGAATTATTTAATTTTATTGAAGATGTAAGGAGCTGTAACTTAATGCATTGACGTTCCATTTTTGCCTGATGTGATGAGCAGAAAAAGAGGAAGGGGAGCACTGGTGGGTTTGAGCTACCGAAACAACATTTAGTATGTCCACACCCACTCCTGGCGATGGTAAACCGGTGTCTGCAGTTGTCAGAAGTGAACCAGCAGTTAAGGAAGTTTTTGTTGTTGTGTTTATTATGGAGATCCCCAGATGCCAACTAGCCGACACGGGCGGGAGGGTGCATCTTGCAGACAGCGGGGATGAGCAGTGGCCACCGAGTTGCTAGAGGCTGAGCCCGCCAATCTCACCGTTGCTATACAGTATGTCTACCTAACCTTGAGAATATTAAGGATCATTCATCAACGCAGTTCACAATCCCATCTCCTCTGTTTAGAGTTGCCAGGCAAAATGTAAGGATAGACTCAATTTTCCCTTGTAATTTTGCCTCTTTGCTGTGCTGTATTTCTGGTCAGTTTAGTCCTACATGATGTCACTCAGAGGCCATTAAGAGTTAATAAAGAACATCTACAGGCAGCTTGACTGGTACACATAGACCTGCGCCTACCTCATAACTCTGGCAATCAATCGCAATCAGTGGAGGTATGAAAGAAGTCTCCCTGGATGTAGGATGGTGTAAGAAGCTAGGTAGAAGAAATCATCAGGGTGTAAATTGTCACAGCATTTTGGAACAGAAGAGTCTTTGGGCTTTATAGGCTGCTGATACCAATATACTGTAACTTGAGACTTTTGTTGAGAATGCTGCTTCATAGAAGGTAAAGGCTTGTGGTCTCCATTGTGCATTGATTGTGCTGCTGTTTACTATAATTCTATAACCTACTGTATTGATTTGACAAGGAACATATACGACCTGTGCAACATATCTGTTAACCATGCATTATTGTAGCTCCACACAGATTGGGAAAGCCTATTCTTAAGCTACTGTATACGGAAGTTGGTTTAAGTAATGCCATCAATCATCACATTTTGAAGGGTATACAGTATCAGGGAAGATTTGGGATAAGAAATACTCTATTTTGCTACAGCTTTGCTACTGTAGTTATTCATGTATGTGTGGCAGGGTTGCTATAAATCTCCATTCAAATATTTAAATTCATCAAATTAGCTAATTTATATTTACCTCTAATAATGAATATTATGCATGTGCAGGGCTGTGATCTGTACAAACATGATATATGTGTGTGTATGTATATATATATATATATATATATATATATATATATATATTTATACAATGTATGTTGTCAGATAAATGAGAGTATAAATCATCATATCTGACATGGGCCATGAAGATAACATTGTTATCTCCACGTTCCCATATCGTCATATCAAACTTATCTGGTTGATCCTACACTCAGAGCACTTCACTTTCACTAGAAGTGAAGCGATCTGAGCTTATGAAGACTGGAGATTTTAGTTTAGTAAATATTTTTAGAATGCCCAGACTTCAGTAAATTAGAATTTGCTCTGTATTTCTTTGTAGTTCCTTGTTAAAGTCAACGCACAAGAGTGCAGCATTGACCGAGCCATGGCTTTCAAGAGTAAAATGAAGCGTGAGCGCCTATAACAGACGCCGCGTTCATTTTATTTTGAAAGCCGCTGCTCGGTCAATGCTGCACTCTGTGTGCAGTTTGAAGCTTTTAACAAGGAACTACAAAAATACAGACAAATTCTAATTTACTGAAGTCTGGGCACATTCTAAAAATATTTACTAAACTACAAATCGCTAGTCTTCATAGCCGTCACGCTACACTTCTAGTGAAAGTGAAAGTGCTCTGAGTGGCAGGATCAACCAGATAACCATATAAACGCCACTTTTTCCCCAAATAAAAGCAGGATCAACCAGATATTTTTACTAACTTTAAACTGACAAGATCAACCAGATATTTAAAAACCCTATATAATCTATTATGTAGGGGAAGCATGTGGAGCCCTGTGTGTGTGTGGGGGGGGGGGCATGGCATGATAAACCAGATAATGCTTCTTAAAACTAACCATAAATAGCATAATCCACTAAATATTTCTTAAGCAATAAATGACATCTGCTGTTTTGGCAGCGTTTCTGTAAAGGGGGGTTGTATTGCTAGGGCCATCACCTTTATGTCACCCATTGCATTGAGAGGGGCACATAGTGAGTTGTGTTGGGGCAGGGCAAAGCATATGTTGTATAAATGGAATACCGGGATGAATATATTCATATTGACCACTGAGGCCAGTGACATCAAGAATCCACTCGTGGCTTCGCCACTGTGAGATATCATGATATCACTGGCCTCTCGTGAAGATAAATATGATATCTTCAGTCGGGCCATGTCATATCCCCTATATATATATATATATATACATATACATATATATATGATATGCAGCGAATTAGTGTGATAATGCATTTATCTTGTACAGTTTCCAGTGACCCTTGGCAACCTCACGAGTCAAGGCACGAGTGAGAGTTACGAGAGGTCACTGGAAACTATACAAAATAAATGTATTATCACATACTGAACTGCTGCATATTCCATTTATGCAACAGGTTTAGATGTTGTGTGAACATTTTGATTTTGGTAGGTGTAAATAATTTGTCAAAAAAGGGAAAAGAAAATTGAATTTTATGCTGTTTTTTGCTAATTATAAAACAACAAAATGGTATCTATAAATGAAACACCACTCATTTTGTAGATATTTTTGAGCTGAACATTTTTCGTGCTCACAGTACCATGCTATCATTTTTTGTTTTAAAGTTATTTATATTTGTTTGTCAAAAAAGTGAACAAAAAATTACATTTTTTTTCTGTTTTCTTGCTAATCATATACAATATACAGGGTTTATATAAATGAAACAGTATTCATTTTGTAGATAATTTTGTGTTGAACAATTTTCATGCTCACAGTACCATGTTATCTTTTTCATTTTTAAGTTATTGACATTTAAATATGGTTAGTACTGCTTCTGAGGCCGAACATTCTAAATGAATTCTGAAGAGAACTGTGTAGATAAATGAGCTAGTGATGTAGTTACTGTGGATAAATGGTGATGATGTAGTTACTATGTGGATAAATAATTTATTACCATAGTAACGAAGATAAATGGTTTTATTCTACAGTTTTATCTTGACCCCTGTTGCATAAATATATATATGTATATATATATTATGGTAGCACGGTAGTGCTACCATAGTTAGGGTTGAGGAGCCATTTCTATGTTAAACCCCACAACTTTGCACCTTAATAACTTTGCAACTGTTTGACAGATTTGGCTGAAATTTGGAATACTTGATCAAGAACCATAGACCTTGGGATCTGCCAAGTTTTGTAGTGGTCGGATATACGGCTGCGGAGTTATTAAGCGTGATCTGTGCGCGCATTTACGCTTTTTCTGGAATTCTACGGTCGCACCTACAGGTCATACGGTTTGCACGACTGGTCCAAAATCTTCAGGGAACGTGCGGACAGGGTCCCCAATGTACCTTTCAAGATTTCGTGAAAAATATTAAACGGTTCAAAAGTTATTCAAAAACAGTTTCCCATTATAAGTCAATGGGAAAAGTTAACAAAAGTTCAACACTTCGCAAATGCATTTTACTTTCGCAAATGGGCCTGTTACTTTATGAAATCAGCCATTTTGTTTTCAGTTGGTGATCAGAAAATGGTTGGCATTTAAATTTGGGACCATCTAGCAACCTAATTCTTTTTGTATTCACCTAGTCGGACCCTGAGGATGCTTGCCATGTCTTATTTTGTGGAAACACCCCAGAAATATGTTTTTCAAATTTCTGGAAAAAGTACTGCGAAATTACTTTCGGCTCATGAAAGTGTCAAACTTTTTTTCGAAAGCTTTGCATTGCATCACAAGTCCTATGAAGACAGGTTGAAGGAACTGAACATGTACTCCCTGGAGGAGAGGAGGGAGAGAGGGGATATGATAGAGACATACGAGTATCTTACAGGGAGGAACAGGGTTCAGGAAAACACTATTTTTAAGCGAAAAAGATGTTCCAGGACTAGAGGGCATGGGATGAAGTTGGAGGGAGGACGATTCAGAGGAAACATGAGAAAGAATTTCTTCACAGAATGGGTGGTGGACAACTGGAACACCCTGCCAGAGGAAGTGGTGGGGGCTGAAACAATCACGGGACTTAAGAATGCATGGGATAGACATAAAGGAATTCTGGAGGTCAGGGGTAAGGTGCAACAGACTTCTAGGAAAACAAACTGAACTTACAAGCTCAAATGGGCAGACTGGGTGGGCCATAGGCCCTATCTGCCGACACTGTCTATGTATCTATGTATCTATGTAAATTGCGACAGTAGTTTTCCATCTGTGGGACAGTGACAGTGATTCTTTGGCACTGTGCTGCAAAAGAACCGTTGGGAGTTTTGGGCTGAAATTTGAAGGGAACGGAGCCGACATCTCACAGATGTGCCTTTCAGTGTTGTATTGAAAAAATATTACACGGCAGCAAAGTTATGGCACTCCAAAGTTGACAGTTTTTCCCATAGGATAACAATGCATTACAGAAATCCTTTGGCACCCTGCTGCAAAATAACGGTTTGGTCTTTTTTCCTGAAATTTGGAAGGAAGACAGCCAACAGCCCACAGATGTGCCTTTCAGTAGTTTGGTGAAAAAATATCACACGGCGGCAAAGTTACAACACTCCAAAGTTGACAGTTTTTCCCATAGGATAACATTACGGCGACCGACGCATTACAGAAATCCTTTGGATCCCTGCTGCAAAATAACGGTTTGGTCTTTTTTCCTGAAATTTGAGGAAGACAGCCAACAGCCCACAGATGTGCCTTTCATTGGTTTGGTGAAAACATTACAGGGAGGCAAAGTTATGGTGCTCGAGGCTTTTCTTTTTCCCATAGGATAACATTCACAGTCGCCCGGCATAGCACCAGGCCGTGTCTAAGGAAGCGATGCGAGATACGGACTTCACATCAGAAAATTTCTTAGCCATTCAAATTAGCCAGGACAGTTGTAAATAATATGACTTTTAATTTTTTTTCACGCAGACGGTTCCTGAGATATAATATATTTAGTATTCCAAGATCTCATTTTCTGCGCGATAGTCATTATTATTCATACATTATTTGTACTCACTGTCTTTCTCTATGCAGGTTTTGGGAAAACCAGCCTGTGTGCTTACATTACTGTTACTGTTGCCCTTTCCGGCTTGCGATTTCCACCGTTCACTTACCATTAGCGTCTGCGCCTGCCATGTCGCGTTATCCTTTGCGCTTTTCATTTGCGCTATGCTTTCTGTTATTTTTTGCCATTTCTGTCTACAGTACTGTTTATCTTTCTGTTTCACTTTACGTCCACCATGCCCATTGACATTTCTGTTTGTAGGCACCATGTTACTATGTGACAACACATCACGTGGCAGACCATTCTCGCTTCACGCCACCATGTATGCTATCTTTCTGTTCTCATTCACGCTATGCTACTATGTGCCACTGTTAGCATTTCTGTTTGGGTTGCTGTCCCTGTTAGTATGCCACAAGACACATGGGCGGAGCTGCTGGGCCCAACGGCCCAGCTCCCGCCTTCCCGCCGCTGCATTATATCACTATTTCTCGCTATCATTCTCAAAATGAAGGGAAATTAGAGGCAAAACCCATTTAATGCATTAGTTAGGGTTGTTCCACAGCGACAAAAGTGAGGAAATTGCTGTTGGGTTGAAACCCCCACTTGCACCCCCACCCACCCCCAACCGGCATTGGGGTGTGCATTGGGATCGTGGGTCCTAACTCTGCTGCTTTACATAAGTCATGGGGTGAGAGTTAGGGCTGATGATCCCAATGCACACCCCAATGCCACCACGTGCATCATCCTTTATGCTTCATTTGCGCTATGCTGTTACTTTTTGCCATTTGTGTACCGACTGTTCCTCTTTCTGTTTCACTTTGCGTCACCATGCCCATTGACATTTCCATTTACAGCACCATGTTACTATGTGACAAGACATCACGTGGCACACCATTCCCATCTACACCGCCACCGTGCATTTACCCTTTCTGTTCTCATTCGGCGCTTGTGTTAGCAAATGTGCCACTGTTAGCATTTCTGTTTATGCTTGCTGCTCCTGTTACTATGCCACAAGACATCATGTATGGAGCAGGGCCCTTGGGCCCCACGCCCCGCCACTGCATTACATTCACTATTTCTATTATCATTCTCAAAAAGAAGGAAATTAGAGGCAAAAACTCCATTTAATGCATTAGTTAGGGTTGTTCTGCAGCGATAAAGTGAGGAATTCGCTGTTAGGGTTGAAAACCCTAATCGAATTCACCCCCAGCACCACACACACACAGACACACACACATTCAAGTATGGGGATGACCAAGTCAACACAACCAATGACAGACATCCAGCAGCAGGTGAAAGAAATAACAAACAATTGTCTAAATGTACTATGAGACATCCCCATCCACCTGACCAGGTACTGCATGCTCAGTGGAGATCAACAGCAAAACTGAGGCCATGTACACCAAACGTACACAACCCTGTTTGCAGCTGCACACAACGTACCACACTTAGTAGTTGCATGGCCTTACCTACCGATGCCCCACACCAGACCACACCACTTGTGGTGGGCCACCTGAGCAATAGAGTTCAGCAAAACCAAGGAGTTGTACAGGTATAATATCTCTGATTATAGCAAGGGTTTGAGAAATGCAGCTTTCTAATTGACTGTAAACATTGTAACAGCCTTATGTTTAATTTTTATTAACATACATGTAGAGCCTAACCATATGATGAACATGGTTTAATGTTGCTTGAAAACAGTTTTATTATGATAGCAATAAGCTACTCCCAGGTATTATGTTAATGGTCAGTTTATCACTGTCTAGCGACATGTGGCACTCGGCTATGCCTCATTCAACATTAAACCCTACAGGGTGATTAACAGACCATTTAACATAACTGTTGGTCATGCCTTATTGCTTAATTGTCTTTATGACTAGATACTCTCCTCTGCTAGGCACTGCAGCAGCTTTGCAACACAGTGTCCCACACAGTTACACCATACACTGTCTAGTTACTGGAGAATGGCTGTGAATATGAACTCATGAAGATGAACAGTGTAACTTGATCATTACAGTCATCGAAACCCTAGTGTGATTATAACTGACAGAGTCAGTGATAGAGGATAACCCCTGCTGTCCTAGTACACTTACCTCATTGTGAGTTAAATCAATACTAAAAGACATTCTGTTTATATCTACACCATACCTACTTGATTCCTGTTGTACCACAATTAACATAGTTATCACTTTGATAGCATCAGTGACAGAAGTGTGGCAAACCCAAACAGTAGGCATACAGCCTGAGTATGAAACAACTGTTTAAAAAATCACACTGTGTCCATAAGTGGCATAGATCACTCATTGCAACAATAGTAAATGTATTACTATTTGAATAAGTTAGTCATCGCAGATGCAATGAGATTGTCTTTATCAGGTACAACATACTCAGTAAGTGCCTACAGGAAAATCTATCCTATATACATTCCGATACAGGTACATCATTGTTGGCTCAGTAGTGCTATGATATTTAGAAGTTGCTTGGCCTGATCCATGCAATTACAATGTTTCTTACAAAGAATACATACTGCATCTTTACTACTGAAACACACTGAAGGTCTATGTATGTACATCAGCAGTACACCTTCATCAGTAAGAGTGCATCTGATACTGGCAGTACGTAATTTCACAGCGCTGAACAGGCAATGCTTTTCCATACGCTTACATCAGCCTCTATGTTGAGTAAACCATTGCAGTAAATGTACTACTATGTAAATCACCTACTAAATGTATCACTACTTTTATCTTGAGCATGCTAGTGTCTTGTAGTTAATTTGTGTGCTTCTAATTAATGTATACTCACTAGTGTTATAACCTTTCTACAACTGTCATCATGCACCTTCAGCATTTATATTGAATAACGGCACAGTACCAGTTGTGGTGTGGTGGGGGCATCGGTAGGTAAGGCCATGCAACTACTAAGTGTGGTACGCTGGTGCAGCTGCAATCAGGGATGTGTACGTTTGTGTACATGGCCTCAGTTTTGCTGTTGATCTCCACTGAGCATGCAGTACCTGGTCAGGTGGGTGGGGATGTCTCGTAGTACATTTAGACAATTGTTTGTTATTTCTGTCACCTGCTGCTGGATGTCTGTCATTGGTTGTGTTGACTTGGTCCTCCCCATACTTGAGTGTGTGTGTGTGTGTGTGTGTGTGGTGCTGGGGAGGGTGATTGGAGTTAGGGTTTTCAACCCTAACAGCGATTCCTCACTTTGTCGCTGTGGAATAACCCTAACTAATGCACTAAAAAACTCATTTAATGCATTAGTTAGTTGTTCCAGCTGCAAAAGTGAGGAAGTTCGCTGGGTTGAAAACTTTGGGATTACTACCACAACTGCATAGTATTGGGCCTGCCAGCCCTAACTCTCACCCCATGACATGTGTAAAGCAGCAGAAGTATAGGAGAATGGGGTGAGAGTTAGGACCCATGATCCCAATGCACACTCCAATGCCGGTTGGGGGTGGGTGGGGGTCCAAGGGGGTTTTCAACCTAAAGCGAATTTTCTCTACTTTTGTCGCTGTGGAACAACCCTAACTAATGCATTAAATGGAGTTGTTTGCCTCTATATATATATATATATATATATATATATATATATATATATATATATATATATATATATTATGGTAGCACGGTAGTGCTACCATAGTTAGAGCTGAGGAGCCATTTCTATGTTAAACCCCAAAATTTTGCACCTTAATAACTTTGGAACTGTTTGACAGATTTGGCTGAAATTTGGAATACACAATCAAGAACCATAGGCCTTGGGATCTGCTAAGTTCCGTAGTGGCTGGATACACGACTGTGGAGTTATTAAGCGTGATCTGCACGCGCGTTTACGCTTTTTCTGGAATACTATTGTCACGTGTACAGGTCGCACGGTTTGCATGACCGGCCCAAAGTCTTCAGGGAACGTGCGGCCAGGTTCCCCGATGTGCCTTTCGAAGATTTGGTGAAAAAATATTAAACGGTTCAAAAGTTATTGAGATATTACCTATTTAGTATTCCAAGTCCTCATTTTCTGCTCCGATACCCATTATTTTGCATACATTCTTTGTACTCACTGTTTTTCTCTATGCAGGTTTTGGGAAAACCAGCCTCGTGCTTACATTACTGTTACTGTTGCCCTTTTCCACTTCATGGTTCCGCATCGCTTCGGCTTACCGCTGACGTCTGCTCCACCATGTGCGTTATCCTATGCATTTTCATTTGCGCTTGTGTTTCTCTTATTTTTTGCCATTTGTGTCTACAGTACTGTTTCTCTTTCTGCTTCACTTTGCGTCACCATGCCCATTGATATTTCTGTTTGCAGGCACCATGTTACTGTGTGACAACACATCACGTGTCAGACCGTTCTCGTCTACGCCACTGTGTGGGTTACCCTTTCTGTTCTCACCGCGCTAGGTTACCATGTGCGCCTACTGTTAGTGCTTCTGTTTATGCTTGCTGTTCCTGTTACTATGCCAAAGATAGCATGTGACGGAGTGCGGGCCCATAGGCCTCACGCTCCCCGCCGCTGCATTACATTCACTATTTCTCAATATCATTCTCAAAAGAAGGGAAATTAGAGGCAAAAAACTCTGTTTAATGCATTACTTAGGTTGTTCCACAGTGACAAAAGTGAGGAATTGCTGTTAGGGTTGAAACCCTAACTCCGAGTTCACCCCCAGCACCACACACTCACAGACACACACACATGCAAGTATGGGGAGGACCAAGTCAACACAACCAATGACAGACATCCAGCAGCAGGTGACAGAAATAACAAACAATTGTCTAAATGTACTACTAGATATCCCCACCCACCTGACCGGTACTGCATGCTCAGTGGAGATCAACAGCAAAACTGAGGCCATGTACACCAAACGCACATCCCTGATTGCAGCTGCACACAACGTACCACACTTAGTAGTTGCATGGCCTTACCTACTGATGCCCCACACCACACCACAACTGGTACTGTGCTGTTAGTCAATATAAATGCTGAAGGTGCATGATGACAGTTGTAGAAAGGTTTTAACACTAGTGAGTATACATTAATTAAGAGAAGTAAATAAATTAACTACAAGACACTAGCGTGCTCAAGATAAAAGTAGTGTTACATTTAGTATGTGATTTACATAGTAGTACATTTACTGCAACTGTTTACTCAAGACAGAGAGGCTGATGTAAATGTATATGGAAAAGCACTGCCTGTTAAACGCTGTGAAATTCGTACTGCCAGTATCAGATGCATTCTTACTGATGAAGATGTACTGCTGATGTACATACATAGACCTTCAGTGTGTTTCAATACTAAAGATGCAGTAAGTATTCTTTGTAAGAAACAGTGTAATTGCATGGATCAGGGCAAGCAACTTCTAAATATCATAGCACTACTGAGCCAACAATGATGTACCTGTATCGGAGATGTCTATAGGATAGATTTTCCTGTAGGCACTTACTGAGTATGTTGTACCTGAGAAAGACAATCTCATTGCATCTGTGATGACTAACTTATTCAAATAGTGATACATTTACTATTGTTGCAATGAGTGATCTATGCCACTTATGGACACAGTGTAATTTTTTTAACAGTTGTTTCATACTCAGGCTGTATGCCTAGTGTTTGGGTTTGCCACACTTCTGTCACTGATGCTATCAAAGTGATAACTATGTTAATTGTGGTACAACAGGAATCAAGTAGGTATAGTGTAGATGTAAACAGAGGGCTGGATATTCAAAAGGATTGCGCCATGAGCAATAGGGTTGCACATGCGCAAGTCCGAAAGTGCGCCATTCTGCAATATTCAGCAGGAGGCAGTTGTGCCACCAAAAACAGGCTGAGCAACAGCGCAATGCAAATGAAGGCATGTGCAACTGAAGGGGGTGGATCCATGCATAAACAGCACAATGCGATATTCAAAGACTTGCGCAATGCGCAAGAGCGGAACAGCTGGAAGTTGTGCCCCAGCGGAAATGAACCAAAATAAAAAGGCTCAAGGAAGAGGTGCAAGAACGCCACAGGGAAGACACATGAGGCAGAGATACAGAGAAGGCCAGAGCAACAAACAGTGCAGGCCAGGGAGTGCACAGGACAGAAGAGGGGCAAGGGAAGGTGTATGGGGCCGCAGAGTGCAGAGGCCAGTAGGTGTACCAGGTGCAGTGGAGGTAGCAGTCAGGACAGCGGGGTAATAGAGCAACATCAGCCGGGGGGTCACAAGCCAGGGAGATGGATAGTGCCAGCTTCCACATGGAAGCTGTAATGAGGGGGGGAGAATACATGCTGCAGGGGATGTGGCCATGGAAGGGCTCACGTTGACGATACGCTTCAACAGGCAGTCACTGCGCCCACATCAGCTTTGAGCTGTACACAGATAGTAGAGATTGTGGCGTACACGGCCTGAACAGGGCAATACTGAGACGGCTCTGTGAGCTGTACAGTGATGTGATGCAGCACCTCATGACGGAGTCACGCCTGTCGGTGGAGACCAAGGTGACAGCCTGCATGTGCTGCTGCTCACCACGGGCACCTTCCAGAGGCTGACAGGGGACACCACAGGCATCCACAGTTGGCCACATCACGCATCCTCACCCACCTCAGCACACTGCTGCCACATACCGCGGAGCACAACCATTTCCCCCAGCACTGCAGAGCCGCATGTTAGCAACATGCAGGAGTTCAACAGGGTAGCACATATGCCTGGCATGCTAGCCATAGACTGCAACTCCATGTGGCCACACATTCGATGCCACCTGGCCCCAATGGGGCTGCATATAGGAACAGGAAGGGCTATTCCAGTGTCAACTGCCAGGTGGTGTGTGATGCCACTGGGCGCATAATCAGTGTCTGTGCCACACACCCTGGTGGAGCACATGATGTCTTTATATGGTATCAGTCTGTACTGTGCCATCGATTTGAGAGTGGGGACATCCCCACAGGCCATCTAGTGGGTGAGTACACATGTAAGAATTGCAAATGTGGGGCAAGGGTGGGAATGCCACAGGTGCCATGGCAGTGGCACACAGGGATATTGGCAATATGGACCTGAACATGATACTCATCTCCACCATCTCCACACAGGTGACAGCGGATACCCACTCCATCCCTGGCTGCTCACACCATACCGGCGCCCCATTACCCCATCACAGCAACGCTATAATGAGGCGCATGCCGCAACACGCAACATCATCGAATGGGTGTTTGGGATGCTCAAGGCACGCTTCTGATGCCTAGACACCTCCGGCGGTGCCCTACAGTACAGCCCCTCAAAGGCCTGTGGGATATTCCTGGCCTGTTGTATCCTGCACAACATGGCCAAAGACTGTGGGATAGCCATTCAGGTCGAGGAGGGGGACAGCGATGGGGACGCCAGCGGCGCCGGTGATGATGGTGATGAGCAGCCCCCCCTTGGACGGCGGGACCCCCGACTGATCCGGCAGGCCCAGCTGCATCGGGACACCATCACGGAGGAGCATTACGCACGACACAGGTAAGTCAAGGGGCCATGTGCAACCAACACTGTCCTGGCGCAACCCACAGGCACACAGAGTAACACGGACAAGGCACACAAACACACCATCAGGGAGGGGCGAACAGTCATATGGACACACACACACACACACACCAGGCACAAAGCATACATGGGCAGGTGCACAGCAGAGCAGGAACAGACATGGCAAACACACAGATCCATGGACCACACCCACCACCTGTACTGTCCAAGTACGTGTGTCAGATGCTGGGCACCCTTGCACCTTGGTGTACAGTACAATGCAGGCATCATCATGCACACGCACCTGTGGACAGCAGTCGGGATGGTTTGCAGGTGGTCCGTATGTCGGCGTGATGTGCAGGGCACCCACTAGTGCACTGCCCACCATGACGCACATTGCACACAGGGCATCACCAGACAGGGCCTGCACTGGGAGACAGGTCAGTCATGTTGCACCGTTCCATGGCCACCGTGGATGCGTGGGTGGCCCCACCATGACCCAACAGCACTGGCAGGCTGAGCAGGGGCCACATGGGGTGTCACCGATGGACCACCAGGGGTCCCACTGCGTGATCGCGACCTTGTCCACAGTGGGGTCTGTAGTATGCCAAATATACCTGCACCAGGGGTGCTCGGGATGCCCACAGCAGAACCCAGCATCGACAGGCTTGGTGTCGCATGATGCTGGGAATGGGGAGTGGAGAGCGTACTGTGTGGGGTGCGCGGTACAGGAGCACCTGCTTGTGTGCCCACTGCAGCCACGACAGCGACCAATGCCTGGGTCTGCCTGTCAATGGCGGCGGTCACATCCATCCGCATATGGACCATCTCTGCATGGTCCAGAGCACAGTCCCTGCTGTGCCGCTCCACAGCCACACACAGTGCCTCCACGGATGTTGCAACCCACCTTTGCTGCTATACTGATTCCCGCAGCAGGCGGATGTGCTTTTCAAATGGGTACTCTGCCACAATGGCATCCTGTCCCCCAGGGTATGGAAGGTTCTGATGCTCAACACCCCTTGAGGGTGGGCGATGTTCACCAGGACCAGGAATGGGCATATCAAAGGGTGGTGGGCATGTGCCACCGCTGGACACTGTACCCCCAGACCTGGTGGGTGACTGCTGCTGCTGCCCTCCAACGCTGTCAGCCCCAGGGGACCACTCATTCCACTGCTGTGGCTGCAACAGTGCCAGACACCCGCACAGCCACTGGTGCTGCCCCATCGGGTGCTGACAGGCACAGCCTGGGATCAGCTGACATGCTGGCACACACATTGGAACCAGCTGGGCCTAGGGGCACATGCTGGTCTCGCTGTGTCCATCATGGGACACACACATGTGATACTGCCCATTGCAGTCCTTGCATCATCAATGGTGCAGGTACGCGTATAGCCACAGCTCACAGCATGCTGGCATGCTTGCATGCCAGACTGTCTGAGACACAGGCTGTGCACCCCCACACCCGACTCACCGACACCAGAGTTGGCAGCCCGGCATGCATGCTGGTGCAGTGCATGCTGGCTGGTGACAGAGGTGGATGGACCCTACTCCATGTCCAGCAGGTCTTCCTCACTGCCTGGACCCACCACCACCGTCCCCTGAATATGAACAGGATCTGTAATAGAAAGAGAGGACATGTGAGTGCATGTGAACAACCTCCCCCCCAACACCACCACCATGTCATACCGTGCAGTGATGGGCTTCCACCTGTCTGGAATCCACCTCCTGGTACGCCCTCAATAGCACTCCGCTGCATTGATGCAGCCAGTCAGTCCTCAGCCGGGGTCAGCTCCACCACCGCTGGCTGGCCCCCGTCAGTGCCAGCACGTGCCGCCCTGAGGGCTGCCACCTCCTCCTTCACTCTCCTGCGGTCTGTCCCCATCTTCTTGCATTCCTGCACGGAGCTCTGGCGGCTTCCGTGCAGGTTCACTGCCCGAACGTTACCCCTCCCCATGCAGTCACGCATGGGCCTGAGGGGTGCCCCGCCGTCCACTCTGTGCCTCCTCTTCCAGGTAGGCCCGGAAGAGGCTCTGTCTCCGCTGTGGCAGTTGGGCCCTCCTTCCCGCCCCACCATCCCTCACCTCGCCTTGGCTCTGCTCTGGTCAAGTGGCGATTCTGTATGGTGGAAGTGGACACCTGTCACTGTGCAGTCTATAGCATTATCCCAGACTATTGTCCAGAACATCACACAGCATGCAACCCACCTCTCACCTGCAGTAACCGATCCGGCCAGCACAGCCAAAATGAGCATTTCTGATAGCGAATGGCGCAAATTAGTGGAGCAACTGTAATGAGATGCAAATCACTCCACTGCGCTTTGAATGGCTGATCAGATGATTTGCATAAAATGCTGAATATCGCGTCATGCTTTGGCGCAATACGGTTGAGCCGCCGAGCAAATGGTGCAGATCTGTGACTGTGTACATACCGTATTGCACATGCCCAGGTAGTTTACGAGGCGCCTGCCACGCTGATGATGTGCTGTGCATGATCGCAATTCAGGCTATGGCCACCATTGTGCCAGTGGTGCTGGAGCAGCACTGGGCACCATATGGCGCTGTGGCACTACCTGCGCAATAGTCCACTGTGGCACTGGCATGTAGATGATCGGTCCGTGCAGGATGCGTAGACGTCAGATGGCACTGTGCATGGGGGTGACTACCTATAGTATGTACACAGGCTTAAGCAACAACTGAATGGTGCATGTCATCTAGCTTCTGAGATGGCCACGAAAGAGAACCAAGCAAACAAGGAGAGATATGACAAGAAAGTTCGGGCAAAAGACTTGATGCCAGGGGACAGAGAAATACTGAGGAGTTTGGGCATTCCCGGAAAGAACAAGATCATTGATCAGTGGGGAAGCATACCATATGTGGTCCTAGAGAAATTGGAGGGGCTTCCCATATATAAGATTTGACCACAAGAGGACACTATTGGATAAAAGGTCATTCATAGGAATCATTTACTGCCCATCCGAGACAAGGTGATTGGCCCAACATCTGGTATAGTAGATCCTACCACACCTCTCCTTATCTGAGCTGCTGCATGCAGACAACAGAGGAAACTGAGTGTTGATTATCCAGGGGCTGATCCTGCCCAGATGGAGAAAGCATCAGATGGAGAACAGCTGGCTGATGAAATTGGAGAGGGAGTTTGAGGTTCATCCGGAGTGTTTCGATCCCACTCCTGAGTTGGCCAGATTGTTTCAGGGAACATCCCTGACATTGGAAACTGCATCTGTAGAAGAGGGACCTACCACAAGAGAGACTGAGATTCGAGATGAGGATGAACCTGGGGAAGTGGATGAGGCTGTGCCTGCTGAACAGGGTGTTGAATGGGAAGCTGCTCTTATCACACCCCTTGAAGGGACCACCCCAGACTTGAACACTAGCCTGGCTGAGCCTTTTGAGTAGTTCCAGAGCAACTTCCCTGAATCAATGCCTTTTAGAGAGCCCACTTCAAACTTGAATACTGGTCCATCTGAGCTCTTTGAGTGGACATAAGATGACACCATTGATCAGAGTGGTGGGGGTGATTTGGTGCTGGAACACCCCACAGTTGAGGAAGTGAAGACAGGCACAAGGGCAAGAGGCATTGATCCCATCTCTGAACAGGACATGGCCACCAGGACTAAAGAGCAAGAACCCCCAAAAAGGTTCTGAAGAATTGTGAAACCCTTACTCAAGTTGACCTATGATACCCCGGGGGCACCTACCAATCTGCCCCTATTTGTAGTGCATAAAGGTATCTATGTCACTCCTAGGTCATTACCCAAGGTTTACTTCTGTCCTGCTAGTGCTAAACCCCCAGGCTGAGAAGGAAGGTGGAAAAGCACAAAAGGGGGAGGTGAAAGTGCACTCAAGGAAAACAGATGGTAAAAAATGCATTATTAATGTGAGTTCAAAATACATATGAATCTGAACTATTAAAGGGGTGAAAGTATGGGAGCTATACATTCCATAGTGTTTGATAACTGTCAAAAGGGAAAAGTGCTTAGCCTTATAAACTGTATATAATGTGTTTCATGTTTCTAATTGTATAATACCTAAGTAGATAGGAACCAGGTGTCTAGGTTGGAATATTTGGCATGTGTTAGCATTAACATTTACTGTTTTACATTTTGCAGATTCCTACCTATAGGCTTGGCAGGATGCCAAGCATTTTAGGGTGGGAGTGTAACCTCTCGCGTGAGCTCACCTGCTAACTCCTGCTGGTTGTCAGGCTCTCGGTGCCCCTGTTAGTCTCCGACTGGCCCCGTGTTGTTTTAAAGTCTATTGGGGTTGGTGAGCAGAGGACAAGAACCACCACCTTTCTGGGCACTTTGAAGGCTTAGCAGAGTTCATGCAGCGCAGACACATTGGAGTTTTGGCCATACTGGTGGCTATTCAGACATCGCCCGTGCTCCTGGTCCCTTTGGAAGACTAATTGGGGACCAGTGACATGGAGGAAGTGTGTGAGGTGCGGCTCCATGATAATAAAATGGTTCCTTTGAGCATTGTGAGAATTGGGGGATATTTGAATATTTATGAGAAGGCTACTAACATTAATGAGCTAAATCACTGCTTTAGGGAGGAGGGGATCTTATGAAATGGAACTAGCAACAGGCTGGGGACCAAATAAAAATATTGTATTTTGCAGTCCCTTGATGGGGCACAGGGGCTGCTACAATTCTGTGGGGTATTAAGTAAATAAAGGTTCACTGTTTGGCTGTAGAGACATTGTAAATTTGGGACAACATGTGGACTGCTGGAGGACTGAATGATAGCAGCCATGTTGTGATCCTTTGACCCCTGATGAACGGGCAGTTAGCTACCTAGGTGTCCAAAACTGTGTGAAAGGGTTCATGGGAGGAGGTCTGAGCTAATTTCAGGTGCCAAGAGACCTTGCCAATTAATAATCAAAGAGGGCTAATGATTTGTGATTGATGAGTAGAAGACTTGGTTTGCTGGCCAAGGCACCTAGCTTCACCTGAGCTCTTTCCTTCTAAGACTGCTTGAAAGGCAGAGTAGAGAAACTTACCAGAGCAAGGGAGAAGGATTAAGACTTAGTTTGGCTAAGCAGATTTACTGTGTGGTGGTGTTTTTATTTTTTACTCACAGGGATTGCTACTGTTTGTTGCTAACATTTCATTGCTTTATTTTTTCTCTGATTCAAATTGTTGTTGCTGGTATACCTTGTTCTGCATTATTACAAGGTGTGCCTACAGGTGTGCTAACAGATTACTGCTGTAATCTTCTGATTCAAATTGTCTTTTGCAAGGTATATCTTCTGTTACTGCTTTATTTTTCTCTGGAGCAAAGTGTTTCTTACAGGGTATATCTTCTCTGAAATTACTGTATTACAGGTGGAGCTTACATTTTTGTGACTTTTTTATCATTGGGCTAAGCAAAATTACTGTTTGGCACTGTGTTTTATTTTATTCTTGTTTGTTGAAAAGGTTTGTTGTCTCAGAGGTGTTTCAGTCTCCTTCTCACATTGAAGGAGCTAATTGCTTTTCCTCCCACAGCTCTTCCAAAGGATTAGGTGTGTATGTGAGGGTGGAGCTGGCAAACTGTCAGTAATTTCCAACAGAAAGAAGGGTTAAAAAGTCAGGTTAGTTGAAACTTGGAGGTAGAAGACTTGGTTTGCTGGCCAAGGCACCTAGCTTCACCTGAGCTCTTTCCTTCTAAGACTGCTTGAAAGGCAGAGTAGAAAAACTTACCAGAGCAAGGGAGAAGGATTAAGACTTAGTTTGGCTAAGCAGATTTACTGTGTGGTGGTGTTTTTATTTTTACTCACAGGGATTGCTACTGTTTGTTGCTAACATTTCATTGCTTTATTTTTCTCTGATTCAAATTGTTGTTGCTGGTATACCTTGTTCTGCATTATTACAAGGTGTGCCTACAGGTGTGTGCTAACAGATTACTGCTGTAATCTTCTGATTCAAATTGTCTTTTGCAAGGTATATCTTCTGTTACTGCTTTATTTTTCTCTGGAGCAAAGTGTTTCTTACAGGGTATATCTTCTCTGAAATTATTACAGGTGGTGCTTTACAGGTTTTCAGTTTTATCTAACATTAGGATAAGCTTTCAGAGGTTACTGCATTTGTTGTTGACTGATTGTTTCTGCTCTTACCTCCTTGTTCTTTCGTCTGTGGTTCTTCTTTTTAGGCAGGAAGGGCCCATCCCCAACCACCCCACGCTACACTCCTTTTATAGGGTACCACAGTTGTGACATTTCCTGTGGCAGAGCAGGAAGGGGCGGATCAGTGGGGCCTCCACAAGGTGATCTCATTTACAGGGCACTAGTAATTTAACTTGTTATAACAAGTTAAACAAAGCACAATTAAACCATTACTTGCATTTTTTCCTTCTAATTACTCTGACTAGGTTACAAACCCAGCAACTTATTTGGAATGGATTTCATTAACTGCAGGTACTGTGGAACAATTTCAGAAGGACAGTCTTACAGGATTTAGGACACTGTCCTACATGCTGGGCCTTTGGAGATCTTAGGTCTCAGCTCCGGGCAGCATGGGCAGAGATTGCATGCCCCAAATTTCATATTGAAGAGGAAATACATTATAAGAACCACCCGCCATTTCCCAGCATCCAACAGAAAACCTCGACCGCAGAGGGTAGTTGGTCCAGGAGGTTGGCAGGTGGTTAGGAGGAGCAAATCAGGTGCCCCATCACTCTGTGCTCTCCAACACATTACCTCCAAAACCATATAAACACTACAAACGGGTATCTGCCTCTATCTCTGAAATCAAATAAAGAGGCAGAAGACACTGCAGAAGCAGGACACTCGGCACAGGAGCTAGCACAACAATACTCACCCAAATCAGGAACCAAAACTAAACAAGCACAAAGGAAATCCAAAAACTTCTGATCATAGGAGACTCCATGATTCGGGAGTTGATACCCATCTCCAGCCAGGGTGATGGTCAGATGTCTCCCAGGTACATCAGCATGGAGAACACTGACTGCATTGCTAAGATTGTTCACAAAGCAGGAGAAAACATTGATGTCCTAGTACACATAGGGACTAATGATCTCGCCAGCCGGTCAGTTGTGGAGACCAAGGAACACTTGACTAGGCTGGGTGACAAACTATCATCTATTTCGTCTGGCATCTCCTTCTCTGAGATCCTGCCAGTCTGGGAGAAGGGAGAAGATGGACGGAAGGTCAGAGAAGGGGAGATAGGGAGCTAAACACATGGCTCGGACTGGTGCCAGAAAAAGACACAGATTTGTAGGAACTGGCAACAGTTCTGGGCCAAAGTTCTTTAAATTTGATGGACTGCATCTGACTAAAGAGAGTCAGTGCATTAGGGCAGAAGTTTGACATCTTTGCAGAATATTTAAACTAGCAAATGGGAGAGGGTGCAGCACCCCATACGTCGAATGGGAAGAACACCCTCCCTGAGCTAGTGGTCAAACAGGAATTCAGCGCGTTTGCCGCTCATTTGCATCACCAGGTAAGAAAAGGTTTGTCTCCCCATACGATGCACAGGGTAATGCCAAACTTCACCCAACAACTAACACACAAAATCTGGCCAATGGAAAATCATGTACACAATGCTCACAGCCTGGGAAATAAGATCCCAGACCTGCAGGCAACAATGTCAGAGCTAAACTGGACATAGTAGCAATTAGTGAGACGTGGTTTACCAGTAACCACACTAGGGAGACTTCAGTACCTGGCTATATGATTGTTCAGAAGAGACCGAGGTGCAAAAAGGGGAGGAGTGGCCCTGTATGTTAATGAAAATATCAAAGCTACAGAAATTCACAATACACATAAGGAGCCAGAAGAACTGTGGGTCACCCTGGAAACAGGAAATGGGACAGCCATAAGAACTGGGGTTGTCTACAGGCCCCAGACCAGAGGGATGACATAGACACATTACTGTTCAAGATATACAAAACATGACAGCTAAAGGGGAGGTTCTGATAATGGGAGACTTCAACATGCCAGATACAGATTGGTCAATACCAGCAGGAACATCTGCCAGAACTAGACTCATAGTGGATTCCTGCAGGGGGGGCCTCAAACAACTGGTACAGCAACCCACAAGAGACAGGGCTATCCTAGATCTAGTACTGACTAACAAAGAAGGGATCACAGATCTCCAGGTAGAAGGTCACCTGGGGCCAGTGCCCATCACATGGTATGGTTCAATTTGGCTACTACATCTAAATCATCCCATTCCAAGGCAAAATATGGGACTTCAGAGGAGCTGACTTTGATAAGATGGCCAACAGAGTTAAGCTAGCCTGGCAAAAAGAAACACAGGTGAGAGGTACAGGCAAAGTGGAAAGCATTAAGGATACAATACTTGAAGCAACATCCCATTGTGTTAGACAGAAAAGGAAGTGCAAAAGAAGAAGGAAACCACTTTGATTCTCAAATACAGTAGCAGAAAAGGTCAGAGCCAAAAGGCTGGCCTTCAGAAAATATAAGGAACACAGCGGGATGAAGATAGGAGGCATACCAAACTGCCCTAAGGGAAGCAGGTAAGGCAGTAAGGCAGGCAAAGTCCCAAACTGAGGAAACACTAGCATGAACAGTAAAAGAAGGTGACAAGACTTCTATAGATACATTAGTGAAAGGAGAAAGTCCAGAGGGGGTTGCTAAGCTTAATGGAGAAAAGGGAGCATGTGAGGAGGAGGACCCTGTAAAGGCATCTATCTAAATAGATACTTTTCCTCAGTATTTACTGAAGAGAAGGTAGGGCAGGGCCCACAGCTCAACATCATGGACACAGGGGGAGGAGGTGAGCACCACTCCCACAAAAAGAAAGGGTCCTACAAGAGCTTGCTAAGCTCAGGGTGGATAAGGCAATGGGACCTGATGGCATACATCCCAGGGTACTTAAGGAGCTAAAGGAGGAACTAGCAGAGCCATTAGCAGAATTGTTTAGTGAGTCTCTGAGCACAGGAGAGGTCCCAGAAGACTGGAGAAGGGCTCATGTGATCCCACTCCACAAGAGTGGTAGCAGGGAGGAGGCGGGAACTACAGACCGGTCAGTCTTACCTCAGTAGTAGGCAAGATTATGGAGCACTCCTTAAGGAAAGGTAGTGCAACACCTGGAATCCATAGGGCACAGGATCCAAGACAGCATGGGTTTACAAAGGAAGGTCCTGTTAAACTAATCTCATAGATTTCTTTGACTGGGTAACCAGAGTGGTGGACCAAGGGGAGCAGTTGATGTCAGCCTACCTTGACTTCAGCAAAGCTTTTGACACTGTTCCACATAGAAGATTGATAAATAGTTAGGTAGGCTCTGGGTGGGTCAGAAGTTGGTCAACTGGGTGGCAAACTGGTTGACTGGCAGAAACAGAGAGTGGTGGTAAATGGTATACAGTCAGAAGAGATGCAAGTCACAAGTGGGTACCTCAGGATCAGTCCTGGGGCCAGTCCTATTCAACATCTTCATTAGTGACCTTGCAGATGGACTAGAGGGTAAGGCTTGTCTGTTTGCAGATGACACCGAGATCTGCAACACAGTAGATGATCCAGATGGGGTGGGCAGAATGAGAAGAGATCTGGATAAACTAGCAGAATGGTCAGAAGAGTGGCAACTGGATTTAATGCAAAGAAGTGCAAAATCATGCACATAGGGAAGAGAAACCCTGAAGCCACTTATAGGCTGGAAGGAGTTGCTAGCAGTCACAAAGGAAGAAAGAGACTTGGGCATCATCATCACTGATGACCTAAAATCATCCAAGCAGACCTCCAAAGCAGTAGGTAAGGCTAGGGGTGTTAGGGTGTATTAGTAGGGTATCACAAGTCGTAAGAGGGAGGTAATAATCCTCTGTACAAGACATTGGTTAGGCCCCATCTGAGTACTGCGTGCAGTATTGGAGGCCACACCTTCACAAGGACATTAACCAAATTGAGGCAGTCCAGAGAAGGCAACCAAAATGGTGCAGGGACTGCATCAGAAGACATATGAGGACAGATTAATGGAGCTCAATATGTATACCCTTGAGCAAAGGAGGAGAGAGGTGATATGATCGAGACATTTAAACACCTTAAGGGCATAAACAAGGTGAAAGAGTCTAACATGTTTAAATATAAGAAAAATAGCAGGACAAGAGGACACAGCATGAGATTAGAGGAGGCCAATTAAGGGGAATGTGAGGAAATTCTTTTTCACAGAAAGGGTGGTAGATGCATGGAATGGCTTACCACAAGAAGTGGTGGCTATGAATACAGTGCAGGGCTTCAAACAGGCATGGGATAGGCATACGGGAGCAATACAAATGACTATGAATAGATAGGTCACTGACAGAGCAAAGGCCGATGGCACATTTATAAGGTAGAAAAAGAAATGGGCAGACTGGATGGGCCTTGTGGTCCTTATCTGCCGTCAACTTCTATGTTTCTAAGTTTCTATGACAGGATTGGACCAATCAGAGGGCAGGATTTTCAGGTGAAATCCCGGAGATTTTGGACAGTTGTGGCAGTCTGTGAGTGGCTCTGATTGAGTTAAGGGGCGCTCAGTGCTGTGGCGATAAATATCTAAAGACCTTTCACAGGACTTAAAGTGAAATTTGTCTGTGGATTAAAGGTGAAAGATTTTTGCTGTATAAAGGGACTGTGCATCTGTCCTGAGCATTCCAGGCATCTGGTGGAAAGTGTTGGTCTTGAGGAGCTTGTGTCTTGCAATGATCTTGCACCATAGAAACATAGAAACATAGAATTTGATTTCAGATAAGGACTGCTTGGCCCAACCAGTCTGCCCATTTCCCTACCTAATGGATAAGCTGCAGATCCTAGTTAACCAGCAGCCTAATTCTTCCTACCCCCAACCCCTAGAATTGCCTTATGACTGTCCCATGCATGCTTGAATTCCACCACTGTTTTTGACTCCACAACCTCCTCTGGAAGGCTGTTCCATGCATCCACAACCCTCTTTGTGAAAAAATACTTCCTTAAATTACCTCTGAGCTACCCCCATCTTCAAATTGTGATCCCTTGTTCTTGCACACCTCTTTTTTTGAAAGATGCTACCCTCTTGGACTTTGTTGATTCCCTTGAGGTACTTGAAAGTTTCTATCATGTCCCCCCTCTCCCTCCTTTCCTCGAGGCTATACATGTTAAGCTCCTTAAGTCTCTCTTCATATGTCTTCCGGTGCAGACCCTGCACCATTTTAGTTGCCCTCCTCTGGACAGCTTCCATCCTGTCTATGTCTTTGGAGATTGGGTCTCCAGAACTGCATGCAGTACTCCAGATGGGGTCTGACCAGCTGTCTGTACAGAGGGATAATAACTTCCTTGTTTTCTACTGGTGATGCCTCTCCTATGCATCCCAGTATCCCTCAGCCCTCCTTGCTGCCCTCTCACATTGCTTGCCAACCTTTAGGTCATCTGATATGACTACCCAAGGTCCCTTTCCATTTTTGTTGTTGTTAGTATCTCACCCCCATTGTGTACTCTTCCCTGGGTTTTGTTTCCCAGGTGCATTACCTTGCACTTCTTAGCATTGAATCTAAGCTGCCATACATTTGACCTCCTCTAACCTTGCTAAGTCCCTTCTCATCCTTTCCACCCCACCTTGTGCATCAACTCTGTTGCAGATCTTTGTGTCATATGCAAAGAGACATACTTTTCTTCCAGTCCCTCTGCAATGTAGCTTATAAAGACATTGAAGAGGACCGGTCCTACTACTGAACTCCCGCGGTACCCAATTAGTAACCCCCTCTTCAGAGTGGACTCCATTTACTATTACTCTCTGTGTCCTATTCTCCAGTCAATTCTTTACCCAGGCTGTCATCTAGGGACCCACTTCCAGGCTGGCTAACTTGTATATTAATCTTTTGTGTGGGACTGTGCCAAATGCCTTGCTAAAGTCTAGGTAGGTCATGTCCACAGCCCTCCCTGATCTACTGCTTTGGTCACCCGGTCAAAGAAATCTATCAGATTCGTCTGGCATGATCTTCCCACTGTGAATCCATGCTGCCTTGGGTCCTGTGCCCTCTGGCCTCTAGATACTCGACAATTCTTCCTTCAGAGTGATTCTATCATTTCCCTATCACTGAGATTAAACTAACAGGTCTGTAGTTTCCTGCTTCTGCCTTGCTCCACTTTGTGAAGGGGAATCACATCTGCCCTCCTCCAGTCCTCAGGTACCACCCCATCCTCCCATGATTTGTTAAAGAGGGTAGTCAGTGGTGTCACTAGTTCTACCCTTAGTTCTTTTTAGAATTCTGGGATGAATCTCATCAGGCCCCATTGCTTTGTACACCTTCAGTTTTAAGAGTTCTTTCAGAACCCTTTCTTCTGTAAATGGGCTGTTATCAACTTCTGTATCCAGAGTGTTTTTATTGTTTGTTTTAGGTACCCCCCCTTCATTTGTAAATACTGAGCAAAAATATTTGTTCAGTATCTCTGCCTTTTCACAGTCACCCTCTGCCCACCCCTCTCCCCTTTATTAAGCCTCACTATCCCTCCCTTGGTCTTCCTTCACTCCCAGTTGGGACTGAGAGGAAACCACGCGAGGAGGAAGAGGCTTGCTGAAAACTGTGTATGTGAGCCAGAGTAAAAGTGGATACTGTTCTAAATTGTTGAAACCATGAGAGGAACAAGGTGAGCAGGTGTCCTACACTTCAGGAACCTGTCTTCTGCTAAAATCCATTTGTAGAGTGAAACAGTCAATCTGGATTTTGGAATCTGATGCCAAGCAGACTGTCTGGCTGCACACCAGAGCCATTTTCCTGTCTGAAAGAAAAGTGGACTCAGGGAATTTCCAGCTGCAAATCAGAGCCAGGTAAGGAACCTGCTAACCTCTACTGAGTGGAGTCTGCTGGCTGCAGGTGATGACTGGCACATGCTGGAGTGCCAGGGCACTCTCAACCTGTGAGGGAGCCGGGCTGTGGAGCCTCTCCTAGGTCTGGGCACTTTGTTGTTTGGTAGGCCTTGCATGGGATCTCTGTAATGGGCCTGAACAGCCTGAAGGGGACATGCTGCAAGATCTCCAATCAAAGTGACAAGCAGCCAGACCTTCAAGCAAGTTTGAGTCTACACATCATCTACTACTGCCCATCTGTTTCTGCCCTCTCTGGATTGAAACTACAGATTTTGAACTGATGAAATATCTGTGCTCCAGAGACTGCTCAGCTCTTCAGAACCATGAGTAACTCAGGGCTTGCCCTGATCACGGGAACTGGGGAAAGATTCTTTGCAAACCAAGGTTTAAAATTAACTTTGAAACTCCATCCTCTAATTACTTTTCAAAGACCCAAACTCCAGCCAACCCACAGCGCTGACCAGGCCTGCACTATCACAGGGAACCCTTATAGACTAAACTGGGGTTACACTGGTACCAGTGGGACTGGGCACTGGTATATTTTGGCCTACAGGCCCTGTTGCTGCCAACTGCCCTAATCTTTATCTTCCTTTCACAGCTATTCCTGCTCCAGGTACCCCCTCCCCTAGCCCTTCCCCAAAATAAAGCTGTGTTTTGTTTGTTGAAATTGCTGTGTGGAGGGTATTTTGTGAAAGCTTACTGTCATGTATATGTGGTGTATGGTATTGGGGAACAAATTGGTATCCAGTGTGTAGGCTGGTTGGAAGGGGAGGTGGATAGGTACTGCATCCCAGGGGGTCGTACCTAGCAGAAACCTGGCCCACTGTCAGCCTACTCTGGATGGAGGCACCACGTATTTTTACTGTTACTTTGGGATACAACCTCCGATCACCACCATAGCAGGACACAGGCCCCTTAACCTGTGTGGTACCCAACAGGCAGGGGTTGTAGCCCACTGGCACACAGCACATGGGCTACATTTGGTTTGCCTTTGTCAATTTAGGAAAGTCAGAAGCTGGCCATTTATTGGAAGTGTGTTTTTGCATTTGCTCATGCCCAATGTCTGTTACACCTCCTACAGCACCATCTACTGAGACACCACCTGCATGTCTCAATCCCAAGTCACTGTGACTGATTGACCAAACAAAATGAGTGCATCTGATAACATCTGGCATGGACATGTAGAAAAATACTATGTGGGCCATAATACATTGTTGACACCTGCCACCACCATGCATTAAGTTCCTGAACTAGTCAGATCCTACTTCTATTTCCTTGCACTGTCACAAATAATTATGGTGCCTATTGCCAAACTGACAGCTTCATAACATCTTCACCGTGATTCCTGAATGCTACTTCAGTTCCTTTTCCACAAACACTTCATTACAGACAGTGCTGCATCATCACTGGAAGATCATGATGATCCTCTCCTCCTCTTCTGCTCCACCAGTACATAAAGTGCAATTCCTCATGTACTGTTAAGACTGGTAATGGGATTCAACCATTACTTTGAGTGCTGATGATCCTCTACTGAAAGGTGATGTCAACCAACCATTGCTTTAAGGCAGTCGTGCCATGCCCCAGCAAAGTCAACAGTGACTACTACCAACTATCGTCACCACCACCAGAGGGTATCTGGTTGTTGTAAGCATGCAATACACCAGCACTGCTATCATCACCTGCCAGAGGCATCCTAAGGAAAAACATATTTGAGCCCATTATTGATTGTTGAATTCAATGCACATTATAATACACCTGATTTGTAGTTAACTTTCAACCATACAAATGACTGCAATAATCTAAGGCATTTTTTTTTATTTCAAAAGGGAAGATCAGCTGGAAGCAATCAAACAGAAAGCCAGATCATATTCAGCAGTGGGCTGTTTACTCACTCTTAGAACCTAAAATTCATATTTGTGTTGTCAAGGATGGATCTGTGGCTGTAAAGATAAGCTGAACTATTTTGGGCAGGATATGAGTTAGATGGGTTTTGCATTCAAGCTATTATGCTCACAAAATTACCTTTTTGCATACTAAGAAAGTGTCAAGTCCATCTTAAAAACAACAAAGAATTATACCATATATAAAATGGATTGTAAAGGGTTCTGGTTATCTGGATAATCTGACTTTTCACTTGAAGGCATAACATCTTACATAAAACTATCAATTGTCTGCCTGGTAGTCCAGGAGCAGTGCCCCCACATGCTGATGCTGATTTCCCACCTTTGGGCATGGACTCTTGTATAAGACTGCTGCCTGTGGTAACATGTCCCAGCCTGGAGAGGGATGCCACCACAGTCTGGGGCTGCAGTGGTCCCTCATGATGGGTCAGTGAGCTAGCACCCTTGTGAGAGGTAGGCATATCCAGTTGTGCATGACACCGTCAAAACAAAAAAAGGATCAAAAGGCAAAGTGGTAGGAAGAAACTGGGAAAAAGACTTCCATAGCCTCAGATATCAGTCTTCACTGCTGTGTATCCCCAGCCCCCATATGAGTGTCCATGGGGGATTAACCCAACCTGATCTTGACTGGAGAGATGGAGGATGCTAGCCAGGTGATAGTGGTAGACAAAGCTGGGAAACTGCCAGTTAAATGGTCTGACTGTGGCTGGAGAAGAATAAAAAACTAGATCAAAACTAAAGCGATATGTAATCAAAGTTCCAATGATACTAAAGGCACTACAGAAGTTCTATATGAACTACCATAATTATGTAGCCAGAAAGACGTCTGACAGGTTTCTGTTGACAATGAAAAGGAAATGGCTTGGGGGATGGGGTCTGAGACACAGCATCAATCAATTATAGTGTCAAGAAAAAAGAGATTCTCTGCTCTGGGGATCGAATCTAGGCATTTTACTTTCTACTGCTTGATATCCTGCTGCTCTACCACTGTAATAAACTTCCTAAAGAAGAAATGTATGCTGTGGCAAAGGACATCGAGCACTGATTGCAGCCCCCTCCCCCCCCCACACACACACATAGCTGCAGTGAATTTTCACAATGAACAGTCTGTCTATTTGAAGTAATGTTTCCTACCCTGCATTTAAACATCAAAGTCTGAACTGGAACTCTTAAAAGTTAGCAGCTATATAGAATGTGAAACCTTGCAGGAAGTCTATCATTAAAATTAGAAATGGCATCTAACAATTTATCTCGTACTACATATATTTCAACGAGAAAGAAGAAAGATCCACTGTGGGAGTAGAACTCAAGCTTGTTACCCTCTAGTGCTTGCTAGCCTGTAGCACTAGCACTATACTACATTTCCTAGACAGAAGATGCATACTGTGGCAAAAGACATCCAGTTCTGAGTGCAGCCCCCCCAGCTGTAGTGAGATTTTGTAATGAATGATCTGTCTTTTTGAAGTAATGTTTCCTAAGTTGCATTTAAAACTCAAAGACTGATAGGGAAGCAGACACATCTGTGTCTGTAGCTTAGTTTTTGTGGATTTACATGGTTTTCTGCTTGGAGTAACTACACCATTCTTGCTCACTACATCCGTGAAAGTCTACTGAACTGGATTTCTGCAAAACATCATCACCAGGTATCTGCATTTTCATTTTAAAATCAACTTTTTGGAAGCTATCCCTAGCAAAACATGAGTCAAGCAACTAAGTCTGACAAACTCAGTGACTCTAGGTCTGCTTGAATCCACATTTTCGTCTGACCTGCTCCATGATCTGTATGTGGGCTTTTCAACAACCTGTTTGAATGACAAAGAAGCATGCAGACAAAAGGATTTCACATCCTGCATATGCACAGTCACAGTTCATCACCTTCAGGAATTCTAACACATTCTGTGACTCTGTACCTCAGCTGTTGATCATTTCTTTTGGCTTGTGACTTAACCACCAGGTATATACTCCTGTCTCTCCTGTTATGTACTTATACTTATACTACTCAAAAGGGGTTGTACCTACCTGTCCCTCCACTTCTATCTCTTGGGCAGTCGCATACCTAAAATTAAGCCAGGCATGTTCCCTGTAGACATGTTTATACACCTGGCTCAGAGGCTCCGCCTGCTATCTGGTGATATTGAATCTAATCCTGGTCCCAAACTCTGCACCCCACTCTCTACCTCAACTAGCACTAAAAAAGGCCTGGTACTAGCCCATATGAACATTAGAAGCCTCCTGAGTCACCTGGCTGAACTTGAAGCCTGGGCTAAGTTGGTGGATCCTGACATACTATGCCTCACCGAAACCTGGTTGAAACCTACTGTATCCGATACCTCCTGCCCTCTACCTGGGTATAATATTCTTCGGTGAGATCGATCTGGGTCCAAGGGGGGGGTGGGGTCGCTATTTACTATAAAAGTCATCTGTCTCTTAGCGTCCTACCTAACCCTGATTCCCTCATGCTATGTGAAGCGCTGCATGCAACCCTGACACTCGGGTCAAAACACCTACATATCGTTTGTGTGTATAACCCGCCAACCAGTGGGCTGAACGGTCTCCAGAACCTACTGCAGTAAGCTTCTCAAAATGTAAAACAAATGAAACACTCCTCCTCGGTGACTTGAACCTGAACTGGCTGGGCCCACATCACAATCTCCTTGCATCTTTGATCCAGAAGCACAATTTTCACCAACTTATAACTATCTGCACTAGAACCACGTCTTCACTATCAGGTCGTTACTGGACTGGATCCTTACAAATAGACTGGATCATGTTTCCAAAGCTACCGTCCTGGCTGACTCACTTACAGATCACCACCACCTTCTGTCACTGGCGCCCTGCCCACCGCCTGCTCCTCAACCACGACTGATTACCTTCACGAACTATGCTGCCCTCGATACACAAGCCTTCTTATCTGACATATCTGACATAGACTGGACTGACGTTTTCTCCACCTCCAATGTTGACACTGCCCTTAACATATTTCTCACCAAGTTTGGCGAAGTACAAAAGAAACACCTCCCAAAGGTAAAAAGAAGAGTCAGAGGTCAGCAGTCAAGATGGCTAAATAAAGAACTCCTATGTAAGTTAAAAGTCCGAGATAAGCAATGGAAACAATACAAAAAATCTGGGCTCCCCCTGGATCTTATCCTGTACAAGCAGTATAGAAATGATTGCAAAAGGCGCATCAGGCAGGCTAAAAGCATATACTGTCAAAACCTGCTGACTAACTCCTCCAACGACCCTCGAAATTTTGGAGCCACATTAAAACTTTTAGGATCTCATGGCTGTCACCCCTCAGAAATGGTCCTGTAAGGTGTCCACTGTAATGACTCCTTCACTATTGCAAACGCGTTTAACCAGCAGTTTTCCGACCTATCTGCCTACACAGCTTCCCTTCAATCTCCTACACAACTGAACTCAACATTCCCTGGTGATTCACCTACCTCATCTAAACCATTCTACTTCAAGCGGTCACCAGGCATCAAGTCTTCAAGCTGCTCAGGCTATCTCTGACAATACCAGCCCGGCTCTGATGGAATGGAACCCGTCTATTAAAGATGGCTGCTCACCTCATATCTGGACCTATAGCTAGAATCTTCACCCTATCCCTCTCCAATGGCTCTGTCCCTGAAATCTGGAAGGCCACAGAATTACTCCCGTGTTTAAAAGGCAGCAAAAATGACGACCAACTACAGACCAATTGCTATACTATCAGTCCTTAGCAAGATCCTTGAGAAATTAGTCTCTATTCAAGTTACCGAATTACGTTGAAAACTCCAACTTACTCAATACAGCACAGCACAGCTTTAGAAAACACCACAGCACCATGATTGACTAGCAAAATTCTCCTCTGACATTCTTACCAACATGGACAAGGGAAGCTAACAGGGGCTGTTTTCATCGAACTCACTAAAGCGTTCGACCTTGTTGACCATCCTTACTACTTGCCTCCCTCAGAAATCTGGGCTTCTCCTACCCTGTCACTACCTGGTTCAGCAGCTACCTTGCCAACAGGACTCAAGCAGTGAAATTCAACTTGGCGATCTCTGACAGTGCTGTTATCAATATTGGCGTCCCTCAGGGCTCCATTCTCGGTCCTCTCCTCTTCTCACTATTTGTAAACAATCTCCTGATGTAGTAACCTCTGGCCACTCACTACTTTATGCTGATGACCTGGTCATCTATGCCACTCTGACAATATCACCAACCTGAATGCTGCCCTACCACAGACTTCCACTTGGTGCAGCGCTAGCTACACACCCAACGCCTTGTCCTTAACTCCAATAAAACTAAAGCCATGCTATTTGGATCCCACACAAATTAAGAACCTGCTCTTCTTCTCTCTGTGCCTGACATTAATGGTAACCCTCTGAGTCTGTTAGCTCTTTTCGCTACTTGGGCATTCACCTTGACCAAAATCTTGACCTAAAGCTGCACATCCAGGAAACTTGTAAATCTGTCAATTGTAAGCTAGGGGCTACTTACAGGACTAACTACCTGCTTACCCTGCCGCTAAACTGGCAATTGCTAGAGGAATCCTGTTACCAACCCTCACCTCGGTGCTCCCATCCTAACCATGGCCAGCAAAACTGCTCTGCAATAGGGACACCACCTTCAACAATGTTTGCAGGTATGCGGCTAAAGCACCGCGCCTAAGCACCATTGTCAGCTATACAAAGACCTGGGCTGGCTATCTCCCTCCTCCACCAGGCAATTACCTCTGCAACCTTTCGGTCACCATCATCAGAGCATCAAAGCCAGCTGAGCTCTCAAAACTACTCCAACGGTTATACCTTCACGGGACCTTAGATCCTCTGACAAGTCCTTATTGAATATTCCTCTCTGCTGCACAAAAAGGGCTCGGGAGCCTTCAGTTATGCTGCCCTCACTTTTGGAACTTGCTGCCCAGGGACTAAGAAATGCTCCTTCTCATGATGCATTTAAGCACAATCTCAGAGCTTTCCTTACCTTGATGGACAAATGTGTTTGTTTTGATCCTCTTGAATCCCATGCTCCTAACCTGTTCTCCTCCCTCCCTATTATGTATTATAGGCACTTGCGCTTTTTATTCTTGGTTGTTTTTGCTTTTTATGTTTCATGTTTGTTGATACTGTATAACATTGTTGTTCTGATGCCAATTGTAAAGCTCTCTAATTACTGCCTAGTCACTTAGCTTGCCCTCGCTCCTGAGCTGTTTTCTCCCACCTTCATTCCTTATCCTGCACCCTCTGTTCCTGTAACACTTGCTTTCCCAGCCCCGCTCTCTTCCCTTCCCACTTAGCCATTTCTCCAGTACCCCGTCATTACCCCCTCCCTTTTTACTGCCCCTCCCCTCTCCTGCTCTTTGCCGCCTCACTCCCCCTCTAACCGCCCTCCACTCCCCTCTCTGCCGTCTTTCGGTTCCACTGGCCCGGTAACAGGTTGCTACCTTGTACCACTAATGCCGTAACTTGCCACCACCCTTCCTACCTTTCTTTCACCTTTCTGCCCCTCTCCCTGCCAGCTTTCCCCTCCTTCTTTTTCTTCCCTCTTCTCCCTATGCTCAGTCCTCACCCCCTTCCCTCTCCTATTTTATACCGCCTCCCACCAGTTTGCGTGACTCCCCTCTCTCTCCTGCCGTCTTGTAGTTCCCCGGCTCGACGCGGGTTACTACTCTACCCTGCCAATGCCGGTTTCACCGCCTGCCTCTTGTCCTCCTCCCTTCTTCTGCTCCGCTGCGCTCTTACTAGGTGCACTCTATCTCCCTACCCCACTCATTTCCCTATCTGTTCCATGCCCTTCATCCTTTCCCTATACCCTGCCCTTCCCACCCTACCCTCCCTCCCCCATTCCTTTAGTTCAAATCCTCCTCACCCTTGCACCTAGTCCCCCACCGTCCTCCCCTGCATCACCTCTCTCCCTCTCTGTTTTTGCACCCATAGCTTCACTGTCCTGTTCCCCGACCTCTCCGTTTCTCTTGCAGACTCCGGTTCCACCGTCCGGCCTGGTGATAACCTTCTCCCGCTAATGCGCACTTGGCAACATAACCTCCCTCCTGTCCTCCTTTTGCTATTCGCCCACCACCCCCTGTCTCCATCTCCTGCCCTACCCTACACCTGTCCCCTACCACCTCTCCCCTAGTTCTCAACAACTGAATACATGTAATTTTATCCTTATTGCTATGTTTGACTACACTGTGTGACTTTTGTCCTTGCAAATGTATCCTGCTCTGTGTAATTTCTTATGTATCCTGCAAATGTATCCTGCTTTGTGTAATCTCTTATGTATCACTGTGTTCTGTAACTGTACCTCCCGGGTCGTGCCTGAAAATAGTCACTTGATGGCTAGCGCACTTACCCGGTCAACAAAAACTAAATAAATAACAAAAAAAAAGTTTGAGCTGGACCTTTTCAAGTTATTAGCAATACAGAATATCAAACCTTGCTGAAAAATATATCACTAACATCAGCAATAGCAAGTAACAATTTCTCTCATACTATATGACTGGAATGAGACAAAAAAAAGTTCCACACTGGAAATCGAACCCAGGCTTGCATAGGGTTGAAACACGAGGCCAAGACCTAAACGCACTATCACTGACATCATCAGTGACATCATGCAGCCAAATCACTCACAATGAATATGCCTCTGAAGTTGACTAAATGCAAAAAAAAGTACACATTACCAGAATAGGTAGTTACAGCTGTGCTGTTTGTGCCTACAATCTGGTTTATTTACAAATGGAAGTGATTTTAAGTTAAAAAGGTACCTATTTTATGTTTGATTGCTTGAAACTACAAACAGTCCTGCTTGGAGTTCAGTTTAAGAGTTTGTTTGCTGAAAGAGCAGCTCTTGGTGGGAGTGGGGCTCTGATTTATTGTGTGGGACTTGGAGGGTGTAAATACTTTTTTGCGTGCTCAACACCCCTACATACTAGGACCCAGATATTCAGACTGCGCCAGGCAGTGGCGCAAGCCTGGGTGCAGGGCAACTGGGATGCACTGGGGCCAAAACCAGGTGATATTCAACGATGATGCACCATGGTGCAGCATCGTTTAATATGGCACAGACTGTGCACGGCGCAGTGGCACTGTGCCAGTGCAAGCCATGGATAGGGAGCACAGGGATGCCCTAGCACAACTGCAGTTGCGCTAGGTGCATCACCCACGATCTTCAGCAGAGGGCATGCAAATGAGGCCATAATATATGCAAGGTGCAAATGGGACTATTTGCATGTCATTATGGCCTCATTTGCATGCCTTGCACAGGGCAGCCTGGCAAAATGCGCCTGGCACCTTGCACAGAATGACCCATGCACAGTGGGGCTCCTGGGGCATCCCCTGCCTCGTAGCCACGATCACGGTAAAATGCAGTACAACAATTCTCTGGTAGTCTAGTGGCACCTCCCTCCCTCCCGTGTCCCAATCACTGGAATATGACACGTATTGAAATCCCTGGTAGTCTAGTGGAACTCTTCTCCATCCAGTGTCCCCAATCACTGGAATATGACATGTATTGAAATCCCTAGTAGTCTAGTGTACCCTCCCAACCATTGCCACGATCATGGTACAGCGCTGTAACATACCGTCCCTAGTGATCCAGTGGAACCCCACCCTCCCACCCACACAGATCCCTTACCCACCCCATTCCCCGCCATCGATGGGAGGCTGCAACCCACCACAGACATGGCCACACCCACTGAATGACAGGTACAGTATGGGCTTGCAGTGCATACTGTACTAGACAGTCCCATTTATGGAATGACTGTGTGGGTGGGAGGGGGTACCACTGGATCACCAAGGATGTATGTTGCGTGGCTGTACCATGATCACAGCAATGGTGGGGGCTCCACTAGACTACCAGAGATTTCAACCATGTCATATTCTGGGGATCAGGACATGGGAGGAGGGGGTTCCACTAGACTACCAGGGATTTATAGACATGTCATTCCAGTGATAGGGGACACGGAGGAGAGGGTTCCACTAGACCACCAGAGATTTATATACTTGTTATATTCTGGTGATCAGGGACACGGGAGGGAGAGGGTACCACTAGACCACCAAGGTGCTATGTGTGTTGTGGATGGTGTTCTGGGTGGGTGGGAGGCCACCCATGGCTAGCGCCTGCTGTGTTGTGCCCTGCAATAGCAGCCTGCCTGTGGGTAGCCAGGAGTTGTTCCACTTTCACAGGCTCAACTTTGAGCCCCCATGCAGTGCAATGCAGGGTTGGCAGCATATATATGTCGCGTCCTGGGCTAAATATCGGGATGTGCTGCATATGCATGGAATGACCCTACATCTGCACTACATATGATTACATAGCCCCAGTGCATCGGGATTTGCACTGCACCAGGCAGCCTTCCAATATCCCATTGGGGCGCAATGTGGGTTGAGCTGGCACAACTCTGTTGCACCATGCGCAACCTCTTTGAATATCCAGGCCTAGATATTCAGAACTCTGTATTTCCATGTGAGGCTAAAATTTGAAGAAGAAAAACACTCCATTCCTCCTCCTCAGATGACTGGGACTACTTCCTTGGTCCTCTCTCCCATCCCAATCTTTTCTTGCCCATCACCATGCTTCCTTGTTTACACACACACACACACACACACAGACACACACCAATGAGGACAGCAAAAGACTTGAATAACTCATCCAGTTTGTCCCAACAGTCCAACAATTTGAATCTCTAGCATTGATTATGCCCCCAACCCCCATCCATTCCATGTACTCCTTTCTTGAAAGTCCTTTAAATATGTGTTTATTTTCATATTTAAAAAAAAGCCAATTTCTAGCACTATGCCCTGAGCCAACAGGGTTAAGACTTATTCTCTCCCATTCCTAGTCATCCCCCACAGTTCCCCAAATATAATTATTTAGCAGTGGGTATTCTCGTAGCATTACCAATAACACAGGTTGATCTGCTCCTCCTCCTGCCAGTCATGCATCCAACTTGCTGAGATGGTTGTACTAGATTCAATGGAGTTGACATGCTGTATGGGTGTGGGACTGGGTTTATCAGGATTTTGATTACTATTCTGTACCCAAAAATTATAGTTTAAGATCAAGACATTAGGGGTCATAGTTAAATAGTGATATCTTGGGAACAGGAGGTTGACTATGAAGGGAGCATGTGTTAAAAGACATTGTTAATTTCTAATATAGTGCCAGGAGCTGGCATATTATTTTTAAAACAAGTGCATGTGAGAGAACAGAAAAGAGTGTAGAAGGCAGGAAATGACTGAAGGGGTTTCCAAGGGACTAATACTGTCAATTGGTGAGGGCATGAGGTTTGTTTATCTTTAAATGTTAAAATTTGTTTGTACTTTCTCAAATACGAGAACCATAAATAAAATAACAACAACAAACAACTCAGCGTTCTGTCATTAGCACCTTATTCATCATGGTATTTGAGAATTAATATTTGTTATTCACACAGTCCTAGAAAGGATATGTAAAGACATGAGAGAAATTAACCAATTCCATTCTACAATAAACTTTGTGAAATCTGCACATTTGTGAAATATTTTGTGAGTGTGAAATGCAGAATTTCACCTGTGAATGGTAGAATTTTCCCGTGAGTGGCAAAATTCCATGATTCACAGGTGAAATTCTGCATTTCACTGCCAAAATTCCTCATTTTGCTGGCAGAATTTTGCATTTCATCCTCGTGAAACAGTTTGTGAAATGCATGAATTTTGCTAAATATTGTGTGGGTAAGAAATGCAAATTCTGCTGACAAAATGCAGAATTTCACCAACAAAATGCAGCATTTTTCCCGTGAACGGTGGAATTTCACCACTTGTAGGCTAAACTCCGCATTTTGTGGGTGAAATTCTGCATTTCCCACTTGCAAAATATTTCACATAATGTGTGAATTTTGTGAAATCTTTTGCCTGGTGAGATTTGCAATTTTGCCCATGAAATTTAATTTTGCTGCATCTCTAGATATGTGCACAGGTAAGCAGGTCACTTCATACCTTGTCAGCAGACCTGGCCAGTATTATAAATGCAACAAAGGAGAGGCAATAAAAGGCAAGGCAGTTTTATTTACAGGGTGTCCAATCACAGGGGCTCTGGGCATCTCACAAAGAGTAAAATACATTAATTTCAAAACAAATAAAATAAATATTGAAATTAAATAATAAATATTGAAATTAAAGAAGTATAAATTAATACAGTTATAGTTTAATAACAGACCCACAGCTCACAGAAAACAGTTTTTAAAATAGGATTTAAAAAGGGTCAACAAAGGAGCACCTTTTACCTCAGAGGGAAGGTCATTCCACAAGATCGGGGCTGACACACCAAGATGTCCGATCCCCAAGGACTTCCCTGAGAGCTGTCTGCCAGAATTGAGAAAGCAATGCTAGAGTGCTCTGATGGAAAAGCAGAAAGTCTTAGCTCTACAGCCAGATTTAAAGAAGAGTGAGGCAAAAAAAAAGTCTTCATGTAAAAAGAAAATGTAGGGTTTAGCCAGGGGCTGTGGAAAATACTGTTAAGCAATATTTTGCAAATAGCATTATATCTGTAAACATCCTGTATTATTTTCACACAAAGATCCTACTCTGTGCACCTGCATGACTCACATTTTGTGCTGCGTTTGATCTGCTTTTTGGTGTTAGTGTTGCCTGCATCTCCTGCCCCTGCTGGGGTAGTCTGCGTAGACAGCATCTACTAAATTTCCCAGTGTTTGCTGACAAATTCAGATTGGTTACAAATCACAAGAGACACCACAAATCTCATTCCCTTCCTTAGAAGGCACTGGGTCACATTTTAATATGGCATGACTGAAAACTATATTACCATTAGGGATGATGATTAAACACATTCAGGAAAAAACACATCCCCTCCCTAAATTAGTGAAGTACAAATGCTTCAAATGATTTTGAACAACTGGAGCAGAATATGCTTAAATAGTTTAGAAGGGTTGAAAACAAAATTTAAACAGTGCACTTGAACTGTACTGGCAATCTGCAGCCTATGATAATTTTCTCTGGGACCCATAGCCTTTTCTAGCCTATCAGTAGTTTAGGGACATTTTATTGTAGCAACAGCCAGCAGGCTAATAGGACCCTGTATTCAAAAGATTAGTGTGGTGCTAACCATGTTAGTGATGTAGCTGAGAATAGTGCTATACAACAGGTCTGGGGTTATATTCAAAGGGTGCTGGTGTGCATCACTGGTCTGACAGCAATATAGCATGGAATATACTACTGTGCCCATCCTGCTTGCATATAGGCATATCGGTGAATTCATATTGTTTGGCAGCTCTAAACAGCTTTGGTCACAGTGCTATTTAATGCTGCAAAACATTACCCATAACTCTGTGTACAGTGGTGTGCAACTCCCATCCCCACTGGCCAAGTGCCTAGTACTGAACTGGCAGCAGAAGCTGTCAGTTCCTTGCAATATCAAACCCCCATCACCAGTATAGCCATAACTCTATAACTGCTCATCAGTGGCCAGCGTAGCATCTACCAATAACCCCTGATACAGCCATAACTATAGTACAAGAATCTCATTGGTGGTCAGTGGTACCCCATCTCCCAGACCCCCACCTCTGAATGACAAACTGACTCATCTCCCATCTGCTCAGGACCCACCAGCCCACACCTCCTCCTTGTCACCACTCACAGATGCCACCATCTGTCATCGTAGATAGTAACTGGTAGAGCCCATCCACTATATCACCTCAGCTGACTGCCTCCTGAATGACAGGGACTGTGCACGTGACTTCTGTACTTTATGTTTTGTGAGTAGTGGTGGGCAAGGTCAGAAAAATTCCCTTTGTAAATCGCTTCATGAATTCTGCCAACTTCAGTTCCCTGGCAGCTGCTATTCCCATAGTTTTTGCCCAGCAAAATGCCCAGCTTTGTGTGTCAAACCTATGCGAGTTGCCAATTTTCCAACAAATTAATTCATTCATCAGTTTCAGCCAATCAGGTTTTACTATAAGTAAAGACAGCACCATTCATTCATGCCACCACTATGGATACCGACATTAAACAAAGCAGACACGGGGATCTTTTTTCTTTTACAGTTCAAGCAAAAGTAGATTTTTTGGGGGTCCTGGGGGAGAGGATGATGCAAGCCAGAGGGGCTGGGAAAGGAGAGGAGTTAAACATTTGGTTTGTCCAGGTAGGGGAGACAGGAGGTGTGTTTTGGCTTGTGGGTGCTGGAAGGAAAATCTCATAAATCTGCAGATGGGGAACATGAAGAAGGGTGCTAGCAGGCAGATGGGAGGGTATTCATTATAAAAACTATCTAGGAGGTGAGAGGGATGGGAACGTATGGCACAAAGGGTTGGGGGGTTAAGCTAGTTGTGCTTGTTTGTTAAATTAAAAATAACAAGCATTTGTCAATGCCAAGTGTTGCTTGCTGTCATTAGCAGTGGAAGTGCAGGAGTTAGACAGATGCAGTATAGGAATGGCAGTGAAGTATTGAACTGACGCCAACTCCACCCCCACTCTGCAGAGATGGACAGGCATTGGGGTGTGCCTTTGGGTCATTGCCCATAACGGTCAAGACATTTCACCTCACCCTACCCTACAGACACTTACAAGTGTCAAGGTGTGCTTTCAAGTGTTCAGGCTTTACACTCACCTCATTCCATAAGAAAATACACTGAAATGGGTGCAGTACAGGGGAATGAGGTGAACTCTGGGGCCAAAGGATCCAAGGCGTACCTCGATGCCTGCCACTGGCTGCAGGGTGGGGATGGAATGGCATGAACATTACTGTCAACTATCCCAAGTCATGCCCCTGACACCTGTCAGTCCCTACAGGGTAGGGCATTATGGCTGAAAGCTCTTACACCCTGGGCGTTTCTTGGTATTTTTACTCCAAGTTTATAACATGGGCTTTTTGTGATCCCACTGCATGAACAGTGACACTATCAGTTCATTAGCCTCAAAGTGATTTTGCACAGTGACTGCGCCATTTGGAGCCACAGGTGCAAAAACACATTTCAAACAGGATGTGAAAAATGACAGCTGTACTGTTCATGAGGAGGTGTAATAAATGTCAATGTTGAAAATCTGTAGTGAAAATATAAAAAAACTGCGCAACGCACACCCGTAATGTAATTAGTTTTGGGGTTTTTTTTACAACAGATTTTCAACATAGCCATTTTGGGACCTCCACTCATGAACAGTGTCACTATGATCTGGGTAATCTATCCCGATCACTGATTTCCCACAGCGACCGTGCTATCCTGCGCCAGAGTGCAAAAACACATTTTGGCCATGGTGTGAAAAATAACAGCTGTACTGTTCATAAGGAGGTGTGAAAAATGGCAATGTTAAAATCTGACTGAAAGATTATGAATTGTAGAACTTACGAGGTGCATGGAAATTGCACAATGCACGCTCGTAACACAGTCATTTTATGGACTTTTGTCACCAAATTTTCAACATATTCAGTTTAAGATCTCTGCTCATGAACTCACTGTGATTTTCTTAATCAATCCTGAACATTGATTTCACACACCAACCACGCCATTGTGAGCTACATGTGCAAAAACACATTTCTGGTGAGATGTGAAAAATGACAGTTGTACTGTTCATAAGGAAGTGTGGCAAAATGGCAATGCTGAAAATCTGGCCATAAAAAATGCTTGAAGTTACCAGCGTGCATAGGAACTGTGCAACACATGCTAGTAAAACAGTCATTTTGAGGAATCTTTTCACCAAATTCTCAACATAGGGTTTTTGGGGGCCTACCTCATGAACAGTGTCACTGTGATATTCTTAATCTGTCCTGAACATTGATTTCACACACTGACCGTGCCATCGTGCGCTACATGTGTGGAAACACATTTCAGGTGAGATGTGAAAAATGACAGCTGTACTGTTCATAAAAAGGTTAATCTGTGTTAATCTTTATGCTGGAGGTATGTTTGTAGTGGCTGCTTGTCTGTGTCTGTAGCTTAGTTTTTGTGGATTTACATGGTTTTCTGCTTGGAGTAACTACACCATTCTTGCTCACTACATCCGTGAAAGTCTCCTGAACTGGATTCCTGCAAAACATCACAACCAGGTATCTGCATTTTTCATTTAAAAATCAACTTTTTGGAAGCTATCCCTAGCAAAACATAAGTCAAGCAATTAAGTCTGACAAACTCAGTGACTCTAGGTCTGCTTGAATCCACATTTCGTCTGACCTGCTCCATGATCTGTATGTTGGCTTTTCAACAACCTCTTTGAATGACAAAGAAGCATGCAGACAAAGGATTTCACATCCTGCATATGCACAGGCACAGTTCATCACCTGCAGGAATTCTAACACATTCTGTGACTCTGGACCTCAGCTGTTGATAATTTCTTTTGGCTTATGACTTAACCACCAGGTATCTACAAGATGCTGAAATCCTTTCTCCTACAAATTCTCCTTATGCTGCTCCTGCTCTCGGAAATGTTCACCCCAACCCAGGACCACCTGGGCAGCCAGCAGTGGCACCAAGCAGAAGGACAGGGACACTCACCATGGCATCCATCAATGCCTGCAGCATCCTCAACAAACTTGACTCCTCCAAACATGGATCCTACAGCACAACCCTGATGTCCTCTCAGTTGTGGAAACATGGCTAAACCCTAAAATCCCTGATACCTCAGTCTCTATCCCTGGCTACTGCATTTTCAGGCAAGACAGGATTGCTAAACGGGGCAGGGGCTGCGCCATCTATCTTAAGGATACCCTTATGGGTCACATCATCCCATCCCCCAGCCTGAGCAACTCCTCTCAGGTCCTCACAATCAAAATCCTCCTTGGTGCACATAACAAGGAACTCACTGTCATCTCGGTTTACCTACTCCCAAGAGACCAAGCTGCTGGCTTCCATAGCATCATGGAATATCTAAGGGTCCAGCAACATAATTCTGAAACCATAATCATGGGTGATTTTAACATTAACTGGCTCTCCACTGAGGCCGCAACCTATAAGGATGCAGCCGCGGTGCATCACCTCACTCAACTGGTCAATGCCCCACTAGGTGTAACTATAGGACAGGCTCCCTTACGCTTCTAGACTGGATTCTATCTAACCACCCTGACGCATCTCCAATGTTTCTGTACTCCGGATACAATAAGTGACCACTCGCCTGTGATCTGTTCCTGGTCAAACAAATACCACAAGCCCCCTCCCAAGCTTATCTATGCCAGGGTTATCAAACAAGGGCACCTCCAGCTATTAAAATCCCATCTAACCAGGCTGAACTGGGAAGTGCTTGACTCCCTCAATGACACCAACAAAGCTCTGGACATATTTATCAAACATTTCAACGAAGCCTGTGACATCTATGCACCAGTGAAAAAGATGAAGGTCAAAGGACAGACCAACCCCTGGGTTACTACTGACCTTTTAACTCTGCTCAAGCACAGAGACCACCTCTGGCATTGTGCTCGTGCAACTCCAATGCAAGTAAGCATACAATTATACAAAGCAGCCAGAAATGATTGCACTCAAAGAATACGGAATGCTAAAAGCAGCTATTACAAAGAGGCTCTGACCAACTCTTGGGGCCAGGGAAACACATTCTGGAACAACATGAAAGAACTCACAGGCAAGGATCCTAAAGCACCACCCACTATGCTCAACCTTCATGGCACTCCTACACTGACCTAGGTATCATCACCAGCACTTTTAATAATGCATTTACAAACCTGGACAGTGTCCTTCCACCAAATTTTTCGATGACCTCCCTCCAGCTCCTCCCAAGTTACCCCCCAACTAGAACGTACAACCCCAAAGTTTTTTTAAAGAGGTCCCACCACAAGTAGCTAGAAAATACATTCAAAAGGCCATCGGCAAACAAGGGTACAGTGGTGACTCCCTTGACCTGAAACTGCTGGCACAAGTCCTCGATGAAATCTTAGAACCACTTACAAAGATCTTTAATCTCTCGCTTAGATTGAGCCATTTCTCCTCTCTCTGGAAGAAAGCCACTGTCACACCGGTTCACAAAAGCGGAGATAGGACACTGCACACCAATTACAGACCTATCTCACTCCTCCCCCCACTATCCAAAGCGCTGGAGCGAATAGTGTCGGACCAACTAGCTGAATTCCTGGATAAGTACAATGTACAGTGCCCAGAGCAGCATGGCTTCAGAAAAGGGCACAGCACCACCACTGCACTACTGGAATTTACAACCTTCATCCATGCCACGCTTGACAAAGGGAATTGTGGAGGGGCAGTATTTATAGACCTTACCAAGGCATTCAACACAGTTAACCACCCCCTACTGCTCAAGCAACTGTCCTCCATTGGGATCTCCAGCGATGCCCTTCCATGGTTCACCAGCTACCTTGATAATCGGATCCAACGTGTAAGAATTGCAGGGATCTCTTCGGATGAGAAACCGGTCCGCTCCGGAGTCCCCCAAGGGTCTATTCTGGGCCCTCTACTCTTCTCCCTCTTCATCAATAATCTCCCCAGTGCCTGCCACCAAAAAATATTACTATACGCAGACGATGCAGTCCTGTTTTCCAGCCACCATGACATTACAGTCCTTGAATCCCAGCTGCAGCTCGACTTCAAACGCATCAAAGACTGGTTCAATTCTCATAAACTTGTCCTGAACCACAGCAATACTAAAGCCATGTCCTTCTGTAACTGACAGAGCAGGCACAACTCTCTGTCCCTCACCATCAAGAACCACGCTGGGAACCCACTCGAACATGTCAAGGAGTTCAAGTACCTTGGTATTACCCTGGATAGTACTCTCTCCTACACTCGGCATATTGACACTGTTGCCAAGACCGCCAATATACGGATTGAACTACTACACAAACACAAGCACTGTATGCCTGCAGATGCCCTTAAACTAGCCATCTACAGCTCTGTCACCTCTATCATTGACTACGGCCTTGCCATCTATGGCTCTGCCCCAACAAGTGCCCTCCTGAGGATCTCAGTTGCTCTCAACAAAGCCTGTAGACTACTGATGGGTGCAGCCTGACAAACTCACACCTGTGACCTCTATGCACAGGCCAGCTGGCTACCCCTACGCAACAGAATACAATACCAGACCTGCTTACTTACCAAAAGATTCTCCTTGGTCTCATGCCACCTGGTGTTAGCTCACTCCTTACTACCTACAGTGGCACTCAACAAACACGTGGTGCCCAATCTCTAACCTTTCAGGTTCCCAGATGTCGTACCTCCATGGGTCAGTGGTCCTTTATTTATAGAGCTGCTCAATGGTTCAGTTCCCTCAATAAAGAATCACTTTCCTCTGCTACACTTGGACCCTTCAAAAGGAATCTCAAACCTTACCTCACCTCTACCACTCAATGTGACTGCTTTGTTGAACAGAGTTCTCTCTAAACACCTCCCAGCTCACTCATGTCTCACAGCCTGCCCTTTCCCAATCTCATTCCCTCTGGCACTGGGCCTTCCTTGTGACTCCTTTCCTGCTTCACTTCTCCACTGGTACAAGACATTTTCCACTACCATCGGACAGTGGCCCATTAGCCTGCCAACTTCCTCTCCTGGTCGCATGCCTGCAATACTAACTGCCTATGGTGCCCTCTTTCTCTTATTGTTACCGCAGCCAGCTGCCTACTCAAGCTGCTCGTTTTATGAATATTATCTCAAAGTATGTTATAACCGAGTATCTTTATTTTTTCTTTTAGTTGTTTTGGTTGTTTATTGTGCATTCTTTTACTACCTTTGTATGTATGTTGACCCTCATCCTTTGACGTGGAACCTTTGTAAACGAGCAGTTTCTGCTCAAAGGTATTTATAATCCGAGAATTTAATAAATAAATAAAAATAAAAAAAGAAGGTGTGGTAAAATGGCAATGTTGAAAATCTGGAGTGAAAATATGAAAAATGATTGAAGTTACCAGCGTGCATAGGAACTGCTCAATGCACACTCATAAAACAGTCATTGTTGGGAATTTTTTCACCAAATCATCAACATGGGGGTTTGGGGGGCCTACCTCATGAACTGTGACACTGTTGTTTCGTTAATCGGTCCTGAAAGGTGGTTCCATGCAGTGACCAAGAAATCAACTTTTGGGACTGAATAACAACATGACAGTGACTGAGTTCATGAGGTGGGGTCCCAAGAACACATGTTGAAAATTTGGTGAAAAAATACCCAAATAAGCCGAGATATGCACCAAAGTTAAAAAACAATTTATGCCATTATACAGCTTACCGGTATTTCTTTGGTTCGTGGTTGGCTTTGAAGAGTATAGATGTGTTCGGTCCACCAAAGATCATTGCGCTGGGCTCTGGAGGTAAATATGGGGTGAGGTGGGGTGTGGGAAGGTGGGGTATGCAGATGGTGAGGCACAGTTGGGGGAGGAAGAGAATCAATGAGGGACTTTTTCTTCTAGGTCTTTATTTTTTAAAACAGCAGGGGGACTTTTGCCACAGTGGGTGGGCTCCCAGTGTGGCACCAGGCAGTTGTTTGGGGGGCAGGGAGCTGATGTGGGATTGGGCACCCCCGATGGCCAAGGAGGCTTTTGCCATGCTGGGGTGGTCTCCCAGAGTGGTAGGTGGAAGTTTGTTTGGGGGCAGTGGAGCCAATAAGGGATTGGTCACCCCGTCAGCCATACAGTGTGCTGGGGTGGAATGCATGAGCCATGGGGTGCATTATGCCGGCGAGATTGGGCTATCCCATCGGCAAATGAACTGGGAGGGGGTCATACTGACAGGTTGATTGGGCACGCTGTCTGCTTTTTATTTTTATTTTTTTATTTATTGAAATGTTTTACCAGGAAGGCACACTGAATGGCAGGTGGCGGCATTCCGTCAGCTTCCTGGGGGCTGTGAGGCCGACAGAGAGCTGTCGCCATTGGGACACCACGCAATCAGCTGTTTTGTTAGCTTGCAATTCACCAAAACAACTGATTGTGTGGTGACGTGGACGGATTTCTTGACACACTGTGACCTGCTCCCTAACTGTTGACTGATGCAATGTGTTTCTTGCACATGCATGCAAGCAACACTAAAATATTGGCCAGTAAAGTTGGTGCAGCCCATCAGGAAATTATGCACCTGTTTCCATTAATTCAGACTCGGTCTTCACTGTGTCAAGCTGCTAATGGTGTTCAGTCTCTTCTTTCTACTATGAATTATTCTTGAATCCCAAGTGATGTACTATGTACTGTAATGTTGCACAAACTCATCTTGTCTTACCAATTTGTATGTATGCATTGTTTTACCCACTGTTGAGTGACAACTGTTGAACCAGTTGTTCCTACTGTTAGTCACACTGTTTCAATTATCTTTTGCATATGACATTGTATCAAGTGAATGCCATTTACTGCATGTAACTTACTTTTGGTCACTCCTGAAAAGGAAGTAAGTGTCAGAGAGCCTACCCAGTTATCAAAATCTAATCAATCAATAACTAAATAAACAAGTTTTTGTCAATGCTGAATGTTTGCTTGCTGTCATTGGCATTGGTAGTGTAGGAGTTACAGAGCTACATAATAGGAATGGCAGTGAAGCATTGAACCGAAGCCAACCCCACCACCACCCTGCAGAGACTGACAGGCATTGGGGTATACCTTTGGGTCATCAGGCAAAACGGCCACGCCGTTTCACCACACCTTACCCTGCAGACACCAAGTGTCACAGTGTGCCTTGGGGTCATTGGCCCTTATGCGCACCCCATTCCATCAGGAAGTACGGTGAGATGGGTGTGGTATGGCGAATGGGGTGAACTTTGGGGTAGAAGAGTCCAAGGCACACCTCGATGCCTCTCACTTTGCTGCAGGATGTGGAATGGTATGAGCATTACAGGCGAGAATCCCAAGTCACATCCCTGATGCCTGTCATTCTCTACAGGGTGGGGTTTTATGGTCGGAAACCCTAACGCCTCAGGCATTCGTTGGTATTTTCACCCCAAATTTTCAACATTTTTTTTTGTGACCCTCACTTCATGAACAGTGGCAATATCAGTTTGTTAGCCAAAAGCTGCTTTTGCACAGCGACTATGGCATTTAGCACAACAGGCGCAAAAACACATTCCGAACAGGATGTGAAAAATGACAACTGTACTGTTCATGGGGAGGTGTAAAAAATTGTAATGTTGAAAACCTGCAGTGAAAATATTAAAAAAACTGGTGAAATCATGAGTGTGCGTAGAAACTGTGCAACGAACACCCGTAATGTAATTAGTTTGGGGATTTTTTACAGCAGATTGTCAACACAGGCATTTTGGGACCTCCGATCATGAACAGTGTCACTGTGAATTTCTTTATCTGTCCCGAACAATGATTTCCCACAGTGACCACGCATTTCTGTGCAGAAAGTGTGAAAACACATTTCGGTCATGTTGTGAAAAATGACAGCTGTACTGTTCATAAGAAAGTGTGGAAAAATGCCACTGGTGAAAATCTGGACTGAAAATATTACAAATTCATGAACTTATGAGGTTGCATGTAAACTGTGCAATGCTCACTGGTTACACAGTCATTTTATGGACTTTTGTCACCAAATTTTCAACATAGCCATTTTAAGACCTCTGCTCATGAACAGTGTCACTGTGATTTTCTTAATCTGTCCCAAGCATTGCTTTCACACACGACCGCACCATTATGCTTCATCTGCTGAAACACATTTTGGGCAAGATGTGAAAAATGTCAGCTGTACTGCTCATATAGAAGTGTAATAAAATGTCAATGTTGAAAATCTGGAGTGCAAATATTAAAAATTCACGAACATGAGAGCGTGCGTAGGAACTGCGCAACATGCACTCCTAAAACAGTAATTTGTGGGAATTTTTTCACCAAATTTTCAACACAGCCATTTTAAGACCTCTGCTCATGAACAGTGTCACTGGGATTTTCTTAATCTCTCCCAAACATTGATTGAGCACACCGACTGCGCCATTGTGCGCTACATGCAGGGAAACACATTTTGGGTGACATGTGGAAAATGACAGCTGTACTGCTCATAAGGAGGTGTGGTAAAATGGCAATGTTGAAAATCCAGAGTGCAAATATTAAAAATCCATGAACTTATGAGCGTGCATAAGAACTGTGCAATGCATGCTCATAAAACAGTCATTTAGGAATGTTTCACCAAATTTGCAACATAGGCTTTGAGAGCCCACCTTATGAACATTGGCACTGTCGTTTTAAATCAGTCCCAAAGGTGATTTCGCACAGTGACTGCAAAATCACCTTGGGCCTGATAAATGCCATGACAGTTCAAGAATTCATGAGGAGGTGTCCCAAAACCCCATGTTGAAAATTTGGTGCCAAAATTCAAAAATGAATGAGATTTGCATTAAAGTTGAAAAACCCTATTTATTGCATTATACAGCTTACCGGCATTTCGTCAGTTCACGGTTGGCTTTGAAGAGTGCAGACGTGTTCCTGGTCCACCGAAGATCGTTTCACCCAGCTCTGGAGGAAAGTATGGGGTGACGGGGGGTGTGGGGAGGCAGGGTGCACAGTGGGTGGGCACAGGTGGGCAGGGAGACCACCGAGGGAACTTGTTTTGTTTACAGATTTGTTTTTTTTTTTAACTTAGACAACACGGGACGTTTGCCACGCTGGGGTGGGCTCCCAGCATGGCACCTGGAAAGCTCTTTTGGAGAGGGGGGTGTGGAGCTGACAGGGGATTGGGCACCCTCTCGGTCATACAGTGTGTGTGCATGGGGGAAGCACACGAGCATGCAATCTGCGTGCGTGCATGTGTGTGGGGCGGGAGCACTGCTCGCTGAAGTGGAGCTCTCCTTTCAACTGTCACGGCATTGCATTTTCAACTGCTGTCATAGACAGCTGCAGCATTCATTGGAGAACTGCGGCCACGCCTGCAGACATACTGACTGAATTGGAAGATGGGTGACACACCTCTGAAAACTTGGATGATGGCACTATGTTTCTTGCACATGCATGCAAAGCAAACATAATAAATGAAGCTCCATGAAGTGCAAATAACCTGATTAGCACCAACTTCACTGGTAAATTAAATTGTTGCTGCATCTCTATTTGTGAGGCACCATGTGGCTGCCTGTGCAAAATGTTTAACAGATTTAGGTTTTTACAAATGCATGCTTTAAAATAAATTGTAGCATTCACATAGGAAAGCCTAGTGCATTATTAGCAAGCAGCACTTTTTGACAGGGAGGCAGAGTTTTTCCCATGATTCCTGGTTGGCATACACTGACCATGCTCCAGTGTTGGTCAGCCATCTCTTAAATGAGAACTGTCAGAGCAGTTAGACCTGGAGAGCTGCTGCAATCTAGATCAATCCTTCATAAAACACACATGAAAAGCTATTTTTTCTTTTGCCGATCTGCCTATATGACTTGGGGAAATCCATTTTTAGTGTTACTTTTGCAGTGCCTTCAGTTTATTGGGTGTATTTAGGAAGTTTTCATTTTGCCATAGCAAACAAATTGAGAAAGAATGAAATAGCTTTTTTTTTTTTTGTGATCAGCCCATAGCAGCACAAGTGTCCCACTTATAAGGGGTGTCTGATATCATGTGCTTATGCATGGTACATGTGCAGTGCTATAATTTCGAAGCATCAACACTGAAATTCTCCATATAGCAGTAGTGCCAGCTGAAACTGTACAGGGAAATTGTGCCAGCAGCTGTAGTTATTTTTAAAAAAAGTTTCACCAGGGAAGACATACTGAGCTGGGGCTCGCTTCCAGATGAGTCCTGGGGAGGAGGAGGACATAAGCAGCAATAGATAACACAGTTATGTACAGTATATATAGGAAATAGGATACATCACTCATATACAAAAATAAATATAAACAGTGGAGAAGCATCAATACAAAATAAAAAAGACAGTTTAAAAAACAATTATTTTATTTATTTATTTATTTTTTGTTGACTGGGTAAGTGCATTAGACAAATTCTGCCTATTTTCAGGCCAACCCGGGGGAGGATACATATGAATGCCAACTGACCTTAAACCAGATTAAGCTGTTGGTGGTATTTTGTGAATGAACTTATATACAATGGGTATGGAATGTAGCAGAGCTACATCCAGAGAGAGCAGTAAAGGGTTCAAATAAAGGAGCTGAGTGGACTAAATTATTGCCAGGAGGGAGCTAAGGGGAAGTAGGGGAAAGAGGTAATAGGATAAAGATTGAGAGAGAGGTGCAGAAGAAGGATCGGGTGCAGGTGTTTTGTATGTGATCAGTCACTAGCAGTACAAGTGCCCCACTTACAAGAGGGTCCCACATCATGAACAACATAGAAACATATAATTTGTCAGCAGAAAAAGACCATTTGACTCACCCAGCCTTCCTAGATGGTCCCTGTCTAGTCTGTATCCATAGTTCCTAACTCCTCTCCAGTGACCCTTCTTCCTCCCTGCTCATTTTCTAATATTCACTTTTATCTATCTCATGCATACTTGAAGCCCCCTACTTTTTTCACCTCCACTACCTCTGCTGGCAGTGTCTTCCAGGTTTCCAGCACTCTTTCAGTGAAGCAGTACTTCCTCACATCCCTCATAAGTTCACCCTCCCAGCTTCACTGAATGCCGTCTGGATTAGGTGTGTTTCCTCATTTGAAAGAGACTTCCTTCTGCATACTGTTCACCACTATGAGGTACCTATAGGTCTCTATCATGTCACCTCTCGCACTCCTGTCTTCCAGGGCGTGCATATTACAATCCCTCAGTCTATCCTCATAGAGCTTTTGGTGCAACCCTTGTATCATTTTAATTGTCCTCTTCTACAATGTCTTCAACTTGTCATGTTCTTTCTGAGGTGCGGCCTCAAAAACTGGACACAATACTCAACGTGCAGTCTCACCAGTGAGTGATATAGTGGTAACACTACCTCCCTCCTCCTGCTGAAGATACCTCTCCCCATGCATCCTCGAATCCCAATGGCCATACCCATTGCTTGGTCATACTGCCCTGCCACTCTGGGGTCAGCAGATATGATAACCCCATGGTCCCTTTCCTGCTTAGTGACTGAAAATACCTGCCCTGTATCCTATTCTCAATTCTTGGGTTCCTATACCCTAGATGGATGATTTTTTTTTTTTCACTTTTTGGCATTGAACCCCCAACTGCTGTGCTTTTGACCACTCCTCAAATTTCCCAAGATCCCACATTCTTTCCATCCCTTCCTTATTGACTACCCTATTACTGATTTTGGTATCGTCTGCAAAAAGCCATGCCTTCCCTTCCAGTTTATCTTCTGTAATCCCCCTACAAATGGGGGTTCCCGAAAAGTCTTCCATGAGCATGCCTAAATGCTCACTGCCTGGCTGGTGTACTGCATTTAGCAGTTAATCGCTATTGCCAAAGAGTGCCTGTGTATCCTCTATGTACTGTCACTTTACGAGCTGCCTATATTGCAGTAATAATTAATCTGGGAGGGGGCTGAGTGTTGTCATGCTCGAATCCCGCCTAGGCTGCCAGGTAATCACTCCATTTCTGCCACCGTTAATCACGCAGAGGGAGCCCTGTTAATAGATGTAACTGTTTGCTGATCATTCATTAGAGTAGTAATAACAATGTAGTTTGTCTAACCTGCCTTCTTTGCAGCAAGGACTGTTTTGTTTATTCCCACCATTTTGGCCCGGAACTACCGAATTGGACCAATCAGTCTGATGGGACCTAAAATGGAGCCGGACTACAGGAGCTGTCTGGAGTCAAAATCTGTAGGAATTGTAGTTTTGGGCTTTTTGCACCTGAAGGGGGAGCCTTTAGAAACATAGAAACATAGAAGTTGACGGCAGATAAGGACCGCAAGGCCCATCCAGTCTGCCCATTTCTTTTTCTACCTTATAAATGTGCCATCGGCCTTTGCTCTGTCAGTGGCCTATCTATTCATAGTCATTTGTATTGCTCCCTTATGCCATCCCATGCCTGTTTGAGGCCCTGCACTGTATTCATAGCCACCACTTCTTGTGGTAAGCCATTCCATGCATCCACCACCCTTTCTGTGAAAAAGAATTCCTCACATTCCCCTTAATCGGCCTCCTCTAATCTCATGCTGTGTCCTCTTGTCCTGCTATTTTTCTTATATTTAAACATGTTAGACTCTTTCACCTTGTTTATGCCTTAAGGTGTTTGAATGCCTCGATCATATCACCTCTCCCTCCTTTGCTCAAGGGTATACATATTGAGCTCCGTTAATCTGTCCTCATATGTCTTCTGATGCAGTCCCTGCACCATTTTGGTTGCCCTTCTCTGGACTGCCTCAATTTGGTTAATGTCCTTGTGAAGGTGTGGCCTCCAATACTGCACGCAGTACTCCAGATGGGGCCTAACCAGTGTCTTGTACAGAGGGATTATTACGTCCCTCTTACAACTTGTGATACCCCTACTAATACACCCTAACACCCCCCTAGCCTTACCTACTGCTTTAGAGGTCTGCTTGGATGATTTTAGGTCATCAGTGATGATGATGCCCAAGTCTCTTTCTTCCTTTGTGACTAGCACCCCTCTCCCAGCCTATGAGGTGGCTTCAGGGTTTCTCTTCCCTATGTGCATGATTTTGCACCCTTTTGCATTAAATCAGTTGCCACTCTTCTGACCATTCTGCTAGTTTATCAGATCTCTTCTCATTCTGCTCACCCCATCTGGATCATCTACTCTGTTGCAGATCTTGGTGTCATCTGCAAACAGACAAGCCTTACCCTCTAGTCCATCTGCAAGGTCACTAATGAAGATGTTGAAGAGGACTGCCCCAGGACTGTTCCTGAGGTACCCACTTGTGACTTGCATCTCTTCTGACTGTATACCATTTACCACCACTCTCTGTTTTCTGCCCGTCAACCAGTTTGCCACCCAGTTGACCAACGTCTGACCCACCGAGCCTACCCAGCTTATTTATCAATCTTCTATGGAACAGTGTCAAAAGCTTTGCTGAAGCCAAGGTAGGCGACATCAACTGCTCCCCTTGGTCCACCACTCTGGTTACCCAGTCAAGAAATCTATGAGATTGGTTTGACAGGACCTTCCTTTGTAAACCCATGCTGTCTTGGATCCTGTGCCCTATGGATTCCAGGTGTTGCACTATCCTTTCCTTAAGGGTGCCTCCATAATCTTGCCCACTACTGAGATAAGACTGACGAGTCTGTAGTTCCCGCCTCCTCCTGCTACCACTCTTGTGGAGTGGGATCACATGAGCCCTTCTCCAGTCTTCTGGGACCTCTCCTGTGCTCAGAGACTCACTAAACAATTCTGCTAATGGCTCTGCTAGTTCCTCCTTTAGCTCCTTAAGTACCCTGGGATGTATGCCATCAGGTCCCATTGCCTTATCCACCCTGAGCTTAGCAAGCTCTTGTAGGACCCTTTCTTTTGTGAAGGGAGTAGTGCTCACCTCCCTCCCCCCTGTGTCCATGATGCTGAGCTGTGGGCCCTGCCCTACCTTCTCTTCAGTAAATACTGAGCAAAAGAATCTATTTAGGATAGATGCCTTTACAGGGTCCTCCTCCTCACATGCTCCCTTTTCTCCATTAAGCTTAGCAATACCCCCTCTGGACTTTCTCCTTTCACTAATGTATCTATAGAAAGTCTTGTCACCTTCTTTTACTGTTCGTGCTAGTGTTTCCTCAGTTTGGGACTTTGCCTGCCTTACTGCCTTACCTGCTTCCCTTAGGGCAGTTTGGTATGCCTCCCTGTCTTCATCCCGCTGTGTTCCCTTATATTTCCTGAAGGCCAGCCTTTTGGCTCTGACCTTTTCTGCTACTGTATTTGAGAACTAAAGTGGTTTCCTTCTTCTTTTGCACTTCCTTTTCTGTCTAACACAATGGGATGTTGCTTCAAGTATTGCATCCTTAATGCTTGCCCACTTTGTCTGTACCCCTCACCTGTGTTTCTTTTTGCCAGGGCTAGCTTAACTCTGTTGGCCATCTTATCAAAGTCAGCTCCTCTGAAGTCCCATATTTTGCCTTGGAATGGGATGATTTAGATGTAGTGCTAAATTGAACCATACCATGTGATGGTCACTGGCCCCAGGTGACCCTTACGTGGAGATCTGTGATCCCTTCTTTGTTAGTCAGTACTAGATCTAGGATAGCCCTGTCTCTTGTGGGTTGCTGTACCAGTTGTTTGAGGCCCTCCTCTGCAGGGAATCCACTATGAGTCTAGTTCTGGCAGATGTTCCTGCTGGTATTGACCAATCTGTATCCGGCATGTTGAAGTCTCCCATTATCAGAACCTCCCTTTAGCTGTCATGTTTTGTATATCTTCTAACAGTAATGTGTCTATGTCCTCCTCTGGTCTGGGGCCTGTAGACAACCCAGTTCTTATGGCTGTCCCATTTCCTGTTTCCAGGGTGACCCACAGTTCTTCTGGCTCCTTATGTATTGTGAATTTCTGTAGCTTTGATATTTTCATTAACATACAGGGCCCTCCTCCCCTTTTGCACCTCTGTCTCTTCTGAACAATACATAGCCAGGTACTGAAGTCTCCCAAGTGTGGTTACTGGTAAACCACGTCTCACTAATTGCTACTATGTCCAGTTTAGCCTCTGACATTATTGCCCATGAGTCTGGGATCTTATTTCCAGGCTGTGAGCATTTGTGTACATGATTTTCCATTGGCCAGATTTTGGTGTGTTAGTTGTTGGGTGAAGTTTGGCATTACCCCTGTGCGTCGTATGGGGAGACAAACATTTTTTCTTACCTGGTGATGCAAATGAATGGCAAACATGCTGAATTCCTGTTTGACCACTAGCTGAGGGGGAGGGTGTTCTTCCCATTCGACGTATGGGGTGCTGCACCCCTCTCCCCATTTGCTAGTTTAAATATTCTGCAAAGACGTCAAACTTCTGCCCCAATGCACTGACTCCCTCTTTAGTCAGATGCAGTCCATCAAATTTAAAGAACTTTCGCTCCCAGAACTGTTGCCAGTTCCCTACAAATCTGTGTCCTTTTCCTGGCACCAGTCCTTGAGCCACATGTTTAGCTCCCCTATCTCCCTTCTCTGACCTTCTGTCCATCTGCTCCTCTCCCAGACTGGCAGGATCTCAGAGAAGGAGATGCCAGACAGAACAGATGATAGTTTGTCACCCAGCCTAGTCAGGTGTTCTTGGTCTCACAACTGACCGGCTGGTGAGATCATTTGTCCCTATGTGTACTAGGACATCAATGTTTTCTCCTGCTTTGTGAATAATCTTAGCAATGCAGTCAGTGTCTCTCCATGCTGATGTACCTGGGAGACATCTGACCATCACCCTGGCTGGAGATGGGTATCAACTCCCCGAATCATGGAGTCTCCTATGATCAGAAGTTTTTAGTTTCCTTTGTGCTTGTTTTGTTTGGGTTCCTGATTTGGGTGAGTTTTGTTGTGCTAGCTCCTGTGCCGCAGTGTCCTGCTCTGCAGTGTCTTCTGCCTCTTTATTTGATTTCAGAGATAGAGGCAGATACCTGTTTGTAGTGTTTATATGGTTTTTGAGGTAATGTTTAGAGAGCAGAGAGTGATGGGGCACCTGATTTGCTCCTCCTAACCACCTGCTAACCTCCTGGACCAACTACCCTCTGCGGTCGAGGGTTTTCTGTTGGATGCTGGGGAAATGGCGGTGGTTCTTATAATGTATTTCCTCTTCAATATGAAATTTGAGATGTGCAATCTGCCCATGCTGCCCGGAGCTGAGCCCTAAGATCTCCAAAGGCCCAGCATGTAGGACAGTGTCCTAAATCCTGTAAGACTGTCCTTCTGAAAATTGTTCCACAGTACCTGCAGTTAATGAAATCCATTCCAAATAAGTTGCTGGGTTTGTAACCTAGTCAGAGTAATTAGAAGGAAAAAAAAGGAAAAAATGCAAGTAATGGTTTAATTGTGCTTTGTTTAACTTGTTATAACAAGTTAAATTACTAGTGCCCCTGTAAATGAGATCACCTTGTGGAGGCCCCACTGATCCGCCCCTTCCTGCTCTGCCACAGGAAATGTCACAACTGTGGTACCCTATAAAAGGAGTGTAGCGTGGGGTGGTTGGTTGGGCCCTTCCCCTGCCTAAAAAGAAGAACCACGGACGAAAGAACAAGGAGGTAAGAGCAGAAACAATCAGTCAACAACAAATGCAGTAACCCTGAAAGCTTATCCTAATGTTAGATAAAACTGTAAAACCTGTAAAGCACCACCTGTAATAATTTCAGAGAAGATATACGCTGTAAGAAACACTTTGCTCAGAAATAAATAAAGCAGTAACAGAAGATATACCTTGCAAAAGTCAATTTGAATCAGAAGATTACAGCAGTAATCTGTTAGCACACACCTGTAGGCACACCTTGTAATAATGCAGAAGAAGGTATACCAGCAACAACAATTTGAATCAGAGAAAAAAAAAGCAATGAAATGTTAGCAACAAACAGTAGCAATCCCTGTGAGTAAAAATAAAACACCACCACACAGTAAGTCTGCTTAGCCAAACTAAGTCTTAATCCTTTTCCTTGTCTGGTAAGTTTCTCTACTCTGCCTTTCAAGCAGTCTTAGAAGGAAAGAGCTCAGGTGAAGCTAGGTGCCTTGGCCAGCAAACCAAGTCTTCTACCTCCTTTGTTGTGACTGACAGGAGGATCAGCCAACTGAACCTTCTGGATCTTGGGGAATTTCCCAGGCTGCTGCAGCTAGTTTCAGTTCTGAGCTGGGAAGTGAAATGAGAACAGGTCAAGTGATTTGGGCAGTAGTGCGGTGTAGTTTTGCATGGGAGAACTGTGAAAGGGTTGAGTTTTGGCCTGTATGTCTGCCTGCTGCCCCAGAGAGGGAGAGAAGAGAATTATTTTGGACTGAATCCAAGTTTGTGAGAGCAACGTAAGCCACTGATTTTTTATCAGGTTCATACCTGAAGAAGAGTGAATTTTGCTGAATGTGATCAGCCTGTCAGGATTTCCAGCTGCCTTTGAATCCCGATTTGTGCAGAGACTTTGCAATCATGACCAGAGCGGTTTGCCTGGTAGAAGTATACCTTCCTTACATGTAAATGTGCTGTGTATTGAAAGTGGGTCGTGATTTGGTCCCCCACTGTGTGAACTGTGTTCTGCTTGCTGGAAGCTGTCTATAGCCCAAAATGGACTGAATCCAATTTGTCTCCATTCGGCCTTGGTCTTGCCACACTGGCCCAGCCAGACTACCCGCTGCACAGAGAAAGTCATCAATGAGAGAACTGCCTATGAATCAGCCCCCTGCTCCACGCCTGAACAGGATTGATGGCTCGGTGATTCGTGTGTGCCCTGCTTCTCCTGGCATGCCAGATTAACCACCTGCTGTCTCAATTTTCATCCAACCTGTGTCCAGTCTTTGGTATCGTGAGTAATCATCAGGGTAGCTCAGGCAACAACAGCCTAATCTAAAAGTGTGTCATCTGATTGTCTTGTTGTTTTCTTTTCTGAACTGTGCCCTCCGGCTCTGGATTACAAATAGTGTGTGTTGTGCATGTTGTTTTCTTCCATCACAGGGCCCCACCAGCTGCAACATCCCTGGCTAGCCCACCATTCTCCATCTGGGTACCCAGAGTATGTGACTGTTTATGGACCCTCAAGTGCATGCACAACTGTTTGATTGATACAGCCTTTAAGCAAATTAACCTGATTATGCCCCTCCCTTGTTCAAGTCCCTTAAATAAATCAGATCTACCTCTTTTTTGCATTTACCCTGACTGTGGTTCCAGTTTGTGCAAGAGTACTGTACTGCTGTTATTTGCTGTGTATAATCTTGTTTTACAGGGGGTCCCCAGGGCCAGGCCAGAGGAAAGCCCTGGTGGTAAGTGCAAACAGTGTGGGTACTTGTGTGGTGTATCAGGAGTATTGTGAAAGTGATTATTGTGTATTGTTCCAGCCACTAGTAAGGAAAGAGGGGGGTTACAGTGTCCCAGAGGGCTGTGCCCAGGTTAGCTTGACCACTTCCAACCCTGACCTCCGGGTGGAGGCACCCATTTCAGAACTCAGGCCCCTTAACCTACTACTAGCCAAGCAGGCAGGGGTAGTAGCACTTGGGATAGCGCCACCCAGGGGTTACACTTCAATGTCCCTTATGAAGACATTGAGGAGGCCTGGTCCCCGTACAGAACCCTGTGGCACCCAATATGGTACACATGCAGTACTGTAATTCCTAAGCATTGGAATGGAAAACTGCAATATAGCAGTGTTGCCAGCCAGAATTTGAGAGAGAAATTGCATTAGCAGCTGTATATAAAAAGGAAAATTATGATTTTTTTTTGTGATCAGTCAGTAGCATTACAACTGTGTCATCCATAAGGAAGTCCTTCATCATATGCACTAGGCTAGTCCAATACATGTGTGGTGCTGCCATTCCCCAGCATCAGCACTGATATTTGTCATTTAGAAAATGGCAAGAAAAAAATTCTCACACCTGATTGGCTGAGACAGGCTCCAAGCTGGGCATTTATTTTTCAATGGATGCCCAGCTAAAAATAAGACCAGTCCAAGTGCCAGTTCACAGGGTACCCTTTATACCCTACTCATGCAGCCCACTTTCTCATTGGCTGAAGACACCTGAAAGAATTTAAAATCCCCACCATGTTTTTCTCTCGCTTAGCAAGAGACTACTGTCCCCCCATACACTATCCCTCAGTAGCAGGCAGCAGTAACTAGATAAAAAAACAAACAACAAAAGACATTCCGGTAACTTCGTGGTCAAAAGAGTGTAAACAGTTTTCTTGTAAAACAGTACCACTCTCTTGACCGTGCTATCTCGATGGTAACTCACTAGAAAGACAACAAAGCCGTCACTTGCATCGGCTTCATCCTTCACGCGGCAAAGCAGGAAACCAGTAATTTTAAACCACACTCTCTTCCTTCAAAAAAGAAATAATTTACCTCAAAGTTTCCCTCACACCAAATAAGGGGATTGCGCCGACTATAACAGACTATGGAAGATGGTAGAGGGGAGAGAGCAAATGAAGCAGGAGTGCTCCTCTTATTTTACTGATACGGACCACTCTCTCCCTCTCCCCAGTTTAATTTCTTCTATTCCTTTACTCGGAGCAGTGGCTGAAATATTAAAGAAGCTGCTCAGCTGCCGGTGTCCTGCTAGTTCTGTTCCAGATATCGGAATGGTTCCGAAAAACAAACGCGCATACGTGGCAATTATGCATGCATGCGCATACGGCTCTTGCATTGAACAGGAACCAAACCCGCATGGCTAGTAGTGCGAGTTTGGTACTGGCTGCTTTCGGGGGTGGACAAACATTTCTCCTGACTGATCTGCTGCTTGCAGAAGCAAGACTCCTGGATTGGAAAATTGACGCAAACTTTCCATAATGTTTTTAAAAAGAACTTTATTTTAGGCTGCTTGCTCCCAGTGTCTGTTCAGAAGAATTTCCTGACTGCTCAAGTTTTCCTGCTGCAAGTCCAAAGATTCATTGCAGTTGGGAGAGTAGCAAGCTATAAAACTGATGATTTGTTTTATATAAAGAATATATTTAAAGGCTGCCGTTTGCAGTACATGAATGGAAAGGGTTACTTACTATTGCCAGCTAGGCTTGTCCTGGTTAATATACAGTTTTTTTCTTCAGTCTGCAGTGTAGGTGTATTGGAGGGACTCCACCAGAAGGGCTCTCTAGACAGAAGGGAGGAGCAACAGGACCTGGAACAGCCTATGCACTACTTTCTCAATAAAGTGTTTTGTAGTACTTATAGACATTTTTTGACACTAAATTACTGTCTTATTTTATAACTTCCCAAATATTTACTTAGATGGCCATTTTCTAAGCGCAATAATACCCTCCAGGATGGGCATTATTGAGAAATACCGGACCTTCCAGGGGCTATAAGGCCCTCCACCTGCGGTGTTGGGCCTCATTACGCCCCTGGGCGGTCCGGTATTTCCCAATAATGCCCACCCTGTCAGGTATTATTGCTCACATATTAACACCAGAATAAATTGCATAGGGAAACAAAGCTAGCAGCTGTATAATAAAAGGAAAACTGTGTTTTGGTGTGATCAGCCAGTAGCAGTAGAAGCCTATCACTCAAGAAGCGGTCTTTTGTTGTATGCACTAGCATGGTATGCACACAATGCTGCAATTCCTAGGCATCAGCACTGGAATGCACCATATCAGTACCACCATCTGAAATTGTACTGGGAAATTGTGCTATTAGCTGTATATTAAGATGCATTTTGTGATCAGCCTGTAGCATTACAAGGGCCCATTTCCATGGATAGGGACTCCTTTATGCACAATAGTACAGAACACATGCTGTGCTGTCATTATCAGGAGTCATTACTGAAATTGGCTGTATAGCAATAGCACCAGCACAAATTGTACAGGAAAATTGTACTAGCAGTTGTATATTAAAAGGGAAACATTATTATTTATTTATTTTTTAATTTTTTTGTGATCAGCCAGTGGCATTAGTTGCTGAAATTGCACGTATTTAAGAACTCACATTTAAAAAAATATGCAGTCCAGGAAAAATGCCAATTAGATGTTTTCTGGTGCAGTATTAGACACTGCTAAACAATTAAAATCACAATTCATACTGAGAAAGAAAGAAATAATGGACCTAATGGAATTTATTATTATTTTGATTATCCCTGGTTGCAGGATATGCAATATCAGAGAAAAGAAGTGTGTCTGGGAACACCAGGTCCAACCATGTGAGCCTGTAGCTCAGCAGTTAGAGCACTGGGACAGTATTCTGGGAGCCTGAGTTCAATTCCTAGCAAGGCACATCATATCTTTCTCACTACAGTTTGCAATCTGGGAAACAAATGTGCCATTTGTAAAAAAATGAGAAAGTGAAATTGAGTGGTATTTTGACACAGTTTTGCCAAAATTGTGTGACTGTGCAACTGGTCATTTACAGAGTTTGGTACGTGTTTTTTTTCCTATTTTATTTATTTCTATTTTTTTTTCTTGAGCTCAGAAATGGCAAACCGTCTTCCACTAGTACTAGTGCTAGGTCTTTATGCTCTAGAGTTGCAAGAGACAGAGTGATCATCATATGCTCTGTAACTTTATGCTTGGTAGATACCAAGGTTGCTGTTGAGGCAAAACTATGAATTATTATTTTATAAATTCCTTAAGAAATAGCCTGATGATATCTAATATTTCTATTTATCTTGAAACACATCTAAAGTATTCACTAAAACTACCATCAATAGCTTAATCTGTTTCACTGGCAGTTGGAATCCATCTGTATTCTCCTTCCCTGGGACATGGCTGAAAATAGGCAGAGTTGTCTAGTCCTCCATTTCCAGTCAACAACAACAAAAAGGGACTCCTTGTCTTATTAAATTCCACATAATTGTCCTCAGTGATATAATGCATTTTTCAATATTGCTAGTATATATAACTAAATGTGCCAGTGTTCAAAACTGGTTAGTCCAAATTTATTTAGTGTATTTATATGAGTTTTCTAGCTATCACTAACAAGATATTAATTAGGTGTATTTGATTATCACTAATAATATAATTACCTTCTTTACAAAAATAATCCTATAGTCCCTTTGTCAAAAGGGAAATGTACTTCTACAATTGTTGTTGTTAAATTCTCAATCGTTTTCAGTATAGATTCAGTTTTGAACATTTAGCAGACAAATGCATTAGAATGCTCTAGTGATTCTCACACTTTTCATAGTTTTTTTTTTGCTGATATTGGGTTACATTTATCTAGTTGCATTTATATTAAATATGTTCTGTGTAGCACATTGTATTGTTTTTGCTGGAGCCTTATATTAAAAAAGTGTGTGTGCGTGTGTGTGTATGTGTGTGTTGGGGTGGGGTGGGGTTAACAGTGCATTCCAGTTATTATTATCATGTATCTTTCCTAAATATTTTAACTATCTGTCAGAGACACCAAACCATTATGTGTTTTACTTGATATTAGCAGGTTGCAACTTTTATCTATTAGTTTTTCTTTTGAGTTCCCTTTTTCAGTTATTAAATTTTCCAGCACTGATGAGGGAGGACGTTTTCTTTATTTAATCTTTTAATGATAAATTGTTGAACTTGCAAGTAAATTAAATTGTGTCATGCAGGAATTTTATGCACATGCCTTAAATTATGAAACATTATAGAGCCATGTAAAAAGATTCCTCAACTCTTTCATTCCTTAATTTTCCAGTTTTCTGTTATTTTCTTCCACTATAAATTTCTCAGATCTTTGATACCCTGAAGTGGAGTATATTTTGAAACAGTAAGTTTGTAGCTAATTTGTATGTGAAATTCTGACCTTAATTTTCTTGTTATTTATGAAAAGGTGGACAGTTCCTTGTCTCCATTGTTTATCATTTTGAGTGTGGTAGCTATAGGATATTCCTAATGTCCCATATTCAATATACCTGCTCTATTTGTATGCCACCAAGAATATATACATTGATCTTATTAAGTTATAGGTATATGGTTCCAACTGACAATCGAGATAGCAGTAGATGCGGTTTAAAATTTGAAGACCTCCCTTTTCCATTAGAACATATCATTTATTCAAGCTCATTTTAACGTTTTTCTTCAACATTAATTTTCTTAATCTTATTTTCCATTCTTCAAGAAAAGGACTTGTTAATTCTGATTGGAAGCGCCTGAAACATAAACAGCAATAATGGTAGAATGTTCATTATTGTAATATATGCCGTTCCCATCAGAGTAAGGGGCAGTGTCTTCTCTCTTAACGACTCTGTTTTAATTTTAGCATAGTATGATAAAACGTTTAGCAGTTTAGCTCAGATAGTTCTTGTATAGACAGGTATTTAAGATATCTTTTACATCTACCTTATTCAGGAATCAGGACATGAGCAAATTCAGGATTTTAATTCAGTGAAATAATTTCTAATTTAGAGATATTTATTTTATATCCTGCTGCATTTGTAAATTTTAATATCAAGGTTAGCAATGGATTTAGCGATGATGTCACATTGTCCCCAAAAAATTAAGACGTCATGTGTACATAAGAGTATTATATGTTACATATTGTCAACTTTTATTCCTTTAATTTCAGTTGATTTTCTAACTACTTGAGCAAAGGGCTCCATACCTACTGAGTGTATGAGTGGTGAAAGTGGGCAACCCTGTCAAGTACCTCTGTCTACAGTACATTATTATGTTCTGATATGTCCATTTTGTTGTTGTTTGGGATAAGGGTACCATAAATCAATTTGACCAATGTAAAATATATTTCAAAACTCACCTTTGGCAGGGTCTCCAGGAGAAATTCCTAGGACACCCTGTCAAAGGCTTTCTCTTCATCTAGGGCAACCTGTCTTGACATTCACAAAATTGTGTATTAAGGTTAGAAGCTCTGTATACATTATCTGTAAATCTCCATCTCCCAATGAATTTTGTTAGATCTTCATTAAGTATGTGTTATAATGTTTTCTAATATTTCTGCAATTATTTTAGTAAACGTTTTGTTGTCAACAAGTAACAATATCAGATGGTAAGATGTGTATTCACTCATTGGCTTATCCAGTTTTTATATTAATGTAATTAGGGTTTCATTAAAGGACAGAGGAAGCATGTTGCTCTCTTTAAATTGATTAAGCAGTTTAGGAATTCAGCTTTAGCTTGCTGCTAAATGAAATTTGAAAAGGTTACCTTTGTAGAAATATCTCATATTCTTTTTTCAGCACTACCTATAACACAGTATTCCAGATTATTGCCATCCACCATCTCCTACTTACATATATGGAAACAGACCCATAAATTGATCAAGTTGGATACCAAATTATCTTTATATTCACCTCTGGCTGGTAAGTATACTTCTTCTCTTATTATTATTTCCCCAAAGCTTATTCTTTGGCAAACCTTGGGTCTGATACATCTTGAAAGGTGTTACGATTAAGGCAATGTAATGTCCTTTGTCCTTTGAGACCTTTCAGGAAGAGAACACGATCCTAGCCAACACTTTTCTGATATCTTCAATTAAGAAATGTAATCCTTAAATTCAATAAAAATTTAAAAGCTGTAAAACATTCACATATAGTAAAACTATTGATTCCCGATGCCCCATTTAAGAGACTAGTTTCTAGGGTATATTCAACCATACATTTTTATACTGTAAAACCACTTACCCACCTGAAACTAAAGTGGACTCAAGATTTAAGTGAAGTAATCTCAGATTAACACTGGTAGGAGATACTTCAATCCCCCTTCACAAATTTTATTTTCTCAAAGTTTTATCAAATTCAGTATAATCTACTTCATCGTACATACCATACCCCATTTAAATTTAATAAAATGAATCTTAATATTCCAGATAGTTGTCCATGATGTAATCAAATCCATGCCACTCTTCTCCATATGTTTTTAAATGGTTCCACTTTAGTTACATTTTGGAAAGATATTTTCTCTGTAATGTTCCAAATTATAGGCATCACACCAACCATCGATTATCAGTTTATATCATGTTTGGTAAATATACAAAAAGCCATATTCCTCTACACCAACAAGGGTTTGCTCATCTTGCTTTAATTACTGCAAATAAACTTATTCTCATTAGTTGGAAAAGTGCTAACCCACCTAAATTCTCTATTTGACTAAACATGATGGTAGATTTGTCAAAATTGAACAGATACATTATTTTATTAAAAAAAACAGAAGCTTTGGGAAAAAGTTTTGTTACTTTTTAAAAAAAAATGTTATATTGAAAAACAGAATTAGTTACTTTTGCTGTATATTTATGTTCATAATTTTATGTTGAACTCCTAATGGATGTATTGCTTTTTTATTGTTTTGCTTATTCCTTGTTCTTTTAGTTTACCTCTTGGTATTTGTAATGAATGTTTCTCTTTTTCTTTTATTACATCAATAAAATCATAAAATTAAAAAAAAATATATCAAGTGAGTTTTGAAATATCATTTGAAGAAGAGAACTCTGACCCACTCTCAGAAGTAAATTCAGATAAAATTTCTGCCAATAAAAAGTCACTCAGTCACTAACAGTAAGTGGAAAACTAGATTCTCACTGGATGCTTCAGATATAGCAGCATTAGAAAACAAATGACTTGGAAATATACAAAATATCAATAAGACTGGGCTGCTAAAATATTCAAAGACTTTTGCCAGGAGAAGAACATTTCCCATTACTTTAAAAATTCCTGTCCAGCACACATCTAGCTTACCCTTGTCAAACTTCTGCTTGTCAGTAAGGTCAAATGAGAGTAATATAGAGTTGTCTAAATGGATACCTTCAGCAGCAACCCTGGTCAAGAAATCTTAACATAGCAAAACAATCTGAGTTTCATCAAGCAAACAAGTATTTTAATCTCTAAGCTTAAAATGCTGTCTGACATGGGTGTAACTATGTATTTCATAATCAACCTATATTTCATGCAGACCTAAATGAACTGTATAGGAAAAGCAGTTTTTTTGGTGTCAAAACAGCAATCAGTTTCCTCAATAAAGTGTAGTTTGAAATTTTATTTTTGTCTGCAGGCACGGAAATGAAAACACTGCCAACTTAATGAAAAACGCTTTCTATTAAAACACAGCGAGCAGTGGTCACTAGTATACATAACTCAAATTGATGCCTTACAGACCCCAAAGCACCAGGGGATTGAATGATACACCAGCAGAGTAGACATGCAAACATATTCCATCCTGGATTGCAGAATTGTCCAATCACAAAACCTTTTATATACTTCAGAAACCCATCCTCAACAGCCTAGACTGTTTTAATTGGAAAGGAAAAATATTGACTAAGGAGGGATTTTTTATGGAAGTAAGCAACTCACAGGAGAAAGATATATACCAAAGCAAATGAAGAATATCTCATTAACAGTAAGGTTATCTCAAGTGTACATGAACTACTATATTCAGGTAACATGTTGCCAGATACTCGGTGATGCTGGTGGTGAAGACTGTTGCATTACTTCAGTCTTGGGCCACACATCTGAAATTAGCTAAAAGCACTATGCAGGCCAGTCAGGTGGCAGCCAAAACCACACCTTCAACCACATTCTGTAACGTAGACTTCATGAAATAGCAAGCACTCAACTGTGCCATCCTTCTGCAGCACCATACCAATACCAAGAACTGAGGACTGTACAATTATGCATGTCTATACACTTGCAATGCAGCAGCACACCTCCAGCAGAAGATAATTGACCAGGTGCCTACAACATGCTCAGCTGAGTTCCAGCTGAGTCAAGAGTAGTTGAATGCACCAGCATCAAGCATTTCATCCTGTGCCTTTCTCTTCAATAACAAAAAATAAACTAGGGATGGGAGAATCAATTCAGATACATCCAGTACTACTCAGAACCAATGCTATTTTCTATAAAGAACTTTATCCAAACTTTTTTCAGGTTCTGATAAGGTATAAAACATTGATTTTGTAGTTTCATATTCTGCTCCAGCAGGTCTTTATCCAGTAAGAAGACTGCTGCTGGTGGTGGTAGCAAGACCAAAAAGAGGCTTTGTACCACTCCAAGTAGTTATTTGATTCTTTTCCTTTCAGTTATATTAGCTTAAGGGTTGGCAATAATGGTTACCACAGTTTTTGCATGTTCAATTAAAAGGTTCTGAAAGTCCTGTTTAGGATTGGAGAACATTTTGTGGCATATCAGAACCATTTAGAACATCAGAGCATTTTGTGGTTCTCCCACCCCTGAAAAAAACTGACCTTAACAAGAATTATAACATGCACTAACATTTCTTCCCTCAATGATAAAGCTCCTGCAGTATGTGTAGTACCCCAAAAAGTTGCAGTGCTGAATAGAAATTTTTATTATAACATAAGAATCATGTTACACAATTGAACGTTTTGCTCAGTTATTCATTGCATGGTTAAAACCTGCACAAATACACGAGGAATTTTTCACTTTTCAGTTCTTTAATTGTCTGTATTTTTCTTCTTTTATTTCATTTACATTTTTCTTCATGGACATGTTAGGCACTGTATCATATCTACAAAATACCTTATTTCTTGTTTATTTGTATATTGTGGAGTATAAAGATCTTTGTAGAATTCTTGAAAAGCTTTTGTTAATATTTTTATAGTCCATAGCTAGTTCTCCTTGCCCAGATTTAATTTGGCTTATTTCTATAATTTCAAAGCGATAAGTTTGTCTGAATTTTCACCTGCAAAGTTATATTTGGCTCTTACCCTAAGTAGTGCAATTTGCACTTTATTAGACACCAGTTTATTACATGCCACTTTAGCAGGATGCACTTAGTGGCATGACTGGTTTAATGTGATGCTTGACAGGAAATTGATTTTCTCCTGTGTTGTCTTATGAGGCTAATTTTGCTTTGCTGTGATGCCTCTTACCTTGTACTCCACTAAGGCTGGGTAATTCTCATAGCTTCTCTACTGGTTATCTACCCTTTAGTGCCTGCCTACCTGTCCTTGATCTGCTCCCAGAACTGATAATCATCCATTAAGAAAGTAACAGGTGATTTTCAGGTTTCTCACAGGGTAATTACTAGCATATGTGTAGCAGCCATGTCCCAGCAAAGTCATCAGTGAGTGCTACAATCTATCACCGCCACCGCCAGATGGTATCTGGTTGCTGCAGGTATGCAATACACCAGCACTGCTATCATCACTTGTCAGAGGCATCCTAAGGAAAAAAAGCATGAGGGCCCATTACTGATTGTTGAATTCAATGCACATTATACTACACCTGATTTGTAGTTGACTTTCATCCATACAAATGAATGCAATAATGTGAAGCATTTTTTTTATTTCTAAAGGCTAGCTCAGCTGGAAGCAATCAAACAGAATGCCAGATCATATCCAGCAGTTGGCCGTTCACTCACTCTAAGGCCCTAAAATTCATATTTGTGATGTCAAGTATGGAACTGTGGCTGTAAAGATAAGTTGAACTATTTTTGGTAGGATATGAGTTACAGTACAAGTCACATTAAACTGTTCTTCCAATGAGTTGCGTTAGCATTTCTGAATGAGTTGCATAAGTGTTGTTGGATCCAGCACAAAGCCTTGCAAAAACTGTTTCTTTAAAGTTAAAATGCAGGTTCACATTGCACTATGACTGGACTGCAGATGCATTCCAAATGAGTTGCAAAAACTTTTTACAGTCATTGCTCTTCAGCTGGTTAAGCATTGACAAATAATGCAATATGAGTTGCCAATGCATTGCCAACTTCAAAAAACAATGGTAAACCAACTCATTGGTCGAACAGTTTAATGTGACTTGTCCAGGTTAGCTAATTTTTTGCAACCTGCTTGTAAACTGTTGTAAATGATTTTTGTTGAACCTGTATTTGTGTACCACTCCATGTTAGCTAACACCTGCTTGTAAATTGTTGTAAATGACTTTTATTGTACCTATATTTGGCATGTCTTTCTTGTATCATTGTTTTGTATCCTCCAGGGTCATGCCTGAAAATAGTCATTACTATAGGCTAGCACTTACCTGGTTAACAAAACTAAATAAAAATAAAATAAATACTTTAGATGAGTTTGCATTCAACAATTTTGCTTACAAAATTGCCTTTTCTATACTAAGAAAATGTCAGGTCCATCTTAAAAACAACAAAGAATTGTACCATATATAAATTGTATGAAATCCATCAGACTGAGGAAAAGTATGTACTACAAAGCTCTCTCAATGCTTGGGGCAACAGCAGTGAATTCTGGAAGAACATTCAAGAAGTCATTGGGAAGCAGCCAAAATCATCTCAATGATGCTGAAGGTTGATGGGTCCATCATTCTTGATCTGCTGGTCATTGCTAACACCTTCAGTGATGCCTTCACTGACCTTAGTAGTGTTCTCCCAAAGATTTTTCTGGAGCCCGACTCCCTAATCACCGTAGCTATCCCACCCCATCAAACCTCCCAGTTTTCTACTTCGATTGTAAAGCATGCAAGCACGCCTAGCTATATCGACAAAGCAATATCCAAGTCCAGGACTAGCGGGGACTCGCTCGACCTCAAACTACTATCTCTCACCTCGACGAGGTCCTTGGTCCACTTACTCATATTTTCAACCTCTCCCCTAGTCTCAGCCAATTCCCAGACCTATGGAAAACTGCAACTGTTACACCAGTCCACAAAACTGGTGATAAAACATATCATGGTAACTATCATCCTATTTCCTTACTCCCTCCTCTCTCGAAGTCGCTGGAATGCATAGTGGCAGATCAACTTACTGACTTCTTGGAAAAATATAACATCTTAGGTCTGCAACAGCATGGTTTTGGGAAAGGCCACCGTACATCAACAGCCCTACTAGATTTCACGCGTAAACTACACTACGCTCTGGATAATGGTCAACTAACTGGGGCAGTTTTCGTTGATCTGACAAAAGTGTTTGACACTGTACATCATGTCTGCTGATTGAACAGCTCCGGTCAACCGAAATCTCCCCTGATGCTACTGATTGGTTCAGTAGCTGCATAGAAAATCGGACACAAAGAGCGAAAATCAATGGGGTCCTCTCTGATGCCAGACCAGTCCACTCTGGAGTCCCCCAGGGGTTAATTCTGGGCCCCCTACTATTCTGCTTCTTTTTGAACACCCTTCCCCAATCTTGTCCTGAGCAATTAATTCTTTATGTTGATGACACAGTAATCTTCACCTCTTTCAAGGAACCTGAACCACTTCAGCACAATCTCCAACAAGGCTTTGCCACTGTAGAAAACTGGTTTAGCAAGCACAAGCTTGTCCTAAACCATAATAAAACCAAGGTTATGCTCTTCAGCAGCCACCGAAACCAGCACAGGCTCCATCCTTTCTCCATCACTACTAGCCAGGGAAGCACCCTTGAGCAGGTTCAGTCATTTAAATATCTCAGGATTCATCTATACCAAAACCTGTTATATGGTTCCCACATTGACTGTGTTGCCAAAGCTGCAAATACTTGGCTTGGCCTGCTTTACTGCCACAGACACCACCTTATATCAGATGCCTTGAGGATCGCTGTGCAGAGCTCAGTGGTCTCCATCATTGATTACGGCCTACTTTTCTACGGTTCTGCAACAACCACTGCACTCCAATGAATATCGACATCTCTCAACAAGGCTTGTAGGCTCATCACTGGTGCCCACTGTCTGACACATACATGTTGACCTAGATCGCGCGAACCAGATGGCTACAACTCTCCAGCTGTATAAGGTATCTAACATGCACTTTGGCTAAGAAAGTTACCAATGGCCTTGCACCTCATAGTGTCCAAGCTGTACTGCAACCCTGCCTGAATACCCATAACACCAGGAAATCTGAAACTCAACTCCTGCAAGCCCCACTGCTGCACCATCCAGGATCAAGATAATTTGCCCATAGGGAACCTTGCTGGCTAAATGAACTCAGTCTGAACATCTCCTCCATGACAAAACTCAGCCTTTGAAAGCCATGCTCCATTGCCATCTCATTGCTACCAGCTCATGTGACTGCAACATATAACTGACCCCTTTAGTCCTCTTCAAACCAATACCAGGCACTTATCCCACTGGCCAATCCCACTTTCCTGCCGTGCCTTCTCATACCCTACCCTACCCCACACATCATACCCTACCCCTTCTTTCTTTTCCCCTTCCTCCCCTTCCTTTACCCCTCCTCCACCTCCCCCCACTCTAGCACTTCCCCCCTGTACTGTTCTTTATATGTTCACTCTCTATGCCCCTCTGTATGTCTGACAAATGTCTTTTGGCTGCCCCTTGCTCCGGCAGTATCCACCATCCCCTCTGTGCCACCTTCTGCTCTTCATCTTGTTACTAGTGGGGTACCACAGGGTTCAGTATTAGGACCAGTCCTCTTCAATGTCTTTGTAAGTGACATTGCAGAGGGACTGGAAGGAAAAGTATGTCTCTTTGCAAATGACACAAAGATCTGCAACAGAGTTGATGCACAAGGTGGAGTGGAAAGGATGAGAAGGGACTTGGCAAGGTTAGAGGAATGGTCAAATGTATGACAGCTTAGATTCAATGCTAAGAAGTGCAAGTTAATGCACCTGGGAAACAAAAATCCAGGGGAAGAGTACACAATGGGGGGTGAGATACTAACAACAACAAAACTGGAAAGGGACCTGTGGGTAGTCATATCAGATGACTTTAAGGTGGGTAAGCAATGTAAGAGGGCAGTAAGGAGGGCTGAGGGGATAATGGGATGCATAGGGAGAGGCATCACCAGTAGAAAACAGGAAGTTGTTATCCCTCTGTACAGACAGCTGGTGAGGCCCCATCTGGAATACTGTGTGCAGTTCTGGAGACCCAATCTCCGCAAGGACATAGACAAGATGGAAGCTGTCCAGAGGAGATGAACTAAAATGGTGCAGGGTCTGCACCGGAAGACATATGAAGAGGGACTAAAGGAGCTTAATATGTATAGCCTGAGGAAAGGAGGGGGGCATGATATAAACTTTCAAGTACCTCAAGGAATCAACAAAGTCCAAGAGGGTAGCATCTTTCAAAAAGAGGTGTGCAAGAACAAGGGGTCACAATTTGAAGATGGGGAGTGGCTCAGAGGTAATGTAAGGAAGTATTTTTCACAGAGGGTTGTGGATGCATGGAATGGCCTTCTGGAGGCTGTGGAGTCAAAAACAGTGGTTGAATTCAAGCATGCATGGGACAGTCATAAGGCAATTCTGGGGGGGTAGAAAGAAGTAGGCTGCTGGTTAACTAGGATCTGCAGCTTATCCATTAGGTAGGGAAATGGGCAGACTGGGTGGGCCAAGCAGTCCTTATCTGCCATCAAATTCTATGTTTCTATGTATCCAGCCTTTCCACTCAATTCCTTTGTATTTCCCCTTGTTGTATTGTGAAGCATTGCAATTGACTGTAAATGATGTGGAACCTTTGTAAAACAGCCGTGGCTCAAAGTATTTGTAATCCTAGACTTAAATAAACTATATAGACTATAAATAAAATAAATAAAATAAATTAGATAATAAAGGGCTCTGGTTATCTGGATAATCTGCATTTTCACTTGAAGGGTTTAAATCTTACATAAAACTATCAAACAATTGTCTGCCTGGTAGTCCAGGAGCAGTGTACCATACTCTAATGTTGGTGACCCAACTTTGGGCATGAAATCAGTTCCCTGCATACAAATGGGAAGAGTGCTGCATATGGTAACACGTCCCAGCCTGGATAGGGATGCTACCACAGTCTGGGACTGCAGTAGTCCCTCATGGTGGGTCAGTGAGCTACAGTAGCACACTTGAGAAAGGTAGGCATATCAATTGTGCATGAAACCATCAAAACAAAGAAGGATCAAAAGGCAAAGGGTAGGAAGAAGTGGTAAAAAGACTTCCATAGCCTCAGATATCAGGCTTCACTGCTATATATCCCCAGTCCTCCATATGATGCGTCCATGGGGGACTAACCCAACCTGATCTTAGTGGGAGATGGAGGATACTAGCCAGGTGATAGTGGTGGGCAAAGCTGGGAGACTGCCAGTTAAATGGTGTGGCTGTGGCTGAAGAAGTACGAAAAACTAGATCAAACACAGAGCAGTATGTAATCAAAGTACCAATGATACTAAAGGCACTTCAGATTTTCTTTATGAAATACCATAATTATGTGGCCAGAAAGAAGTCTGATAGGTTTTCTCTGACAATGAAAAGGGAAGTGGCTTTGGAGATGGGGTCTGAGACATGGCATTAGTCAATTGTAGTGTCAAGAAAAAAAAAATTCTCTGCTCTGGGGATCGAATCCAGGCCCTATACTCTCTACTGCTTGATATCCTGCTGCCCTACCACTGTATTAAGCTTCCTAAAGAGATAATGTATGCTGCTGCAAAGGACTTCCAGCACTGATTGCAGCCCTCCCCCCACACAGTTACACTGAATTTTCACAGTGAACAGTCGGTCTATTTGAAATACAGTAATGTGTCCCAAGCTGCATTTAGACATCAAAGTCTGAGCTGGAACTTTTAAACTTATCAGCAACATTGAATGCGAAACCTTATTGAAAGGGTAGAATTAAAATCAGAAATGGCATCTAACAATTTCTCTCATACTACATATATTGTAATGAAAAAGAAGAAAGATCCACTCTAGGGGTTGAACCCAGGCTTGCTACCCTCTAGTGTTTCATAGTGTGTAGTGCTAGCACTATATGAAGTTTCCTAGACAGAAGATGGATACTGTTTATTTATTTATTTATTTGGTCTAGGTTAGGATTACAATATCTTTGAGCCAGGGTTCTTTACAAAGGTCCCATGTCAGGTTACAATTCAAACTATAAAACATGTAAATCAGATTACAAATTCAGTACATAGGACAAGATTACAAAAGTCTAAGCTAAACAGAGTTACAAAGCATCTGAGAAACAAATCAAGTTTTGGAGGCTAGGTTACAGATAGGATAGAGGACAAGAGAGAGGAAGAGTAGAGGGGGTCAGAGACCTGTAGAGGAGGAGCACAGCAGAGGCACTGTCATAGACATAACATGGGGAAGTGCGTGCTAAGGGGTAACCAAGTGCTAATAGGAGAGAGAACTGCATATGGTTAGGGACCTGTGGCAAAGACATCCAGCACTGAGTGCAGCCCCTCCCAGTTGTGTGTGTGATTTCATAATGAACATTCTGTCTGTTTGAAGTAATGTTTCATACGTTGCATTTAATCCTCAGCATCTGAGCTGGACCTTTCCAAGTTATCAGCAATATATAATATCAAACCTTGCTGAAAATATATCACTAACATCAGCAATAACAAGTAACAGTTTCTCTTTCATACTACGTAAACTGGAGTGAGAAAGAAAAAAAAGTTCCACACTGGGAATCTGTCCCAGGCTTGTGTAGGGTTGAAGCTCTAGGCCAAGACCTAAAAGCCCTATCACTGACATCATCAGTGACATCATGCAAAAAACTCACTCAAACTGCCTCTGCCTCTGAAGTTGATTAAATGAAAAAAAATAGTACACAAGGCCCTAGTAGGCAGTTACAGCTGTACTGTTGGTGCCTAAAATCTGGTTTATGTATAAAAGGAAGTGATTTTAAGTTAGATAGGTACCTATATTACATGTCTGATTGCTTGGAACTACAAACAGCCTGGATGGAGTTCAATGTGAGAGTTTATTTGCCAAGAGAGCAGTGGGGGGGGGGGCTATGATTTACTGTGTGGGACTTGGAGTGCGTAAATAATTCTTTAACTTGATATTCGCAACTCTGTATTTGCACTTGAGGATAAAATCTGAAGAAAAAAAAACATTTGTCCTTCCTCAGGTGACCGGGGCTAGCCTCTTGGTCACTCCCTCCCATCCCAATCTTTTCTTGCCCTTAATCTTGCTTCCTTGTTTATACACACACACACACACACACACACACGGACAGCAAAAGGCCTGCATAACTTATCCAGTGTGTCCAATAGTTCAACAATTTGAATCTCTCTAGTATTGATTAATTCCCCCCAGACATTATTCCCTTCCATGTAATCCAGTCTAGAAAGTCCTGTAAATGTGTGTTTATTTACATACAGTATCTGACATTGTATCAAGTGAAGGCCGTTTACAGTATGTAACTTACTTTTGGTCACCCTGAAAAGGAAATAAGTCTGAGAGCCTACCCTGTTATCAAAATCCAGTCAATCAGTAACTAAATTAATTTATAAATGAAGCTTCATGAAGTGCAGATATCTTGACTGTACCAACTTCACTGGTGAATTCAAATACTGCTGCATCTCTATTTGTGAGCACCATGTGGCTTTCTGTGCAAAATATAAGATTGTGCAGTTTAACAGGTTTTTACAAATGCACACGTTAAAAAGAAATTGTAGCATTCACATAGGAAAACCTAGTGCATTATTAGCAAGCAGTACTTTCTTCACAAGGAAGAGGGTTTTTCCAGTGATTCCTGGTTGGCATACACTGACCATGCTCCAGTGTTGGTCAGCCATCTCTTAAATGAGAACTGTCAGAGCAGTTACACCTGGCGAGCTGCTGCAATCTAGATCAATCCTTCATAAAACAAACTTGAAAAGCTATTTTTCTCTTTTGCCAATCTGCCTGTATGACTTGGCGCAATCCATTTTAATGTTATTTTTGCTGTGCCTTCAGTTTATTGGTTGTATTAGAGAGGGTTTCATTTTGTCATAGGAAAATAGATGAGAAAGACAGTAACAGTTCTTTTTGTGATCAGCCATAGTAGCGCAAGTGTCCACGTATAAGGGGTGTCCAGCATTGTGTGTTTGCATGGTACAAGTGCAGTGCTATAATTTCCAAGCATCAGCACTGCAATGTATTATATAGCAGTAGTGCTCGCTGAAACTGTATAGAAAAATTGTACAAGCAGCTGTAGTTATTTATGTCAAAAGTTTGACCAGAAAAGACATACTGAGCCAAGGCTCATTTCCAGATGTGTCTTGGGGTGGAGGGGGTGGAGGAGGACATGTAGCAATAGATAACACAGTTATATACAGTATATGTAAGAAATAGGATATGTCACTCATATATAAAATAAATATATACAGTGGAGAAGCAGTGATACAAAATAAAAAAAGCAGTTCAAAAATAATTATATACAATGGGTTTGGAATGTAGCAGAGTTATTTATTCAGGAGAGTAGTAAAAGGGTTCAGATAATGTGCAGAGTGCACTAAACTATTGCCAGGTGGAAGCTAATGGGAGAAAGTGCAAGTAAAGGAAAGAGGTAATATGATACAGATTGAGAGAGAGGTGCAGAGGAAGGATCATGTGCAGTTGCTTTGTATGTGTTCAGTCACTAGCAGTACAAGTGCCTCACTTACAAGTGGGTCCCACATCATGCACAGCATAGAAACATATCACTTGTCAGCAGAAAAGGATCACTTGGCTCATTCAGCCTCCCTAGATGGTCCCTGCCTAGTCTGTCTCCATAGTCCCTAACTCATCTCCAGAGACCCTTCTTCTTCCTGCTAATTTCCTAATATTCCTTTGTCTATATCATGTATTTTGAAGCCCCTATTATTTTGCCTCCACTGCTTCTGCTGGCAGTCTATTGCAGGTGTCCAGCACTCTTTCAGTGAAGCAATGCGTCCTCACGTGCCTCATAAACTCCCTCCCAGCTTCATTGAATGCTGTGTGGATTAAGTGAGTTTCCTCATTTGAAAGAGACTCCCTCCTGCATGCTGTTCACCACCATGAGTTTCTTATAGGTCTCTATCACATCCCCTATCACACTCCTTTCTTTCAGGGCGTACATGTTGAGATCCCTCAGTCTATCCTCATAGAGCTTTTGGTGGAACCCTTGCACTATTTTGATTTTCCTCCTCTTCATTGTTTCAACCTTGTCTATGTTCTTTCTGAGGTGTGGCCTCCTGAACTGGATACAATACTTCAGGTGTGATCTCACGAGTGAGTTATATAGTGATAACACCACCTCCTTCTCCTGCTGAAGATACTTCTCTCTATGCATCCTAACATCCCACTGTCCCTACCCACTGCTCAGTCATACTGCCCTGCCACTCTGGGATCAGCAGATATGATAACCCCATGGTCCCTTTCCTGCTTAGTGACTGAGAATATCTGCCCTGTATCCTATTCTCAATTATTGGGTCCTGATGCCCTAGACATATGATTTTGCACTTTTTGACATTGAACCCCAACTGCTGTGCTCTTGACCACTCCTCAGATTTCCAAGATCCTACATTCTTTCACCCCTTTCTTATTGTTTACCCTATTGCAGATTTTGTATCTTCTGCAAAAGGCATACCTTCCTTCCAGTTTATCTTCAATGTCCCTTATAAAGACAATGAGAGGCCTGGTCCCTGCACAGACAAATATCTGATTCACCCTATATGGTACACATGCAGTGCTGTAATTCCTAAGCATCAGCATTGGAAAACTGCAGTGTAACAGTATTGCTGGAGGAATTTGAGAATGAAATTGCATTTCAGCTGTATATAGCAAACTCTAGCCAGAGCTGATATGGCTGCACCAAGCTTGTAACAGCACTGCTGCCGCCTGTGAACAACAGTCACCAAATGCGTCATTTAATGCCGCATACAAGATGGTGGTGCTGACAGAACTATGCATGCACCTTACTCATGCATGTGTAATTCTTTTGAATAGCATATGTCTTTCCCAAGATGCTGTCAGCAGCAGAACTGGGCATGTGTGACATGTGCACATGTGCAGTACTTTGCTGAATACAGAAGTGGCAGAGCAGTGACAAAATAGTATGGTTGTGACAGACTGGTACCAACTGTTTTGCACTTCCAGAATGAGCATTCCAAAAGTCCAAAGCAGAAGTGTTCCAGGGCCTGATCCGGTAGCTAATTTTTCTGAGGTATCACAAAATGGCTGCAGGCTTCACCTACACAGCAGTAAAAAGGAAAATTATGCTTTTTTTTCTGGTCAACCAGCAGCATTACAAATGTCCGAACCATAGGGAGGTCTTTCATCAAATGCACTAGGCTAGCCCAGTATATGTGTGGTGCTGCCATTCCCCAGCATCAGCACTGATATTTGTCTTATATTACCATCAGAATAAATTGCACAGGGAAATTGCAAGCTGTATATTAAAAGTAAAACAGTGTTTTATTGTGATCAACCAGTAGCAGTAGAAGCCCACCACTCAAGAGGCAGTCTTATGTTGTATGCAGTAGCATGGAATGCACATGGTGCTGCAATTCCCAGGCATCAGAACTGAAATTCATGATATATCAGTATCACCATCTGAAATTGTACTGGGAAATTGATCAGCTGTATATTAAATTTTTTTGTGATCAACTTGTAGCATTACAAGAGCCCATTCCATAGATAGGGCCTCCATTATACGCAACAGTACAGTACACATACTGTGCTGTCATTCTCAGGAGTCATTATTGAAATTGGCAGTATAGCAGTAGCACCAACATAAATTGTATAGGAAAATTGTACTAGCAGTTGCATATTAAAAGAAAAACAGTATTATTTATTTTTAATTTTTGTGATCAGCCAGTGGCATTAGTTGCTGAAATTGCATGTCTTTAAGAACTCACATTTTAAAAAATATGCAATCTAGGAACAATGTCAGTTAGATGTTTTGGTGCAGGATTAGCCACTGCTAAGCAATTTAAATCACATTTTGTACTGAGAAAGAAATAATGTGACCTACTGGGAATTAATTAGTATCTTGATTATTCCTAGTTGCAGGATATGTAATACCAGAGAAAGGACATGTGTCTGAGAACCCAGGTCTAACCATGTGAGCCTGTAACTCAATGGTTAGAGCACCAGGACTGTATGAGTTCAATTCCTAGCAGGTCACATCATATCTTTCTCACTACAGTTAGCAATCTGGGAGACATTTGTGTCATCTGAGAAAGAATGAGAAAGCGAAATTGAGTAGTACAATATTCTGACACAGTTTTGCCAAAATTGTGTGATTGTGCAACTGGCCATTTGCATGCTTGTGCAACTGGCCATTTACACACTTTTGTAAGAGTTTTTATTTTTAATTTTTTAATTTTTATTTATTTCTATTGTATTTTTTCTTGAGCTCAGAAATGGCATACATCATCAATTAGTACTAGTGCTAGGTCTTTATGCTTTAGAGTTGCATAAGACACAGTGATCCTCAAACGCTCTATAACTTTAAGTTTGGTAGATACTCAAGGTTGCTGTTGAGGCAAAACTATGAATTATTATTTTATAAATACCTTTAAAAATAGCCTGATGTGATCTAAAATTTCTATTTATTTTGAAAAACATATAGAAAATATTCCTAAAAATACAACGAACAGCTTAATCTGGTTCACTGTCGGTTGGACTCCATCTGTATCTCCTCTCCTTTGGGACAAGGCTGGAAATAGGAATAATTGTCTAGTCCTCCTTTCACAGTAAAAAAAAGGACTCCATGTCTTATCAAATTCCACATAATTGTCCTCAGTGATATAATGCATACTTTTAATATTGCTATTACATATAAACAAATGTTGCCATTGTTCAAAAAATGGTGAGTCCAAATTTTTTCAGTGTATTAATATGAGCTTTCTAGAGAGAGTTGGACTCACTATTGTACATCTTTTGTTGAGGAGGAACGCAGAGGAGGTGCAGCAGGGCATTTTTACTTTTTAAACAGGCATGCTACCACTGTTCGAACTCTAACAGCCTAGACATTTTAGTACCTCAGTCTCCCCAGTGCCTTGCTTTTGGCCCTCTTTGTTTACTTCTGTCCCCAGTTTGTCTCTTTGGTTGAAACCCTGAAGGCCCATGTGAAGGAGTTAACCTGGTGCAGAGAGGTGTGGAGGATTTGAAGTCCCAGGTCCATGGGAGTGAACACAAATGGAGAGTCGCTGGAACCCTGAGAGTGTGGTGGTAGAAAAAGAGGAGGTTTTAGAGGAACATGCAAAACTCATGGTGACATAATTAAATAACTGAAAAGCTAAGCTCGAAACAGAAGCTCTGGCTAGAACAGAACTCATGTGGCTGAATGAATTTGGAGCTATATACAGTGCATAGTCTAATAGTAATGTGACACAAGAAGCTACACACTGAGGGAGTTTAAAGTTAACTAGATATTGTTTAATTAGTAGCTCACATAATTTCACTTTATCTATTTTGTACAACGAGGTTTTATAAAGCTTTTATGGTTTTACCCTATTGGATGCTCGTAGTTACCCTGAAGACCACTTTGCCTCAGTTTTGTTTCTCTTCTTTCTGATTTTAACATTCTGGATAAATCTTTTGCGACTGTCAGTGGATATAACTAATTAAAACATATAATTTCAAAATTTTGGTGTTTAAATTTGGTTTAACCTTCAACAGCCTATTGGCAGTTGTGTTTCTGCTGATGTTTTGCTGACAGCATTCACTGAACACTCAAAGGTGCGTGCAAGGTGTTCTGCACTTCAGATACTCCATTTTTCTCCAGCTTGACAAGAGAGGTGCTATGTTACTCTCCCAACTTGCAGACACTTCTAACACTTTTGTGGTAATTCTTTTACTTCTGACTCATAGACTAATGGGGAATAGCTGAGTATTTAAGTACCCATGTAGTTTCAAAATTGTTAAAGATGCATTGGCTTGCTTCAGTAAACCATTAGATTTGAGTTTGAGGTATTGCACCATGTGCCTGAGTTAAAAGTGAGATGGCTAAACAGTAAGTTCCTTTGCTTTTCTTTAGCTCCTAGATGTTGAAGCTAGGTAGCATCTTATGCACATGCTGAAATGTTATACACCTCTTGTACAAGTAGAATTGGTGGCTGTTTTTCTTATAGTGACCATTTTTTAGTCTCATTTAAACTGAGATAAACTGCAAAACCACCAAGGAAAACTCTTACATGTGTGGCCTAACTTTATAAAAATACTTAAATTAACATGTGTTTTTAGACTAGTGCACCTTAGCAGAACGGATCCTATCTGGCACTGTTGCCAATTTTTAAACAGCTCTTTTCACTGAAGACTAAATAAATTTAACAGCTTACATACACCAGCATTTTTATTTTTCTCTGGAGTTAGTGGTGGTGATTCAGACCAGAGTTGGGAACTGAAAGTTAGCTACGTGAGGAAAGGAGTGCTGAGTGGTGTAAACAGTGCCCTTGGATACTGCCTGGGATCCATACAGTTTCCCGACATCCATTTGCCTGACAGAAAGTCGCCTGGCACCTGTTTACCATCAGGTTCATTTTACCGACAATTAAAATCCCGCAATGCACTTTGCTGACAAGAGCATACACTAGCAATCTACGATTGCAGGCATTCTCATATGCTATGATAACATTTGTTTCTGTTTCAGTGAAGCTTACCATGCAGCATTGTAATAGCACTAGTTCCACCTGGTTTTACCTCCAAAGCTCTCCGGATTTGTTATCAGCCTTCCCACAATGCACTTTGCTGACAAGAGCATACACTAGCAAGCTACGATTTTAAATGATTTTAAGTTATTTTTAAGTTGGGGCAAAAAATAAGAAGCAGCACAGAATGAACAGTAGATTCCCAAATTAGCCCCACAGTGCAGCTATGAAGCAGCTCCACGAGAGTCACTTTGTAGAACTTGATGCTCACAGTCACAAATTGCACTTCCACATCAGGCACTCAGAACACACAGAGCAGCAAAATTCAATTAATTCAGTATACTCAGCAGGAGCCAGCAGTTAACCCACAGACTTGATGCAACGTCAGGTTACTTGAAATTCTTGCTGCCACACCATGGGAAATAAGAGCAACAGTGATCTTCTTCCTTTTAAGGAGAACAGAGGGGTTTAGAGGCTCAGACATTAGGTAGCAATACTACTAATAGATAGTTTTAAGGAATCATAGATATTTTTGCATATCCTAAGTGAGAAACTGTGACCTTTTTCTGCTGTGTGTTATCAGAAGAAGTTGAGGAGTCTGCTGGCAGGGATTTCCTGGTTGTAAAACACTGTTCTGCAAGGAACTGAATGGCGAGGTGTTGTCGGATCTGGACCTGGTTGCTGAACAGGGGTTTTTCTTTGCTCTAGGAAGGATTCATTCTTCTTGCTGTGTGGAGAAGGTGGGCCTGGCATTAGACTTTCTTCTACTGTGTGAGTGCAGAAGCTGAAGTATCAGTCAGGAAACCAGCACTCGGTAAACATACCCGGTCAGGCAATCGCAATTCAGGAAAATGGGGGCGGAGAAAAGTGCATCGGTAAAGTAGCAGTCAGGCAATCATACCAGACGCTACTGCCTACTATCATTGAGCAAATAGTTTTAGATAACATCTAAAAAGCAGCACTGCATTTTATGTCTTACTGCACTTTATGGTCACAGAAACTTTTGTCTGCCTTATTGAACAGGCAACATTCCCTAGAAGAAATTTAAGAAAGTCTTGCAAAGTCTGGATTTTCCTTCTTTTTGGGATGCTTGAAAATACTTTACCTTAATTAACTTTAACCCCAATACAGAACAACTACTTTAAAAGATTGTGATGCATTTTGTGTTTTTTGGTGTGACCTTTAACCTGTTGATTTTGCAACAAGCATCTTTAGAACTATGCTGTAGCCTGATATAGAGGAAGAGATTCAGACAACCTTAGTGGAATATAATTTTATGGACTTGTTATTGCTTGATTAGATAGTAATAATGGATCATATTAAGCTTTACTATTGTGCATAAGTTCTAGAGTGCATATTTTTTGCTTTATGTGTAAGATCTGAAAATGTATACCAGATCCAAAATGAAAATGATTGCTAATCCAATAAGCTATCAGAATAAAAGGAAAATAACACAAAGAACATAATAAAAGGCAAGGTGACAAAACGGAGAGGAAAATAGCAAGCTACATTTTAGCCACTGGAAGTCAAATCAATCTTGTAGGTAAAAAAGAAGGTTTGAGAATTCACAGTTCATCATTGCCCCTATTAAGTTCATCCCCAATAAAAGCTGTGCCCAAAGGAGATCATGATGTGGATAAAGAACACCCACTGATGAGAACAATTAGGATTCTCGAACAAAGTTTCAATAAATATACACGGGGGGGGGGGAATATAAAACAACAAGATCACATAGAGGTTACAGTACATCTGGAAAATCCAAGGGGTTGGGGGAAGACATAAAGGAAAGTGAAAACAAAAATAAATACCTAGTAGATTTGCAGACCAGGTTAAAGAAAAATCAAGATATAGGAAAACATACAAATCAACAATCTAATGACAAACTAGAAGATGGAGAACTAAGGAAAAATAGTTAAAGATGTTTCACATCAGTGCAAGCTCTTCATTTTAGGGACTTTGAAGTCTTTCTTACAACTTATATGCTTAGACTCAAATTAGATCCTCCAACACATTTTCCACCAGATATTCCACATATAATACAGGACAGCAAAGATGAAGAAAGGGAAAAAAGTGTAGTGGTCACAGATAATGATGGAAACTCTAATAGCGAACCTCAGGCTAAAGACAATGTTGTTGATTTGTTAAAAGAAATAAGGGATGGAATTCTGTTGAATAATGAGTTTTTGATCAATTGTACTTCATTATTCAAATAACCAAAGAGGGGGGAGTTCTCTCACCAAAATCAAATAAAGAGATAGGGAATATAGGAATCTGGAAATAATTAAAAAAATAACAGAGTTAATTGGGAACAAAGAAGTAAGAGAAACAGAACCATTAATTCAAGAAAATGCAGTCACCCCTGGAAAAAAAATTAAGATGACAAAACCAAGAACATGAAAGAGACAAAAAAGGAAAAATAAGGTAGACAGAAAAGGAAAGGAACAACAAAGAAAAAAGAAGCAAGAAAAATGCAGAGAGAAAATATTAGAAATAGAGGAAGAAGGGGGATCCTAAAAAGATATAAAGTAATGAAAGAAGTTTCAGTAAACAAAAAGAAGCAGAAGGAAGGAAACACTAGTGAAGAGAAAAGCAGAATTGAGCAACTGAATAAAATTAGTGAAAAAGAAAATGAATAGAGAAAGGAGAGATTTTCCTCACAATTTTATTCAAAGGTATTCCAAAGGCAAAATGAACATTTTGTAGCACTAAAATTGGCGGTGTACAGCATATGTAAAGGGATAATGGGAACAAAATTTAATTGAATGACATAGCTCTACTTATAGATATCATGGAGGAAAAGACAAAGGATAGATTTGCCTGGTACTAAAAAATAAAACATCAGGCAAAAGTTACTCGATGCTAGAGAAAACTATTGGAACTAGTGTGGTAGCCAATAGAACATTCCCTATAGAAAAAAGAGCAGAAAAGTAAGAAATGAGACCATATCACAAAAAAAATTTATATGGTAAACAAACTACACATGGTAGAAAATTAACAAAGAATCTCACACTATATGGAACCAAATGAGAGAGAATATACACCAATAGCTGATGAGGGCTTTGATAAAGTAATTACAGGACATCTACTGGTACAAAAAGGACCCAGAATAAATAATAGCATCATTCTGGAAGATACGCAGACATCTGAGACAAATATGGAGGAGAATCAATGTCTGGATAGGGAAAGCAAAATTAGTAAAGAAGAAAACACAGTTTATTACACTCTGAGTGAAACAGAGGGAGATGAATGACTACAAAATAAGGAAAATACTAATGCAGAGCAAAATTAATGTTGTTAAGCTTGAATATTGCTGGCATCATAGACAAATTCAGAGACAATGATGCTGTAAAATTTTTGAGAGCCTCATATAATTATGTTATGTACTGGTTGTTGAATTGTCATGAAAAACAAAGTGAGTTGTTTGTTGATAAATGTGTATTTTCCTCCGGATTCCACTGTGTCCCCTTTTTCAGGATGCATGAACAGATTTAGTGAAATAGTTCGACAACTACAAATTCAGTATCCAGGAGTAATGATGCTTATTGCTGGAGACTGTAATGTAAGGGTAGGGGAAAAACAAGAAGCAAAAGGAAAAGCATTGGAACATAGATGATGCATTGAAAATTCTAATTAGAAATTCCATGGACAAGTAAAACAATAAGGTGGGTGATAAAATATTTAGACTAGGCTTACTCATCCTGAACAGGAGATGCAGTGGATATAGAGATGGACAATGCCTTTTGTTTATAAAATTGGAATGAGTGTTCTGATTAAGTAAAGTAGATGTTTTTCCTTCAAAAGGATAACAAAGATCAAAGTTGTCAATAACTGGGACAGTGACCATAGGCCAGTTAGAATATATCTAGACACTTAAAGTGATTATAAAGAAGATATAAAGCAGACACTGGGCAGAAAACAATATGAAAATTAAGAAAAATAAAAGGATAAAATGGCAAAAGTAAATGAACGCCTAAACAATTATACAGAAACCTAAAAATATAACAGAAATTAAACAAACATGTATATCATTAATCACTAGTCTAAATATTCTAAAGTTACAGAGAAACAAATAAAGGACATCTTGAATAAATACCAACAGATTGAAAAAGAGAACTAATGAGATAGAAGGAGTGCAGAAAGAAGGATATGAGGCTAAGTAGTTTGATTATGAATGTAATAGGAAAAGAAAACTAATACAACAAATAGGTAGAATAGTTTCAAAGTACAACAACCCTGAAGACCGAATGGACCAAAGAAATTTGAAAAAGAACATACAATATTAATAGCTAGTAAGAAAAGAATTACAATCACAGACTTTGGTGTATGTTAAGTAGCAGCTATTGAAAAGAAGGATGGGTACACTTTTGGAATCTAGTAGCACAAGGCTCTAATGATATTAGATATAATATTATGGCAGTAATTCCTCAGGAGACTTGGAAAGAATATTACAGTAAATAGGAATTGTAATAAGACAGAAATACATACAAGAAAGGCAGAAACCTGATAACTACAAATAACAGTGGTGATTAGTTGCAAATTACAAAGAGGAAGTAAGTCATGCAATTCAAAGTCAAAAAGAAATAAGGCAGCTGAAATAGATAATATAGGTGCAGAATTATATCAAGTTAATGCAGAATGGTGGGCGAATTATTAATGTTCCTATATAAGAATATAGTGAAATAAATGAGACTACCAAAAGATTGGAATATAGGAGTTATAGTCCCTTTACATAAAGAAAGGGCAGACCCCATTGTCCCCAGGCATTGGCAAGTAAGTATGTGGGAGCCAGGAGGCTGGGGGATGGGGAAGCAGGGATGGGGGGGGAGAGACAGAGCTGATGAGGTCACCAGCAAAGGGGGAGGGGCCTGATGAGGTCATGGGAGGGGAGGGCAAGGGGCAGTGCAAGAACAGTGAGGTGGCAGCCAGAGAGTGGCCAAGTGGGGCCAGAGGGCAGGGCCACAGGGCCAGTTCATAAGGGACTGCACAGCCTTAGGAGCCAACAAGGGCTGCAAACAGGGAGAACAAAATAAAAAGAGAGGGTTCCACGGCTAAGAAGGAAAGGGGGAGAAAATCCTCACAGCTGGCATAAGTGTATCATGGGAGCAGAGACCGACTGTTTTTGATTTTTCACTAGATTCCTGTTAACGGAAGGATGGCACCAAGGAAGACAAAGCCAAGCAAAGAGGATTGATATTTGGTGTTAATGGATCTGGTAGACAAGGCGAACCAGTTGTTGGAGGTAGCGGAGCCATCCAGCAGGGAGAAAGGTACAAAACGGAAGGGAAAACAGGGCAGGGGAGATGGAAGGAACAAGAGGATGCCAAAAGGGCCAGGTGGGCCAGAGCCCCAGAGAGTGGTTCCCAGCCCAATGACAGTGCCTTCTCTACCTCTTCCCCCCAGTAGCCCCACACTGAGCCCACACTGGCCCCAGGACCAGCTCTGGTGCCCATGCCTGTGCTTTCCACACCATCGGCACCACTCTCGGTACCAATGCCAGTGCTTCTGCCACCAGTCCCAATGCCTGTACCCAGCTCAGCGGTAGTGCCTCAGCCAGGAACCAGCACCCTGCAGCTGACCACACCAGGTAATCAGGCTGTGATGCTGGAAAGCAGTGTCAAGGAGTATGTCGAACAGATGTTGAAGTCAATGGGAGAAAATGGGCTAGGACAGCTGAAGAAGGCACTGGGGGAGAACAAAGAGACAGGCACTGAGGGGGGGTGATGGCAGGGCCTGCAATAGGGAGGGAGATTGGGGCACTGGTGGTGTTGCTGGGGGACCATGTGCCTATAGCCATGAAAGAAAAGATATGGAAAGGTGAATATGAAGACATTTTCACTTTGGCAAATGTAGACAACATGGATGAGTATGAAGAGAAGGACAGTTTTGAGAAAAAAGGACATGGCAGCAGCAGTGGTACTATAAGGAAAGGGGGAGGAGGACACGTCCCTAAAAGTGAAAACCTGGGACAACTGGTCCATGGGTTTCACCTATTTTATGGCAATTGTCATAGAAAAGGCCAGAACTGGCTACCCCGCTGCTGACGTACTCCCTTATTATAAAGAATACATATAAAAAAGGTGGCTACAGCTGGCAAAAATATGACAAGAAGTTTAGGGAAAGGATGGCACACTTTGGTGACATGAAATGAGATGTAAGGCAAATCAACCTGTGCCTGGAAATTTACATGGGGCCAACAGGAGCCAAAGCAGAAGGGGATTGAAAGGGGGGTGGATGCAAAACGCTTGCTGGGGGTACAACCGGGCCTTCTGTTCCTGGCTGAACTGCCAGTTCAGACACGTATGTTCCAAGTGTGGGGGATACTACCCTGCATCAAAATGTAGATATAACTGGGAAAAAGGGTCCTGCAGCCAGGACAACTCACACCAGCAGCCCTTTCAGACCAGCCAAGGAAATTCTAGGGTCAGCCATGGGGAGAGGGAATGGGTGAGAAGAACAGTTGGGGGAGGGGTCACACCTACCAGAGTAGACACAGGATAGCTAAAGGGTTCACAAGCAGGGGCTTCTGGCTAGCCCAGACACCCATCAAGCCAGAGGAATTAGAAAGATGGTTGTGAGATTATCCAGATCAGGAGTCAGTGAAGGAATTGTTAACAGGCTTTCAGAGGGGTTTCAGTCTACAGTTTATGGGGATCCGAAAAGGGATGAAGGTGAAGAACCTTAGGTCCATAAAGGGGAAGGAGACAATGCTAGCCAAAAAATTCAAATAGAGAGATCACTTGCCCTCCCTTCCTTGCCAGCTTGAGAGTTTCCCCCCCTGGGCTTGTTGCCAAAGAAACAGCCTGGGGAGTACCGAGTAATACATCACCTATCATACCCCAAAGGGGACTCAGTTAATGATTACATAGAGGAAGAGGGCAGCAAGGTCAATACGCCACACTAGAACAGGCAGTTAGACTAATCAGGACCAAACAAGGAGCCTAGTTGGCCAAGACAGACATAGAGGCAGCTTTACGCTTGTTGCCAGTCAGGCCATTTGATTGGGACCTGCTGGGGTTTCAGGTATGGGACATGTACTATTTTGACAAAGCCATGCCCGTCGGTTGTTCTGTGGCATGCGCCACATTTGAGATGTTCAGCACCTGGATACAATGGGCCTTCCAGGACAATTTTGGGCACCAGGCAGTAATACATTACCTGGATGACTTCCTGTTCATTGGGGAGGGGCAAGGGGAGATGGAAAGAATGCTAAGGGACTTAGTGCAGATGTGTCAAGAGCTGGGGGTACCATTAGCTAAGGATAAGACAGAGGGGCTAGCCAGACAATAGAATTCCTAGGTATAGAGCTAGACACTGTCAAGGAAGTGTTCTGATTATGAGAGAAGAAGGTCAGAAAGTTACAGGTGCTACTGAGGGCAGTCAAGGGTAGATGGAGGGTGCAGCTGCAGCAGGTGCAGCAGCTCTTGAGGCATTTGAATTTTGCCTGCAGAGAAATAGCACCAGGCACTCCTTCATGTGGTGCCTAGCATGGGCAACACAGAGGGCAACATAGCCCCACCACTGGGTGAACATCACAAAAGGGACAAGTGAGGATTCAGGAGTATGGGAACAGTTTCTAGAGACATACAATTGACAGACCTTTTGGCAGAAGGATTGGTTGTATAACACTGACCTGCAACTCTACATGGATGCCACAGTGGGGATCAGTATGGAGGTTATTGTAAGGGAAGATGGTTAACTGAACCATGGCCCAGTGAGTGGATCCAAGCAGGAGTGACAAAAGATATCACCTTTTCTGAAAATGTTCCCCATATGGGTAGCAATGGTATCCTAGGCGGGAGCCTCAGGAACAAACAGGTCATATTTTGGAGTGATAACAACAGTAGTAGAAGTCCTGAACAGGAACGGACGAGAACAGAAAGGGTCATGAGCGTCTTGAGACAATTGATATTGTTAGATTTGAGGCTGAACCTGTTATTTAGGGCCAGACACATTGATGGTGTAGACAATGTGATAGCTGACTGCCCTCCCGATTACAGAAGGACAAGTTTTGGACCATCGCACCAGGATCAGAGACCTGGCAGACTACCATCCCACCGTAGGTATGGATGATTGGTTGGGACAACTGATTTATTATTAAGGAACCCTGGGATCCAAGGACCCTGAGAGCTTACGAAGACTCTTGGCTGGCATTTCAAAACTTTCAGGAGCAGTATGGCAGCCAGGTAAGTGAGGCAGTTACGAGGGAGCAAGTAGTCAGATTTATAGTGGCAGGATGGAAAACAGAACATGGCACAGGTGACCATGGGGGTCCATCTAGTGACAATAGGGTCAGGTTTGCACATTGAAGGGGTGGGAAGACCCAACAAAATGTAACCTACTGTGCAGAATGATGTAAGGATGATTACGGGGCAGACAAGAAAAAGGCAATAGGAAACTGATGTCAGAGGAGCTGATAGGGAGGTGATGGGAGCTTTGGACTAAGTCTGCAGCTCAAACAGTGAGGCAGTACAGTTTAGGGTGCTTTACACCACAATGTACAGTGGAGCATTCAGGGTCAGTGAGGTGGTGGGTCACTGGAAAAAGACGGATGGTGAGGGTTTGCACTGGGAAGATGTAGTATGTGCTGGGGGCTCTATATCAGTGCTCATAAAGAGATCTAAGACAGATCAGTGGGGACGGGGGACCAGAGTGTGGTTAAGGAAGCACCCAAACATGACCATTTGCCCAATGGGGGCAGTGATGTTTAAGTGGCAGGCCGCCCAATAAGAGGGAGTTCATTGATATTCTTACTTGTGTTGGGTTGACCATCCATGGCACTCCAGACCTTACCTCATGAGTTTTAGCCCACCTGATAGGCTAAAGACGCATATGGCCTAGGATAAAATTTCTAGACCCCAGGTCTCAGAAGCCCCTGTTCTCCAGTTCTAATTGTGCATTTGATCAAGCTACAAGCACCCCAGGAGTCCCTGTATTGTGACAGGAAAAGTAGGCCTGTGGAATCCACAGATTCATTTTTTCTTGTACAATGTTTTGTTATCTGAGGCTGTCTGTGGTGAATTGTGAGCAAGACGTGTTTCAGAAATATATGCAGTCACTGGTCTGTGTGTTTTATTTGCTGGCAGTCTAGAGCATGCAATTGAACTTGGTTGAGATTGGAAGCAGAGCAGATTGTGCTATTTTTATGTAAGAATTCTGGTTTTGTTCAGAGCAGATTGTGCTGCTCCTTCTAATTAATGTTATTTGTTTCTCTTTGAATGGGTATTACTACAAGAGAATGAATTCCTTGGGGGGTCTAGTGAGGTACAGGCCTGTCCATGCCTACTACCTGCAGCCCCCAAGATCACAGAAATTCTTTCTTTTTTTTTTTCGATCTGAGTGTTTCTGGTATCTGAGATACTTGTATGCCTTTGGGCTGTTTTCTCATCGTTACTGACTTCTGCTTGTCGATTCAACAGCGTGACTGACCACAGTAGCTCTGTAGGCTGAGGATCATGCTGAGACTGAGTGGTCACTACAACTACACCCCCACCCCATCCCCGCATTTCAATCCATGGTTTTTGTCAGGGGAAAAGATTTTGGCCACTATGGTCCTCAACTCCCAGCCATGGCAGCACATTGCTTTCTGCACCATGCATCTCATGTGAAGCAGTCACACTACTCCGGTGGTTCTCCCAGGGTATGTGGCCATTAGAGATCAGCCTTCACCCACTACCAGGCCTCCTCATTCTCTCCCTCTCTCTAGCTCCCTTTGGTAGCCTCCAGCTATCCTGCTCCTGCCTTGTTACAGCCAGGAGAGTTAGGGTAATCTGGGAGAGACATGAGAGGTGTCCAGCTTGCCAGGGAAATCTTCTTGTCCTGGTGACTGTGCATCCAGGGTGGGCCCCCGGGGGGGGAAGATGAGTGGCTACAAATGAAATACAGGCCTTGGGGGCACCTCTCTATAGTGGCCCTCTATACTGCAATTATGGCTCAGAAGATAGAGACACAGTCCAGGAAGACAGGACACAGTGAAGCATCAGAGTTTTGAATCCTACCCCTGCACCGTATGTATATTTAAGGGGCTTTCATGCCATCCTGCAAAAGAGGGTAGAAAGGAATAGATAGAAAATGCTAACCACGGGCTGCTACTGTCTCCCCTCCCAAGCGGAGACCACTAGGCCATGTGGGAAAATTGGAGCTTGCAATTGGAGGGAGCCCATCTAGGCTAGGCCCCTCTCTCAGTGGCAGACCTGTCTGGCTCCCATGCTCACTCCCACAATCATCCTCCCATGTCTTTACTCTCTCCTTCCATCTGGGGGCACCTCACTATAGTGGCCCTCTGACGGAGAAGTAGAGGAGATGTCTCACCTCTCTGGTGGCATTATTCAACCATCTTGGGAGTGAGTGAGGACTATACCCTCACCCACCCAACACCAGGTGGCACGGGTGGAAGAGGGGTGACCTAGCCAAACCAACCAGTGTCTGGCATGCCACAGGCTTTAATTGTTCCAATCTCTACACAGCACAATAGATGATGTTTATTGGGGGCATCCAACTTCCCTGGAGGCCCTGCATTTCCCTGGCCCTAACCTCCACCTTCTTCTTCTTCCCAGATGGTGAAAGTGAGGAAGTGCACCACATGTAGCACCACCCTGATGCCCCACAACATGGGACCTCTATGCCCCATGTGCATTCATGATGAAGATGAATCATCTCTGGAGCAATCTCCAGTGATGGATTCCAATGCCCCGGGACCCAGTGGAACTACTTGGATGGACCCAGGGACTATTCTCTTACAGAACCAGCAGGCAGTGGTGGCCATGATGGAGGGTCAACAAAACTTTATGTTAAAGATCATGGAAAAGTTGGAGGCCATGACAAATCCCAGGTTGGCACCAATCCAGAAACCACAGCCAGAGCCGAAAAACCCAGGAGGTACATTGGGTGCCCGTGTGGAACCAATGGATCCTACCCCATGCTCTCCAGCACCTGGCACTGGGGACGATGTTGGGAAAAAGAGCCCTTGAGGACAAGGAATCCATACCATCCAATGAAGAAGAAATGGAAACACAAGCCGTCCCATCTCTCACCTCCAAACTGTGCTCTTTTGATTTGATACCAGGACTTATGAGGTTAATTAAGTCCACTATGGGGTTTGAGCTCAAGGAGGCCTACTCGAGTTAAAACTCGACCCCATGATCCAGCAAAGGAAGACCACCAAGGAAACCTTCCCAGTCTGCCCGCAATTGACAACGATTTGTTAAAGAGTGGAATCTACAGTGCCAGGTAGAATGTTGGATAAGAGAAACCTAGACCATATGTAGCCAGTCCAGGAAGACAAGGCCAGCATCTGGTGCACTGTACCCACAATTGACCCCCAAGTTGCTGCACTCAGCAAGAAGATGGTCCTACCATGAAGTGTCATATCATTGAAGGACCCAGCAGATAAAAAGGTAGAGGACATGTTAAAAAAGCTGTTTGAGATAGAGGGCACAGCTGCTAAGGCTTCTATTGCTGCTGTCTACACAGTGCCTGCCCAAATACTCTGGCTTGAGGAGCTCCTGGACAAAGCTGCTCCCAAGACCAGGGAGGCTGAGCTATTGGAATGCACACTGGATGCTGCTAAGTATCTGGTGAATATGGCAGTGGACTCCCTGAAACTAAATGCCAGGGCCACAGCCCTAACAAACCACGCCAGAAGCGTATTATGGTTAAAACTGTGGGAATCAGACAATGAGTCCAAGACCCTGCTATAAAACCTACCAATGAAGAGAAAGCATGTCTTCAGCGAGGGGTTACAAGACTACCTAAAACAGAAGGAAGAAGGGAAGGATCTGCTCAAGAACAAGAACAGACCTACCTACCTGCCTTCAGGATGACGGAGATTTGGGGGAGCCAGCAAGCAGCAAGCCCATAGAGACACTTATTACCAAAGCAATTCCTTTTGAGGCAGAGGAAGTCAAGGAGAACACTGTAATTCCTTCAACTCTAGTTACCAATCCTCAAACTCAGGGGCCATGGCCCAGGTTTGGTGGCAGAGGAAGAGGCAACAGAAACAAACAACAATGACTACAGACTCTCTCCCTCATGAGATGATGCCAGCACAGGGACCTTGCCCGGCCATGGGCAAAAGACTCATGCTGTTCCATCACCAGTGGTGCAGCACAACCATAGACAGATGGGTACTAGAGGTAGTGTCAAAGGGGTACTCTATAGAACTGTCCAGTTCTCAGGAATCACACAGGTTCATATGTTCTCCCATATCAAAGAAATGGGCATCACCCCATCAGGTACAACAAATACTGCAGGACCTGATGAAGAATAAGGCAATCCAATTAGTTCACCCACACAAGCAAGAACAGGGAGTGTACTCAGTCTTCTTCCTCATTTCCAAAGACAGGGAATCTTGCCCCATTCTAGACCTCAAACATCTCAACAAATTTGTGGTCACTCAGAGGTTCAAGATGGAGACGTTGAAGTCAACTCTTCACAGCATCTGAAGATGTGACTGTCTCATTCTATAGACCTGAATGATGTGTACCTTCACATCCCTATTCACCATTGCCACAGAAAATATCCTTGGCCAGCATTTTCAGTACCAAACCCTACCCTTCGGTCTTACCTCAGCACCAAGGGTATTCACCAAGGTGTCCATAGTTCTTGTTACCAGGTTGAGAGAGAAGGGAATGGATATTATCCCATACCTGGATGACTGGCTGATCTGAGCACGGTCCAGGGAACAATCTTTCAGATCCACCAGGAAAAATGGGCAGCCAGAAGGCAAGGGGGAAAGCAGCTGTACCTCAATAGTGATACCATTCAATTGACATGTAGAGGCCTAAGGGCATGAAGTGGGCCCAGCTGCTGCCAAAATTGAGGGAAATCAGGAAGGACCACAGCAGGCCTGATTTGATTGGATTCATTTAGATGGAAATGACCTGGGGATGAGGACATGGCTGGACATATTTTATCAAATAAAGCAGGACCTGGAAAAGAAAAAGGAGTGGTGGTCAGAGATTACTCTGGTATGGTATGACATCATGCCATGGAGATTTTGGCAGCAGGCAGATAGCCACAAAAAATTGAACAGGGCCAGGAAGTGCATGAATGCGTGGGTGGGCAGGTTGTTGGAGAGTATAGGAGGTTTGGTCATACATCATGGGATAATGGAAAGAGTAGATGAATACTACAGGGGAGACAGGATACACTTATCAGGATTGGGCCTGGCTCTGTTTAACTCAGAAATTGCTGATACAATTGAAGCATGGATGCAAGGCACTTGACATCAAATGGAGGTCCAGGAAGTTGGGGGTGGTGTCCAATATCCATCGCAAGCTGGAGGAGGACTAATGAAAAAAGGGGGAGGAGGACAGGAAATGGGGGATAAAAAGAAAACACAAGAAAGGTGACAGAGGACCAATAAACAGGAAGCAGGGGTATGGTATACCCTCATACCCCTTCGAACAAAGGAGGAAGAAGTGTGATCCCCCATGATGCACATCTGGGGGTGAAGTAATCAAGAAAACAAATATTAAAATATGAGTAGAAATTATGATTTGAATGGAATGTATATGAACAAAATGTAAATAAATGGTAATGAAGGTGATTGTGAAAAGTGGAAGTGTATGGAAATGTGTATTGTATTTAACAATGATATTTGGACAAAATGAAGTGAATTAATTGCTAAACTGAGCACCCACACAGAACCTGTCCATGTCATTATTTGCAGGGCTCTGGAGGAGAGGGTTGCCCAATAAAAGTGGCAGACCCCATTGTCCCCAGGACTGGGCAAGTAAGGATGTGTGGGAGAGCCAGGAGGCCTGGGGAAGGGGAAGCAGGGGAAGGGGGAGAGACAAAGCTGATTAGGTCACCAGTAAAGGGGGAGGGGTCTGATGAGGTCATGGGAGGGGAGGGCAAGTGGTGGGGCAAGAACAATGAGGTAGCAGCTGGAGGGTGGCCAAATGGGACTGGGGACAGGGCCATGAGGCCAGTTCATAAGGGACCACACAGCTTTGGGAGCCCAGAACTTTTGCTCCAGCAGAATTTCCCACCCACCCACCCAGAGTTAAGAGGTTCAGGGGCACTGTCATAGGTGAAGCACACTGTAGCACTGTGGCAGGTGGAGCACATTTGTCAGTTTGGTTGGACTGCTGAAGGATGGCAGCAGGAGGAAAAGTGGAGAGGAATACAGGAAATGAGGAGATAAAGAGAAAAATACAAGAAAGGTGACAAAGGACCAATAAACAGGAAGCAGGGATATGGTGTGTACACTCTTACCCCTTTTGAACAAAGGAGGAAAAAGTGTGGTCACCCCCAAGATGCACATCTGGGGGGATGGAAGAAATGAAGAAAACAAGTATTAAAATATGAGTAGAAACTATGATTTGAACAGAATGTATATGTACAAAATGTAGATAAATGGTAATGAAGGAGACTGAGAAAACTGGAAGTGTATGGAAATGTGTATTGTATTTAACAATGATATTTTGACTAAATGAAGTAAATTAATTGCCAAACTGAGCACCCACACATAACTTGTCCATGTCATTATTTGTGGGCCTCTGGGGACAAAAAAGGATCAACAATGTTACGGGAAAATTACAGACCAATAATGTTACTGAATATCAATCAAAAATCTTTTCGTGAATAATCATTAATGGGATTATGTTCTGAATGGAAGACAACAAAATACTGTCTCAAGTACAAGCTGGTTTTTGTAAGGGATGATCCACAATTGATCAGATATTCATTTTAAGATATATCTGAGATAAATATGTAGTTATGAAAAAAGGAAAATCTATACAGCTTTTCTTGATACTAAGTCAGCTTTTGACTGTTAACCGTACAACACTGTGGGAAATTTTGAAGGAAAAAGGAATGGAAGAAAATGTGTTGAACATCGTTAAACTGCTACATGTAATATGGATAACAAATTGGTAATTAGGTATAACAAAGATGGTGACATGACACAATGAGAGTTTCATCAGGAGTGAAGCATGGATGCATTTTAGCACCCACTCTTTAACCTGTACATAGTCAAAATAGTGGAAGATCTAGGGAAGGTAGATAATTTGCCCCTAAATAAATGAGATGGAAATCCAAATATTATTATATGCAGACAATGGAGTTTTAATATCACTGACTCCATTAGGCCTCAAAAGAGCCATTACATGCACAATTGAAACTTTAAAACAACTTTACATGATTTTAAACCAAGAAAAAAACAAAATTGTAGTGTTTGGAAGTACAAAACCAACCTCACAAATGTGGAAAATAAACAAAGTAGAAATAGAAGAAGTGAATGAGTTCTGTTATTTGGGAGTTGTATTTAGTAATAATTTAAAATGGAATAAGCAAATTGGGAAAATCAATGAAAATACAGTAACTCATTAAATTATATTAGACACTGTACATTCTATGTAAAAAAAACTCATTTATAGCACAATACAGATGTCTTCTAGCAAAAGTAAACTCACAAATACTATATGGGTCAGAAGTATGGGGTCTTGCATGTAATGTGAAAGAAACTGAAATAATATAAAACAAATATCTGAAAAATTTACTAGGAATACCAAGTATAACATCTGGGGCAGGGAGTAGAGTCAAAATGAGAACACTGTCAATTTATGCAACAATTATAAAATGATGTATATCTTATTGGAAAAAAAATATCAACAGTCTCTGAAAACAGTATATTATATAATTGTTGGGCAGATGCAATAAAAAGACATGACATGAAAGACCGTTTCTGGTCTGGTAGGCTAAACCAAGAATTAAATAAACATGGATTGCAATATTACTACATAATGGGCCAGTTAAGAAATACAGTTAATCCTATAAATTTTACAATATCTGCCTTTCAAATGGTAGACATTATGGCTAAACAAGAATATCTTGCCAAAATTGAAGACTCTTGGAATAATAACCCACTGAAACTGACTAAATCAGAATTCAAGATGGAGAAATACCTCCTAAAATGTGAAAATCAAAAACATAGGAAAGCATTAACAAGGATAAGATTTGGTATTTTCACAAAATTGGGAAATCTCAATATTGGTGGTTATAAAATGAATGTATGTACAGGATGTAATAATGCAGCAATGTCAAGTGTACATTTAATGTTTGATTGTGATGCCTTTGACTCTGAAAGAAAGATATTTATTGCTCAGTTTAAAAAAAAATGATAATTTAAATAATAATGAACAGCTTAATCTAATACTAAACTGTGAAAACACAAAACAGATTTTTGCTCTAGCAAGTTTTGCACATAAAATAGCATTTAAACTGAGATGGAATATCTAATTGATTGCATTGCTTAGTATATCTTATTTGTGATATGGGCAATTAATAGAACCAGTGCCTGGTGTTTTAAATTTTAATATGTAATTTCCATATAAGTTAAATCATTTTAAATAGATGTGTTGAATGTAATTGTTTGCATGTGATAAAACATTTTATATACATACTCTTGAATAAAACTAAACTGAATGGAATATGAGCTTCTAGCTATCACTAACAAGATATTAATTAGGTATATTTGATTATCATTAATAATATAATTACCTTCTTTCACAAAAACTAACCTTATAGTTCCTGTGTTAAAAGAGGAAATGTAATCCTAAAATATTTGTTATTAAATTCTCTGTCTTTTCCAGTATAGATTTAGTTTTGGACATTCAGCAGACATATGCATTAGAATGCTCTTGTGATTCTCACACTTTTATAGTTTTTTGCTGATTTGGGGTTGCATTTATGCAGTTTCATTTGTATAAAATACTGTGGGCTGATATTCAAAACTTTGCCCTGGCTAAATTAGCACTGCCTGCGGCAAACTGTCCCAGAGCAAAACATAGCTATATTCAAAACGAATAGCCCGGTGCAAAACCAGCTGAATATTGCAAGTGAAGGAAGCCGAGCAAACAGGCCCAGGAGTGTAGGGCAAACATTGCTCAGGAATAAGACAGCACTGAATATAGCAACAGGGAAGTGCAAACTGCAGCTGCAGCTTATTAGGCTCTGTAGCAAGCCAGAGTTGCAGGTGGAGAACATTGTGTGTGATTGCACAGAGATGTCACACAGCTACTGCAAACACACCTCTCAACCTCCTGCCTCATAACTCAGGAAAAGGCTTAAAACAATCAGGGACAAAGGTTTAAAATCAGGGACGCCTTATAAATTGGAGGTATCTACTCAGAAAGCTGGTAGAATAAGTGATGTAGTATAAAATGCATTTTCTAAGGAAGAACACATCTGTAACAGTAATGTCTGACATTATGTTATGCTTACAACCCCCACTGTTTGGTCATGGAAACACAAGTTGTAGGAGGGACAGAGTAAACGTTTGAGGTAAATTCAGGGACGTCCCTAAAAATCAGGGGCAGTTGAGAGGTATGACTGCAAACAACAATGTAAGCCACACACTGCAGAACTGTGCTATGCTGAAGTAAGGTTGTTTGCCCGGGGCTAACCTGATCGCACAGTGCTAACACATTAGCCCAGTGCAAACTGGTTAGCCCAGGGCAAACGGGAGCTATATTCAAAGCTCCCATGCAAATGAGCCTACTTAGGTAATCCGTGGGCAAACAAGTACATTTGCATCTCATTAAGTGCTGTGCAGCATACATTGCCATGAAGTTTGCCCGGTGCTACTGCATGGAGTGAAAAGCTCCCCCTTTTGGTCAGAATGGAAGTATAGGCTGGATGCTGCATGCCAAGGCATGCCCACAGCATCCCCTGTTGGTCGGAATGGATGTACAAGCTGGCAGCTGCAGGAACTGTGCTCTGGCAGATACGAGCAGTGCATACAACATAGCTATGTAGCACTGCAAGCAGTACATAATGAGATATATAGATCCGTAGCGATCTATAACTATAGAGTGATACAGAGACACATGCATATACATATATATATAGCTATTTACACACACACTACCAGTGGCCACACATGCCCTGGATGATGCCCCCACTCCACACCAACAGAGGCAGCCCACAGCAGGTGTGGGTGGAACACAAGTATGCATGGGGCAGGCATAAGGCAAACCTGCTGGGGATGGGGGTGGGTTGTCAGCTGTAGGGTCACTGGGCTGTGCAGTGCAGCCATCCAACATATAGGGACCTGGGCAGACAGGCTGGGCCAGGCAGCCCTTCACAGCCATCATGGTCCCTGTTTCCACCTGTGTTGTTTCCACTCCCTGGTAGTCCAGTGGTCCCCCCCAAGCACCATTCCTGACCCCGGTGTAAAAAAAAAAATAATTTTCCATGGTAGTCTAGTGGTCCCCTCCCCAGCACCGCTCCCGACCATGGTTTAATCATAACATAGCTTATTTCCCTGGTAGTCTAGTGGTCCGCCCAAGCACCGCTCCTGACCATGGTTGAAACATAAATTAGCGTATTTCCTGGTAGTCTAGTGGTCTCCCCCAAGCACTGCTTCCAACCACAGTTGAAACATAAATTAGTGCTTTCTTAGAAGAGGATTTATCGCTTTCTTCTGACTGGTAACAAAATCTCATTTTCTGCAGGTGTCCCCTCTGTGACATTCCATTTCCATCTGGGGTCAGAGCACAGTTTTCCTTCCTTCTCACACCACGGCCGGGTTGCTGAACTGAGGTAGGAAGCCTCCTTCCTACCTTAGTAGGTGGCCGTCTGTGGTGGTGAGAGGAGGGCTGAGCTGGTCGCCGGCTCCATTCTGGGAATCTATTTGGATGGGTGGGTTGTCACTGCGAGGGGTGGGGACCACTAGACTACCAGGGAAAATGAGTTTTTGTTTTTACACCGGGGTCAGGAGTGGTGCTTGGGGGACCACTAGACTACCAGGATACATCCTTTATGTTGTGGTCAGGGGAGGCTGTGATTCATGGGGGGCTTTCCGCATTACACTGCCAGCCTTTTTGGCTGTAGTTAGGCGCCCGGCGCTACAGGCTGCTTTAATGCCTGTAGCACGCGCTACCTTTGAATATGCTGTTGCGCAGGCATTCAGGGCCCCTCCCCTCAGTCCCTTCCCTGCATACATTATGATTTAGCGTCAGTGCTAACACCTAGCACCGACGCTAAATGTCCTTTTGAATATTGCAGTCGGGCACAAATTCAGTGCTAATCTGGTGCAACAGATTTGCGCCTGACGCTACCCTTTGAATATCTGGCCCTGTATGTTCTATGTAGCACATTGTATTGTATTTGCTGGAGCCTTATAGTTCAAAAAATGTGTGGGGGTGGGGAGGGTTAACATTGCATTCCAGTTATTATTAACATATACTTTTCCTAAATATTTTACCCATCTGTCAGAGTGCAACAGTTGATTTCATGTTTTACTTGACATTAGTAAATTGCAAAATTTGCTATTAGTTTTTCTTTTGGGTTCTCTTATTCAGTTATTAAATTTTCCAGGACTGAAGAGGGAGGACATTTTTTCTTTATTTAATCCCTTAATGATAAATTGTTGAACGTGCAGGCAAAATAAATTGTGACATGTAAGAATTTGATGCACTTGCCTAAAATTATCAAACATCACAGAGCCATGTAAAGAGATTTCCCAACCTTTTCACTCCTTAATTTTCCAGTTTTCCAATATTTTCTTCCACTATAAATTTTCCAGATCTTTGTTTCTCTGAAGGGGAGCATACTTTGAAATAGTTGTTTTGTAATTCATTTGTTTGTGAAATTCTGACCTTAATTTTCTTGTTATTAATGAAAAGGCAGACATTTCCTTGTCACCATTGTATGTCTTTTTTGACTGTGGTAGCTTTAGGATATTCTTAATGTCCCATATTCAGTATGCCTGCTCTATTTGTATCCAGCCAGAAATTTATACACTGACTTTATTAAACCATATGTATATAGTTCCAATTGACAAGCGAGATAGTAGTGTACAAGATTTGAAATTTGGAGACTTCTCTTTTCTATTGGGACATATAATTTATTCAAGCTAATTAGAGTTTTTTTTCTTCCATATTAATTTTCTTAATCTTGTTTCCAACTCTTCAGAAAAGGACTTGTTAATTCTGATGAGAAGGGCATGAAACACGCTGTAAATAGAAATCTTGGCAGAATGTTCATTATAATATATGCCCTTCCCATCAGCATAAGTGGAAGTGTCATGTTTCTTAACAACTCTGTTTTAATTTTGGCTTATAATGGTAAAACATTTAGCAGTTTATCTCAAGTAGTTCTTGTATAACCAGGTATTTAAAATATCTTTTACATTTACATTATTCAGGAATCAGGACATGAACAAATTCAGGATTTTAATTGAGTAAAATGATGTCTAATTTAGGAACATTTATTTTATATCCTGCTGCCTTTGTACATTTTGATATCAAGATTAGCAATGGTTTTAGAGATTATGTCACATCATCCAAAAAATTAAGATGTCATGTGCACATAAGAGTATTATATGTTATATATTATCTACTTTTATTCCTTTAACTTCAATTGATTCTCTAACTACTTGAGCAAAGGGCTCCATACCTGTGAGTGTAGGAGCAGTGAAAGAGGGCAACCCTGGCAAGTACCTCTATCCACTGTAAATTATTATGTTCTGATATGTCCATTTTTTGTTGTTAGGATTGGGGTACTATAAATCAATTTGACCCAATGTGAAAAAATATTCCCCAAACCCACCTCTGACAGGGTCTCTAGGAGAAATTTCCTGGAGACCCTGTCAAAGACTTTCTTTTCATCTTGGGCAATATGTCTTGACAGTCGCAAAATGTTGCATTAGGTTAAAAGCTCTGTATATATTATATGTAAATCTCCATCCCCCAACAAATCTTGTTTGATCTTCATTAATTATTCATTATGTTGTTTTGTAATCTTTTAGTAATAAGTTTAGTAAATGTTTTGTAGTCAACAAGTAACATTATCAGATGATAAGACTTGTATTAACTCATTGACTCATCCAGTTTTAATATTAATGTAGTTAGGGTTTCATTAAAGGACAGATGAAGCATATTGCTGTCTTTAAATTGATCAAGCAGTGATCTGATAATTGGTGTAATTCCCTTCATAAATATTTGCAAAAAGCTGAGGTCAGCCCATCTAAGCCAAGTGATTTTTCTCTTTTCAGTTCTTTAATTGTCTATTTTATTTTTTCCTCTTTTATTTCATTTACATTTTTTTCTTCATGGTAATGTTAAGCAAATGTATCATATCTACAAAATACATTATTTCTTGTTTATTTGTATATTGTTGTGTATAAAGATCTGTGTAGAATTCTTGAAAAACTTTTGTTAGTATTTTTATAGTCTGTAAATAGTTCTCCTTGCCCAGATTTCATTTTGCTTATTTCTGTAATTGCAAAGTAAACCATTTATCTGATTTTTGCCACAAAGTTATGTTTGGCTCTATCCCTAAACATCAGTCTTTTTACATTACATTAGCAAGATGCACTTAGTGACATGATTGGTTTAACGTGATGCCTGACAAAGGAACTGATTTTCTCCTGTGTTGTCTTATGAGACCAATTGTCTTTTGCTGTGATACCTCTTACCTTGAATTTTGCCAAGGCTGGGTAATTCTCACAGCTTCTCTACTGGTTAAGTACCCATTAGTGTCTAACTACCTGTTCCTGATCAGCTCCTGAACTGATAATAATCCATTAAGAAAGTAGCAGGCGATTTTCAGGTTACTCACATGTTAATTACTAGCGTATGTAGCAACCACTATGAAAAGGTACACTGGTTTACCATGATTGAAAAAGGCAAAATCTGTTATGTCAAATGGAAAACAATATTGTAATTGTTGTCTACAAAGCCAAAATCTGTTTTTCCAGAGTTTTTGTGTGTGTTTTGTTTAAAATATTTTCCTCAGCTAGTATGTATTTTAGCAATTGTGCCATCTATCATTGTGCATCAATCCTTGTAGTTGTTAAAAATAATAAACTATGTGATAAACTCAACCCATACCTCATTTTGGTTGTTTTTCTTATTTGTATAAGCAGTTCCCCCACTATTATAAATGACTATTCACTTCAGTGCTGTGAGTGTGTAGATTTTGGAGGCCAGTACGTGTATGTATGTGTGTGTGAGAGGGGGCTGACTTCATGTTGGGCATCTCACTTTGACCAGCCCTCATGTGACAGCAACAACACTCTGGTCTCTGTCTCTCAATGGTGACAGCAGCAGCACTATGGCCCCAATCCCTGAAGGGTGACAGCAGCAGAAGCAGCATTATGGTGCCCACCTCTCAAGGGGAATGGCAGCAGCATTATGGCTGTCACCTCTCAGGGTTGATGGCAGTAGCATTATGCCCCCCATCCCTCAGATGTGACAGCAGCAGCACTATGGCCCCAATCCCTGAAGGGTGACAGCAGCAGAAGCAGCACTATGGTGCCCACCCCTCAAGGGGAATGGCAGCAGCATTATGGCTGTCACCTCTCAGGGTTGATGGCAGTAGCATTATGCCCCCCACCCCTCAGATGTGACAGCAGCAGCACTATGGCCTCCATCCCTCTGTGGTGAGAACAGCAGCATTAAGGCATCAATCCTTCAGGGGTGATGGCAGAAGCACTACGGCCCCCATTCCCCAGTTGTGATGATTGTTGAAACAGTTCAGTCCCCATCCCTCAGGGATGATGGCAGTAGTGGCAGCTCCAGATCCCCCTTTCTTTAGCACCTACACCCTATGTGCCCAAGTTGAGCATTTCTGGGTTTCTTAGCTTGTCAGAACTCAGGTGTGAATTAAACCCCTGTATTGTTCACTTGTGAGATCCCACCTGGAATACTGCATCCAGTTCTGTAGGCTGTACCTCTGCAAAAACATCGACAGGGTAGAAACAGTCTAGAGGAGGGCTACTATAATGGTGCAGGGATTGCATGAGAAACCATAGGAGGACCGACTGTGGGAGCTCAACATGCACTCTCTAGAGGAGAGGAGAGGGGACATGATTGAGACCAATAAGTACCTCATGGGGTGAAAAACATGCAGGAAGGGAGTCTCAAAATAGGAGGAGGAGCATCAGAACATATAGGCATACCATTAAGTTTGGAGGGGAGAAGTTTAATAGGGATGTGAGGAAATGCTTCTTCACAGAAAGGGGGAAGGGTGGGGACTTGGAATAGACTGCCAGAGGAGGAGGAGTTGGGGGTGAAGACAGTGAGGAGCTTCAAGCATGCGTGGGATAGACACATGGTAGTGTTAGGCAGGGAAAATAGGGCAGACTAGAATGGTGTACTGGTCATATTCTGCTGACACATTTCATGTTTCTAAGGTGAACCACTAGGTGCCATGGTGCAGTCCCTCAATTTGGTGTTATCTAATATTTAACTGCCTGAATTGACTTCTTTGAAAGAAAGTGTCTCTGCTTAAAAATTACATGAGTGATTAGAGGTGAACCTTCTAATGGAAAATCATGCATCGCCTAAACATGTGGTTATTTTTTTTTTACTTGATCTCCATGAAAATGGGGTCTTTCAGTTTTCCTGTCTGAGATCAGATGTGAACTCAGCACTGCTCAGCCCACTGACATTGTGGGCACCAGATGCTTTACCCTCTGTGCATCCCTAAGTGTGCTTTCTGACTTGGGTGTGGTTGCAGCACCTTACTCAAGCACTGCTGGCATCATACAGTGGCAGGTAGAGTATTAACAACAATTGGGCCATATATCAAGCTCAAGGGCACACAGACACTAAGGCCCCAGCTGACTCATTTAGGGGAACACAACAAGCAACAGTAGCAGCCCCACTATGCCCTCTGACATTGTACATTATCTGCCACCTTATCTGCTGTGTGCCTCTGAGTGTGCAGCCTAGTCTGGGTGCTGTTGCAGCACCCCTCCCACCTGCACTGGCATCATGCCATGGCAGATAGAGTAATGACAGCACCCAGGTCATATACTGTAGCAAATTCAGGAACACACAGAAGCTATGTCCCCAACCCCTCCCCCCCCACACACACACTCATGAGTACACAACTAACAACAGCAGCATGGAGAAATGCTAGTGATGCATCATCAACAGCCCAGCTCACCCACCTACCCAGATAAAAAAACACTCCCAAATTAAAAACAAAATAGTGGCACAAGCTGGTGGTACACAATACTGGCAACTGGGAGATCTGGGATTGTGAGATGAGCCAGTCCAGTCTCCCCCACCCTGGGTTGGTGGGGTTTAGAACATGATGCAGATGCACTGCATGCTGAGTTGTGGGGCCATACCTCAAGGGGGAAGTAGGAGCTTCCTTGATGATGTGGGTTACAGCACAGTGCTATAAAACCCCCTCCACATTGGTTGATCCTGCACAAAGGCATCCAGATCAGCAAGCATTACTTGAGACGCCTAGCTCAGCAAAACTAAGTTCTACTTCCCAGAGACACACATTTAAAAACAATGCAGTTAAGGACACCTGATTGAACCTTCCTCACCTGATTCTCCAAGTGTGCTGATAATAAGCATATTTTGAGTTTTTATCATGCAGTGTGAAAACAGCTTAGGCAAATACTTTTTTTTACATAAACACTTTATTGTCTGGATGGAAAGCAGTTGCATCTGCTGATCAAAGGGTTAGATGCAAAGCTGTTAAACTTTAAACCTGATACATAGAAACATACAAACCTAGAATCCAATGGCAGATAAGGACTGTTTGGCCCATCCAGTCTGCCCATTTCTACATACCTGCACTACTACCGCAGACCATGCCTGATGTACAGCTCTTTCTCCACCACCTTCCTTTCTACCATGATTCCATTGTGCTTATCCCATGCATTCTTGAACCCCACCACCTCTGCTGGAAGGCTGTTCCTGGAATCCACCTCTATTTCTGTGAAGAAGTACTTCCTCGCATCTCTCCTGAATCTACCCCCCTCCAGTTTCATAGCATGTACCCATGTTCATTAGTTCCTTTTCTTCTGAAAAATTATTCCCTACTGTACATTTTTTACCTCATCATATCCCCCTCCCATGTCTGTTCCAGGGTGTACATATTGAGGTCCATATGTCTCTCCTCATAGGGTTTTTGATGCAGACCCTGCACCATTTTAGTTGCCCTCTCTGGACTACCTCCATTCTGGCTATTTTCTTCCTGAGATGCGGTCTCCAGAGCTGGACACAGTAGTCTAGGTGGGATCTTACTCATGCATCTCTATAGAGGCAACACCACCTCCTTCTTTCTGCTGTTGATACCCCTCCTATACACCTCAGTATCCTACTCACCATCCCTACTGCCTTGTAACACTGCCTGGCCACCTTTAGGTCAACCAGTATGATTACCCCAGGTCTCTTTCCTGCTTGGTGGTCATCAGTACCACTCCTCCCATTTTGTACTCTACTCCTGGGTTTCCGTGCACTATTTTGCACTTTTTCACATTGAAACCCAGCTGCCATACTCTTGACCACTCCTCTACTTTTCTCAGGTCTCTACTCATTATTTCCACCCCCCTGGAGTAGCCACCCAATTGCAGATTTTTGTGTCATCTGCAAAGAGGCAGAACTTCACTTCTAGCTCCTCTGCAATGTCACTTATAAAGACATTAAAGATGACCAGTCACAGCACTGATCCCTGATGCACCCCGCTGGTCACCCTTCCTTCCTTGGAGTGAACTCTGTTTACCACTACTCTCTGTTGCCTATCCCCTAAGCAATTCTGATCCAGTTTACCTCTGATCTTGTTTACCACCTTTGGACCCACCCCCAAGCTACTCAGCTCACTTACTAGTCTCCTATGTAGAATGGTTTTGACTGCCTTACTGTAATCTAGGTAGGCCACATCCACCGCTCCACCTTGATCTAGTTCCTTGGTCACCCAGTCAAAGAAATTTATCAGATTCATTTAACATGACCTTCCTTCTGTGAAACCATGCTGTCTCAGGTTTTGTAACTGACTGGATTAAAGATATTCCACAATCCTTCCCTTCAACAATGATTCCATTAATTTTCCCACCACTGATGTCAAGCTTACTGGCCTGTAATTGTCAGCCTCCACCCTGCTACCACTTTAGTGTAGTGGACTACATCTGCCCTCCTCCAGTCTTCCAGAATCACTCCTGAGTACTAGGTCCAATATTGCCCATCACAAGTGGGATCACTGACTAGTTGTCTGAGGAATACCCCAAGCAGAGAGTCCAGGATGTCGCTGCTTCAAGCTGAAGCCACTGCTGGGAGACTATAATCTATATCGAGCAGGTTGAAGTCCCCCACCAGCAACACCTCCACCTTTTCTGCCATTGTGCCAATGGCTTCCACCTGAACCTGATCTAATTCCTTCCCCTATGGTGGCAGTCTCTAGATCACTCCAGTGTGAATAGTAGCTCAGTTCCCAGTCTCAGTAGCTCTGAATCCCCCTGTATTCCCTGTATTTATCCTTTCTCTCACATAAAACACACACCCTCTAATTTCCTTCCCACTTGGTCCTTCCTTACCAGGGTATATCCTCATATGGTCATATCCCGATTATGGTTTTCAGTGCACATTGACTCATTTATGATCACAATATCCAGGTCAGCCTCTGCTATGATGGCCTCTAGGTCTGGAATTTTGGCCCCATCTTTCCCCTTCCTCCTTCCCGCTTCTCTTTTTAATGCTCCCATTCCTTTGCCCATTATCTCTACTACCCTCCTTCTTCTATTTTTTTTGTGTTAAATTCTCCCCCTCCTTGATCAGCACACATCCAGCTATAGTCCTGGTGCACACCTGGCTCCCATGAAGGCCCTTACCCCTAGTCATACCCCATGACTTGCCCCCATAGTGGGGTGGCAGCAAGCCCCCATACTCACCTCCATATCTGGATCCAGTCTTCACTGGAGGTGACACCCTCAGAGCCAAGTGCATCTTGGGATAGCCATCAAGCCATGCAACAACATTTTTGCCTGTTCTTCTTCCTCCTCTCAGGGATGGAGCGAGCAATAATGCCAGTGCCAGCATTGTGCATGCTCCCATGCACACTCCTCCAGGTGTCTGCCCCATCCCGGCACACATTGTCAGCATCAACGTTCTGCCCCCCCAGCCTCTGCTAGGGATCAGGTGTTCACTGGTGCCCCCCCTCCCCAGAGAAGGAGATCAGTCCCTGGAGTGCCCGATCCTTCTCCGCCCCTGCTGAACCCCGGTGGCCTGTGTTTGTTCCCAAACACAGGTCACCGGCATGGCACAAGGTGTGGCATCCAGCACCTCAACCTCAGCACCACTGGACCAACAGAACCCTCCTTCTTTCATTAATTTGAAGCCTGGGGATTCATCCCCTTGAGTCCTCCTTACCCTCTTTCTAACCTGTGGGAGAGGGCTGTTTTGATTCCTGTTCCTTTTGCTAACCCCCCAGCTAGTTTAAATGTTCATCAGAATAACATTTTCTGTAAAAACTGAAATCTAGGATCCTTGACTATGAAATGGTGTCAGCACAAAGGCCAGTTGAACACTTGGGAGAAACTGCTGGAGACTGACTCTACAGTCAATGTAACTGTAATCCAAGAGTCTAAGAAGAGAAGGATTATTGACTATTATGCTCAAGGAAATGTAGCACAAAGCACTTTAATGTAACTTAATGTATTTAACTAACAAATTAATATTTTTACACTATTTATGCACTATGGCAGTTCTATTTGCCCTGTATGGAAACATAGAAACATAGACTTTGATGGCAGATAAGGACTGCTTGGCCCACCTAGTCTGCCCATTTCCCTACCTAGAGCATAAGCTGCAGATCCTATTTAACCAACAGCCTATTTCTTCCTACCCCCCACAACAATTGCCTTATGTCTGTCCCATGTAAGCAGTAAAAAAGGGAAAAAAACACAGTAAAATGTATAACACTAAACAAGTTTGCTGGCCCCTTTTATATTAAAGTGAACTTCAGTATAAAAGGACTCAGGCTTAATCAGGACATTGCACTGTCCACTGCAATTGAAACACTTTTTTCATAAATAATGACAATAAAGATGAAACCTCTGAGATGATAAGGAAGAGAATATTGAAACACGATTTGAAAGTGAAATCACAGTTTCTTCTGCCAGGTCCAGTACCAGCTAATACTGAAACTTTTTTAGGAATTGGTAGAAAGGGATACGGATGCAACAATGATTAGAAACAGTGAACAGCAAAGGAGACACTACAACTTAAACTGAGAAGAGAGTGAGGCACTAAGGTCCCTTGAGAAAGAAAGAAGTATGTTTATCCAGGGTACAGATAAAGGAGAGAGGACTAGTAGTTATGGAAAGACATACATATAGCAAAAAAGTCTTTATCCCAACTAGAAGTCAACAGTAACTATGAGAGAGTTACAGATATCCCTTCTGAGTCCATACACCTTGAAATACAATTATTTCTAGAGGCAGCAATAGATAATAGATGGATAGATGAATGGGAAACAGAGGTACTTAGTAAAAGTTTCCCCAGAACACCACTCTTCTGTTGCCTCCCTAAAATATGCAAACAAAATGTACAAACCAACCTGGGAGGTCAATCATCTATGGTGTGGATCACAATACAGAACTGCTTTCCATTTACATAGATTTTCAAGCAGAATGTTTGATACGGAGACTAGGGCATGCATGAAGGATTCCAAGCACATTATCCAGATCCTAACAGACCTGAACAGACAAGGAATAGCTTTTAAACAAACTGTTGATGTTAAACATCTATATACCTCCATCCCTCATAGGGGAGGTCTAGAATAATTTGCTCAGGCCTTAACTAGGGGCAATGGGAGAGTACCCCTAAACAAGTTTTTGTTACAATTGCCAGAAATTGTTCTTGAAAACAATTACAGTATTTTCTATTTGAGGAAAGAGTTTATAAACAGAATAGAGGAACAGCAAAGGATGCAAGTATGGCACCAACCTATGCCATCCTCTACATGTCCCAGTTGGAAGAAAAATACATCTTTAATGGCATGAATAGCAATTTTCTAAATCACATTATCTTATGTGGAAGATTTATTGATGACATATTTTTTCCACTTGGAGAAGCAACATTAATACTCTGTTGATGTTTGTTGTTACCTTAGTAATTGTAGCCCTAATTTAGTATTTAACATAAAACACAGTCAAAAGGAGATTCTGTTTGTAGATCTCTTAATAAAAACTGAAAATGAGAAACTCCTGACTAAACTAGCCTGAACAAACCGCTGGGACACGTGAACTGTAGGATGTTTGCATCATAGTGCTTGTGTCATTGTGTGTCCTATTTCCCCCTCCCAGGGTTGTGCCTGAAAATAGGCAGGATTTGTCTAGTGCACTTACCCAGTCAACAGAAACTAAATAAATAATTAAATCCATACAGTTTTCCTACCAAGCCACAGTATTTTGGATTGATGGAGTTCCTTATTACACTGTGAGTACCTATTCTAGAGTGCTGAGCTATTCTGCTTTTTGACGGAGATATGCTGTTACAGTATGCTAGTTATCACCAAAGGAAATTGAAAACATACCATATAGTCACTATATTCAGACTAAGAGAAACAATGGTGATGAAGTCAAATTTTGAAATGACATTGAAGAACTACTTAATAGATTTCATGATGGGGATAGCCAGCAAGAGTATTAGAGTAGGCACAAACAAAAGTGGCACAACAGGAAAGGAGATGCTATTACAAGACAGAGGCAAAAATAAAGAGACCTGAGTTTCATTCTTTACCTAATAATCAACCTAGTTTAATAATATAAAGGACATAATCAATAAACATGAGGAAGTTTTGAAAGCATCAGAGGATGACAGAAAAACTTCTGGTAAGAGACCATGGATAGCAACTAAAAAATTGAACAGTAACTTAATAAAAACACAACATTCGGAGAGGGAAGTGGGACCAATAACATGGCTGGGGACTAATTCTCTTGGAGTCTTCAGCTCTTTGAATTGTCCCCACTGCTCCAATTCCATTAAACGAAAGGATTTCAAAAGCAGTAATAGGAATAATAAATTTACAATCAAATACTTTCTGACATTTACAAATGACCATGTTGTATACTGCATAAAATACCTGTGTGGACTGTCATATATAAGGAAAACAACACGTATGTTAAAGATCAGCATTCCATAGCATAGAAGTTCAATTAAGAACAAAGATAAAAATGCCTTTTTATTGAGACATTTTGAGAAGTATGACATATTGTGGCCAGTCCAAGATTTTGCACTATTAAAAGTGTCAGAAAACCATTGAGAGGGGTCCGGCCTGGTGGCGGTGAGGGTTGAGGCATTGAAATATAGAAACACAGACTTTTATGGCAGATAAGGACCACTTGGACCACCTAGTCTGCCCATTTCCATACCCACTGAATAAGCTTGATCCTAGTCATCCAACAGCCTATTTCTTCCTACCCCTCACAAGAATTGTCTTATGTCTGTCCCATGCATTCTTGAATTCCCCAACTGTTTTTGATTGCACAATCTCCTCAGGAAGGTCATTCCATGCATCCACCACACTCTCTGTGAAAAATACTTCACACATTGCCCCTGAGTCATCCCCCTCTATCTTCAAATTGTGTGCCTTTGTTCTTGCACATCTCTTTTTCTGAAAGATGCTACCTCTTGGATGTTGTTGATTCCCTTGAGGTACTTAAATGTTTCTATCATGCCCCCCCTTTCCTTAAAGGTATACATAAGCTTCTTTAGTCTCTCTTCATATGGCTTCTGTTGCAGACACTGCACCATTTTAGTTGCCTTCCTCTGGACTGCCTCCATCCTGTTTATGTCCTTGTGGAGATGGGGTCTCCAAAACTGGATGCTGTACTCCAGATGGGGTCTCACCAACTGTCTGTACAGAGGAATAACAACTGCCTGTTTTCTACTGGTGTTTCCACTTCATATACATCCCAGTACCCCCCAGCCATCCTTACTGCCTTCCCACATTGCTTCCTAACATTTAGGTCATCTGATATTATCGCTCCCAGGTCCTTTTCCATTCTTGTTGCTGTTTCTACCACCCCCATTGTATACTCTTCCCCAGGGTTTTTGTTTTCCAGTTGCATTACTTTGCACTTCTTTGCATTGAATCCAAGCTGCCATACTTCTGACAATTCCTCCAACCTTGCCAAGTCCCTTCTCATCCTTTCCACCCATCCTTGTTTATCAACCCTATTGCAGATCTTTGTGTTGTCTCTAAAGAGGCATTCTTTTCCTACTAGTCCCTCTGCAATGTCACTTATAAAGACATTAAAAAGGACTGGACCCAATACTGAACCCTCGGTACCTACTAGTAAACCCCTTTCTTCAGAGTGGGCTTCATTACTACTATTACCTTCTGTGTCCTGTTGTCCAGCCAATGTTTTACCAGGCTACCACCCTAGGACCCATTCCCAGGCTGGCTAATTTGTTTGTTAATCTTTTGTGTGGGATTGTATCAAATGCCTTGCTAAAGTCTGGGTAGGCCATGTCTACAGCCCCTCCCTGGTCTACTACTTTGGTCACCCAGTCAAAGAAGTCAATTAGATTCATCTGACATGACCTTCTCACTGTGAATCCATGCTGCATTGGGTTCTGTGTCCCGCTGGCCTCTAACTACTCAACAATTATTTCCTTCAGAAGTGATTCCATCATTTTCTCTAACACTAAGGTCAAACTGACAGGTGTGTAGTTTTCTGCCTCTGTCTTCCTTCCACTTTTGTGAAGGGGAATCACATCCACCCTCTTCCAGTCCTCAGGTACCACACCATCCTACCATGAATTGTTAAAACGAATCATCAGTGGTGTCACTGGTTCTCCCCTTTATTCTTTTAGAATTATTTGATGAATCCCATCAGGCCCCATTGCTTTGTCCACCTTCAGTTTTAGGAGTTCTTTCAGAGCCCTTTCTTCTGTGAAAGGACTGGGATCAACTCCCCTCTCCAGACTGCTTCTATTGATTGGATTAGGTACCTCCCCCTCCTCTTCTTTTGTGAATACTGAGCCGAAGTATTCGTTCAGTATCCCTGCTTTTTCACTGTCCCTCTCTGAACATTCACTGTCCCATTTATTCAGCCTCAGTATCCCTCCCTTTGTCTTTATTCACTCCCTAATGTACATATAAAAGTCTTTATCCCCCTTCTTAACCAAGTTGGCTATCTTTACCTCGGTTTGGGCCTTTACTATTCTGACTGCCTTCTCTACTTCCTTCTGCTTTAACTGGTACAGTTCTCTGTCCTGCTCCTTCTGTGTTTCCTTATACTTCCTAAATGCTATATTTTTCTCTCTAACCTTCCCCACCACCTCTTTTGATAACCATAGTGTTTTTTTCTTTCATTGTGATTTGTTTATTTGCTTCACACAAAGGCTTGTTGCCTCTGTGATGGCAGTTTTGATGTTTCCTCATTGTTGCTCCACCCTCCTTCTGTTTGTTTGCTAGTGCTTTTCTGAGGCACTCTCCCATTTAGACAAAGTCAGCCCCTGAAGTCCAGTAATTCTTATTTTTGTATGGCTTGTTTCTGCAGCTGAGTTTATCATTAACCACACTGTATGGTGGTCACCTGTTCCCAGATGGCTACCCACTTCTAGATATGAGATCCTCTCTCCATCCCCATTTGAGACTACCATGTCTAAGAATGCTCCCTTCTGAGTTGGTTCCAACACTAGCTGTCTGAAGCATGCCCCCATATGGTTTTGAGAATGGACCTGCTCTTGGATGTGGCTGCAGCAAAGGTGTTCCAGTTAACATCTGGCATATTCAGGTCCCTCATTAACAATATCTCCCCTTTCTCTGCCATCCTAAGGGTGCCCTCTATCATTTCCTTATCCATTTCCTTCCCATTGGATGCCATACCTGACACCATGCAGGTGACCCAGCATCAAAAGCAAGCTTGGGTTGCCAGGGATTGGTTAGGAAGGGGAGAACTGTGCATCTGGAGGACTGCCCCCTACTGGGAGGGTGGATTGTAGTTCCATGGCATCAGCCACTCCCAGCAGAGGCAGGCAGTGCTCCCAGCAGAGGCAGGTGGTGCTACAGCTGGGGATCACATCAGAAAGGGGTTGAAGCAATGGCAGATATCTCTGGGCTGGGTTTGGGAGCTCACCTGCCTCATGCTTGACATCATTGCATGTCCATGGACTCAGGGGGTCATGCACACATTCATGAAAAACAAGGAAGCACTCCAGTGCCTGGGAGGATGAAGATGAGCCTGTAGGATCCCCCATGCCCACCACTGGATCCTGCTCACCCAGGTCCCTGATATCCTCCTTCCTTCACTCTGCCTGCAATGATTGGATGGAAGGATTGCCAAGAGTAAGTGGAAGGTGGCCCTGCCTCAGTGGGTAGAAGCTGGGTGGTCACATACAGGTTAGAGTTCCAGGGAGACATAGGGCTGGGAGGGTATCAGGCCGGGTGGAGAAAGCTGGCAGGGCTATGTCTGAAAACGTTCCCAGGGGCTGGTGACTGGAGGGAAAGAGTTAAAAAATTGAAATGATTGAGAGGGGAGCTGGGATAGTTCCAGCTGAAGAGGAGGCTTGGTGGATTACAAGACTGGACACCCTTAACCCAAGACATACACTGAATGAATCAGTTGCTTGGTGCCCTTCATGTAGTTGGGACTTTTGACACTTACATCTTTACTTGTGGTTGAGGATTTTCTCAGTGGTGATTCTATACTGTAGTGTGTTTAGTTTAGTTTATTCAAGATGATGACTTATGCCTGCATTCTAGCAGTAGCATTCAGTCTAACAAAGGAGTCTTGGTTCCTCCTTTTATTTTACACATACACTCACTTTGAATGTGAAAGTTTTTATCTAGTTTTAGTGGATAACCAGGCAGCCAACCATGTGTTTGTTTGAGGGAAGACTTTGATTCAGACTGCTAATGCATGGTGCAGTACATTTTCTGCCCCATGGTTTGTCCAGTCCCATTTTAGGGCTGATGTACATACAGTATTAATAACTTGTTTAGAGTTGGGTGATTTACAGTATATTTACACAAGGGTGTAATGTAAGTATAAGGTTCTTCTATAGAAAAAGGTTTTGCATATTGCATTGGCTGTGTCCTAAAGTGCAGAGAACCCAGAGGTTCAGGTTGAAAACAGCATTATAGTTATTGTGATACTGTGTCAGATATTATTGGGCTAAGGGAATCCCTGTTTTGTGCTGCCATATTAAGTATGACTATAGATCATCAGCAGGCTACTGCAGGTAATTTTATAAGTCAGGCAGTGGATGCTTTGATTCATGGGGTAAGATCAGTTGTAAATGGGAGTTACAAGTACAAATAAAGTAACATTGCAGGGTGTGATTTCTTATTCTATGCATGTTGCTGCAAGTGAGGTGGCAATTTGGGTATTAGGAGAATGTGCAACACACAATTACCTTTAATAATGAAATACAGTGGTATCCATGATAACATGATGATGTGTTACTAGGTTGCATAGTTGGGTGGTGATGCTCTGATGTAACAGGTAAATGAAATCACAGGTAGGTAGGTTTAGTACATAGAGATCAAACATACAGTATATCTATCTATCTATCTATCTATCTATCTATCTATCTATCTATCTATCTATCTATCTATCATATATGTATCTATATACAGTATATCTATTTATCAATCTATGTATCTATCTATCTATCTATCTATCTATCTATCTATCTATCTAGCTATCTATCTACCTGTCTCAAAGGGGAGCAGGCATTCCCAGATAGAGTTGAGAGGACACTTTAATGTTAAACCTGAAAATTTTGCACTTTAATAACTTTGCAACCAGTGAATGGATTTGCATGAAATTTGGTTTGTGCTGTCCTGTGGGAGCCCTCTTGGCATAATAAGTTTTGTATCAGTTGAATTGGTAGCTTTTGTGCTGCACATTGTGAAGAAATGCTTTAATTCACCTTTTTGGCTGTTTTTCTTCATCATTCTGGGGCTAAACTGTTTGGAATTGTGATGTGACATTTTCAGGGTAGAAGAAATGTGCACAAAAGAACAAGCCAGCATGGTGAAAAATATAAATCCGTTCAAAAGATATTAAATTTTGAAATTTTGAGTTCAGTTGAGTCTTTTGAATAGCTGCATGGAATGAGAAAGGATTTGGTCTGACAAAAATAATTTTGACAGTTCACAAAGGATCCTCTGTATAGAGTTGGTGAGACCCCATCTGGAGTACTGCATGCAGTTCTGGAGACCCAATCTCCGCAAAGACAGAGACAGGATGGAAGCTGTCCAGAGGTGGAAACAAAATGGTGCAGGGTCTGCACTGGAAGACATATGAAGAGAGACTTAAGGAGCTAAATATGTATAGCCTCGAGGAAAGGAGGGAGAGGGGGGACATGATAGAAACTTTCAAGTACCTCAAGGGAATCAACAAAGTCCAAGAGGGTAGCATCGTTCAAAAAAAGAGGTGTCCAAGAACAAGGGGGCACAATTTGAAGATAGAAGGGGTGGCTCAGAGGTAATTTAAGGAAGTATTTTTTCACAGAGAGGGTTGTGGATGCATGGAACGGCCTTCCAGAGGAGGTTGTGGAGTCAAAAACAGTGGTGGAATTCAAGCATGCATGGGACAGTCATAAGGCAATTCTAGGGGGTGGGGGTAGGAAGAAGTAGGCTGCTGGTTAACTAGGATCTGCAGCTTATCCATTAAGTAGGGAAATGGGCAGACTGGGTGGGCCAAGCGGTCCTTATCTGCCATCAAAATCTATGTTTCTATGTTTCTAGAATCCTTTTTTGTGATAAAAAAAATCCTTTACGTCCGCCACCTTCTTGTTCGCTTTTTTTTTTAGCCCAAACTGTCATAACTCTGCCCAGGAAAGTCTTCTGCAGACATCTAAGTATGTATCTTGTTCATCAGAATGTCCTTTATTGTTGTGACTGCAGAATGCTTATTTTTATGTTTTAAAATCCTTTTTTGTGACTTGCTTCCATTCCTTTTTGTGAGGAGTCAAAATCCTTTTCACATCATGAAAAGGATTAGGACATCTAACGAAAAGGATGACATTCTTTAATCCTTTTCGTGAGACAACCAAATCCTTTTCACCAGCAATTCCTTTTAGTGAGATGACTTTTTGTGATATGAAAAGGATTAGGAATTCTCCGATCAGATGGTCCTGCCAGTAATCTTTTCTCATGAGAAGTCATAATCCTTTTCTTGATGTGAAAAGAATTTTGACACCCCACAAAAAAGGAATTTGCTGAAAAGGATAACTTTGGTCCATAAGTTTGCTGTCTTTTGAGATTTGGACCCCAAATTTTCAACATGGCCTTTTACGGACCCCATCTTATGAACAAAACAACTGTTGCTATACAACTCTTACCCAAAAGGGGATTTTGCGGTTGGTTGGCAAATTCCCATTTCAGGCAGGATTTGTTTAATGGCAGTCATATTGTTCAAGAGGTAGGGTCACAAAAAGACCAAGCTAAACATTTGGGGCCAAAATGTAAAACAAATGGTGGAGTTATGATGGTTCATTGGAATTGTGCAACGCACTCTCGTAACTTTGTCAATTTAAAATATTTTGACCCCAAATTTGGAACATAGAATTCTTATTACCCCACCAAATGTATGCCTTAGCTGTCATTTTTCTCATCCTGACTGAAATTAATTTTCACACCTGTGGCGCAAAAATGGAGTTGCGGTTGTGCAGAATTATGTTTCAGTGGGAATTTGAATTTTTTCACCACTGGGTATATAAGGTTCAGTAACAACATAGCTGTGATGACAATTATATTACTCTTGCCCTATGAATGGAAGTGCAGAGGGCCCTGCACTTCCACAAGTAAGTACATATACATAACTATGGATGAATGGAAGGCAGGCGCTCAGGGCCCTGCGCTCAAATAATTATGTACATATATGCTTCTATGGAGGAATCAAAGCACATTAGGATATGATTACACTACTGTATATCAAAGGTAAGGAAATAAATTGCAAAAGGCTTTGTTAATGCATCAGTTAGGGTTAAAGCAACAAAAGTAGGGAAATTCTCCTATCCTGCTGCAACACAGCTTATTTCTATTGGAATGGGGTGAGTGTTCAGGATGATGACCCCAATGCCACCTCCAATGTCTCTTTGCTTGTGAAGGGTGGGGGGTGTTAGGGCTGGAAACCCTAACACCACATTTTCCTACTTGTGTTGCTTTAACCCTAACTAATGTGTTAACAAAGTTTTTTTGCAATGCCTCTTTGCTTGTGAAGGGTGGGGGGGGGTGTTTGAGTTAGAAACACTAACACCGCATTTTCTTACTTTTGTTGCTTTAACCCTGATGCGTTAACAAAGTTTTTTGCAAAAAAAATGTAAATACATATACACACACATATATATATATATATACGTATACACATATATATATACATTTATATATACTGTATATATATATATATATATATATATATAGATATAGATAGTGCAAAAAAGTTTGTTAATATTCTAGTTAGGGGTTGTCAGCCTTAACGCACACCCCATTCGATAAATAAATAAACTGAAGTGGGTCGACGCACCTTTACACATAATGCAGCCCCCATAGCATCCACCATACTTCCAGGTTGTGGACTTTTCTTTATTAAAATAAGGTATGTTACAGCATGAAAAAATCACTGCACCATACTTAAAAGGCATAACTGGAGGGTAAGCCTTGCAGGGGCAGGAGTTCCTGTTACTGACTGATTCCCTTTAAACTACTAGTGTAGCCTTCCCTCTGTCTGTTATGAAACAAAAGACAAAACACTACAGCAGTGGGGGGTGGGGAGATGCTGTAAAAAAGCTAATGGGGATCCTCTGATGGCCCAGCAGCAGATGGAGCATTGACACAATCTGTAACTGGTGTTGCTTTATCTGCTTCAGCTGCTGCTGGACAGCACCCACCCTCTCATTGCTTTCTTCCACAGTGGCCCACAAAGCTGTATGTCTGCCTGAATTGCAGGCATTGTGGGGTCCAATGGTGGTGGTACACCAGGTAGATGTGGTGGTGATGATGATGCTGGTGGCAGTAGTGGAGCAACTGCTGCTGCGCACTCCTCCTGCTGTGATGTTGCTTAACAGCAGCACCCTCTGCCACTGCCACAGATGGGCCAGCATGTGGAGACCTGGCCCATTCTGTGGCAGCCTGCCCTTCACCTTGTGGTGGTTCAACATATGGGTGTGCTGGCCCCCAGTCCCCAGATGTGGCCACTAGGGACTATGGTGCACCTACACCCCACAAAGTAGGCCTACCACAAGGCTGTTGTCCCCCCATGACACAGTTGAAAACTGCCAAACTGGGGAGCTGCGGGGGAGACCAGGCATGGGAGGGGCAGATGCAGTGACAGCAGCATGGTCATGGACCTGGGGCATGACCTGCTGCTGTGGAGGTGATGCTGCTGGAGCTCCTGCAGCTGCTACTGGTGGTGGTGGTGGCGGACTTGGTGGACGTCACACTGGAGGCACTTCTACTTCCAGGGTGGAGGACCAAAGACTCTTGAGCAGTCCATACCACCTGGCTATGCCCCCACACATGCTCACTACTCCCTCCTGCCATGGGCCACATCCTGTCCCTGACTTCCTGCCCCATTGCAAAAAATCACTCCTTCCTCTCCAATGACTTCACAAACACTCACACAACACAGGCATACACACAGTTACACACACACACACACACACACAAAACAACACTTATAAAACAAAGAAATACGTCACCACAAGAACAAATGAATTGACAAAACAGTACAAAAAAAAACTAAACAGTTAGCTTTTAAAAAAGCTTTTGGGTTTTGATCAAGCATTTCAGAACAAGAACAATCCTCTCCTCTCCTACACAAAATGCCTCCTCCCTCTACCGTTGCAAAGGAGAAAGTGAAATGTTTCTGCTTGTATGACTCACTTCCTTCCTGCCTGTCTAAAGCATGTGACTTACAGTACTGTAAGCCATGTGATGTGTCGGGGGGGCTGCCTATATTGTTATTACTCCGCCTTACTTCACGTTAAGGTGGAATGACAACACAAAGTCATAATAGCAAAGTGAAGTGAGCACTTTGCAATGGTCACTTCATGTAGTGCTGGCACAACGCAAAGTGTTCACTTCACCAGCAGAATTTAATTTCACTGCATCTCTAGTAATAACATGAATCTTTTCCTTATTTACTAAGCAATACACAGAATATCCTTGAAATATTATCTTATTTATGACCATGTTACAAGAACATGAAGCCACTCCGAAGGTGGCATCTAATGGGGAATTAATGCATGGTTGGGTGGTTGTAGGCTCTTTGTCTTCTGCCTCGTCCACAACCCCCAAACTATGCATTATTCCCAATAGATGCTACCTTCATAGTGGCTTAATGCTTACTTGTAATATTTCACACTCATCATGAGTGTCTTTAAAGAGCCCCTGATGCCATTGTGACAACTTTGAAAACAAGCATTTGTCAATGATGAATGTTGATTGCGTTGGTCTGCTGAGCTTGCTCAGTGGACCTCTGTCACTGGTTCAGTCTGTTTGTGCCAGTGCTGTAGGCTGCTCTTTTGTACGGGACTGCTGCCTGCGTTGCCACCTTGTTGTGCCGAGGAAGAAATCCGCAGCTGTCCTGACAGAGCTCCATTGAAGTGGCTCACTCCCCCCCTCTCACTCGCTCATTCTGTTTTTCCTGGTGCTTCAGGCTGCCCTTTTGTACTGGGCTCATGCCTGTTTTGGTGGCTTTTTCTGTCCACAAAGAAAACCACAGCTGTCTTGACAAAGATCTGTTGAGGTCGCTCACTCCCCCTCTCTCACTCACTCCTTCTGGTTCTCCCGGTGCTGCAGGCTGCCCTTTTGTACTGGGCTGCTGCCTCGTTGGTGCCTTTTTCCACCCACAAAGAAATCTGCAGCACTCCCAACAAAGTCCTGCTGAGCTCACTCACTCCCCTTCTCTCCCTCACTCATTCCGTTTCTGCCAGTGCTGCAGGCTGCCCTTGTCTACTGGACTCCTGCCTGCATTGCTGCCTTCTTATGCCCACAAAGAAACTTGCAGCAGTTACAATACAGGTCCACTGAGCTCCTCACTTGCTCATTCTGGTTTTACTGCCAGTGCAGGGTGCCCTTTTGTACTGTGCCCCTGTGTGCATTGCTGCCTTTTTCTGCCCACAAACAAATCTTCAGCAGTCCCAACAGAGCTCCACTGAGCTCACCGACTCCCTCCCTCACTCACTCACTCACTCATTCTGTGTCTCCTGGCACTGCAGCCTGCCCTTTGTACTGGGTTCCTGCTTGCATTGGCAGCTTTTTATGGCCAGAAAGAAGTCTGAAGGAGTCCTGATAGAGCTGCTGAGCCTCACTAAGTCCCCTGTCTCACTCCCGCTTTGCTGTTTCTCCCACCGCTGCAGGCTGGCCTTTGTACTGGGCTCCTGCCTGCACTGACACCTTTTTCTGCCCACAAAGAAATCTGCAGCAGTCCAGACAGCACTTCGGTGAGTTCGCCACTCCCCACTCCATCAGTCGCCTCTCCTCCTGTGTTTCTCTCAGTGCTGCAGGCATCCCTTTGTACTGGGCTCTTGTGTTGGGGCCTTTATCTGCCCACAAACAAATCTGCAGCAGTCCCGACAGAGCTCAGTTGAGCTCGGTCACTCGCTCTCTCACTCAGTCGATCTTAATCTGTCCAAACACTGATTTCCCAGAGTGACTGTGCTATTCTCTGGCAGGAGTGCAAAACTTATTTTAGCCATGATGTGAAAAATGTCAGCTGTGGTGTTCATAAGGAGGTGTGAAAAATGCCACTGTTGAAAATGTGGTGTGACAATATTACAAATTTACGAAGTTACACGGGTGCATGGAAAGTGTGCAATGCACACTTGTAACACTGTCAGTTGATGGGCTATCATTACCAAATTTTCAACATAGGAATTTTAGGACCTCTGCACATGAACAGTATCATTGTCATTTTCTTAATCTGTCCCGAACAGTGATTTCCCACAGCAACCGCTCTATTCTGCGCTGGAAGTGCGAAAACACATTTTGGCCAGGATGGGAAAAATGACAGCTGTACTGTTCATAAGTAGGTCTTGAAAAATGGCAATGTTGAAAATCTGGAGTGAAAATATTACAAATTTGCAAAGTTATGAGCCATGCATGCCAACTGCACAATGCACGCTCGTAACAGTCATTTTATGGAGTATCGTTACCAAATTTTCAACATAGGCATTTTGGACCTCTACTCATGAACAGTGTCACTGTCATTTTCTTAATCTGTCCTGAACACTGATGTCCCACAGTGATTGCAATATTCTGCGCCGTAAGTGCGAAAATACATTTTGGCCAGGATGTGAACAATGACAGCTGCTCTGCTCACAAGGAGGTGCAACAAAATGCCAATGTTGAAAATCTGGCATGAAAATATTGCAGATTTGCGAAGTTATGAGTGTGCATAGCAACTGCACAATGCACGCTTGTAAAACAGTCATTTTTTTGATTTTTCCACCAAATTTGCAACATAGGCTTTTTGAAAGCCCACCTCATGAACACTGGCACTGTTCTTTCATTAATCAGCCCTGAAGAGTGATTCCATGCAGTAACCACAAAACCATCTTTCGGGGCTGATTAGTGCCATGACAGTTCAAGAATTCATGAGGATGGTTCCCAAAAACCCCATGTTGAAAATTTGGTGAAAAAATTCCAAAAAATGTCCGAGATATCCACTAAAGTTGAAAAAACCTTATTCATTACATTATACAGCTTACCGGCATTTCCTCAGTTCGCGGTCAGCTTTGAAGAGTGCAGACGTGTTCCCGGTCCACAGAGGATCATCGCACCGAGCTCCAGAGGTAAGCATAGGGTGAGGGGGGTGTTGGGAGGCTGGGTGCGGGTTGTGGGAGGGGGACAGGGAGACTATGAGGGACCATTTCCTTTTTTTCAGGTACAAAAAAAAACAAGAAAACATTGTGGGACTGTTTTCAACTTTACAGGGGCATGTGGCATGCTGGGGTTGGCTGCCATCATGCCACCAGAGTCTGGCTTTGGGGGGACAGCTGTAGCCGATGGAGGATTGGGCACCCCATTGGCAAACAACAAAATGAGCATATGGTACGCTGGGGTGGGCTCCCATCGTGCCACCAAAGTCTTGTTTTTTTGGGGGGGCAGCTGTAGCCGATGGGGGATTGGGCACCCCCATCAGCAAACAACAAAAGGGGGGATTCCTTTTTGCTGATGGGGATTGGGCACCCTGTCAGCAAACAACAAAAGGGGGGATTCCTTTCTGCTGACTGGGATTGGGCACCAGTTGGCAGACAATTAAATGGGAGGATTACATTATGCCGACGGGAGGACTCTGCCGCAACAAACATGGTGGGGGTAAATATTGTTTGTTACTATGGCAGCAAGCCACAGCCATGTTCACAAACAATATCAGGGGTCTTATATTCCACTCTGTAATGACGGGTCGCTCCCTCATTGCAGCGGATGGCTGACACTGAAATGACGAGGCGGCCCCTGATTGCAGCGGCTGATTTTTTAGAAAGTTGTGACACACTGGCTGAATTAGTGTTAGCAGCAGCATGCCATGGCATTGGGGGAAGCAGGACAAGCCTTTGCAGGCTGTGGGGGCATTGGGCACAACAGTGCCATGCCTCCACAACCTGCTTGTGGAGAAAGCTGATGCAACATGTTTCTTGCGCATGTGCGCAATCAACATAAAAATGTAATATTAAGCCTCAGTTCATCTTATATTTCACATTTTTTCTGTAATTCTTACCCTTACTTTTTATTACTAAGGACATTTTTTTTGTAAATAGAATTGCTGCCCTGTTTGTTCTGGCTGCTTTACTACACCTGACATCACAGTTTTGTTTATGACATCAAAATCTGTTGCTTGAAGATAATTATGATGCCATAAACAGGGGATTATGATGTCAGATGTAGGCAAAAGAAAGAGCTGATAAATTCTAAGGGACAGTAATCATCTTTAATGCAACTGTCCTCAGTAATATAGAGAAAGGTAAAGTAGTATGAAAATATATGAAATAACAATGATAGCCACAGACATTGCCAGTTATTTCCAGATATTTTGCAAAATTTCTGAAGAGTTTCTCTCTGCTGCCCATACTGTTTAAATGCAAAAGCATCAGCTATTTCTGGAAATATCACAGACATTTCTGGAAATAGCTGGCAGTGTCTGTGGCTACTACTGTATAACCTGGATTGTGCCTAAATCTCATGTTTTTTCAAGTTTTTTTTCTATTGGTGCCAGGGTCCTTTAACTGTATTATCTAGGGGTGAAATGTCCTCCTGTAGTAATTATTTCTCCATTTCTATATTTGCTAAGAAAGTACTCCAAAGTTTTCAGACAAATCTTAACTTTGAGATTCATTTCTTTAGAGAAGTTCCCATTTCTTAAAACCCTGCTGCATTTCTTCTAGAATGAACTCTTGTGGCTCATTTTAAAGCCAGTTGTGATTTGTTGTCTGCCATTACTACAACTTTTTGTGGATCTATACCTGAATGCAAACCCTCCTCTTCCTGGTGCCCTGAGTAAAATCTCTACAAGTATCCCACTTGTTTAATATGATTCATTTTATATTCATCTTCTGAGGGTCTTTTTCCCCCTTACAAGTCACCTTTTGACTTGTGTTGATTCCTTATACCCTCCAGTTTATCAGCATGGGCCTCTGCTAGTATCTCTTCTGCAGCACCAGCCAGTATTGGTATGGATGTTAAAGGCACACACTCTAATGATGGGTGCCACTGGGCTCAGTACTGGGACCAATCCTCATCAGTGTCTTCATAAGCGACATTGCAGAAGAACTAGAGGGGAAGGTATGCCTTTTTGCAGATGATACCAAAATCTGTAATAGGGTGGAGACTCAAAAGGGAGTAAAGAGAATGTGTAGCAACCTTGGGAAACTTGAGGCATGGTCAAGACCATGGTAGTTGGAGTTAAATATCAAAAAGTGCAGAATCATGTAACTGGGGCATAAAAACCCAATGGATTGGGGAGGTACTGAGAGTCACTAAGCAGGAAAGAGACCATGAGGTTATCATATCCCATGACCACAAAGTGGGACAAAGTGAAAAAACAGTAGGTAGGGCCAGTGGGATTCTAATTTGCATTGGTTGAGATATCTTCAGCAGGAAGAGGGAGCAAGTGTTGCTGCTGGTGAGACCCTACCTGGAGTATTAAGTCTGGTATGGAGTCCGCACCTCAGAAAGGACATAGACAAGCTGAAGGCAGTCCAGAAGAGGGCAACTAAAATGTTGCAGGGGTAACACCAAAAGCTCTATGAGAAGAGGTTGATGCATCTGAATATGTATATCCTGGAAGAAACAAGGACAAGAGGGGGCATTATAGAGACTTACTTCACAGGGTTAAAGAGGATTCAAGATGGTAGTCTCTTTCAAATGAGAAAGAGCACCAGGACCACAGGGCACACGATGAGGCTGGAAGGTAAGTTTAAGAGAGATGTGAGGAAGTACTACTCACAGAAAGAGTGGTAGACACCAAGAACTGATTGCCAATGGATGTGGTGGAGTCAAAACAGTATGGTTCTTCATGAATGTATGGAATAAAGATAGGGGGATATGAATAAATAGATAGGGTGGAGGGAGGGTGACCAGAAACCAGGTAGGGTGTTCAGAAACAGATTAATCATGGAGCATCTAGGCAAATTGGGCAGGCCAAGCAATCCTTTTCTGTAGACACATTCTGTGTTTCTAAGTTCTATAATGACTTTCTTGTCTGTTTCAGCTGGGCTTCCTTGTGAAGATCCAGGAGTGCAGTTCACCGGCACCCAACACATGTACCATGAACTTTTACAAGCTTGCAGCAGAGGGCTGTGGAGAAAACAGAGGCACAAGTTCGAAGAAATCAAATCTCAAAGTTTTAGTTGACAGCTTTTTCTTCTTTTCTCCTTTACTGACAGTTTATCTCGAAGTTCTGCAACCCTGAGCTAGCATTGTGACATTTAACAGAGCTGTCTTATGAATACTGAATAAAAAGTATATTTATTTCCTCTAAATAAGAGAGGAGGATGAGGAGGGTAATTTTAATTGTCAACTGAGATGGTGGTGGCACTGCAAGTGGTCCAACAAACCAAGCATGCTGACAGTGTTGAGTGTTACTTTTTCTATTTCTTTTAGAAACTTGATCCAGTAAACTCTGTGCAGTCACTAGCAAGGATGGAGAAGTACTAGAAAAGTAATACACCTTACAGTTACTTATTTCTTTTATACAAAATAATAGAAAACTATAACAGATGACATTTATTTAAAAGGAATAGTTTAGTTACTAGTTACTAAATAAATGTAGTTACAGTTACATATTACTTTTATATAAAAAGACATAAGTAATTATAACTGTAAGAAGCATTACCTTTTCCAGTACTTCTCCATCCTGCTAGTGACTGCACAGAGCTTTCTGGAACAAATTTCCAAAAGTACTAGAAAGTAATAGAAAAGGTAATTTACCCAACACTGCATGCTGATACAGCCTCTTGTCAGACTCTTATCAATAATTCTGTTCAGGCTTCAAACATTTAAATCTACTGCTTGATCCAAAAGAATGAGAATAAGCATGCAATCTAATAAGAGATAGAGTGGCACAAACATGTAGCACTTTATAGCATTGGTCTGTCCTTTGCATTGCTAAATCCCCAATCTCTGAGAGAGTTCTCCTTCACAGTGTGAGTTATGGTCGCCATCATTCTGCCGCAATTTCTCAAGTGTAATAAAAATGTTTACCCAACAGTAGTTGACTGTCTGGGTCCTACCTGGCAACTAGTTTCCCAGCTACCTAGTTAGTGTATTTCAAGTAGTAATTCATCTATTTTCTTTGGTTAGCCTTCTATAAGGAACCGAATTAAAGGCTTTGTTAAAGTCAAGCTATATAGTAGAATTTTGACTGTCTACTTCCTAATCACAATCTGAGTCATTATGCCAAAGAAGGCAATATGATTGGTTGGACATAAATCCCATTTGTAAATAGAGATGCAGAAATTTAAATTCCACCCGACAAAGTGCAGCCGAGTGGAGCACTTCATGTTGGTGCTCTAGCAGACAACCACTGTGAAATGCTCACTTTGCTTTGTAACTATTACTTCACATTGTCATTCTGCCTTAAAGTGAAGTAAGGTGGAGTGACAAATCAATTGGTAGCCCTCACACATCACATGGCTTACTGTACTGTAAGTCAAATGCTTTAGCCAGGCAGGAAGGAAGTGACTCATGCTCTAGGGGATACTTTCACTTTCTCCAGTGCAGAGGTAGAGAGAGGAGGCAATCAGAGAGTTGGAGAAAGTAAGAGAGCAAAAGAAAGAAATATCTGGGAGGCGAGGCAGTTTCAAAAGCTTTTTAAAAGCTACATCCATTCGTGTTTTATTGTAGACCATTTTGTTACTTAATTAGTTCTGTGAATTTCTTCTTGTCTTAGTTTTATTAGTTGTTGTTTGTGTGTGTCCGACTGTGTGTGTGACTGTGTGTTTCAGTCAGACTGAGAGAGGGCAGTCGAAATGGATCAGGGAATGTCTGGGGCAGGGGCAGTTCTGTGGTGTGGCCAGGGAGGAGTTCGTATGCATGGGGGGCATGGCCAGTTCACGATGGACTGGAACAAAATCTTGCCACCCCCTCCCCGGAAGCAGGAGGAGTTGGTGCAGCTTCTGCAGCACCAAGTGAACCTCCACCACCACCTTCTCAGGCAATGGCACCACCAAAACCAGCACTGGCTCCTGAGCAAGATGTGCCTGCACTCTGGCCCTGAGTGTGGAGCCTCAGCATCAGGCTGCCAGTGCATCTGGCCCCCCGCCTGTGCCTGGTCCTCCCTGCACCTCCCTGGTTTGGGAGTTCTTTGATTGGGTGGGCAGGAGACAGAAGCCTGGTGAAGTGCCATGTTTGCGGGGTGGAGGTGCAACCTGGGCCCTGGGGAAGTCACGTGGGGACTGGAGGCCAGCGCACCTACATGATCAATCACCACCAGGTGCAGTAGCAGGCTGCTACAGAATGGGCCAGGCCTGCAACTGCTGATGCTTCTGTGGCAGATGGGGCACCTGTGCATGGCCCTAGGAGGAGGAGGGCCACGGCAGTAACTGCTGCTCCACCAGCACCACCCCCACCACCAGCAGCCACAGCACATCTGGACCCCAGAGCACTGCCTGTAACTCAGGACGATATTGCAGTTGTCTGGAGTGCTGTGGATGCCTCAAATGAGTGGGCGAGTGCTGTTGAGCAGCAGTTGGAGCAGATAGAGGGCCATCAATTGCAAATGGTGGCCATGCTCCAGCTGCTGCTGGATCACCACAGGATTCTGCACTAGTTTTTTTTTCTTCCACCATGTGCCCCTCACTGTCCTCTCTATGTCATAAACATGTATTCCCTCACCATCCCCTGTATCTTATAATTATGCACTTTTTTCTTGTCTTCTGTTCTGTATGCATTACAGTTTGTATCCTGCCCCCCTTCCTTCTGTTAAGTGTGTGTGCAGTGTTTTGTTTTCCTTGTTTTATGTTAAAATAGGTTGTCCCTGCTATCATTATTTAAACTTAAAGGAGTAGTCCACTCAAAATTTATTTGAAACAGCAAATGTTATACAGAGCATTATGATTTGCATGTAAAGTCCCTCCCCTAATGTGTCCTTCCCTCTGTCTGCTATTAGGAGTTTTTATTAAATTAGCCTTCAAGCTTTATGGTAGTTTTACCACCCTTGTGGATCTTCATGTTAAATCAGTGATGTAGCATTGCCCATTGATTTATCCAAAGCACAGTTTACAACAGCAGAGCTGTGCAACTGACTAGCAGTTCATAGGTTCATAGTATGGTTTACAAGCTCAATCAGACAATTGCCCTTAGAGAACTTGCCACCTACCTTATGGGTGGAATTCATATTTAGCAATATCCATAAAGATATCAATTTTATTTTTAAAGGCCTCCATTGCGTCACTTTCAACAATATTTGGTGGTAGTGAGTTCCAACTTGATATTAATCTTTGTGTGAACCATTTCGTTCTTTTAACAGTATTATTTTTTTCTCCAATCATCTGTAACTCATGCGATCTTGTATATTTATTCTTTGTCTGGTAGGTAATTCCTACAGTTTCCTGTAAAAAAGGATCATTCTTGGTTTTAAAGGCCAAGCAAAGATCATCTCTAATTCATCTATGTTTCATAGAATATAATTCAAGTTTTTGTAGTCTTTCTGAATAACTTAAACTATCAATTCCTTAAACACTTTTTGTTGTTTTCCTTTGTATTCTCTCTGTCATTTTTGCATCCTTTATTATTTGCAGGGTGCTAACTTGTGTACAGTATTCCATATGTGGTCTTACAAGATTTTTATACAATGGCATAATTACATTGGCTTCTCTACTTTTAATGTTTCTAAAGATACAACCCAAAATGTTATGGCAGTATTTTTACCTTATGTTTACTGTATAAGTCAAAAGAGAGAACACTGCTGATGATAACACCCAAATCGTTCTCATTGGTAGTTGTTTCCAGAACATGATTATTTAAAATGTACTTATAATTTGGGTTGTTATGTCCAAAATGCATAATTTTACATTTAGCTGCATTAAATTTCATGACACAGTCTTCAGCCCAGTTACTTAGTTGATTTATATTTTCTTGAAATTGCATACAAGAGTTGTAATCTGTAATAATCACACCTATTTTAATATCATCTGCTTACTTGCACATCCATGCAGAATTATTTTTCTGCATGGATGACACAAGAATATTGAAAAGGATGGGGCCCAGGACAGAGCCCTGAGGCACATCACTATTAACAATAACATAACCAAATTCAAATCCCCTAATGACAACTCTCTGCTTCCAGTTATGCAGCCATGATACAATCCAGTTAATTATATTTGGGTGTAGTTCAATCTTAACAAGATGTTCAACCAAGACTTTATGGGACACCATGTTGAATGCCTTGCTATAATCAAGGAGTAATACGTCCACAGAAAGATCCTTACCAATTGCAGAACTAACAGGTTAAAAAATTGAAGTAAGTTTGTAAGACATGATCTATTTGTACAAAGACTGTGTTGTGTAATATCCATTAAACCTTTTTTCTTGAATAAGGTTTAATATTCGATGATGTAATAGCCATTTCATTAGCTTCCCAATTATAGATGTTAGACTAATGGGTCTGTAATTATCAACCCTTGATCTATCACCGCCTTTAAATATAGGGGTTACATTTGCTTCTGTCCATGAAGGAAAGGCTTTGCCCTCATGAATAGATTTATTAAATAATTCAGTTAAGGGGCCCAGCAATACTAAGGCCACTTCCTTTATGAATTTTGAAGGAATTCCATCTGGACCTGGGGAGCTATTCGGTTTCAACATCTTTATAACTGATAGAACTTCTTGTGTATTAAAGTCAACACGATTGATATGTATTAGTGATGGTATATTAATTGTATGTTGTTTGGGTTGGAAAATACTTAGAAAAAAAATATTGAGTTCACCTGCTATATTATCATCATCATCATTAATAGTATCATTTTTAGAAGTTATTATTGGGCCAACAGCATTTTCATTGCCCCTCATTGATCCTATATAATTGCATTTTTTTATTATCCTTAGTATATAATGCTAGTTTTGATTTTAATATTGCTTTTGCCTTGCTAATGCTGATTTTACATTTTTTTGAAATTGATTTGTATCTGTCCCACATTTTTATATTATGGAATTTATTATATATATATATTTTTTTACATCTTTTTTTCTTTTTATTAATATGTTTCTTAATTTTTACATTCCACTATAAGAGCAATCTTTGTTATTATGATTTTTTTTGTATTGGGAACCCTTCTTGATATACAATATTTAATTTTAGTATTTATAATGTCCCAAGTATTTTCCAAATTTTGATCTGAATGATCAGTTTGCCAGTTCCAAGTTGCTAGCCACTCATTAATTTCTTTATAATCGGCCGCATAAAAGTTCTTAACTGAAGTTGTGCCTTTAATTTTATGATTTATAACTTCAATTCTTGTTTTACCCATTAAGTGGTCACTATCCCTTAGAGGAGGTAAGATTTCAGGTTCAGATAAATCTGACTCAATATTAGTAAGAATGATATCCAGAATCCTATTCCCCTCTTGTTTTTTTAACTATTTGTTCCAAATTATATGCAATTAAGATCTCAATGAATCTGTTTTCACCAGAGCCCTGCCCTTCAAGTAGCTACCAGTTGATGGATGAAAAAATTGAAATCGCCCATCAGGATATAACTACCATCAACATTAACATTTTCAAGGTCATCCAGAAATGTATTGGTTTCAATTATGTTTAAGTTGGGTGGTCAATAACCTAATGCTATAGTTAATAATACATTGAGCAATTGGGATGTAACCCAAAGTAATTCAGATGTAATATTGGCCACATTATATAATTCCATAGCTTTAAATGTTTCATCTATATAAAGTGCTATTCCCTCACCAATTTTGTCTTTCCTAGTTTTGTAAATTTTAGTAAAACCAGGAATATCTGTATTTCAATCACCTTCTTGAAACCATGTCTCAGTCATACCACAAATTGAAACATGATTTGTTAGCAGGAAATTCCTCAGTTCATCAATTTTGCTTTAAATGTCTAGCTTTATCAATACAATCAAAACTGACTCCTTAGTTGTAATATTTGTTAGTCCAAATTCTTTATAACCACATACTTTTGTTTTATTTCAGTCTGTGTAGTTGATGGTATTATAGTGTCAGTTGTTCCGCTTCAAAATTAGTTTAAAGCTGTAGTGATATTAGTAAGAAATTTATTTCCCAAGATGTGACATCCTTCCTGCTAAGATGTAACCCATCAGGACAATAAAACTCATTTGCATTATGAAACTCTTCCCAGTGTGTAATACATTTAATATTTTGGGTGAAATACCATTTTGTAAGCCATTCATTTATTGATTACATTTTGTTCATGTAAAATTGTGAGGCTTTGGGCACTGGTAGAATCTCTGATATAATGATAGAACATTTTTTCCACTAGTTTATTGGTGATGGATACAAAGTCTTCTTTAATTTTATGTGGTGAATGAGTTGTAATGTAATTTGTTCCTGCATGCAATGTAACCAATGGATTGTTGCCTGTATTAGTTAATTTATTGTCTAGTCTAACTGTCAGAGCTCTGATTTTACCACCTCTGTAATTTAGGACTGCTCTATTGTAATTATCAGGGTTACAGATTGGTTGGTCTAGATGCTTTATGATGTAGTCACCTATAATGACTACTTGTTGTGTAACTTCATTCTCCAGCTCCATTGGGGAAGCTAATTGTATAAGATTCATATTTGTTTGTTAAATCAATAAGTGGACATAACGGTTGAGTTTGATGTGACTCCTTACTACTAGATTGTATTTGGTCAGTGTTATTACTTTAATTATTTGTCTGAACTACTCTATGTTTTATAGAGATAATTAATTGTGTAACACACCGATTATCACTAGTTGATGGGGTAGTTTCATTAAAGATAGAGTTCAGTGGGTCAAAAGAGTTTGATAAAGGGATCTGGTACTGATCTGCTTTTCTCCCTCTTTTTGAAGCTTTAGTGCCCTGAACCTGAAACTATGTTTCATCTAAATTAGGTGGAGTATCTTCAACATGTATTCTTTTTTTTATGGGATTTGTCCTTAATAGGTGTTTGGTAAATTATGTATGTTTTTTGCTGTTGTCTAAGTTTGTTAAAAAGTCATATTATCCATTAGTTGATCTTTATTTTGAAACGTAGGATCAGTATTAACCCCTATAGATAAGGTCCTCTTAGCTGTATTTGTTTGAAATTTTGCTCCCATGTCCAGTTGTCTTTTTTCTAATTGTATCAGCCTTTCATTAAATAAGGTGATTTCATATTGTAATACTTTATTAAGATCACATTGTTCACAGTTATATGGTTGGGGTATGTCTTGTTGCTCTTTAAGAATTAAATACATTGTGCATGAACCACATTAAACACCTAGCTTACCATCAGTAGTCTTAATTTACTCCGTAATGGAATTCAAGTATATTGTGTGTAAACAATTTAGAACAGTATACCATGGTCTATGATATGATGCACAAAGCTGTCACATTAGTTTTCGTACAGAAACCCCACTCACCTAGCCCTGAGGTATATGCTAAACTGTAACAGTTGCCACTTGGTCTCACTGCATAACAACAGTTAAACAGCTCTGCTGTTGTGCATATGGCAAATCTATGGGCTATGCTACATCACTGTCACGTGACACAGGGTGCATTGTTGGAGCAGTAAAGGCAATAAACGTATTTGACATGAAGAAGATCCACAGGGTCATAAAACTACCATAAAGGAAGCAGGCTAATTTAGTAAAAACTCCTTACAGTAGACAGAGGGAAGGATGCACTTGGACTTTACATACAAATCAAAAGTGCTTTGCATAATATATATTTTTTTTCAAATTCTGTGTTGATTGCTCCTTTAACAAAACCAGAAAGCCATAATGCCACATGAATAGATGCCACTATGATATTTTCACTGCTGCTGCAACTGTATTTATGACAAAACAAGGCACACAGTAATGAGCCTTGCATTTTGGCGGTTAGTCCTTTAGTGGTGTGCCTCCTAATGAAGGCTAAAGCAGCAAAGTGCAGTGGTAATTTGTGTGTGCCTTGTTTTGCCATCAGTAAAGTTGCAGTAGCATTGAACAGTTTTTTTTATGACATGTATTCAGATGGAGTGGTGGTGTTGTGTCTTTGCCTTGCAGTTTTGGAGCCAGGTATTGTATACCAGCAGCCTTCCACATAGTGCAGTGTGCTTCTTATTGCTCTGTTCTATTCCAAGTTAAGAATGTTTACCCTGACATATTTTTGGTGTCTCTGTAATATTTACTTTCCCGTCATGGGTGTTTGTTAAAAAGCAGGACTGGCGGCCGTCGGTAGCGGTAGGTTCGGCTTGCGGCGCGGCGACCGGGTTGAGAACGGACTCGGGTTGCTGGAAGGGTCGGTTGGGGGGGAGAAGGATTTGCTGGCCCTATGGGCTGCTCTCCTCCAGGGGGGGGGGGGCTTGATGCTCGGAGCACGAGCGATTCCCGGCAGAGGTTGGGAGTCGCACAGCTACCGGCACACGAAAGACACTTTGGAGGCAGGACAGGACGTCAGGCATCATTGCACATCCCGCCTCCTGGAAAAATGGAAAAATGGCTGCCGGTCATCCTCTATGAAGCCCGCCGTGGCTTCAATGGCCCCCAGGCCAGCTCTCTGACCTAATACAGGTCCTGCAGGGTGTTGGCCCCTCGCATCCTGTAGCCCCACCGTGGGGGGTAAGCCATGGGGCTTCGGAGGGCTCAAGGCCGTTCTGGGGGGTGGAAGCCGTCGGCCCGTGACCGGGCAGATACCCTGGACGACTGGGCAGGAGGAGAGAATAAAAAAAAAAAAAAAAAAAGCAGGACTGAGCAGTGCAATTATACTGTGCTAAACTGCATGTGTGCAGTGTAATGTCCTCTGTATGTAGACACTGCCCAGCTTCTTGCAAACATATATATGCTGAGTTGTTCCAGTGTTTATGGTATAAAGAATAAAGACAAGAATATATAATGTATATTTTATTTTTACCATCATCAGCAGTGGACAAAGTCATATAATATGTTTTCAGAGATCTCAGGGCAGTGTGCACTTCAGTCACAGTGCACACATGACTTTTAGGAGATCAATGCACAAAATAACTCCTGCATTTCAACAAACCATACCCAACAGACATAAAATATTGCTGAGGCACCCCAAATATTTTATGGTATACAGACATTATGAAGTCACAATATATATAACTGGTCCAGTCCACTGCCACCACATTGTGCTACCACTGGTGCCATGTTATGGTGTACAGCAACTTGTTGCAAAACTGCCACTGCCTGTCTAAACTAGAAAGACATCACTTAGTCCAGAACAAAACCTGCAAAGAAGAAATGTAATAGCACAATGTGGTGGCAGTGAACTGGACGTGTTATGTATTTTCTGACTTTATAATGTCTGTACACAATGAAATATGTTGGGTACCTCAGCAATATTTCATGTCTGTTGGGTATGGTGTATTGAAAAGCAGAAGTTTTTTGTGCTATGATCTCCTAAATGTCATGTGTGCACTGTGACTGAGGTGCACACTACTCTAAGACCTCTAAAAACAAAAATATATTACTTTGTTCGCTGCTGACAATGGTACAAATAAAATATACATGATATATTCTTATCTTCATTCTTTATACCACAAACACTGGAACAAGTCAGCATATATATGCTTGCAAGAAGCTGGAAAGTGTCTGCACACACAGGAAAGTACACTGACTGCACACATGCAGTTTAGCACAGTATAATTGCACTGCTCAGTCCTGCTTTTTAATAAACACTTCACTATCCCATGACAGAAAGTAAACATTTTTGAAGCTCCAAAAATATTTATTTTCAAAAATAGACATTCTGAAGTTGGAAAATAACTAGGAAGGGGATTAATTATTTGCACAGTCAGTGTTGCGCACAGTGGTCACCCACAGTCACTAGAATTAATGTGCATCCCCAAAATGCTACTGTCTTGTGTCTAGAAAATTCCCCAGTGCTGACAAAGTGAAATGAGAGCATAACAAGAAATGCAGTCTCCCAGAATTAATGGCACACTCAGTCATGCGTGCAGTGTACCCACACAGTCACCAGAATTAATGTGCATCCCCCAGAAAGCTACTGTCTTGTCTCTAGAAAATTCTCCAGTCCAGATGAAGTGAAATGATAGCGTACCAAAAAATGCAAAGTCTCCCAGAATTAATGGTGCACTCAGTCATGTGCACAGTGCTCACACAGTCACCAGAATTAATGTGCATCCCCCGAATGCTACTGTCATGTGTCCAAAAAATTTCCCAGTGTTGACAAAGTGAAATTAGAGCATAACAAGAAATGCAAAGTCTCCTAGAATTAATGTTGCACTCAGTCATGCATGCAGTGTTTGCACACAGTCACCAGAATTAATGTGCAGCCCCAAAATGCTACTGTCTTTTGTCAAGAAAATTCCCCAGTGCTGACAAAGTGAAATGAGAGCATAACAAGAAATACAAAGTCTACACACTCAACACTCCAATTGTAATGAAGTGCCCTGCTGCTGCTGTTGGAATTACACGTAATGCTGCAGTTGACCTGACTGTGATGGGATGATGCACAGTGTTTTTGCCAATGGTGTGCAAGAAGGATAACCTGATCATTGAGTTTACTGTCCAAGATGATGAGACTGAAAATGCTGTTGGTTGCCAAAAAGTGAGCTACACCGATCCCAACAGGAAGGATGCCCTTTGTGTGTATACTAATACTACCTTTCATAAGTTGATTAATGTACCTACCTAGCACCATCATTGTATATATATATATATATATATATCTATATATATATATATATGTATATATATATATATATATATATATATATATATATATATATATATATATATATATATATATATATAGATAGATATAGATAGATACATATAATGTGTTATCTATATATATACTGTATATACATGTAATCATTGTTTTGTTTTGTGTCACAGGTCACATATTCACACTTGGTGTATGTATTTCTGTGCTTGACTAGGAATTGTGGCATTGGAATACTGTCAAGCCAGTGAAGGTAAGTATTTTTTTTTGGGGGGGGCATTTCAATTTCAAGCAAGTTTCATTAATGGTTGGTTTATTGTTTGGCAAATTCTTCACAGGTTTTATCTGCCTCGTCCTCCAGTCCAGTACCGATGGTCATGCTCATGGTGTCTAGCAGCCCGGGGGTTATGATGTTGAACTTGTTATTTGGAGAAAGCAACAATGACAGCACACAGCATCAGAAACTTTCCTCCTAAAAGAGATGATGAAGAAGGAGTTATTAGTACTTGACTGCAGTAACACATTATGTTTAAAGTGTGGCTGTTCTATCCTGTCATATATGCTGATTAACAGATAACAAGCTGTGTCACTAAGCCACATGAAGACCAAATCATCATCACAATCACAAATTCAGTATCTGTAACCCATTCACTGTGTCACTGTCCCTAATTATGTCTTACTCAAGTTACATTGAAAACATATCTTGTGAAGTCATGACATGGATCAATTTTTGTTCACACTGGCATGGCTGCTGTAGCAATACAGTGTGTGATGTGCATGACAAATATATTATGTGACGTACATGTCATGCCACCTACTTTATATGACTCATCAGTCAGATTGCCACTGTTTTGAAAAAATGAAAAACAACAAAGAACTAATTAAAACAAATTGATATATTTACTGGTCTGGAAATGGATACCTGGCTGCTAATCATGCTACCTTTAAGAAGAGGCACCTCTCCCTCTTTACAGCACATGCTCACTGCACTTGTTTTAACCCATCATTGATCTTGATCTCCTTTTGCCTCAGTTGCCCACAGTTTCTCTCCTTCCTTCTGTGGGGGGGGGGAGGGCTTGCACCCTGCTCCTGTCAGCCTCCCCTCTTTTTCTATTCCTCCCCTTTTCCCTTCCCTTCCCGTTTTCCCTCTCTTTCTCCTCTCTCTCGCTAGGCTATATCTCAGCACTACTTCTCTCCCTGCCTCCTCCCAGTAGCTGTTTTTTTCAGGTTCTCAGCCAGATGTAACAATACCCTGTGGCATTTTTTTTTTCTGCACCTTAAAAGTGATATTACTGTTACTGTCTACACACGGGCACGTACCTTCTGTTTTGTATAAGTACACCTTTATGTGCCTTAGTACCAACATTGTCATAATTCTGTTTCACTTAGGTTTGTGTTGTATTGCATATTTTCTTGACATTGTATTCTATGTACCTGTTATCTGTGTTGTTGACCTCCTGGGTCGTGCCTGAAAATAGTCACTTCTGTGTCAAGTGCACCTACCTGGTCATCAAAAAAATAAATAAAACATTCTGTAGGTGGCTGTAGACAGTACTGCAGTACCATAGTCCTCCAGTGAAAGAGAGTGGTTGGATAACCTGTAAAAAAAGAAGATAAGTTGACTGTATGTGTTTGACCACTGCATCTCATAAAATGAACCGGACACAAAAACCATCTAAAGGAAGTTCCATAGTATGAAACATTAGTACACATACTCACTTTAAAGTATTGATAGTAACTAAGCCTTGTGGCTGTGGCTGAGGTATGTGGTCTCCTGTCTGACTCCGTCTGCTATGGAATGTGTAGGACACAGAATGGAAAACATTGGCATATTGGTGGTGGTGGGTGGTCATGGGGGCACATGCTTTTGACATTCCCTCTCACATTTATCTGCATCTGGTGGCTTTGGCTAACAGCACTTTTCTGGTGGTGGTCATGGAGGAACAGCTGCAGCCTGTGACACATTCACTATCACTGTCAGACACATACAGGTGGGTGGTGGGAGGGATACAGTGCGCACTGTATTACAAATATAATTTGAGTCATTCTGAGTGGGACACTGCTTTAAATTTATGCAAAACAAAACATGTACCATAGAAAAATGTGAGAGTCTTTTAACCACTTCACTTAAAACCTACCAACATCAGCCTCATCATCATCCTTGTACAGAAAGCTGCCCTCGCAGTCATCAGTGTCTGAATTCTGCCCACTAGGAAATTCTTTCTCCATCGTGTCATCATCTACCTCACTGACACTGGTAGGCTGTTTAATGCTGCTAGTGCCACCAGGGTGGTCCATTTCTACAACATCAGCACAACCATGATCATGCCTGGGTATGAATACTGAGGTTGCAGTTCGAGCTGGTATGTGGCCCTCATTCATTTTTATGAATGTCAGCAAGCTGACTTTTTCAGGAGAGAGGTATGTACAACAATCTCGAACTATTTCACCTGCTGAACTGAATACCCTCTCGACACTTACACTGGAGGGTGGGCATGTCAGGTACTTCAGTGCCACTGAGGTCAGCTCTGGCCATTCACTGACCTTTCCACTCCAGTATAAAAGAGGATCACCAGTTATTAACAGATGCCGGTTTTCAGCCAAATATGAGTCAACCATTCTCTGTGCTCCATGAAGTCCAGTGGTTGATGCATCATCCTGCTCTCCAAAATCATTCAAGTCCAAGTACTGACTTGGGACAAAGCACCCAAAGTGGATTAATGACAATTGCTTTTGATGACAGACCACCTGGAACGCAGCCCCTTACAGGATGTGTGATACTACTCTGAACTGACCTTCAGCCTGATTATGCTGCTGAGGTTTCCAGAGCTTGGGTTCGTGACTTCTGTGCCCCATGAACCAAGCGCACGTGCTGCCCACCGACATTTTTATCTGTTCAGCCCTCCCTCCAGTAGTGAGGTGATCCCACATTTGTATTATGGGTCCAGCATTGTTGTTATTACAAAGTCATTACTCTGCTGAATGCTCAAGATGTGCTGATTGTGCTCGAATAGTGTCAGCATGTGTTTCAGCAACACACTGCTAGCACAGTCTCTGGAACCATCAAGGCTATGCTGTAGATTCAGCAATGTCTGCCTCAGCACCTGCCAACAGTGGAATTGATTGGCTAATGGAGGCAGACTCGCCACTCACTGCCTGTGTGGCATGTTCAAAGGGCCTCAAAATTGTTATTACGGAGTTCATGAGGTGCCACTGTTCAGTCATGGAGACATGGAGCCCCAGAGTGTCACGGCTAGTGTGCATGGCAAGATGTTCTGAGATGGCTTTGTATTGTTCATACAACCTCTCTGCCATGTCTAAAGTGGAGTTCTACCAGGTGACAACTTCCAGCTTGAGGTGGTGCTGCGGTAGGCTGTTTTGGATCTGCAACTGCCAAAGCTGGTCACAGGCCCTTGCAGAGTGTGAAAAGTGAGAACAGATATGGCATGCAACAGTCAGCATTTCCTTTATATCAGGGTGATGCAGAAACTCCTGCACCACAAGATTTAAACAGTGGGCCATGCATGGAACCTGAACAAAGCCACCATTCGTTATGCTTTTAACCACATTTGATCCATTGTCACTTGCTATAAACCCAGCTTTCAGGGACAGGGGGTTCAGCCACTCATCAAGTTTCAGTCAGTAACAAGTCCAGCATGTTTTCACCAGTGTGTGAACAGGTCAAACTGCACATAGCAAGTGTTGCATGTTGTCAAATTCTGGGACAATTGCTACCATGACAGTCCACCTTAATACACTGATTATTCACACTACCACCAGCACAAGCAACCCCCGGCACCTGCACCCAGTGTGCAGTTATACACAGATATAAACTTCCTGCTGTTTTGACACTTGTCCACATATCAATACTTTAATGGATGAATGAAGAGGAGCAATGTTGAAGGGCATGTCTTTCAGAGTCTGCCACGTGTATGGTACATCCAGGAACAGCACGGGGGAGTATGTCTTGATAGGACTTTCCATTTCAGACAGGTGCTTGCCACAAACTGCCAGAATCCAGAATTCTCCACCAAGGAGTAGGGTAAAAGATCATTTGCCAGCATTTCAGCTATAGCAGCATTAAGTTCATGTGACACTGCATGATTGGGTGGGTACTTCAGGTTACAGGAAAAAAGACTCTGTAACGTGGGCTGACTTACACATTTTGCACAGGGTGTGACAAATTCCTCTGCTCTGTGAATGGACGGGGGTGTGTGAACATGTGATGAAGAGGGTTGCACAGGTGACATATCCACACATGAAGTTATTTTCTCAGATTTACGCACAAGGGTTGATGTACCACTTACACTTGACGTACTGCATTGACCACCACCACCACTGCTACTCTGATCACCACTTGACAAGATTACAGAATCATTATCTTCCACCTCAACATGCCTGTAATAATCCTCTGCTGTTAATTTTTCACTACGGCAGACATTCCAGCTTGCTCTTACAGTCATGGAAGGGGATAACATGCTCATTAAGGTTGATGATGAGAGTGAATGCCCCACTATGGCATTAGCTGCCATCTGGTGCCAGGTCCACAGTGCCATGTGCCTGTTCTTAATATGTGTATGCTGCCCCCCCATGCCCAGATGACTCCCCTTTTTACCTTGACTCACACGTGCATGGCAAAGCTGGCAGATAGCAACTGACTCATCGTTTGCATCTTGAACAAAAAATCCCAAACAAGGAATTGTGCTCCCTTACTTTTAACATGTCCTTGATGCTGCTTATTGGACTTTGTTTTTTTAAGTCCTGAAATGGGGGTTGCTACATACTCTTTTCAGGCGGACACACTTGACTGCAACTGACTACCACGGCTACCTATGATTATTACTGGGTCATCATCATTAACATCAACTGGAACCTCTAAATCACAACTTTTCAGGAGGTGGGATTTAACGCCAACAGATCCAGACATAGCCATCTTGACTTTCTTTTCTTCAGTTCCCAATATGGGTCACTGACATCATCATCATGTTCATCAACATCATCTGCATCTACATTTTCTGCCTGAATGGTGTCATGTGGACTACATGTTGCAAGCACAGCAACATCATCATCATCACCGATATTTTGCACCACACTGTGAATCATTGGATGGCAAAGGCATGATCTCCACTGCAGTGGCAGAAATATGATATTGTGCATTATTGTCGCATGATCAGAATCATGTTCCACTACCTGGGGATGTTACTGGGGACGGGAGTATGACATCATCTATACTGTCACTCATTGCTTTAGACTCAGCTATATCTTTTGGCACAGTTAAATGGTCTGAAGTGGAACCTGGGTAGCAATACTCATGCCAGCAGAAACTGCACTAACACTACCAACTAGGGCATCATCATCTCCTCCAGCTATGAGTGAAGCTACAGATTGCACTGTAAAAACATTGATGGAGAAATCCTTTCCTCACATCAGCTATGCACTCTGTGTACTACCATGCCCACAAACAATCTGACTCCTGGCAGCAGTGTCATGGCCAGAAACAGCTTGGCTTGCACATCTCTTTGCGGGCATTTTGGGAGATCAGTAAGATCATTTTAAACCTATTTAAATTTCAGAACTTTCACTCTGGCCCAGTAGATGTGATGTGTGAAGCCCAAAAAAACAACAGTGACTTATAGACGTAGATTGCAAACTAAGCAGATGCAAAGGCAGGCACAGACAGATTAGATTGCACTGCACAATCAAGAAAAAGATGAAGACACAAAGTCACAACAACACCTTAACCATTGCTTCTCACAACAGTCAAAATCCCAATATGGAAAAGAATACCTTTTGCCAGTGGGAGGAGGGGGGCAGTGCACTGCAGTAACAGTACAAAATCAATATACCACAATCCTGACCACAAAGCAGTACAAAATCATGCAGCTGCGATGGAGAGCAGGTTCACACTGCTGCAATTACTCTGTGGCACAATAAAAGGTGTCTGTGAACTGTGATTTGATGGCACACATCACACACACATATTCGCACATACACACTACAAGTAGTGATTGGCAAATTGAAAACTTTGGTAATATAACCAGATCTTTTCAACAAACTGCAATTATGCACTGCTGCAACACAAAATTCAGCAAAAAAATGTCAAGAATTACTGAAAATATTACTACGTGTACATTAACACAGTTAAACAACAACAATATAACCAAAGCAAAAAAGACTGCCTTTTTCTCCCAGACACTTAATCTAAATCTACCTACACCACACAGATATGCCCCTCTTCCAAAGCACTCTTCAACTGTCTCTCTCAGTACACAAACTGAATGTTCAAAATTAACATTCAAAATCCACACACAAACAATAAACACTCGATGATATGAGTACATGAGGGTTTTCTACAATTGATGTACTGTTTTAAGCCAATAAAATGGCTTGAAAATGATTTTTTAACAGCTTTTATAGGGCTTCAGTTGCAGAGCTCTGACAGCAAACTGTCTCTAACTACTACTATACACACACTACACAGAACTGAGGCTGTGCAGAACAATCTAGAGCCCATGTGACCTGAAATCCCATGAATTAATGCAAAATTTGCTTTGGAGCCAAAAAACAAGGTGAAGGGATGTGAAGTACATTGGAATCAATGTACTTCACCTAAAATAGGGCACAGAGATGGATGGAGAGGTCTGAGTAATGCAAAGTGCATTAAAATCAGTGACTTTACGATCCTCATTATGATCGTACTCCAGCTTTGCATTGTGGAATACCATGAGTTGCCCTCTATAGTCTGCAAAATGCTCCGAAGAGCGAATTTTGGCCACTTCACTCACCACTATTTGTAAACCCATGCTGATATTTTGTTCATCAGCCCATTTTGTTTCAGAAAGCCCACTCTCTGTTCCTTGATGATTGAGTGCAGCAGCTTTCACACTATTGATTTCAACTCTCAGATCTACAGTTACATGGGTTGTCCTTACCCCCACTCTTGTATTCGTATAGCAAGTCTATTACTTACATCCCACTTGGAATTGTAGCCCTTGTTCATATTAATTTATGTTGGAGGATCATTTTCTGGAGAAAGTAGATCTAGTCATGGGTTGAATGAAACCAAACACTACTCACCAGCTTTGCCACATCATGGCTTCTGTCTGGGCCTCATCTCTATGTTTAGGATCATTTTCTGTTTTCTGTTTTGTAAATATCATTTTGAAGCTTTATGAAACACCCTGAGCATAAGGATTTAAAACCCTTAGTCTCAGAAATGCATCTAGAGGCCTGAGAACCTAATGCTACATCCTCAGCTCAGTACATATTGATCCCTAATTTTAGTAGCTTCCTAGTATCAGAGAATTTCCACCATGGTATACTATAAAACGTGGATATGATTCCAGTTCACAGGATGCCACACATATTTGACATTATAAATGCCCTCTGATGCTTGTCATATACAAAAGTCTATGTATCTCATGACTACTACTTTGTTGAGATGTTAACTGCAACTCAGGTTTCAAGTAAAACCTGCGTGGTGCATAAGACAACACCAAAGGCCTGAAAATCTGTACTCTTAATATAAAGAGCATACTGCATTAAACATGATCTCCTTAGAACATGGGTCATCCTATGCAAATGTATTAGCCTTAACAGAAACCTGGCTAAAATAGTACATAGGCAGTAGAAGTGAACACCTTATTAATGACTTTATTAGTGGGATAGACCCAAAGGACGTGTTGCAGGAATCGCTTCAGTTATAAAAGATAAATACACTGCCCATTAAACTGGAGCCATCACAATATACCCACCCCCCCCCAAAAAAAAATGAAACTTTATATATGAAATTATCCCTTGGGAACAAGAAACAATACATGAGCTGCAACAGCAATCCATTAAGATGCCAGCTCCTCCCTGGACTTGCTTGCTGGCATTTCTTTTGCCTTTGTATTCAGTAGGGAGATCAGAATAACGGTATACATTAATATAGACTATAAGAGTAAAAACAGCTATAAATGCTATAAATAGATGTGTAGTTGTTGATCATACAGTATATATTACACACTATACAGAGCCTACCACACATGTCCTGTCACCATCACAGGCCATCACAGATGCTCTGGACCCATAAACTCCACAGATACAGGAGCCATTATCCCTCAGACCCACCTAATACATGGGGTTGTGATGATGAGCCAGAGAGAGTGAGTCTGCTTGGAAGAGTACTGTTTGTGACCAGATTGTGTGTGTGGTTGTAAGTGAGGTGGAGGTGAGAACAAAGAAAACAGAGTGAAAGTCCTTGTGCTCAGGGCCAGATTTACCATGATGCCAAGTATGCCTGTGTGCAGGGCCCTTGTCATCATCTCTTTATTTTCCCTAACCCAACTGCTGTTTTTTTTTTTCTGGTTGGATGGATGGATCAGATCAGATCTGAGTGAGTCAGACAGTGGGGTGGGGGGGTCACTGATGTAGACGGAGTAAAAAAAAAGGAAAAGGCAGGCACAAGAAAATGCGCTGAGCAGCGGACTGTCGTTGGCTCTCGACTGCTTTGGATTGGTCCCAGTAGAATCATCAGAGCAGTCTTCACTCAATCTTAATCACTCATAGGTCACTGAGTGATCTGGTGATATATTGCCATTAGTAACTACACTATGTGTGCCAATATCACCTGGCCTATGAGTGCTGCTGTTTGACTGCTCTGATTTGAAAGGGGGCAGGCACAGCCACAGAGCAGGAGAGCAGCTCTGAGCCACGAAAGCATTTCGCCAATTTGCACAATTTGCAGTGAGTGCAACCAGCTGAGCTAGCAGCTAATTGTAGCCATCATCTCTCAGTTAGAGCCAGCATGTGCGAGGGAGTCAGGTCAAGAGGGACACACACTAGTCAGGAAGGACGTGGAGTAGTGCTGGGCCTGTAGGCAGCCTTCTGTGTCAGCCAGCCTGTGTGTGAGGATGACAGGAGAAGAAGAAGACTGAGGAGACAGAAAAGAACATAGAGATCAAGAGAGAGCCAGTCAAGAGCACCAAGAGGCGAGTCAGAGTGGAGTGGATTAGCAGAACTCAGGAGAGGGACTAGAGAGAGTTGGGAGGGATGGAGAGTGAGACTGAGGGACAGGACAGAAATTAAAATAAGGATAGAAGGAGTGGAGGAGGGAGACAGGCAGAGCAAGAGCAGCAGCTGGAGTGGTGTGCCTGGGGTGGGCCGCCCATGACCCGACCACACCACCAAGCAAGGCAAGGCCAAAGAAGCAGCTTCAGGCTGCCCATCCATGTGGAGGCGTGACTCGAGCAAGCAGCAGCAAGACCACCATAACAGCAGCACACAGCACCACTATGGTCCCCGACCCCAATGACTCCTAGGCAGCAGGCATCCATCCAGGCCCAGGCTGCAGCCACCATCAAGGCAAGGCAACATCAACAGACAGGTGAAGTAAGTGACCATTTTATTGTGTTCGTCTTCTTTCTTGTAATTGTTTTATTACTAGTTGGCTGGCTCCAGAAGTAGTCCTTACTCCTTCCCTTCCTTAACACCACTACTACACACACCCTCATGGCTGCACAGTGCTTACTTCACTTCCCCAGATTAGAAAAGGCCACTCAAGGTTATTCCTCTCCAGTAGTCCCAATTAAGTTATTTGTAAAGAAAATAACTGGGCTCGGGCTGTAGACAGTGGAATAAAGAAGGGCAATACAGAAGTCTTTTCAGTGCTGCACAGGTCTTCGGTTCCTTGCTCCTCTGTGTGTGTTATTTAGACAGTGAGTTTTGTATTTTTGCATGCATGGGGGCACAGGGCACTTTGATGAATGCCAGATCTTTTCCTAGTGTGTGCTTCCCCATATTTAAAGTGGTGGCTCTTCTTAATCTGAAGTGTTCAGTTGTAGGGACCCCTAGGACTGATCACTCAGAAAAATGTCTCAGTGTCTTGTGTCTGCAAGGAAGTAGGTAAGATTATTCTGACAGCCGGTTGCCTATTTTTCTTTTTATTTGAAAGGTGGGTCAATGACACAGATTTAAATTGAAATCTGTTTTCTGTTACAGGCTGCAGTAGGCTAGGATAGATGCATGATGTAAGCCTTAGCCAATTATTCATCTGGGGCTATGCCTGTGCCAGTCAAAGTTGCCCTTACAAATGTTGCAATTTGCAAATTTGAAATTGTACTGGCCTGGTTCCAGACTGCCAAGTTGACTGCCATTTTAACCAGGCAAGGACAGTGCATGTGTGCTGCTGTGCAGACTTGTAGTCTGCATGCCACTGCAGCATGCCACTGCTTGTGATTGTACCTGGTGATATATAAGCTGTTTAAAACAACAAGGGTACATGATGTCTGTGGTGGTGATCTCCACTGCATGTGGTTTTGTGCATTAATTTCCTCAGCTTGGTCACTGTGGTATGGCACAACAGGGTCTGGGTGGCAGTGTCATGTCTGTGGCAGGCATAGGCTGGCCACTGGCCTGGCTGGGTTGTATGTGCCACTGCCACAGATAGGAGAATTACAATAACCACACTAAAATGCATTTTTGTTGCATTGTTTATGGTTTACTTTCTTTTTTTGGGATATGTGTGTGGTGTTGGTGTGGTGACCTGGCCTTGGGGTGGGAGGCCGTGGTGAGGGTTTGGCAGTCCAGGGTGTGGTGGGGGGGTGGAGGCTGTGTGAGGGCTGTCTGGATGGTCAGTACAGTATGTTATGTTTAATGTTGCCCAGTGAGAAAATGCATTTTTATGGTTTACTTTCTTTTTTTGGTACATGTGTGGTGTTGGTGTGGTGGCCTGGCCTTGGGGTGGGAGGCCGAGGTGGGGGTTTGGCTGATCAGGGTGTAGTGGGGGTGGGAGCTGAGTGAGGGCTGGCTGGATGATCAGTATAGTATGTTATGTTAATGTTACCCAGTGAAAAAATGCATTTTTACATTTTGTTTTTAAATTGGGAGTCGATCTGACTGTCCTGGCTTTTGGATGAGCGGGGGCTGTGCTGGGTCAGGGCAGCCTGCAGCTGCAAGCAGGACTGTTACTCACTAGATTACACTGAAGTGTGCATGCCACAAATCTGGATCTAGTGGCCCTTACACTCAAGTTGGCATCCAAAGATGGTTTCTGCATTCAGACTGTGAACCAGCATTCTTAAACTGTTGGTGAACTTGACCGTGGATGCATTTTGCTAGAAATGTACCTTTTAAGTCTAGAATTTTGTGAAAATAATAACAGTATGATCAGTAATTGATTCATTTTTTAAATAATGGCAATAAGGTAGCTAGGCAAGGCATTCAGTGGCAGTTACAGTAACAGTCAATCATCACTCCCTAGTGGCAATGTGGCACATGGCTCAGCCGGCACCTTGTGCAACTTTAGAGCTCTATGTGGTGATTAACAGACTGTTAATCTAAGACCTGGTCACATGCCTTACTGATTAAGTAATAACTATTGAATCTGTATCTGACCCCTGAGGAAGACTCATATTAGAATTGAAGTGCTGGGGTATCTCTGTGCAAGACATCTGCTTGTGCTCTGTGTGCTTAATTTAGTTTATCTGCAACATAGCACAATAAATTACTTATTTGCACCAGTGTATCGAGTGCTGCTGTTTTTGTTTGGATACTGGATCTGTATCTGTACTGGTGGTGATGTTGATGTGTTAGGGTGGGGATTTATTACTATTATATGAGGCTGGCTGACTGTGGGTCTAGGAGGGTGCATTACATGTTGCTATTTATATTGTCTGTATGTTCAAAGCTTATCCATATATGGTGGCATGCGTGTGTCTTAAGTTCTTACAAATATTTTCAAAGGATATTCTTCAAGTGTTGACTCGGTAGTGGTCACACTCACACTGGTCAACAGGGTGTCAGTGACGGTCAAGAAAAGACAATTGGATGACCACTGACCATTACTCAAAGCAAGTCTGTAAGCTGATAACTCACAACCTAAGCAGTTTTGATGTCAAAATGTGAGAAAGAAATGTGTGAGTGTCTGCGTGGGTTTCTGTACTGGGTAGTCTACTTCACTCACACTGAGTGAAATATTAGCAATATAGCAACTTCAGTTTCTGCATTAGGCATAAAAATAAGTAGTGACTCTGTACCTGCTGGCCATCCGGTCTGAATATAATGGTGCTCGTGTGTGCATCATTGTTGTCCAGGTGAGGTGGGGCCATTGTGAACAGAATAGAGTAGAGGTAGTTGAGATGGTGGAGGTACACTAGTCATTTGAGACTGGGGTTATAGGGATGACAGTACACCACCCTATGTGTGTAGTGGACTGTATGCAGTGCAGAATGGTGTTGGGTTTGATGCAACTACGGTTTACCAAAAACTGAAAGGGGTGGGGGTTATGAAGTGAGAATGGGTAGCAGTGTCATAAATTTAAATGCCATTTACATCTTGGTTCAATAGATGGTGCAGTACTATGGGTGTGTTGGAGCCTGGGAGGGCATGATGGCAGGGCAGTGTTTATATTTTGCATACGATTCATATTGTGGGTGGCTATGTTTTGAGGTAGTCACATCTGTGAGAGTTTTTTTGAAATGTTTTTCCAGATTATAAGAGAAGCCTCTTACGAGTCTGCATACACTGTCCAAGAAGACCGGAGTTGAAGACCACCATTCATAAACAATGAAGTGTATAAGTGACTTACTCATCTCATTAATATTTTTGTAATTTAAATCAATTTGTTTTAAACTGCATTCTGAATAAATCATTTTATGTACTTTAGTTTGGACACAAAATGTGGGAACAGAACAGTGTGTGCATAAGACTGACAGGATTTTGGGATTGGCTGGCTACTGGGCTCATTTGCAATGTTGTGCATCCTCTTGGTGACAACCACTGGCACTGCCCTTGCTGTAATTTAAAAAGTACTGCTCTGCTGTACCTGGCACCTGCCCATCAGAGTTGAACTGTGATTATTTAACTTGAAAGTCAATGGTGAAGTGTCGGCTCGGCTGTATTGTGAACAAGGTCTGTGGTGCCAGTATATAGAGGTAGATGTCACTTTTGTCTGTGTGGGTGGTTTTAGCATGGGGGGTCTGGAACACCACACTGCATAGTAGTCTGATCTATAATTAATGGGAGTTGTGTGTGACATCTACACTGTACCACGGGTGTTTGATTGTATGGTAGTAGTGTGTCAGGGAGGCACCAGGGCGGCAAGATGAAGGGTTGCCAGGTGTTGCTAGATGCAGTAGAGGATAGCATTGTGCAACAGAGTTTAAATATGGAGCTCATCAGGACATGGTGTGGGGTTGGTTTGGGTGTATGGTAGGCTACTAGTCTATACAAGACTGCCAGTTGCAGCTGGAGAGAGGTGGCTATAAAATGAGACTCCTATGACATTTATGAAATGCTTTAACTTGTTAAATAATTGTGTTCGAGTGTTAGCGAGCTGAGATGTAGGTAGTTAATTGTTTCCTTCTGTATTTCCTAGGAAGACAGAGATTGAGAGAGGCCACAGGACTCTACTATAAAGAAGTCTGGCTTAATAAAGGGAGGGAGGGTGGGCAGAGGGTGACTGTGAAAAGGCAGAGATACTGAACAAATATTTTTGCTCAGTATTTACAAAGGAAGAGGGGAAGGTACCTAAAACAAACAGTAGAAACACTGCATACAGAAGTTGATACCAGCCCATTTACAGTAGAAAGGGTTCTAAAAGAACTCTTAAAACTGAAGGTGGACAAAGCAATGGGGCCTGATGGGATTCATCCAAGAATTCTAAAAGAACTAAGGCTAGAACTAGTGACACCACTGACTACCCTCTTTAACAAATCATGGGAGGATGGGGTGGTACCCGAGGACTGGAGGAGGGCAGATGTGATTCCCCTTCACAAAAGTGGGAGCAAGGCAGAAGCAGGAAACTACAGACCTGTTAGTTTAACCTCAGTGGTAGGAAAATGATGGAATCACTCTGAAGGAAAGAATTGTCCAGTATCTAGAGGCCAGAGGGCACAGGACCCAATGCAGCATGGATTCACAGTGGGAAGGTCATGCCAGACAAATCTGATAGATTTCTTTGACTGGGTGACCAAAGTAGTAGATCAGGGAAGGGCTGTGTACGTGGCCTACCTAGACTTTAGCAAGGCATTTGACACAGTCCCACACAAAAGATTAATATACAAGTTAGCCAGCCTGGGAGTGGGTCCCAAGATGACAGCCTGGGTAAAGAATTGGATGGAGAATAGGACACAGAGAGTAACAGTAAATGGAGTACACTCTGAAGAAAGTGGGGTTACTAGTGGGGTACTGCAGGGTTCAGTATTAGGACCAGTCCTCTTCAATGCCTTTATAAGAGGCATTGCAGAGGGACTGGAAGGAAAAGTATGTCTCTTTGCAGAGGACACCAAGATCTGCAACAGAGTTGATGCACAAGGTGGGGTGGAAAGGATGAGAAGAGACTTGGCAAGGTTAGAGGAATGGTCAAATATATGGCAGCTTAGATTCAATGTTAAGAAGTGCAAGGTAATGCACCTGGGAAACAAAAACCCAGGGGAAGAGTTCACAATGGGGGTGAGATACTAACAACAACAAAAATGGAAAGGGACCTGGGGTAGATCATATCAGATGACCTAAAGGTGGGCAAGCAATGTGAGAGGGCAGCAAGGGGGCTGGGGATACTGGGATGCATAGGGAGAGCATCACTAGTAGAAAACAGGAAGTTATTATCCCTCTGTACAGACAGCTGGTGAGACCCCATCTGGAGTACTGCATGCAATTCTGGAGACCCAATCTCCGCAAAGACATAGACAGGATGGAAGCTGTCCAGAGGAGGGCAACTAAAGTGGTGCAGGGACTGCACCGGAAGACATATGAAGAGAGACTTAAGGAGCTTAATATGTATAGCCTTGAGGAAAGGAGGGAGAGGGAGGACATGATAGAAACTTTCAAGTACCTCAAGGGAATCAACAAAGTCCAAGAGGGTAGCATCTTTCAAAAAAAGAGGTGTGCAAGAATAAGGGGGCACAATTTGAAGATAGAGGGGAGGCGGCTCAGAGGTAATTTAAGGAACTATTTTTTCACAGAGAGGGTTGTGGATGCATGGAACGGCCTTCCGGAGGAGGTACTGGAGTCAAAAACAGTGGTGGAATTCAAGCATGCATGGGACAGTCATAAGGCAATTCTAGGGGGTGGGGGTAGGAAGAAGTCTGCTGGTTAACTAGGATCTGCAGTTTATCCATTAGGTAGGGAAATGGGCAGACTGGGTAGGCCAAGCGGTCCTTATCTGCCATCAAATTCTATGTTTCTATGTTTCTATGTCAGCATCTGCATCATCAGACACCAGCAACGGAACACCAGCAACTGCACATCACTGTTGTCACCACCTTGTAACAGTCAGCCTGCCAGCCAGTCAGTCATCCAGGTACATGTAGATATCACAAGCAAATGCAATCTGTAGTAATGTAGTGAGTAATACACTTGCCAATATTTACACAGATATGTCCACCAGCGAGATGTCTGTCAACAATGTCCAACTGTGGCAGCTGTCCTAAGTGTTCCAGTCATTCACATTTCATACAGTATGTAATGTACATGACTAAAGCAAAGAAAGAGCAGGTTCTTGAAAGGATTTGACTGTCCGCTGCTCTGACAGACAGCTGACTGATGGACAATAATGTAAACTTGTCTGTGCTGTTGGAAGTTTTTTCATGGCTATTTTGCCATGTTATGGGGGCATCTTGACTAGTACACACATTTAACTGCAGTGGTGAGTGAGTGGGAGAACTGATAGTGGAGGGCTGGGCTTACTACTACCCAATACCCTCTCTGCCTGGGGGCTTAAAATACAAAAAGCTGCTGACTTTCTACATTCATTAGTTCCAAGCAGATAATACTTAAAAATTCTGTGCACATCTAATGTATGAAGCAGTGCTTCCCTTGACTGGCACGCCAGCAAAATAAACCGGTAGGTGGACAGACTAGTTCAGGGTAAACTCAACAGTGGCAGAGCTGGGGGGGGGGCTGGGGGGCTGTTGCCCCTCCTGGCTGCCCCAGTGTGAGTAGCAGCACCCCGCCACTATCTTTATTCACTGTTTAGTGCCCATTGTGGAGCCCGTGATTGACTGAATGGCCCCCCTCCCGGCTCCGCTACTGAAACTCAGACACCACCTTTGGGAGAAACTGAGGATTTGTGAGCAAAGACACCTTGTCTTTGTGAAACATCAAATAAGGCTCCTCACAGCAGAGAGCCTGAAGCTTGGAAACCCTTTGAGTAGATGTAATAGCAACCAAAAATAATGCTTTCCAAGACAGAAAGCGTAGTTTGCAAGTCGTGACTGGCTCAAATGGTGACAGGGTTAACTTTTCCAAAACAAAATTCAGATCCCAAGCAAGGACAGGGGAATGGATTGGAGGTTTCAGATGCAGGATGCCCCTGAAAAAGGTACAGGACATATCCAACTGAGCCACAGTGAGACCGCCCATGTGCTCATGAAAGGCAGAGATAGCTAAAAGGTGCACCTTGAGGGAGGTGAAACGGAGATCTAAGTCCAACAAAGATATCAGTAGACCAGAATCTGGCTCACCAGACAAGTGAAAGGATCCAAATGATGTTTTACAGCCCAGATGACAAACCTCTTCCACTTCATGGCATACATGGCTCTAGTGGAGGGCTTCCACGCTGCCACAAGGACACTCACCACTCTCTAGGACACCCCAAACTGGGTGATGGCTATGTCCTCAGGAGCCAGGCATTCAGATGAAGGGACTTGAGATTGGGATGGAACAGAGTCCCCTGAGCCTGCGTCAGCAGATCCCTGCAGAGGGACTGAAGGTTCCTCTGCTAACTGTTGCAGTAATGGAAACCATATCTGCTGTGGAGAGAATGGTGCGATCACGATCATGCTGGCCTCCTCCTTCTGCGGTTTGATTAGTACCCTCTGAATTAGGGAAAATAGAAGGAATGCATAAAAGAACCTCCCACTCCAGGAGAGGGACAACACATCTTGCCAGAAAGTTCCAGGTTCTGAATCTAGCAAGCAGAAACTGGGCAGTTTTGCATCGAGTTGGGACGTGAAAAGGTCCAACTCTGGACGACCCCATCTGGTGAACAGATCCTCTGCGATGGGTGAGAGATGTTCCCACTCGTGCATGCTGGACTGCGCCCTGCTGAGGCTGTCAGCAAGGGTGTTTAGTATGCCTGGGCCATGGACTGCCGAGAGGACCAGACTGTGGTCTAGTGCCCAGTACCATACTCTCATGGCCTCCCTGCACAGGGGATACAAATGCATCCCCCCCTTGCTTGTTGCTATAATAGGCAACACTGAGATTGTTCAACTGGATCAACAGCTGACCCGGGAGAAGATGGTTCTAAAAGGCCTGTATGGCATACAGGACAGCATGCATCTCCAGGACATTGATATGAAGGGAGGTTTCAATTTGGGACCAAGTTCCCTGAGTTTGAAAGGGGCCCAAATGCACCCCCCAGCCCGAAATGAAAGCATTCATGGTGAGGATCTGCTGGAGGGAGGAGATGTGGAATGGCCCCCCCCATGTCAGGTTCTGTGGGTCCATCCACCACTGGAGCACCTTGCAGACTGGGGAGGAGACCAGCACTAGCTGATCTAATTCATCCATGTGTTGGTCCCAGTGTACTCTGAGTGTCCACTGTAGGACTCACATGTGCAGCTTGGCCAAGGGAACTGTGGTAATGGCCGCTGCCATAAGACCCACTAGCCTCAGGTACACCCTTGCAGGAATAGAACGGCTCTGGGTGACCTCCTGAGCCTGGCCAATAAGGCACTCTGCCCTGTTGCGAGGCAGGAAGGCTTTGCCCTCTGCCGAGTCCAGGACTGCCCCTATATTTTGCAGTTTCTGGGACGGGATCAAGATGGACTTGGGCAGGCTGACAGTGATGCCCAGGGAGAGAAACAGTTGAAGGGTTCTCTCCAGGGTGTGGAGGAGCTATTCTCTGGATGGAGCCTTTAGCAGCCAGTCATCCAGCAAGGGAAAACATATAGTCCCTCCCTTTGGAGAGCTGCAGCTACCGCTGCTAAGTGCCTTGTAAAGACCCACATTGCACAGGATAAGCCAAAGGGCAATACTTTGAATTGGCAGTGCTCACCCTGAAAAAGAAACTGGAGGAATCTCCTGTGCAGTGGAAACATTGAGATATGCAAGTAAGCATCTTGCATATCCAGAGAGCTCAGCCAGTTGCCCTGCTTGAGTAGGGGCAGCAGGCCTGGCGGGGTGACAATATGGAATATTTTGTGCTGGATATAAAGAATTGAGGTCCTTGAGATCTAGAATGGGCCTCAGATCACCAGTTTTTTGGGGACCAGGAAGAAATGAAAATTACGTACCTACCGTAATTCTTGATCTTCTTGGACGAGTCTCCACCACTCATTCACACTAGTGGGATCTGCGCCGGAGGCACTAGGACCCATCGGGAGCAAACTTTTTGCTGGAGGGTCGGCGCGAGAGATGGCGCCAGAAGAAGGAATCAAGGAAGCGTGGCTCACAAGGGTAATGACTATCTCGGCGACGACCCTCCAACCGCCTCAGTACCTTTTTACCAAGGAGGTGCAGCGCAACTAACGTAAAGAGTAAACCTAACTTAAAAACGGACATAAGATAGTCCGTATGACCCGTGTAAGAAGGGTCAGCAAAGAAGTCTTCACGGCCTAAAGATTTGAGGGAGTGAAGACCAACACAGCGGTGAGCTCGGGGGATGGAGGGTGGGCGTGTGAATGAGTGGTGGAGACTCGTCCAAGAAGATCAAGAATTACGGTAGGTACGTAATTTTCATATCTTCCTGGACATAAGTCTCAACACTCATTCACACTAGTGGAGAAGTACCAAGCTGATAATCCCCAAAAGGCGGCAGGGAGCCAGAGCTCACCGTCTAGGACAGAAATCCATTAAGGATAGTTCTGCAGAGGCGGAATGACGCCTGGCATGAACATCCAGTGCATAATGCTTAATGAACGTATGCACTGAGCTCCAGGTGGCGGCATTGCAGATATCTGCAATTAGAACATTGCGAATTTCCGCTAGGGATGCCGCGACCGCCCTAGTAGAGTGAGCATACACTCTACCTTCCAATTTAACCTGTGCCATGGAATAGCAATGTCGAAGACATGCCACTAACCATGATGAGATGCATCTGATAGCGACAGGCTGACCCAGCCGAGTCTCGCTGAAGGAAACAAACAATTGCTGAGTCTTGCGAAAATTCTTGGTTCTAAGTAGAACCGCAAGGCTCTCTTAACATCCAAGGAATGAAGAGACCGTTCTCCTTCATTTTGGAAGTTGGCGAAGTAAGAGGGAAGCACCAGAGGTTGGTTTAGATGGAATTCTGACACAACCTTGGGAAGAAATTTAGGATGAGTACGAAGAACTACTTTGTCCTTATGGAACACAGTATACGGAGGGTCCGTAACCAGGGCATGTATCTCAGAGACCCTGCGGGCTGAGGTAATGGCCACTAGGAAGGCTGTCTTCCAGGTAAGAAATTTTAGCTCACAGGTAGCTAGGGGTTCGAAAGGCTTCCGAGTGAGCATGTCTAGCACAAGGTTAATGTCCCAGGCTGCGACCGGACGTCTAACAGGGGGTCTGGTATGCAGAATTCCCTTAAGAAATCTCTTCACCATAGGTAACTGAGCCAGAGACAAGGAAGAAACCGGCTCATGGAAGCTGAAATGGCACTAAGGTGAACTTTAACGTGGAGTACTGGAGACCTGAGTTTGATAGGTCCAAAGGTACTCCAGAACCTTGTCTGGAGGACAGGAAAAGGTTCAAGAGGACTTTGCACACAGAGAAAACGTTTCCACTTAGAGCGTAAGTTTTTGAGTAGCTGGCTTCGAGCAGCCAGAAGGACGTCTGAGACTCTCGAGAGACGTTAAACAGGTTCACTTCTACCTCTTCAGGAGCCAAGCATGAAGGTGAAGTGACCTCAGGTTGGGGTGGACCAACGAACCTGAGTCAAAAGATTGATTTGCAAGGAAGTGGTCTCGGAGAGGCTGCCGACATACTGTTGAGTAGAGGAAACCATAGTTGCCGAGGCCAGGAGGGAGCAATGAGAATCATCTTGGTCCCTGAGACTCGAATTTGAGGAGAACTCTCTGAATTAGAGGAAGCGGTGGAAAGGCGTAAAGAAAGCGTTTTGTCCACCGCAGCCTGAGCATCCTGACAGAAAATGCCAGGCCCTGGATTTCTGGAGCAGAAGAGAGGCAGTTTTGCGTTGAGTGGGGATGCAAAAAGGTCCAGGTCTGGAGTCCCCCACTCTTCGAACAGTGACCGAGCTACGGCTGGGTCGAGAGACCACTCGTGAGGGTCTGCCTCCGTCCTGCTGAGGTGATCTGCTAAGTCGTTTTGTACACCCGGCAGATATACCGCTTGAATTAGAGACTTGTGCTCCAAGCACCACTCCCACACTCTCATTGCTTCCCTGCAAAGGGGATAAGAGTGAGCACCGCCTTGCTTGTTGATGTAATACATCACAGCTTTGTTGTCCGTTTGAAGGAGAATGTTCCTGTGACAAAGAACATCCTTCAACGCTCGGATCGCATAGAGGACCGCTCTCATCTCCAGGACATTTATGTGGAGCTGAGTTTCGAGCTGAGTCCATACACCTTGAGTGTGGAGAGAGAGACAGTGAGCTCCCCATCCCATTAGCGATGCGTCTGTGGTGATGGAGATCTGATGATCCAGAGGAGCAAAGGGGAATCCTTCCAGGAGATTGCTCTCTTGAGACCACCAGGTGAGAGACCTGAGGGCTCCGTCACCTTGATGGGATAAGACTGGGGTGAGAGGTCGGTGACCACTGAGCGGAGAGCATCCATTGGGTGGTCCTCATGTGTAACCGGCTAGAGGTACAGTGAACACTGAGGACGCCATGAGACTCAACATACGTTGCATCGAGAGCTGTGACCGATCGGTTCTCCCGATGTAACGGGCCATCTGAAGGATGTCAAGTCTTCTGTCCTCTGGAAGGAAAGCCTTACGGAAGGGTGTCAGAAGAGTCCCTATGAAAAGGAGCTCTGGGAGGGCTGCAGTTGTGACTTCTTCAGATTTAGCAGAACTCCCATGGATGTAAGAAGGCGAGAGGCCGTTTGAACGGCTTCCAGAGTCCCTTGGCTGGAAGGGCTCGCTAGGAGCCAATCGTCTAGGTAGGGAAACACTCGGAGTCCGAGCTTCCTGAGATGCGCTGCGAGAACTGCACAACACTTTGTAAAAACTTGCGGCGCCGAGGATAGCCCAAAAGGCAGGACTCTGAACTGATAATGCTGACCCAGAGCTACAAACCTCAGGAATTTGCGATGGGTCGGGTGGATGGGGATATGCTGGTAAGCGTCCTGCATATCCAGGGAGGCCAGCCAGTTGTGCTGATGCAGCAAAGGTAACAGGGTACCTAGGGAAATCATTTTGAATTTCTCCCTGGGGAGGAATTTGTTTAACTTTCTGAGGTCTAGAATGGGGCGCATCCCCCCAGATTTCTTTGGAACCAGAAAGTAATGGGAGTAGAACCCTGTGTTTCGCTAGATGTGAGGCACCAGTTCTATTGCCCTGTTGTTTAGAAGGCCCTGGATCTCGCGTGAGGAGGTCTGACTGAGGTCGACAACCTGGGTTGTTCGTTTGGGAGGGCAATTCGGGTTTTCAAAAGATTGAGAGAATAACCTCATGAATTATCCGAAGGACCCATTTGTCTGAGGTTATGGACTTCCACTGATTGTAGAAGTACATCAGCGACCTCCCACGAGGAGAAAGTTCCATCTCGGGCAGTGTGGATGGAACTGGGGCCGCAATTCATAAGTAGCGCTGGGGGCTTTAGGCCCTGTGCTTCTGCTGCGCCTTCTTTGAGGTTGGGCAGGTTGGCTTTATGGAAGCTTCCTCTGCCTCTGCCTCAAAGGACTGGCGACTATGAAACTGACGCTTACTCTACATGCCCCGAGAGGGGTAGGCGGAGGTCTAGCCAACTTAATGGCCGACCTAGTCTTCTGAGTGGCCTCTAGGGCTTGCTCTACCTGAGGCCCAAAAGATAGGAGCCATCAAGGGCAACGCCATTACCTGCTGCTGAGCATCATTCAGAAGCCAGAAGTACGCAGCCAGGAATGGCGCTAAGTACAAAACCTGCGGCTGCTGAGCGAGAAGCAGTGTCAAAGCGTCCATGGCGGCTTTGACCTGTTGGTTATTGGACTCAATACTCTGATAACGTTAGAAGGAGCTCTGACTTGGAGTCGAATCTGGAAGAGCTTCAACCATTCGTTTCATAGAGTGCCACAGGATATACTCATACTGAGAAAAATAGCCTTGATAACTGGCAATACGCATACTTAGAGTGGAGGCAGCAAAGACTCTCTTACCTAATGTATCAATTTTACGAGACTCTTTGTTAATAGGTTGAGCTGTAGTAGTTTGAGGAAGAACGACCTTGTCATTCTCTGCCAGGACTACAATAGGATCCGCAAAGGCTTGGGATGCCAAAATGGGACGATCCTTGGGAGCTGAATACTTCTTATCAATGGATTTAGCCACTGAAGGAATAAGAGCAGGATTATTCCATACCATTTGAGACAGCGTCTCGAAGGAAGGCTGAATCGGAGGAGTCAAATCCGTAGGGATCTCCGAAGCATGAAGATACTGGAGTCTTAATATCTTCCCAGGATCGATGTCTGTAGTCTGGAGAGAAAGAGTGGATCTCAGGTTCCTCAACAGAGACTTAAAGGATAGGTCCTCGACCACAGGCTCTGTAGCAGAGAAGGATCCTGTTTCCTCCACTTCATCACCCAACAAGGCTCAATGGCTCAACATCATCTCCTGATAGTCCAGGAAGGACTGCCGGACGGAAGGAGAAAATAGGAGAAGAAGAGCAGATAGAAAGGAGAGGTCGAGGCGGCCACGAGGCGGGAGTCGCGCACCGGAGGGGCAGGCGCCGAGAAAAACACGGCACAGCGGCGGCCTGTGATGCCGTCAGGCCCAACTGCCCCTGAGACACACGGCACCGCAGGCGCGCCAGAAGACCCAGCGCCAAAAACGGCGCCGAAAGCGCAGCGACCATGGACGGTGCCGAGGGACAATTCCCTGGAACCTGGAAAGCAAGAGAAGGAAAAACAGGAGATAAGGGCATCGGTGTGGCCCCCTGTGCCGCAGCCATGTGAGGGGGGAAACACCTAGCAAGGAGTCGCTGGCACGAAGAGGCGCCGCGGCGACTCAGGAAGGTCCAACGCCCTCGCCTGATCGCCCGACGAGCCTGAAGGCTCCGGGCAACCGAGCCAGGCAGAAGAACCAACCTCGAAGCCCATCGCCCATAAGAGCGCCCACTGATGAAACTGCTCATCTGGAGCCCTACCTATAGGCGGGTGGGCTCCGATGTGAAAGACGGCGGAAACGAAGTTGGCGACTCCGAAGGAGGAGACCGGCAACTAGGTACGATAACCGACCATCGACGCGCAGACGTATCAGAGGGCGACCTCGAGTGATGCCTTCTCTTTTTTGACCTGTGGGCCGAAGAAGAGCTCGAGGCGGAACGGTGCCGAGAATGCGACCGTTTATTTTTATGCCGGCGGGGGGACCGCCCATCCCCCCGGGCATCGGACTGACCATTGTCGGAACCCCGCTGAGGGGAAGGGGGCTGACCAGACCCAGCCCGACTGACTGAACAGCTTTCATACGAAGTCTCCCTACCGTCACCTGACCTGCTCATGGTCGACTCCGTCCAGTAGGCCGAGACTTCTTTACTATAAGTTAAATTTTAAAATATAACAGAAATAGAATAAAATTAAGCGATACTACTATCGAGATAAAATTACAAAAAAATAAACTGAAAACTATGCTGCTAGTTTGAAGTTTGACTCCCGAAAGTGACGACGTTGTCACTGAAAGCGCACTGTGGCGGGGAAAAAAGAACAAGGCGGTTGGAGGTCGTAGCCGAGATAGTCATTACACATGCCGAGCCACCGCCGCGGGCGCCATGCCTCGCGCCCATCTCGCTCACCGACCCTCCAGCAAAAAGTTTGCTCCCGATGGGTCCTAGTGCCTCCGGCGCAGATCCCACTAGTGTGAATGAGTGGTGGAGACTTATGTCCAGGAAGATCTTAGAATAAAATCCCATTCCTTTGGTGCCTGGGCACTGGCTCAATGGTCTTTTTCTGCAGAAGGGACTGCACCTCTTTCCAGAGGATGGTCAGATGGGCCAGGGTATAGGTGGAGGATACTGGAAGAGTCTCTGGAGGCATCTCTAAGAGTTCAAGAGTGTGACACCTCTCTATTACCTGAAGAATCCAGGCATCTGAAGTGATGGTTCTCCATTGATTGAGATGGAGGGAGAACCGACCTCCGACCACTACCTCTTGGTCGGGGATCAGAAGAAGGTGGTCTGGCAAGTAGTCAAGCTGAGGCGGATCCAGCTGTTGGGGCTAATCTGTCACCCCTAGGATGCTTTGCCGTAACACCAGGGGAGGAGGGAGTAGATAAGGCAGAGGGGGCCTTTCACTTGCTCTGAGGATGGAAGGCTGCTCTGGACTTATGGAAGACCTTTTGAAAGGGAGAGCACTGTCTGCTCCTAGGCTGCATGTAGTAGAGGGAGTGGGCAGATCTGATAGCCCTGCCAGAAGCCTGTACATCATTGATGATGTCCTGGACATCTGGCCTGAATAACTTAGAGCCATTAAAAGGGGTGTTGAGCACCTTCTGCTGGACATCTACAGCAAAATCCGAGACCCTCAGCCAGGAGTGTATATGAAGGCAATTGCCTATGATTGCAGCCCTGGCACCAGTATCAGAGATATCATACAAAGCCCTGAGGAGATGTTTGCTAATATCCTCAGCACTCTGCAAGCACTTGAGAACCTCCTGTTTCTGGGAGCAGTCTGGGAGGGCCTGGGCAGCTACCTTGCCTTTCTTCCAGATAGTATTTTGGTATTTAACTATATGTGAGAGGTAATTAGAAATCCTCAGTGCTAAGGTGGAGGAGGCATATACCCTCTTACCCCAAAGGTCAATCCACCTAGATTCCTTGTAGGGGGGAGGGAGCTGGGGTGCTTAGGCATCTTAGACCTGTCATGAGCTGCTTTAATTACCACTGAATCAGTTTTGGGTTAGGCAGCATAGTAGGGCAGGCCCTGGGGGAGGGGGCATGATACAACTTGTACACCATGTGAGGCATGGCAGGACCATGTAAGGTCTGTGCCAGGCAGCAGTAATGACACTCCTCAAGACTGGGAGGATAGGAGGAATGACCTTAGGAGGAGATTTCCAGAAAGTCCACCAGCTCCCATCTTGTGGCATCCTCTTCCTCAGTATGGAAGCCCATAGCTGTGGACAGCTGCTTCATAACATTAAAGAAAGTACAGTCCTCTGGAGGAGACCTGGGAGTATGCTTGACAGAGTCCTCACTCACTGAGGAGGCAGCAGACCTCTCAGAGGAAAGAGGTTTCTCCTCTTCCTCAGGCTGGAGGAGGTCAAGATGGTATTCCTCCTTGACATCGACCTTCTCCAAATCGAGGTCTGATGAGCAAGAGACTGACAACACTCCACAGGGAATCACCTGAGGAGGCCAAAGTGGCGGCGACAATGACGGGGCCATTGATGGCACAAGGGAACCAGGCAAGTAAGCACCCAACTGGTGGACCAGGGCTGTAATAAATTTGGCTAGAATATCACTGAGGTTGATGACAGCAGACTGGTGCATCGACAAAGGAGAGGTTGTCGGCATGGGGCACAACGACCCGTCTGTCAGGGCCTTGGAGTCTGAAGAGTCCGATGGCTGTGGGCCTGGAGATGTATCAAGCTGCAATGCAGGGGTTGTCACTGACAATCCAAACACTGATGAACTGGGGGCCGATGACCTGTTAATTGATGACCGGCCACCCTGAGAAGCTGGCAGTGGCACTGTTGTTATGGGCCTGGTAGGAACAGAGACCTGGACAACTACAGGCATCGGAGCAACAGCAACTGACAGTGTACCCCCAGAGGAAGAGAGGCCGTTGAGGATCAGGAAGGCCACTGGAGGGGGGAGCAATTTCATTCTTGGTCTTTCTTGTGACTTCTCCATAAGGACTCGCTGCGGGCCTTTGCGGTCTGGAAGTCTGACGAACCCACCGGCGACTAGGAGGGAGGGACCACCAAGGACTCACCCAGAACTGGGTACCTATTGTTCCATCAAGAATTTTTCAGAGTCTTTTTTGCATCACTTGAGGGTGGTTTGATTAAATTTCTTGCAAAGCTCACAGTCCAAGACATTGTGTTCAGGCCCAAGCCAGCACATACAGAGGATATGGTTGTCTGAAGAGGCAATCTTCTTTCCGCAGCAGTAGTGACGGAAGAGAGAAGCTGAAGGATTAATTCTCGACATAAACAAGGCAAAAGAATCTCTTATAAAAAAGAGATTCTAAAAACCCAAGTAAAATAAAAGCCGCAGGCGAAAATGCCGCAAAACTGCATTGGAGCTTCCGCAGATACCCATGCGAACAGAGTCAATGGCTGGAAAGAACTGAGGAGGGAGTGGGCTGCTCATGCCTTTATAAGGCTGGTGACGTCAGAAGGTGATGTTGGCATGGGCGGCCCCAGTGGTACTGCCGAAAATCTTCTATGTGGATCCGATGGTGAAGTTCCTATGGTGTGACTCAATGACTGAGATACCCCCGAAGAAGATCTTACTGTTACTCTACCCTCAATAGGTCATCTTCTACTTTTCTTTTTCAACCCCTTTACTTGTGCCTACCCTATCCTGGATCCTACTACTCCTTACCAGGCGTCAACCTTAACTTTACTTTGCACTAACCGGCAAGACAAGTTGGTTCAAAATAGCCCTAGCCCGCAGATGGTTGCACTAGCCCACAACTGTAATGGTAAATATTGATCACTTATACAGGAAAAAATGCAAGCCAAGAAAATACTCAGATTATTGCACATTTATTCTGCTCCCACATTGCTTCTGGCCCCAGCAGAAAAAATGCTGTAATGCCATTGCACACATTGTGCCCCCCATTGATCTGTACCATGGCCTCATCTCTTCATCTTTTCTGCACCCCCTGAACCAGAGATTAACACAGCAGCAGCAAATATTCAGTCAAGAAGACCTAGCTCTACACACACAATAGCTGGCATCATCATGCACCTCACCACACTCTCACCACCACCCACAGGGCAATGAACAGAGTCAGACAGAGAAAGACACTCTCAGCCCCCACGCTGTGATCTACTGGAGCCCGGCACTTCTGAAAGTTTTCGTACAGTGTCAAGTGAGCCAGGAGCACATCTAGGATTTCTTTGGGGATGAGGCTATTCAAACTTAAAGGGCTTGGGAAACAGAACACTTTATGACATTTTTATTTTTAAAAGTGTTGATTTTAACATGCTATGCCCCAACTGTAACTTTTTAAAATATTATCCTTTCATCAGGCCAGAGTAAACAGTACACAGGCAGGATACTTATAGTACCCATTTCTATATATGATAATCTATGCAACCTAGGAATACTTATTTTAACCTTTTAAATTACGCGTTTTATTAGGATATTTTGCACCATACAAGCTCCAGAGCTTTATTTTTAGGATGAAAGGACATCCTGAGTAGGATAAGGGTGGGACTGTATGGATGGCGTTGGCTGGCATGGTCCATTTAGAAGAGCTGGAGACCCCTACACCTCCCGGTAGTGGCAGCTATGGGTTTATGGAAAGTCATTTCAGAGTCTGGTCTGCAGTGGTGTCCAGGGAAAGTACAGAGTTGAGAGATTTGGAGCGGTGAGGGAGCAGCTGTGGAGAGGCTGGGATAAAACCCACCACCAGCAGGGTAGATCTTGTATACCTCTTAGCATTTTGTCACTCAAATGTTGGATACAGACACTCAAAATGTAGGAAAATGTAGGGAAAATACAGAGCTGAGAGATATGAAGGGGAGAGGGAGCATCTGTGGTGAGGCTTGGATAAAACCCACTACCTGCAGAGCAGATCATGTATACCTCTTAGCATTTTTTTCACTGAAATGTTGGAGACAGACACTCAAAATGTAGGGAAATGAGAGGCACAGGTCTTAATAATGTGGGACAAATTGTGAGATAGCGACACATTGAGAAAACCGACAGCTAGCAACTTAACAGCTTCTAACCTTGATCACACCCTGGACACTAGCTGAAAGTTCTAACAGTGGAGTGATAATTACTCACATTGGGCCCTATGCACTAATGGGGCAGAGTGGCTACACGTGTGTATCTGGGGCGTGTAGCCACTCTGCACCCACTGCACCCCTGCCACACGGGATGCACAAACGGGGGCACTTAGAACCCACTGCACCTGACTGATCTGGGTTGATGTGAGCCCCACAAAAGAAAAAGCAAGCTAAAAGACAAAGAACCCTCTGTGAAAAGCACTGAGGTAAGGGTTACCCAAAGGGCTTTGTCTAAGTAGTTAAATATTTTTTTTGGGGGCTCCTATAGACCCAAACCCATAAGACCAACTTAGGGCTGGTTCATTTCCTGGGGGTGTCATACAGATGAGGCACACTGATGAGTCCTGGGTAGGACGAAACACATGTCTGTGTCTTCTGTTTGCACCCTTTGCAGATTGTATGAGAGGCTGTTTGGTACCATGCATTCCTACTTAAAGCTGAACCAGTCTAAAATGTCATGGTGATTTGCATATGCATTCCATGATGCTTTAAATTATGGGGGTATGTGTGATTTTGTATTTCTTTGCAACCTGGCTTTATGGCAAATGCCCTTTGGGGTAACCCTTGCCCTAATGCTTTTGCACTGAGGTTCTTTGTCTCCTCATGGACTGGTTATACCCTTGGCATACAGAACATAACTTCATGCCATCCGAAAGACCCAGGCAGTGAGCACGCAATTTGTGGGTGTCATCACAATAGATCTTTTTGTCCCAGTGACTGAGACAAAAAGCAATGGCTTCATTGATGTCACTGGCAACAGCATGCAATAATTTCCAGTAGGCAAAACAAAGTAAGAGAAAACTTAGTCGATAATAATTGACAAAGGGGTTTCTATGGTCTGCTCAAAGTGGTTAATGACAATGCTTTCAGAGTTACAAAACGATGAAATTTTAAGTTCTGTTCCCGTATTAAGTTTCCTACACAGGTTTCTCTAATTTTCTGCAAAGAAATGTGGTAGCCAAGTACACCCAGTTGAAGAAGCTCATGGAACTCCCAACAAATACGTTGCAGGAGACATGGGTGGAGGCGGGGGCGGTAGCCCCACCCTTTTGCCCATGAGCATTCAAACTGCCCCTTTAATGCATGCAAGGTCAGAAGGGAAGTAATCATGGTCTCTTGTAATTTTTTGTGTGCAGCCCAGTTTGCAACTGAAGTGAAAGTTCACGACAGGCTGGCACTTAGAAGTACTTAAAGTAACAGTATTTGTTACTCATCAAATGTTGTTTTTTTTTTTTTTCAGCAATGTTTTTCTGGCAAAAAATCAACATATCCATGTTTCTTTTCCTTTTATTTTATTCCTGAACCAAGTAATGGGATTTTGAAGTTCTTAAAAGTTCCCACTTTCGTGCCATGCTCATCATGGAAAATGTTTATTTATTTATTTATTTAGGCATTCAGAATTACAAACCCTTTGAGTTGAAGACTCTTTTGCAAAGGCTCCATCCACATCAGGGATATCTTGGTACGCTGCTGTTCAGTTTACCATCAGAAACAAGTGGTAACACCATCCTAATACATCCACAGTAAGAATCTAGTATGTACATTCAACAGGGAATCATAGTGGAAGACATTTTTAAAAAACGTGCATGGTGGCCATCTTTAATGACGTGAGCTATTCATTACAAAATTAGCTATAAAAACTGGTTTAAAAATATCTGAGTAAACTAAAAATACACTGAGGATGACTCTAATGATGTCAACAAATAGTGATACCTTCATAAAGGTCATAAAGCTTCTGAAGTAGGACTTGGTGGTTTCAAAAGCTAGAGCACTTTGTTCTTTTGTTGCAACACCTATGTTGGTCCAACAAAAGGTATCAAACCATTTACTTCTAGATCTAATGATGTCAGAAATACATTCTGGCTAAAAAAAGTACATGATGACATTTTTTTTGTAGACAAATACTACTGTTTTAAGATCACCCCCAATTAAACAATTAGCACCTTCCCTACCACTCACTTTCCCATTTTCTATGAAAAGAATTTTCAGAATAAGGAACCGATTTGCTCACAGACTTGCTTCCCCTGTACTTTGCGAGGTCATGTAAATATCAATGTCTGTGTTCTGCTTGGTCACTTATTTTTTTCAATAGTATACAATTTGGTTGCGCCATTTTTTTTTCACACATACCATAGGTCAGCTAATTCAGAACAACTGTGTCTTTTACTATTTTTAATGGGAAGGGAAAAAGAGGCAAGCGGTAAGTACCTGTCTCCTGACCTGGCTGTCACATATACCAAGCAATTTTTTCTAAATTGCATAATTTCATTAATTTCTGACTCAGTTTTAAAGGCACATCCACCACTGCCAAGGAGGCAAGATCAGACCCAGATAACTACAAGACCTGTGGGCCTTACCCCAATGCTTGGAAAAGCACCTTAAGTCAATTATCAAGGATGCGGTGGTTCAGCACATCAACAAAAATGAGCTGTTCTCTCGCACACAACATGGTTTCACAAAAGGCAGACCAACCTAACAACTTTCTTCTGGGAGGTAACTAGGGAAGTGGATAGTGACCGAATGGTGGGTGTAGTCTATCTGGACTTCAGGAAAGCTTCTGACACTGTACCACGGGAAAATCCATGGAGAAAGTTGCACAATATGGTGTTCACAAAATGAACAGAGGGTAGACAGCAAATTTGTTGAAAGATAGGAAGCAGAGATTTGTGGGCGATGGTCACTATTCAGAGTGGAGGGATGTGTTGAGTGGAGTACGTCTAGGGTTTGTGATGAATTCACTGTTCTTTAACATATTTATTAATGCTGAGGAGGAAGGGTCAGCAGCATGTTCTGAAGTTCGCTGATGACACTAAATGGGCAAGAATAATGGACACAGCACATTGGGGGGGGGATGCACTGCAGGGGGGCCTGTGTCTGCATACAGTTATGGATGTGGGAATATGAAATGGGAGGTTCAGATTTAATGTGGTGCTGTTCATCCTTGGATTACAGCTGACCTCAATGATTCTTGTAGATCTCATGACAGTGCTTGGTCCCAGTTCAAATGGTTGCATTCAACTTCTGACCTTTTTGCCTACAGGAGACTTGGAAATTCCTGTACCAAGGCCACAAAGGCAGCCATATCTAATTATTTTGCTGCTAACCTTCAGAATAACCTTACGTTCCCTGCCAAATTCTAGAAAGTCATTCACTTCCTCTTCGACTCTCCCCTTCAGTCCATGCCCCTACTCCTACTTGAGAATGGTTTGCCAATCTCTACTCCCTCTCTGGTTACCTCTCAATTTTATTTTCCCATCTTGCTTTGTTCCCCGGCAGACTTGGGCTACTCAGTTTCCATACCACCCCACCCTCGATCGCCCCTGCCTCCCCCGGGACTCACTTGGATCCAAAGATCCCGACTTGCCCTCCAGAGGGGGTGAGCAGGAAGGGAGGGCCATCCTCTCTCCCACCTGCAGCTTCATTATCTAGTGTGGATCGGTGGGTCAGGTGGCCGTGCAAGTCAGGCGGGACGAGGCGGAACTTGATGGAGCCTGAATCTGCCTTCTTGTCCGTGTTCTCCCCAGATTCCCTGCTGCGGTGACATGTGTCAGGTGTGCATGCATGGAGGCATGTGCACACCATGGAACTGCAGCCCCTCCTTTCTTGACACTCAGATGCTGGTGCTACCCCTAGACCTCCACCTGGGCACAGCCAAAGGTCGAGACAGCAGACCTCCACTCCCCGGGAGACAAAATAAATTCTGTAGATGCTCAATCCTAACCCTTCAGCCAACCCGAGCTCGTTCCTGAACTTGGGTCACCGATGTAGCAGGAGGTAAGGTGTGTTGTGCCTCAGCCTTTCACACCACCAGGTCAGCTTGTTGCTGCCTCTCATTTTAACACATTTTTCACCACCTGCTCCATCCCTCTTCTATCACAACCTGTAGCTTGTTCCTTCACACCTCTGTCCTCCCCTTTGAGACCTCACCTGACTACTTCTCACCTGTTACTCCTCTGGAGACCCTTCATGCCTTTTCCTGTCTTAACCGCTAATAAAAGGATCTAACCCCGATGGGCTTGACCCTAAATTACCCCATCTCTGTTCCCCTACTATTGCCTTACCACTCACCCACATACTTAACCTCTCTTACTCCCTCTATGCTGCCCCGTAGTCCTGGAAGTTTGCAAAGGTTCTCCACCTCCACAGGGATGGTGACCCCACCTCCCCTGGAAACTTTCAGCCTCTATCCCTCATTTCCACTCTCACCAAGGTGCAAGAAAAAAGAAGAGTTACATAAGAACTTACTGTACCAGCAGATCTTTAAGAGAATCTCTTGTAGCAGGTCACACCTTAGGAACTACAGCCATCAGGCACCAGGACCACATGGATACATTTTTGCAAGCAGTTTATCTGTGGCCACCCACAGCGACATCACCACATCGGCATCCCCTATATAACCGTGGGTGACCCCACGGACTCCTCAGTTCCCCGCTGCTTGACCATCCAACGAGGACGTGCTCCTGAGGGAACCGAGGGACAACCTGCCAGAAGGAGAATGGGATACAGAAGGTTCACCAGCCTGGAGAGGAGAAGCAGGAGTGGGAAAACTTGGAGCTAAGGGGGAAGGAGGGAGGGATGGCATGACCTGCTGCAAGAGATTCTCTCGAAGATCTACTGTTACAGTAAGTTTTAACGCAACTGTTCTATCTTCTTCGAGGATATCTCTTGGAGCAGGTCACAGCTTAGGAATGAGTCCCAAGCAGTACCACAGAGGAGACAAGTATGGAAGGCTGGAAAGCAGTAAGCTAAGAGAGGAGGACGTGTAAGACAGCCAGACTGAAATCTGCATGCCTCTTAGAGGCAATGTCCAGACTGTAGTGCTTCGTGAAGGTGTGGACAGTACTCCAGGTGGCAGCAACACAGATCACCACTGCCGAGACACCCCTGAAACAGGCAACAGAAGCGGTCATGCCTCTGGTAGAGTGGCCCTTAACAGCCCCAGGAAGTTCTTTACCGTACTTCCTATAACAGAAAATAATACAGTTGGCCAGCCATTTGGACATACACTGTTTAGAAACTGGTATGCCCTTTTTCCCTGGGGAAAAGAAACAAACAGCTGCAAGGACTTCCTGCAGTCCTTCATGTGATAAACAGAATACTTGACAATTCTATGAACATCTAAGGTGTGGAGCAATGAATCCCCTGGATTTGTGTGCTCCGGATAATAAACAGGCAGGTGGATGGCTTGATTCAGAGTAAACTCAGACACTACCTTTGGCAAAAACATAGGGTTAGTATGCAAAGACACCCTGTCTTTATGAAAAATCAAATAGGGCTGCTCACACGAGTGTCTGAAGCTGGGAAATCTTACGAGCAGAAGTAATAGCAACTAAAAATAATGCTTTCCACAACAGAAAGCATAGCTTGCAAGTTGCAGCAGGCTCGAATGGAGCCAAAGTAATTATCTATCGCACCTTCTTACAGCACTCCGAGTCTCAACACATGGGTTATGAGCGCTCTATCTCACAGGCTTTTGCACAAAAGGAATCCCAAATTCGAAATCCGATCCTTCTCCTCCATTGTAGCTCCCAGAGTCCCCAGTTCTTTTTGTGCATCATCCCAGGCTGGTCACGTTTTTTCTGGCTCTGTGCCACGCTAACTAAGGTAAGAACAAAACTCCTTTATCTACTACAATTTAGACATTTGCTCCAGTAAGCTAATGTGCAACAATTCAAAATAACAAATATTTTGCTTAGTAGGGGTTACAGCCCCTGAAACTAACACTGAATGCAGCAGGTTTAACCTCTGTAGTGCAAGTACATATATATATATGCTTAGTACAGCCTAGTCTACGTTTGGCATCAGGGCTTAGCATAGGGTGTTGTGAACAAAGAAATGTATCTACCTACTGAACTGCTGCTCATTAACCCCCCCCCCCACCTCGGTTTACCTTGTTCAGCCAAGGAGGGGGAGAAAGGCCATTGCCTAGGGCCATGACTGTTGGATCTTCCGAGCCCCCTCTCGGCTTATCTTATTCAGCGGAGAAGGAGGTGTCTCTAACAGGGAAGTGCTGCGCTCTGTTTCAGATCCGATTACGGCTTTGATCCTGGGGGTCGCGGTTTACCTTGCTCAATCTGCACCACCACAGGATGGCCAACCAAATTAGTTCAAATGCACTACTGTAATGCCTAGATTTGAGTAGAGATGCAGAAAAGCCCCTACCTGCAGAACTCACGTGCCTCCTATGCGTCGAGCAGAGCGACCCACAGTCGCCTTTTTTCACCTCTGCCAGCACAGTGACTCTCTCCCATTGCAGCGACTCATTTACTGAGGCTCCCTTTGTCCAGTCCATGGCCATTTCTCCTGTATGGGCTCAAAGCCACGAGGAGCCCTACTAGCCTAGCAGTCGCCATCTTGCCTCGCGTTTCAGTGTCGCGAGACACTGCAGAGCGAGATCTCGCGGGCCTCACTGAGAAATAACAGGCTGGGATACCTCTCGCAAGATGGAGACCTCAATCTGTGGGAACCTCTCCCAAAATGGCACCGGCTACCACGTAGGCTACCTTAAAGAGACCCAACTCAATTTAAAGGGTAGATCTCTTCCTTCTCTGATTTAAAATGCCAGCGACCTACATTGTGCCCTTATGCCCATGGCTCTATAATATGGACTTGTTTTACAAGAATGTCGACAGTATTCTAAGGGGAAGTTATTTAACTTGTATATGCCTGGCAAGATGTTGATGCATGGTTAAAAAATACAATGCCTGATGTACATCCTCAGTGCTTTGTTTTTTGCCAGTCAGTGACTCATCTGCACACTGATCACCCAGTAATCACAACCCATGCCTGAGAATATGACTGCATCTACAAGATTATGCAAACTGTATATTAGGGTCCTATGTAATCCACCCCCTTCCTCAGTTTATCTCAATCTGCTGAGGGAGGGGAACAGGAGCAGGGAAAGGTTAGCCCTGTTCAGTCTGTAACTCGCTACCAGTGCTTTGCTCGAGCCCCCAGTTTACCTTGTTCAACTGGGGTTAGTGAGCTACATACAATATATGTCCCCAGCTGGAGCGTGACGTTCCCCCAATCGCCTCGCGGTTCAACTTGTCCAACCGCTAAGGCGAGCCTGCTGTTGGGGATTGAATCTCTCCCTCCCTCCTTTCTGCCCATTACATGGGAGACCTACAGTACCTGCACCAAGCAGAACTCTGGAACTGGAACTGCGAGTTCTAACCCCCCCCCCCATGACCGAGAGTTCATCCGGTGTGTGGGAACTCCCCGTCTGAGTGCCTGAGGCTTCCAAGGAGGGCAGGGACATCCTCATCTCCCACACTAGAATCTCCATTTGCTGTGGTATACCCAACCTTTGCATCTCACGCTGCGATGTGCATCTATTGGGAGTGACACCATCTTCCTTGGGAGCTATATCTTGCGATGTTTTTGGTCTACTGGACACCCTCCATTCAGTACAACCTTTCCTAAAATGACTGAAAGAGAGCAAGCCGAGAATTTAAAGACTCACAGACCTTTCCTTACTTAAAGGCTGTGTTGCTCAAATTTAAAGGGGCAACGACTTTCACTTTGAAAATTCATGAGACAACTAAAGCATGCAAAGGGTGTTTTTTGAAAGGACATTACTCGGTTACTAAGATAAGGTTGGCTTTGCAGTGATACCTCAAGGGCTATTAATTTTATACTGTGTTCAAATCCTGTCACAGCAATAAGCCAGTTTTTTCTAACACAGAAGACTGATGCATATCCTCAGGGCTTCTTTTTGATGTAGCAGCTGCTACAGTACTATGATCACCCAGAAAGTCACAGCCTGACTCAGACAATGTCCAAGATTGCTTACATACTGTTCAGAAAATAACAATCTAGGCCTGTGTCAAATGGCCATCCTGTCACGTTTATCCATAATGCAAGTGACACAAAACTTACTCTGCCATGTGGCATCCAAGAACCAGCCAGGATCAGCTTGTAACATCTCCACCCCGTTGTCATTAGTTTCACCCTGAGCACTAAATGTTAAGGCTGGGCAGCTGTACTCCCTCAGATAAATAACTGTAACCCCCCTGCAAATGGGGGTTCCCAAAAGTCTTCCAGGAGCTTGCCTGAATGCTCCAAGTCTGGACAGGGTTTGGCGTCTGAGCTGTTTAAATGTGGTTCCAAGTGAGTGCTATTTGAGCCTCCACATACTGTCTCTTTAAGAGCTGTCTGCTTGCAGACTTAATTAGTTTGTATGGGGGGACTATGTATTTAATGCTCAGATCCCGCCTGAACTGCTGGCTACTCACTCCGTTCCTGCCATCGCTGAAGGTGCAAAGGGAGCCCATCTGAAAACTGTAACTATTTGACTATAATCATTTAAAGCATTAGCAAAATTGCAGTTTGTTTAACCTGCCTTTATTGCAGCTGGGACTCTGTGTGTGTTACCCCTCCATTCTGGACCTATACTGCTGTGCTGGGCCAATCAATGTGGGGATCCTTTAAAATGGAGCCTGCTCTGGGCGAATCAGAATTTGGACTCTCCTCTGGAGCCTGCCGTAAGGGGATTGTATAGGCAGTGACTCTGGGAATGTAGTCTTGACCTTGGCACCTTTTTCTACCAAAAGAGGGAGTCTTATTGTGAGTGACAGCTGAACCAGCCAACAGAATAGTGTGGAGCTAAAGGAAATGCCCTGCTCTGTGACTGGAAAGAGCAGATGAGGTGTGACTGTGAAGAGAGAAAGAGCTCTGAGCTTCTGTGGTGTATAGTTTCGAGCGGGAAGTGCGTGTGAGGCCCTGAGTTTCGGTCTGCAGCCTTTGTGAGTGCCAGTTGGGACTGAATCCGAGTTGTGAGGAGAAATAAGCACCAGAAGTGTGGAAACCAGACTCACCCTGTAGAAGACTGGAGAAATTGCTGAATCGCGCTCGGTCCGTCAGGAACTGAAGCTGCTGTGTATTTTCCCAGGTATCTTGCAGTAATTGCGGTCGGGATCGAGAAGCAGCCTGCCTGGTATAGTACTTTCCTTTTACATATAAATGTACGTAGTGCTTGTGGAGAATCGGTATTTCAAATCCCCTGTACAGAGAATTGTGTGCTGAAGCTGGAAGTAAACCCCAGCTTAATTTGGACTACATCCGTTTGCTATCAACTGCAGTGGGGTCCAGTCACAAGGACCTTGTCCTCATGCCCTGTTCTTCTGGCAATCCAGAGGGACATTCTCCATCTGATCCTCAGCTTGGAAGTTGTGAGTACAAATCAGGGTATTCCCCTGCAGCTTGTTTTTCAATCACAAGTGTATCATCTAATTCTTGTTGTTTCACTGCTTTTTGGACTGAGCCCTCCGGCTCCAGATTACAATTGTGTGTTGTGCATATACTTTCTTCTACAGGGCCCTATCCATCTGCACCTGCCAGCCAACCCGAACACGGACCTGGCTATCTCCCCACAACCTGGGTTCCCAGAGTGTGACTTTTCAGACCCTCTATGTGTGCATAGTACTGTGATTTAATGCCACTGCTTAACCTGATTTCCCCTCCCGTGTTACTGTCCCCAAATAAACCAGATTTGTTATTGTTATACTATATACTGTCTGTGGTGTTGGTACTTATGGAAACAGTATTGTGTTTTTCTGTGTATGTTGTTTAACCTTACTTTACAGGGGGTCCTCAGAGACATGCTGCAGAATCAGTCTTGAGGGTAAGTGGTATTTATATGAGTAAACAGTGTGTAAACGTGAGGTATTGGGGCTGTAACTCTGGTGTACTGTGTGAGCCACTAGAGGGAATAAAAGGGGGTCTCAGTGTCCCAGAGGGTTGTGACCAAGCTAGTCTAACCACTACAAACCCTGACCTCTGGGTGGAGGCACCCGCCATAGGACCTAGGCCCTTCAACTTGTCCATAGTCAAACAGGCAGGGGTAGCAGCCCATGGGATAGCACCACCTAGGGGTTACATAACACTGGCATCACCACTGCTCTAGTGTAATCAATGAGCATTGGTCAGCACCCATCACTATGTCAGCTGGCAGGGTTGTGTTTTTGGCTGGTTTTCACATCTTCTGCCCATCCAGTTATAGAACATGGAGGCCAGTTCCCCCCACCCCACGCTAGGTCATGTCTATCTCTGCTCAGTTCAACAGGGCATAATTCCAGCACACCCATGGACATTTTATTCTGGCCATCTTATACCTAGGGGTGCTATTCCCCCCTCCCCCCGTGACTACCCTAGCAGTTGACTTCCATCACAGACTACAACAACAAGGGGGTGGACCCAAGATTGTCCTCAGAGAGGGGGGCACTCAGAAGCACGAGCCACTTTAAAATCACTGGTTACTATTTAGAATCAGTGAGTTTTAGGTCAGTGGTAGACCAAGGAAGGACAGCAGGAAACAAGAGGAAATCATGTTTGACCCATGGCCTCAGGTAGCTCAGTGGATGTGTCTTGGCCTTACAAGCAAAGGGTCAGAGGTTCAGAACTTAGAAGCCTTAGTATGGGAGACACAACATCCCCCTATATTATCGCTATGGTGTCCAGCATCAGTTATGACAAAATATCAGACATTGGAATGACTGTCCTCAGGAGCTTATTAAGTACCAGTTTCTTTCTATGTATGTAGTCTTAACAAAATGGATTAAGCATTACTCCAATGGCTCAGTTGGTGTAAACTTCAACACTTGGTTTAGCATGAATGAGTACCATCTATTAGTGAGACAGACTGGGTCCTCTATCCTTCACCCAGTATATCAGCATTACAGCTTTCTCCGTTAACTAGTTTCCTCATAAACACATGAACTACGGTAATGGCAAATGTCATTCAATATTGGTGCCCCGCACAACTCTTTCACACTTCAGTCATGCTCCACTCTTACTGGAAGCAGGGTCAATGCCCAAGCAGCCCCCACTCAACAGCTGCACCCAGAGCACTCACAGAATATGCATTTGCTCCAAATACTTAGCATGTTATCCGAATGCCTCAGCAGGAATTCGGATACTGGTAGTCTGGACATGGTGTTTCACCAGCCCCAACCTCTCTTCGAGAGGTTACCTTCTATGGGCTCATCCTTTTCTCATTACAAACTACATTACAAAGCTAAGTAATTCCTAGTGTGCTGGCAAGTTTTCTAATCTTTATATAGATAGTCTGAGAGTCACAGCCGTGGTTCTCTGACGAACCCGACCTGCCAGACTGCCACCCGCAGTCCAGGTGTGAAGCCACCAGCCCCTCACAGAAATGCAGGTAGTCTGAGAGCCACAGCCGTGGTTCTCTGATGAACCCAACCTGCCAGACTGCCACCCGCAGTCCAGGTGTGAAGCCACCAGCCCCTCGCAGAAACACAGGTATGGACTTGCCCTCAGGGACTGATTACCTCCAGGAAGGGAGCACTAGCTGCCAATTTTTGCTTTCTTTACATGAGAACAGTTGTCTCTGGGTTTAAATCCAGAGTCTTTTACTGCTGTGGCCCACTGGCTGCAGTCAGCCCCGGGAGCACTCCGAATGGCTCCATATAGCTCTGCACTGTTAATGTTTGATTATATTGTGCTAGATTATGTTTTCTGTTAAAACTGTCTTGTTTGTATTTTATAGCTGAAGTTTTCTGATTTAATGTAAATGCCTGTATTGTGTTCCTCATAAGAACATTAGCGATCTCATCTCAGGCCTTTGAAACCCTCACCTTCACCTTTTTCCACTAGTATTGTGTTTTATATAGCCCTGTTATTGCTCACTCAGACTTAGAGGCACCTTGCCTAACATTTTGGTCTGCAACACCCCCCGTTTAAGCCAGTCTGCATTTCTTTTTAGCTCCATGAGCAGCCCCACCCCCTCTGATTTTCTTATTTAATTCTCCTCTGCCTTTTCCTTCCAGGTAGTCTGACAGCCACAGCCGTGGTTTTCTGGCGAACCTGACCTGCCAGACTGCCACCCGCGGTCAGGTGTGGAACCACCAGACCCTCACAGAAACGCAGGTACGGACTTGCCCTCAGGGACTGATTACCTCCAGGAAGGGGCCCTAGCTGCCAATTTTGCCCACCCACCACTCCAGCCCTGATTAAATACACATAAACCCCGCCCCGGCTTTCTAGCTCACTCCTACTGGCTATTGCCAGCCATGCCTCATTGGTTATCTAGGCCTTAATTTTCACTGGTCCCCCATCCTTTCACAGGAACCACTCATTTCTCTGGTCCTCTCAAGGAACTGTTGGAAATCCTGTATTTATTACTGGTAAAAGGAAATATCTCCACGTTAAGAATGCCATCTGCGCCTATCCTTCTCTATAGTTGCCATATATTACTAAGTTATGCTCTACCCCAAATTTTGGTTTGCAACTTGGACAAAGGCCAGTTTCCCTCCTCTATCATCTACCAAGATATAGCCTCCCATATTAGACCATGGCATCCTACATCAGGGACGTCTCCTCTATGGTCATGCCCCTCCTCCCACCAGGCCATAACTATAGAACACGTGCAATTCCCAAGGATGGTATCGGCCCTATCAGTTCCATATGTTTTATCCCTAGCAAATAGCAATCCTGCCCTTAACACAGCCACCACTAAACCAATGTACTCTAGAAGGAGTAACAAAAGACTATTTAGCAGGCTAAGACACCACCTTAAAAAACTACTACTGCTTCTTCTACTCTGTTCGGGAAATGTTGAATTAAACCAAGGCCCACCTATTTCTCTGGACGCCCCTGCAGACCTCTCTGAATACAAAGGGATTAGCTTTCTCCATATCAATGTCTGTAATTTGCTAAAGAAGATTGACTCTATACAGACTTGGGCTCTGCATGCATCTCCTGATTTCTTCATGATAACTGAATCCTGGCTCATACCCCCGACCCTGGACAAATCTATCAACGTACCCGGATATATCATCTACCGCTGTGATAGACTGACTAGAGGGGGAAGGGTTGCAATATACGTCAAAAGCAAATTCACAGTCACAGTCTTTGACTGTACCTCAAAGGCTAAGGAATTTGAATGCCTGGCTCTAAAATTATCACTTTCCAGCGAGAAATCACTCCTTATGGCAGCATGCTACCGACCGCCGTCTGGTGGCTGGGCATTTCTGCCACACCTTCAAAACCTTCTTGACTCTGGTAATACTGAGTGTATTCTAATAGGGGATTTTAATCTAAATTGGAACGATGACAGCTCTAAGAAATTAAAGGATCTATGCGACGTTAATGATCTATAATATATGGTAAGTGCCTATTAACCACCATAATCAGTAGTCACACAGCTTTGTTATGCACTGTTTAGAATTTTAAAAGTTGTTAACCACACTTCAGAACTTCCAAACAGTGGTATAACAAAAAAGAATGCACCAGAGTTCCATAATTCTCACACATAGAATGCAAACAGTGTTTTTTTGACTATCGCTATAAAAAATGATGGCTGAGGGATGGGTGACAACCATGCTGAAATCACCTCTAGTGATTGCTGGGGCTACAGTAAACCTCGAGCTGCACTCTCGGGGTTTACCTGTTACTAACAATGCTAGAAAGTGATGATCGTGGTTCTAACCCATCCCACCACTATCCTTATGTTAAAATGGTGACTGCTATAACCAGACCTAACAGAAAAAACCCTGAACGCAGCACCCTTCATGACCTTATGCTAGTAAACAAACCTCACAATATCTTGCATACTAGAATATTCTTCAACGATATAAGAGACCATTGTGCTACTGCCTGCATCAGACATCCTTCCCAAATAAAAACAGCCTTCAAATTCAAACTGAAAAGATGCCTGAAAAAGTTCTGCCAGTACACTTTCCTGAAAGATCTAAGCAACATTTGTTGCTAGGATTTCTATCTAGCCCCCACCTTTAACGAAGCAGTTAACATCTTTCACAGCCTCTTTCTGGGGCTAATAGACAAACACTCCCCACTAAGACTGATCAAATCAAAAAATAAAACTCCTGGCTGGTTCTCTCCCATCCTGAAGAAAGCAATTAGGGATAGGGACTACTGGTGGAAAAAAGCGAGGAAATCCCACCTGGAGGTCGATTGGTTAGCATTTCGTACCACTAGGAATGCTTGTACAAGCTAATTAGGTCAGAAAAAGCTAGGCACTTCCAAAATGAACTAGAAGACAACAAAAACAACTCTGCCAAATTTTGGAACATCCTCAAAGAAGTCGAAGGTCAGCCCACTGCAACACCTCATTCAAACAAAATTGTGTCTGATGGTACCACCTATATGGACAAAGCTGATATACTAGAGAAGTTTAATGATCACTTTGCCACTGCAGGGCTTGTCTTTGACACCTCACCTATCAATAAACTTAGCCCGGCAAGAGACTACACTGTTGGCTTCACTGATAACCACAACCATAACCAACCGCATCCCACTCCCTTCAGCTTCCTCACAATTACGTTCAAGCAAATGGAGGACCTCCTCCTTTCTCTGGATACAAAAAAGAGTATGGGTGCAGATAATATTGAACCTTACTTCCTAAAACTTGGCCATACCTATCTGACTGCCCCTATTACACACTTATTCAACACCTCTCTGATTCAAGGTGAGCTACCTGTCTCGTGGAAAACTGCCCACATCCTACCATTATTCAAGACTGGGGATCTGAGTGATCTGAACAATTACCGGCCTATTTCTATACTATCCGTCCTCTCCAAATTACTTGAAAAAATTGTCAACATCCAACTCAGAAAACATTTGGATTCACAAAAGTTGCTAAACCCGGCTCAGTACGGCTTCAGAGCCAAACACAGTACAGTATTGGCTCTTGCCTAAGTAACTACAGACTGGCAAATGGCCTTGGACTCTAAGAAGCATGTATTTGCCCTCTTCCTTGATCTAAGTAAGGCCTTCGATACTGTGGATCATACCATCATGCTTACTGCACTGAGTAACATCGGACTTGATAATTCTGCCTTTAAATGGTTCGCCAGCTACCTAACCAATAGGTTACAACAAGTCAAAGCCATAGAAGATCTGTCCCCATAAAAATCCTTGTTACGAGGAGTCCCATAAGGCTCCATCCTGGGCCCTATCCTCTTTGCAATATACATCAATAATCTGGACTCGCAGCTGGGTACAGCCAATGTGCCCTTATTTGCAGATGATACTGTACTGTATACCACAAATTCATCCTTGGATTTGGCCCATGAGTACTCACAGAAAGACTTTGTCACCCTCAATACAACCTTATCACTCATAAGCTCCTCCTCAATGCCAAAAAGACTAAAGCAATGATTCTCTCACCAAAGTCTACTTCCAGATGTCCACATATCACACAGATCCGAACACTCTTAGATGAACCCCTTGAAGTAGTTGATACCTTAAATACCTAGGGTTCTGGCTGGATAACAAGCTCAACTTTCTGTGCCACTTAAATAAAACGTTGAAGAAACTAAGACAGCGATTAGGTTTATTCTATCACATTAAACACTTACTTACATTAGAAGCCAGAATGAGACTAGTACAAACTACATTCCTACCTATACTGGACTACGCTGACTTCCTTTACAGTCATTGCCCATCAACGATGCTAAACAAACTGGACACCCTTTACCACCGGGCTTTAAGATTTATCCTAAATCTACCCCATGGTACACATCACTGTCATCTATACCAGGTTTTGGGATGGACCTCACTCTCAAATAGGAGAAAAAGGAATGCTCTCCTCTGGTTTTTTAGAGCATTATCTGATACCCTACCTGCATAGATCTTGAACCTCTTCAAACGGGCTAAAGGTTCCTATGGCCTGAGACGCTTCTCCATAATCTGCTTCCAAATTCTTAGAGTGAAAACTACCCTTGACTCGGCAGCAATCAACTTCACACTTTCATCACTTTGGAACACTATGCAAGACTCATTAAAATTATCCTCACTTCCAAGCATTTTCACATTCAAAGCTCTATTAACGGATTATCTGAAGGAATCATGCAACTGTTTCAGACGCCTATGACCCTCTAAGCCCCAGGTGCCACTCTCAAATCCTTTGCTTAAGTATCTCATCCTCCCCACATTCCTAACAACTGAAACCTAGCACCTACAAGCCTAGTTCCCTTAATCCGAGATGGCCCTGCCTATTCTCTACCTTTTACCTCTTCTGGCCTCCCTCTTGGCTGCCTACTCTTTCACCCCAATTTCTACCCTATTCCTTAATACCTCCTTATTTTTTATTTAAGTATGAGCTCTTATTTAGCGGAGACTATATGGGATAGTTGTCTCTTCTCATTCCAGTAAAGTTTATCATTATGTACCTTTGCATGTTAATTATGTTGAGGCCCATATTGACCGGCACCTTGAAAATGTTTTTTTCATTTTTTGCACCGCTGTCCACCATAATTGTAATCTTATGAAGTGTACTGTATTGTATTAATACCCAGGACCACCTTGAAAATGAGCTTGCACAATGGTGTTTATGCCTGGTTAAATAAAGTGATTGATTGATATAATGGGTAATCCTAAGACCAGAACCATATAGACAGTACAGAACTATATAGTCAATGATCTGGATATATATAATTGAAGAGCAAGGCATGTAATGGGATTAAGGAAGTTCAATGCACCACATGTTGTGCATGTGCCATTCAGCCAAGCCATGTCAGCAGGAGACCAAAGGGGCACATGTATAATACATCACAACAGCCCTCTCCCAACACTTCCACACTGCATGCAGCATATGGACACAATCACACTCTTCAAATGAGTAGTACAGTCACGGAAACCATAAGGGGTGGAAAACTCACATGCTAGCTGTACTTTGCCCATGCCAGCTAAAACGCATGACCTAGAAACTGTTGTTAACAGTACCTTTGCAGCCACCTCAGCATCACAAACAAACGATCGAGGAAAGCAGGTATCTGATGTGCTTTGTTACAGTATAGGTCTCCTATTGGAGAAGGTGCTGAAATGTTATTTCATATACCCACAGACAATCTCAAGAAAGAAAGGTGGGCGATATTCAACCTCTATTGGCTCGCCATATGTGCTAATAGATAGACTCCTACCCATGCATACATTCTGTATTAAAGTAAGACACCTACCCACAGATACATCGGTAGGATCTATCTATCACGAGATGTATATCCTTACAGATGGGAACCATCACACCCACCCCTTACACCATGGTACAGTACTGGATCCAGAAGGTCATCCAGGGTAAACCATATGATGGCACATACACACACACTAATTACCAAAACACTAAGTATGTACTTGTAGTACTTTCAGCAGGGTGTAAAGATGTGATCAATCCACTGGTAAACCCACAGTCAGCCATGGCAGGCCACCTCTTAGAGACCCTGCTGCAGTGGCTCCTGGCAGTGACTCCAACCCTTCTCCACAACACTTAATTAATCCAAATCATGGAGAAAGGGACAGAGGACCTTCATAACGTTAAACAGGTATGACATGCAGACCAAGTACAGCATATCTCATAATCTCATATCCTCTTTTCCTCCTGCTTATGTTTATCATAATGTCTGCACAGTAGTGGTCAAGAAACTATAATTCACCAGGTATGACACGCAGGCCAAGTACAGCTACTCATAACCATAGATCCTTGTACTTCCCTGCTTATGGTTATCACAGTGCCTGCAAAGCACTGGTGAAGAGAACTATAATACAACATCTGCCCACAAATTAGTGTCAGTCTACAGGTCTTTTCCTAGTGGGCAGGGATCACTGCCTATGATCCTGGCAGGGACTTACTCATTATGTTTGCTTGCACGCATGTGAAAGAAACATAGTGCCATCATCCGAGTTTTCGGAGGTGTGGCAGCCCTGTTCCAATTCAGTCAGTGTGTTTGCAGGCACGGCGCAGTTCTCCAATGCCTGCTGGAGCTGTCTATGACAGCGGTCCAAATGCAGTGGCGTACAGTTGAAAGGAGAGCTACGCTTCGGTGAGCAGTGATAAGATATCGCGGCCTGCTCGTAGCGCTCCTCCTACACCTACACACACACATGCGCGCCTGCGTGCTCACCCGCGCTGTATATGGCCGACGTAGGGGAATTGCCCAATCCCGTCAGCTGTCTCGCCCCCAAACAGAGTTGTACATACGCGCTGGGTGCCCACTCCAGCGTGGCTACACATGTATAACCCGTGAGGGTGGCCAATCCCCGTCAGCTCCACTGTCCCCCAGAGTACAGGGTGCAACGCTGGGGCCACCCCAGCGTGGCAACAGATGCTGTCACCGACGGGGTGCCCAATCCCCTGTCAGCTCCGCCCCCCCACAAGCAGTCCTTGGCCTGCGCTGGGAGCCCACCCAGCGTGGCAAGCGTCCGCATCGTCTCCTCCTTTGTTAAAAAAAAAAAAACCTGCAACAGAAAAGCGGTCCCTCGCAGTCTCTGCCCCCACCCGCCCACCACTGTGCACCCTGCCTCCCCGCCCCACCCCATACTTACCTCCAGACTCTGGCGTGACGATCTTCAGTGGACGGGAACACGTCTGCACTCTTCAAAGCCGACCGTGAACTGAGGAAATGCTGGTAAGCTGTATAATGTAATGAATAGGGTTTTCAACTTTGCTGCATATCTCAGGCATTTTTGGAATTTTGGCACAAATTTTCAACATGGGGTTTAGGACCCCTCCTCATGAATTCTGTCACTGTCATGGCGTTAATCGGGCCGAAGGGTGATTTTGCAGTCACTGCATGAAATCACCTTCGGGACCGATTAATAATTCAGTGCCAGTATTCTAAGATGGGCTCTCAAAAGCCTATGTTAAAAACAGTGAAAAAATTCCTAAAAATGACTGTTTTACATTGTGCTGTTCCTACGCACGCTCGTAGGTTCGCGAATGTTCAATATTTTCACTCTGGATTTTCAACATTGTCATTTGACCACACTTCCTTATGAGTAGTACAGCTGTCATTTTTCACATCTCACCCAAAATGTGTTTCCATGCATGTAGCGCACAATGGCGCAGTCGGTGTGCAAAATCAATGTTCGGGACATATTAAGAAAATCACAGTGACACTGTTCATGAGCAGAGGTGTTAAAATGGCTATGTTAAAAATTTTGGTGAAAAAATTCCCAAAAATGCCTAGTTTACGACCATGCGTTGCGCTGATCCTACGCACGCTCGTAAGTTCATGAATTTTCAATATTTTCACTCCAGATTTTCAACACTGCCATTTTACCACACCTCCTTATAAGCAGTATAGCTGTAATTTTTCACATCTCGCCCAAAATATGTTTCCGCCCATGTAGCGCACAATGGCGCAGTCGGTGTGCGAAATCAATGTATGGGACACATTAAGAAAATCACAGTCACACTGTTCGTGGAGCAGAGGTCTTAAAATGGCTATTTTGAAAATTGGGAAAAATTCCTAAAATGACTGTGTTACAGTGAGCATTGCGCGGTTTCACGCACCCTCGTAAGTTCATGAATTTGTAATATTTTCGGTCAGATTTTCACCAGTGGCATTTCCACACTTCCTTATGAACAGTACAGCTGTCATTTTCTACAACATGGCTGAAATGTGTTTTCACACTTTCAGCACAGAAATGCGTGGTTGCTTTGGGAAATCATTGTTCGGGACAGATAAAGAAAATCACAGTGACACTATTCATGATCGGAGGTCCCAAAATGCCTGTGTTGACAATCTGCTGCAAACAATTCCCAAACTAGTTACATTACGGGTGCACGTTGCACAGTTTCTGCACACTTGTAACTTCACCAGTTTTTTTAATATTTTCACTGCAGATTTTCAACATTGCCATTTTACACCTCCCCATGAACAGTACAGCTGTCATTTTTCACATCCTGTTCAGAATGTGTTTTTGCACCTGTGGTGACAAATGCCGTGGTCGCTGTGCAAAAGCAGCTTTCAACTAACAAACTGATAATGCCACTGTTTATGAGGTGGGGGCACAAAAACCCATGTTGAAAATCTGGAGTGAAAATACCAGCGAATGCGCAGGCGTTAGGGTTTCGACCATAACACCCCACCCTGTGAGAATGACAGGCATCAGGGCTGTGACTTGGGATTGTCACCTGCAATGCTCATACCATTCCCCCACCCACCCTGCAGCCACTGAGAGGCATCGAGGTGTGCCTTGGACTCTTCGGCTCCAAAGTTCACCCCATTCTCCTATACCACCCATCTCTGTATTCCTGATGGAATGGGGTGCATAAGGACCAAAGACCCCAAGGCACACCGTGACACTTGTTGGTGTCTGCAGTGTAGGGTGTGGTGAAATGGCGTGGCGTTATGCCTGATGACCAAAGGCACATCCCAATGCCCGCCACTATCTGCAGGGTGGTGATGGGATTGGCTTCAGTTCAATACTTCACTGCCATTCCTATTATGCAACTCTGTAACTCCTACACTACCAATGCCAATGCCAGCAAGCAAACACTCAGCATTGACAAATGCTTGTTTAACACATGAAATGCTATTCCATTTTACAGAGACAGCACTCTACCTTATACATCTTAATTCAGACCCTCTTACAGCGGCTACACTGTTAACACAGTCGTACTTGGCCAGAGGCTACAGTTCATTACTCTTTGGTATTTCAGTGCGGTTCACTAAGTTTCTCAGTTCAGCCCTTCTTGTAGTGCCTACACTGATCATACAGAGCTCTCTCACTAGTGACCACAGTTCAATACTTTTCTGTAGACAACACCGATCAAGACCTCCAAGGGCTGATCTGGCGCGTATACCCCCAACCACTGAATCTGCCAGCATGGCCATTCAGAAGGCTACACTATTGAACTCAGGGGTGTCCAGTAAGGTGATAGACACACTGATCCAAGCCAGTAGGGAGTTCACTAACAGAACTTATAACAACACTGGCGTATATCACCGATTGGATACCGGACTAACAGGAAACTCAGAGTTTGGTTGCAAGGTTCTCCAGACAGCTTTGAGTGATATTGCTCCTCCCTCCCAAGACAAGTCCAATACTGCTGTATAATCACCCATGTGTTGAGACTCGGAGTGCTGTATGATGGTGTGATAGGTAATGGTAGTTTACTCACCTGGTAAAGGTGATTATAGGAGCACCTTCTTACGGCACACCGTATCACACCCATTGCGGAGGAACATAACAAGCAAAAAAATGGGATAACAGACTAATGGATTGTATATTAAAGAATGCATGTGCAATACCAATCAGTAAATGTATAGTAGCGGATGTTCAGTCCTACACTGCCAGTAACAGTGGAACATGTTGCCACGTTGATTGGAATACAATGGAAAGTAAATAATTGCCCTTTGCATAACATCAAATTGTGTTGTGTTTCTCTACCTACCAGCTTCCCTGCGGAGATGGCTGAGGGTCCTTTGGGGTTGGATTTGTTATATTATGTTTTTCAGGAGTAGCATAAGCTCTGGAAGGTTTCATACTGGGGATTCTGGGAGCTACAAGGGAGGAGAAGGATCAGATTTCGAATTTGGGATTCCTTTTGTGCATCAGCCTATGAGAAGAGCACTTATATCCCATGTGTTGAAACTCGGAATGCTGTAAGAAGGTGCTCCTATAATCACCTTTACCAGGTGAGTAAACTACCAGTTTCTCCAAAACAAAATTCAAATCACAGGCCAGGACCGAATTAAGGACAGGAGGCTTTAAGTGTAGGATGCCTCTCAGAAAAGTATGGGTCACTTCTAATTGAGCCACTTTACACCCCTCAACAGGCACATGGAAAGCTTATATAGTAGACAAGTGCACTTTAAGTGAAGAGTACTTAAGGCCAGCATCAGAAAAGGACAGCAAGTACTTTAGGATCTGGTTCATGAGCAGGTGAAGGGATCTAGATGGTGGGAAGCTGCCCACAAAGCAAAGCGCTTCCAATTCATGGAATATGTTGCCCTAGTGGAAGGCTCCCTAACTGCCACCAGGACATCAGCCACTTTAGGGGAGACCCCAAACCTGGCAATGTTAATGTCTTCAGGAGCCAGGCATGTAGCCGAAGAGACCAAAGGTTTGGATGAAGGAGGGCCCCCTGTTCCTGTGACAACAAGCCTGGGCATGGGGGAGGGGCACTGGAGGCTCCACTGCTAACTGTTGCAACAGTGGAAACCAAATCTGCTGAGGCCAAAAGGTAGCCAACAGAATTTGAGTGGTGCCCTCCATCTGGAGCTTGATCAGCACCCTCTGGATCAGAGGGAAGGGAGGGACGGCATAAAGAAATCTCTAGGCCCTAGATCGAGCAAGCAAAAAAGGGGCAGTTTTGCGTTGAGTGGGTACTCAAAAAGGTCCAACTCTGGTCGGACCCACCTGTTGAACAGGTCTTCTACCACCGAGGTGAGCAGTTCCCATTCATGCTCTCTGGTCTGAAACCAGCTTAACTTGTCTGCCAAGACATTTTGGGCTCAGCGAACATGGACAGCTGACAGCTCTAGGCCGTGTTCCAACATCCAGTACAAAACTCTCATCGCCTCCCTGCACAGGGGATAAGAGTGGGTGCCCCCTTGCTTGTTGATGTAAGGCACCACACTGATATTGTCCGTCCGCGCAAGCAGCAAACCAGGGGTGAGGCAAGACTGGAAAGCCTGCAGGCCATATAGTACAGCTCGCATCTCGAGGATACTGATGTGCAGCAAAGCCTCGATTGGAGTCCATGTCCCCTGAGTCTGGAACAGACCCAGATTAGCACCCCAACCTGTCCCTGAGGCATCCATGGTTAGGATATGATAAGGAGAGGGTATGAAGAAAGGAACCCCTGCGAGTAAATGGCCGGGTTCCATCCACCACTGGAGGACCTTCCTGACTGGCGAGGAGACCAGGACCATCTGCTCCAGGACATCTGTCTACTGATCAAAAACAGAACTGAAATAGTCATTAAATATTTCTGTTAGGTGACTGTCCAAGGTTACAGTTTCCCCATTTTGAAGTACTGATACTAATTTCTTAGGAGCGTTTTTGCAACTGTTTATGTAGGAATAAAAAGCTTTCAGATTGTCTTTAGAGTGTGCAGTTTATAGTTCAATTTAGTTGTTTTCTTCCTAGTTTCTTCAGTTTTGTCAGTTCAGCTTTATATTTACTATATGATTGTAATGTATTACACTTTATTAGGTTCAAATAGGACTTTTTTTTTTTCTTTTCTTTTTTTTTTTACTGCTTTTGTCAGCCAAGCTGGTATCTTACTCTTAGTATTTCAGGGTCCATTTTTGGGTAGGGGATTGGGACAATTGGCACACAGTTTTTAAATGTGTCCCACCTTTTCTTGTTCCTTGGGGACAAGCGACTCACTGTTCTAGAGCTCTTAAACAGCTGTTTTACGAATCTGGATCTCGGCTGAACATTATGACACATTATTTTTTTCATTTGACCCTTACTTTTTATACCCACTGGGTCACTGTCCCACAGAGACAAATATCTGAAATGAACCCTGCTATCTGTGATTGTCTTTACAGTGCTGTGAAATGATCCACTCCTCAGAACATGGCAAAGAAAAGAAAGTGCATTCTTCTCGCTTCTCCAAGGGTAGTGGGTGAGAGAGTACAAGAAATACCACAGAACGGCAAGGTAATAGAACCAGTACTGCCAGTATGTGGGGAAGGAGACAGAACAAGTGCTGCTCAGTGCATGGCTGACATTTCAGGCCACAGACAGGCACAAGCTGTGTCTGTTGTAAACATCTTGCCATTCCCTCGAGGAGGAAGGAGAAGCCAAACACTGAACAGTATTATGTATGCAGAACAAACAGCACAGGGAATGTTGCTAATAGGAACTACAAGCTGCACAGGAAAACCTGACTTCCACTTTACATTTTCCAGCCTTCTGATTGGCCCAGTACCTTAAAGCAGAAAGCAGTATGAAGATGAAAAGTGGTGGGGGACTGGGGCAGTGAGTGATGATGCTGAAGCTGTGCTGGGTTTAGGACAGTCAAGCCCCCAAAGCCCTCTCACAGCTCAGAGTGATTGCAATATGTTTGCTAGCCTTTTAGCAAACAAACTAACAAAAAAAGGGCTAAGGAGTACTCAAAAATTGGGAAAACTGGGCATCTTACAAGACTGGAAATAAGGCACCAAATTTGACAATTATAAATTAATGCAGTTTAATAAATGACATATACTATACTCCAGGGAAGCTAGCAACATGGGGAAAACTGGACTCTTTCCTGTGTACCAGATGCCTAGAGGAGGAAGGTTCATTATTGCATATCATATTGTACTGCAACAAAGCACAGCTGCTTTGGCAGACCATTAGGAGAAACCTGGACCCCATCCTAGGTCTATAGGACTGCTTCACACCTCAGATGTGTGTCTTGGGAAAGGGTTTAGACAAACTGATTGGGCATCGCAGAGGCCACATGTCCCTCATAGCCACGTCGGCTAAAAACCCATTCTCAGGAATTGACTGGACCAGTCCATCCCATTCTTTGCTGAATGGCACCAAGAAATTCTACAGGCTTTAAGGATGAAAAGAATGTTAGCATCCAAGAGACACATTTATAAAAAATACATTGCCAAATGAGGTATGTTGAACGCAGTGCTTTCCATTACCAATTACAGGAATTAAGCTAAAACACATTAAAGCATCTTTATGTAGTTGTGCATTGTACCAATTCTGATTATATTTCACCAAATAGTTATCATATACATCAATGTAATGAACTCCTTGGGGGAGTGTTTTGTTGTTTGTTAATCTATATAATGTATATTCAGTGCTGTATGTTTATGTACATTAAATTCATTTTCAGTAAAACATATTATGTTAAAAAAGATCGGAAATAAGGGGTACTCTAAACTGAAATACGAAAGTATAAGTCAAAATTTTCACTGTCACATGCACTGCTGCTTTAAGCTTGATGTGTGCCAAAACTCAATTTGAGAATAGTCACTCCCTTGAGGCAGGAAGGGCGGACAAGATAGACTCAAAGTCACTTTAGTCATCACAATACTTTGCAATGTAACATTATACATTTTTCCTCCATCCTTTTGATCTCCGTTTTTTCCCCTGGATGATAAGATCCAGGACCTCATTTGATAAACCAAAAAACTGAACCACATCCATCCAGGTGCCATGAACGCTTGATGCCAGAGCTGGGATGGACTTACTCCCCTTCACACCAACACCACAGCCTACCTCCAGCCTATTTTGGGGCAAGCTCCATCCACAGAGGGGAATGATCCAGGGAACTTACTCCCCCTCCAAACCCAAAGGGTTGAATAACCTCCTCCCCTGAGAACTGCTCAGGGGAGGAAGAGGGTCACCTCCTCCAGACCCAGGGGCAGGGTAGAAACTGTAGGGGCACTATATAATACGGTGACTGCTGGCAACCTCACGTACCCAGCCGCATCTGTCTTCTCGGAGGTCCTCCTACTTCCCAGCTGATTGAAGTACATCTCTAGGATGGTGGACCACTTCTATAGACAAGGCTTTGCTGGCTGTGTGCTGTTACCCACAATGCCACAAAGTCTGCCCTCTATAGGAGGGGCTGCTTCGTGGGGCATCCCCACTCTTTTACCTAGAATCTGTATGCACTGTGGACATGACTTTGTTGGTTCAAACTAACAATTTAAGCTTTAAACATATCAATATGCATTACTAATGCTGGTATTTATTTGGGTTTTCCCCTCAAGAGAATGCTAGGAAATTTCTAAATATTTTGGGGGTTATGACCTTGACAGCGCTACTAAGCGCACTCATACTCTAACTAGTTTGATAATTTTTGTATTATTTATAGGAATCAAGCAACAGAATTTCAGGATGCTGCTCACCATAGCACCTGTTTCTTAACAACACTTTCACTCTGTCTGTCTTTATATAATTTCATCATTTTAACATCTAAGACAGCTGAATAGGCACCCATGCTGTGAGGACCTCCAGGCCAGCAGTGAAAACACTCTAGGTAAACTGATTTATGCCAGCACTGTAGTATTTCATCAGTCTGCTGTTTCTGCCTCTTTTAGCATAAAGTTACTGAAGCTTCTCAAGGGTGACACTTGCAGAAGTAGGCATGAATGAAAAGGAGGCTGATTAGGAGTTCTGACATACTGACATCAACCTTGACAGAATGTGCAGCCTGATTCACAAACCCAACGGCAGACAGCCAATACTAAGGATAGACAACTCTGCTTTCTAATTCACTGCTCTGTTTAGATGTGTACTGGTCGCCAGCACCTAAAGAATATAAATAACTTTAATGCAGTACTGTTTTTTTATGTATTGAACCTGCAACCTTCACCCATGAAAACAAAGCTATGTTGCATCAAGTGTTCTCTCATGGTTAAAAAATTAACAAATAAAAAACAAAATAAAAATGTACATTTGCTAAACTGCCACATAAGAAATGTTATAAATTTGTGCCTTACCTTTTCTAAACTGAATCTAGAGTATCAACTACATTGGCTTCTAGTCACAAAGGCCACAGGGCTGTGGGGTGAAGGTCTACATTTTCCATGGGGAAAGGCCATCCACTGGAGCAGAGCCCTCCACCGCATACACCACTGTTCACCACAGTTAGGTGCAGTTGTCACTCAATACAATTCCTCAGAGAAATGTTGACAACTAAAATGGCCCTGCCCCTTCAGCTCCTTTGGCATTTGTACCCTGCAGACATATGGCCACCCACGGTGGAGGTAAAGACCGGTGGTGTCCCTAACGGATGGTGGTTTGGATACAGCAGTGGATGTGGTGGCCCAGCAGAGGCTTCATCTGCCCGAACTGTGCCTCACATTCCATTTTGGATGTCTCCCCTCCACCAGTTATGTGCAACAGGATAGGCTGCTGGGAAGCCCCAATACAGTTAATCTGAGACCATGCTCCCAAAGCACCTCCCGTAAGCCGCAGATCCCTTGCACCATCACCCATGGTCACAGAGTGAGTAAAGCAGTAGGACATGGCACCCCCAGAGGTGTGGACATGGCACCCTCTCCCCCCAGAGAGTGTCCTCTGGAACACTCTACCATCCCCCTCGGCCAGCCTTCTGAAGGCCCAGACTCACTCCCAAAACAGGGTTGTCATTGTCACGAGCAGTAGCTCTACCGCTGCGCCGGCAGGCTGACTCCTGCTCCATGAATTCTGCTTCTCTTACCCATTCTCTTGACACTTTCTGCAGCCCCTACTAAAGCTGTGTGGAATAAGAAAATTCAAATTTGCAGAATTTCAATAGAATTCCACAGAATGTTGTCAAAATGTTGTGGACTTTTTGAAATGTATTACTTTGGTCATAACTCAGCTGTCAATTACACTAGAGAGCTGCGATTTGGCATGAGTACTTGCTGATAGGTGCTCTAATGGTGTATCTCATATGATAACATTAGGATGCATGATCTAAAAAATTATAGGGGCTCAAAGTCTGTCGTTTTCTTGTGGGAAATTAAAAAAATATTTGCATATAATTCAGGCACCTATGGAGCTGGAAATCTGAAACTAGGTACACATATAAATGTAGTGACAACCCTTATACCTGCAAAATGTTATAATGCTTTCAAAATTATAGTAAAATAAGTAAAATCTAAATTTTGGCAAAATGGTTGGCTACCTATAGCACAGCCCCCTTTAAAGTTTGATACTTAAAACATGGTGCACATACCCATGTTGCACATTTCTCAAAATCCTGAAACTGTGGAGACATTTGGATAAGATTTTTTAAAATTAAGATGTAAATAACTGAAAATTAAATTTTACTGAAATGTTTGGCCACCCACAACTCACCCCCTTTCAGTCTAGGACTCTGAGATTTAGTACAAGTATAAAAGGTGTACCTGCCACAATGTGTATAATTTGGATCTGTACTTTGAAAACTAGACCAAAATAACAGAAATTAAAAATTTGGTGAAATTCAGTGGAATTTCTGAAATTTATTAATTTTGTCATAACTCGGCCTTCTATTGAGCTAGAGATCTGAAATTTGGCATGATTACTTGTTGACTAGAGTTCTAATGGTGTGCCAGATATCATGACCTTAGGACGCACTGTCTCAAAATGATACTGTCAGTGCTCAAAGCCTGTTATTTTATGTTTTGTGGGAAATTTCATGAACGTTTTCATCTAATATTTTATTTAGGAACCTTTGCAGCTAGAAACCTGAAACTAGATACATATAAATATAGCAATAATCCATAAACCTACAACATTTTATAACATTTCAAGGAATGCATTCAAAGTTATACTAAAATAACTAAAATCTAAATATTGGCAAAATGTTTGATTACATATAGCACAGCCCCTTTAAAGCTCGAGACTTAAAACTTGGTGCACACACCCATGTTGCACGTTTCTGTAAATAATGAAACTGGAGAAATTTTGATGAGCAATTTTAAAATGAGATGGAAAAACTGAAAATTAAATTTGTATTAAATATTTAACCCCCCCGAATAACTCAGCTCCCTTTCAATCTAGGACTCTGAAATTTGGTACACTTATGAAAGTCATTAGTACCTGTATGCCTACCACATTTTGTATCATTTGGATACGTACTTTGAAAACTAGACCAAAATAACTGAAATTTAAAATCTGGTGAAATTCTGAAGAAGTTTCATGCAAATTCCACAAAATTGAAAGAGTAATTCTGTGGGCATTCTGCCAGTGGAATTTAATATTCCACATAGCTCTAGCCCCTACCATCCATGTTTGGGCATCCGGTTATATCTCCACTACCTGCCTATTGGTTTCCTTTCCTCAACACCTCTACATTTCCCTCCATGGCGGCATTAGGCATTTATCCCCCTTTCAGGCCTCTTGCCTGATTCAGTGCTGTTTATTTACATGCCGTGTATCACTGATGTTTTATTTTGCACTTGTACAGATACTCCATAGTTTACTGTGACCGCACTTCATTTTCGTACCAATTTATATACCAAATGTTTTCACAAATGACTTGTTATGTGTACTGTGCTTCTGCTTTTCCTGTCCCCCGGCTGCATCTGGAGATGAGCTTTGGCTCAGTGTGCCTCTCCAGTTACCAATTTCCAAATAAATAAATAAATAAACTGTTTGTCACTTGCTCCTACGACTAGTCATAACTTCCCTTTTCATTCATTTGGCCCCATCTCCCTTTTCCTATTACTCCCAGTATTTACTCTGCTCCTCACCTCTCCAGTGCAGACTAATTTTAAAGTATACCCTAACACTGATCTGCAGTTTCTATTTTTGTTTGCTTTGTTTTTGGCACCATTTCTGTTCCCCCACCACCCCCCGTACTCAGTCATCACACCCATTCCCAGATTCTCCACCGCCAGCTGTTTATATTCATTCACTCCCACTGTTTTTGTTTCATTTTTTTTATTTTGCATTGAAATTTTTATTTTTTCTCCCAGCAGCTTCTTGCATTTAGTTCCAGTTCTACTCCTCCTGTCCTTTCTCCCTTTATTATTCACTCTTTTTGTTCTGATGCCTTACTGTATTATTTCTGAATTTTATTTTATTCCGTACTGTTTACTGAATTGTATTTAATTTCTGCTTTGTCTTATTTCACTGTTTGTTTTTTTTTTACTTTGTACTCTATCCTATTACATGGCATTTACTTCCACACATTGTAACCGTTGCTTTTCCACCTAGTTTTGCAAACACTCTCAGGTCACACCTGGAAACAAGCTTCTGCCCAGTGTGCCTTTCCAAGAAAAAAAGTTTTGAATAAAATAAAATAAAAACACTATGCATGATGAAAATCTGGAACACACGGGATTGGTCTCTCTAGAAAAAAGGAGATATGACTGAGATATTCAAAATCATGAAAGGATATACAAAAACAGATCAGAACAGCAGACTTTTCAGCAGAAGTCAAAATAGCAAAACCAGGACGAGTAAATACAAGCTAAGAGGGGACGACAGGGAGGATGCAAGGAAACATTTTCTCACCTAGACAGTGATGTGGTTGTGGCTGTGGAACAGATTACCAGAGGAGGTGATAAGTGCAGGAGCGCTCAGAGTTTCAAGACTGGGCCTGAGAAATACCTCAAGGGTAAAGGTATTACAGGTGATTGCTGACAGGATAAGAGGGAGGCAAACTTGATGAGTTGTGTGGTCATATCTTTGGACACACATAATACTGTACTCTGAAGTAGAGTATCAGCATACATTTTTGGGTATTCTGGCCCTGCAATGTTGTACAGTTTGGTAGAATTAACCTCAGTATATTGTAGGTATTGTTATAAGTATTGAAATGCATTTGATTTACTGTAGTTTGAGTGTTTGTGGGGAGATCTGTTTAATTACGCACTAAGCAAACAAATGTACAAGGTCAACTAAACATCAGACAATATTCAGCACTGTACTATGGAACTATCTTGTGAACAAGGGCCATTCGGCTTATGCTCACCTACCTGTAGGAAGTGAAAACCTTCCAGAGACTACAGAAAACAGACTTGATACTGTAGAAGATGGTGTGGCACTATTCATGCAGTATTAGCCTGTGCTAAGCATTTTAAAACATGTATTGTAATAGAAAAGGGGCATGTGCAATACGCAGCCACCAGGAGCGCAGGGGTGGAGGAGTCCACAACAAAGTGATGGATTCACAATGGTTCATCAAGGCTAACAATAATGAAGATGTTGTAATTGGCAGTAATAATACCCAGTGATGGCAGTGCATCCCTTGATTTGGTCCCAAAGCAAGTTTGGCTCACAGCAGCTGACATGGCTACGACTTCTAAGAGTTGTTATATGGTAAATGCATGATTAAAGACACTACTAAGCAATATAGTTAAGAATTATTATTCACTGTATTAATCTGTGGGATTTATAATTACCAGTATGTAGTATCACTGCTGCAATATTTTTATATTATTTGCTATAAATTGTAATATTTACTGCATATAACTTTTTTTTTTGTTAGGATACCATCGAAAAGAAGTCTTGGCTACACTGATTTGTCATCCTCCTGTTTTATTCACATTGGGCTCTATTCTCTAAGGTGCCAACTGTCTACGTGCTGCGTATCTGAGGTGCGTGGACCCCTGGTGGCATTCACAGCATAGGTGTAAGCACCTTGCATACATGATCCCCTGGCTGATCTGGTGGTTATGTGCCACGGGCAGTCTGGGGATAAGTTGGGGGCATGCCCCGCACTCCGCACCATTCACTAAGGTGTGGAGTGCTGGGTGAGGGGGCACAAGTTATGCAAGTGGAGGCCCTGCCATAACTCTTATGCACCCCTACCAATGACACCCGCAGGCTATGGTGGAACTTGGATCCCCCCCACCATGCTGCCCCAGCCCACCTAACTGTATGGTAGGGCTAGGGGCAACCATTCAGGCACTCGCCCATACATATAACATTCCCAAGACCCATACCTGCCCAGAATTCCCTGCTTGCATGGATCAGTGGATCCACTACGGGATCCAGGATGGGCATCCCACTGGATGCCCACCCGAGTTGCACTATCTGCCACTGTACACCTGAGCGCTGGGGGGCGCAGGGCGGCAGGCAGGTGCCCTGCAGGTGCTCTCAGTTGTGAACACTGTCCACCCTGCACCTGCCCAGGGCCATGTAGCTATGCGAGCATTATGGGCACATTTGGTGCATATAACCCGCCCCTTAGTGAATAGGCCCTATTGAAATGAACAAAATTTGAAATGAGTTGAGTCCCCCCCACCCACACCAACCTACCTGTGCTTTGTAACAGGTGACTGGACTGTGCCTTGGTGAGTATCTTCATAACGTCTTGTTGCCATATTATACAGCTCAACCTAGTTCTGGGAAATTATATTTATATATATATATATATATATATATATACACATATACTTATACTTTATTAGTTTTCATAGAAAAACATGCAAAAGCACATTACAGCATGTGAGATGTCAACATTACATCTAGTACACTGTAGCACACTGCGTACATTATTCCCACAATCTTTTGATACATAACATGGGGAATCTACAGACTTTGCATATAAAACACATTCTACCAAATTGTTAACCACACTAAGGTTAGTGGAGATATTAAAGGATAGTCAGTAACCATTTATTTTAAAACAGCAGCTACTATGCTGCTTGGTCCCAACATACAGCAATAAGAATCCTTTTCATGTTCCACTGTCTGTCCCCTCCTGCACTGCAGTTACTGAACTTTAAAAAGTTGTACACATTTTATAAAGGTCCTCAGAAAAAAAATTACCTATAAAATTGGCGTAAGGAACATTGGGGAAAAAAGTGAACATTTATACTGCTATTCTCCAAGGCTGATAACCTAGGACTCATTAAATAAAAACACGTTTACTGCTTTATTCTGCTACAGTTTGTTGGGGATTTTAAACTGTTAATGTTGATTCCAGGCTTTATTGTGGGTATAGTGTTTAAGCAGAGCTACGCACTAAATATGGATTAATTCTCCTAATTGCAATATGACACTTTCTGTGTGGAGAAGTTTCTCTTTGTGGCTGAGAAGTTTACTTGCTGCACAACTCTGAAAGCTTGGGAAATGATGCTGGTGTTAAGGCTTGCTTTATCAGGGATGCTTCTTAGATGCTGCTTCAGTGGAGCAGAGTTAGAGAATGAGAGAGCAAGACAGTGCTTTCTGCTGCTGAATGAACTGCACTGAATGAAAAAAAAATAATGAAAACACATTTGCAAAGCAATCAAATGCTGTTGGTGCAGGAACTGTATGACTTCAATTGAAGCCATTCGTATCTGACCTCCCCACATAAACATGAACAACTGCTTTACATCTTGTGTTTGGTTATGGATCAGAGGATTGTTAGCACAAAAATCAGGGTTCATCTACTATTGTAATGAAAAGGGCAATACAAGGAAATTGTTGTGTTAATGGGCACCAAGAGGCATTCAAAACACAAATGGGTAGTGAGACAGAAGTAAAGTAACCGCACTGCGAACTGAACCATAGCCCCTCGAATACCAGCCCATTCCTCTACCAGCAAAGCTAATAGGCCAACTGACTAGCTTGACACTCTAATGACCACTTTCTTAATAATACTGCAAATGTTGTAGCTAGGACTATCTTAGATGGAAGCAAGATGTGTGAGGAAGTCAAACACTAATGGCTTCAAATGAAGCCATACAGTCCCTGCGCCTGGAGTCAGGTGATCCTAGGTGTGCTGCAAAGTGGGTTCCTGACTAAGGGCATCATGAAACCAACCAGGGAGGGGGCAATCCTTGATCTGGTACTGATGAATGGGGAGCACGTCCAAGATATAACATTCGAGGAGTCCCTGGGTGGAAATGACCATCACACAGTGTGGTTCCGGTTAGACATGAGCAGGGAAAGGACCACCATTAGGACTAAAATCCTGGATTTCAGGAAGGTGGACTTCAGAAAGATGGGTGACTTGCAAAAGAGTCACCTGGCAAGCATTCGAGGGGATACAGAAGTAGACCAAAGGTGGTCCATCATCAAGGAGGGAATAACGGCTTCCACAGGAGTGTGTGAGGCTCAGGGGAAAGAACTCAAGGGCCAAAATACCCAGCTGGTTTAGTACTGAGGGTGATTGGGCCCCTAGATTTAGTCAGGGGTGAATGGAAAGGTAACCATGCCTCCCGGGGGGGGGGCTCTGTTGTGGAGTATGTCCTAAATTTCAGGGCCAGGCTTAAGGAGCTCATGGGGCTCACCCAGAAGCACTTAGCCACTGCACAACAGCAACAGAAAGTCTGGTACGACCGTGGGACCAGAGCCCGGGAGTAAACAGTCGGACAGTGAGTGATGGTACTTGTCCCAGTCCGACACAATAAACTGCAGGCAGCATGGGAGGACCCATTTTCCATAATCAGAAAGCTGAGTGATGTTAACCATATAGTAGGGCTGCCTGACAGAAGGCACAGGCAGAGAGTATATCATGTGAACATGATGAAGCCCTACTATGATAAGGAGGAAATGATCCTTGCCGTGTGCAGTGTGCCAGAGGAGGGGAATGAGGCTGATCCTCTGGTGGACCTCTTTGGGGAGGCCCAGAAGGGATCCTCAGTGAATAACTTCACTGTCTCAGGGCAGCTGACACCGGCCCAAGCCGAGGAGATGAGAGGGGTGCTGAGAGAATTTGGGGACATGTTCATGGGGAATACGGATGAGATCTTGGAACAGCTGGAGGGGAACCCGGTTCCTGACCATGACAGACCTGATGAAGAGCTATTGGCAGGTGCCATTAACCCCCGCAGCCAGGGAGAGGTCTGCTTTCAGTACCCCATATGGCTTATTCCAATTCAAAGTAAGGCCATTTGTAATGAAGAATGCACCCGTAACCTTCCAGAGGCTTGTGGATCGCATCCTGGCTGGGGCAGGTGAATATGCACTGGCTTACATGGATGACAACGCTGTTTACAACCAGACATGGGAGGATCACGTCAGGCACATGAGGGAGGTGTTCCACAGACTGAAGGCCGCAAGGCTGACAGTTAAGGTGGAAAAATGCCAAGTAGGCATGGCTGAAGTGTCCTACAGTACCTTGGGCACTGGGTGGGCAGTGGATGCATCCATTCAGAGACAGCAAAAGTTGAGGCCATCCAGGCCTGGCCCACCCCTGCCACAAAGAAACAGGTAAGGGCATTACTGGGAACAGCGGGGTACTACAAGAAGTCTGTCTCTCACTACAGTGATGCAGTCAAGCCCCTAACAGACCTGATTAAAAAGAGAATGCCTGAAAAGGTTCTCTGGACAGAGGACTGTGAGTCTGCCTTCCAACAGCTGAAGGAGGCAATATGCAGATCACCCATGCTTGCTAGTCCCAATTATGACAAAGTCTGTAGTACACATGGATGCCTCGGACCACGGGTTGGGTGAAGTCCTGAGCCAGGTTATACTGCAGGGGGAGGAGCACCCCATAGAGTATCTGAGCCAGAAGCTTCTGCTCAGGGAAGAGTCATATGCCACAGTGGAGAGAAAATGTCTGGGGATAGTGTGGGCCCTTCAGAAGCTGCAGCCATACCAGTAAGGGACAGAGTTCACTGTGATCACAGATCATAACCCCTTGACATGACTCCATAGGACTACTGGGCAAAACACAAAGTTATTGCGATCGAGTTTGGTACTACAGTCATATAATAAGATCATTCAGCTCCGAAGTGGGGCGCAGAATGCCAGTGCAGATGGACTGTCAAGGCAGGGCTACGTGCATGGCATATTCCTTTAGGCACTCCCTAGGCCCTACATGAATGTCAGTGTCTCTTGGGGATTGCCCAAAAGAGACACACCTTCATTTTTTGAGGACAGGAGATGTGATAGGCAAGGGGACCAGAACCATGTATTCTTTTGATTCATTTATTCTTTTCTGACTATGCATCTGCTTCAGGTACAAGATGGCTACCAGATCACATGATCAAGTAGTATTTGATAGCTGATGTCAGCCAGGATGGAGGAATTGATGTTCAAGTGGGAAAGCTAACAGGAAGGCTAGGGAGGAGGCAATAAAGCAATAACTGCAGAGGGGAGTCCTTCCTGGAGATGTTCCCATGTTGCAAAAAGTACCCAGGTGCATGTCATAATGTTAGCAAGGAGAAGCTGAAGGATGTGGACACACACACACACACACACACATATACACACTCTCAAAGAGGGCTGGGATAACATGGAACTGTCACTCAAAGTGAGTGAGACCCCTCCCCAAAGTGAATGAGAAATATATTGAGGGGGTGTAAGAATGCTCTTCCTCTTGGACTTGGAACATCTGAAGACCAGGTGCCCTGCCATACAAAGATTAGCTGACTGGTAAGATACTGCAGCATAGTAAGGGACAGTACTTTCCTGTAGCTAGGGCAGGTGAAGGATTTTAGGTGAGAATATCTCAGAATTCTGTTGTACACCAACTGTCTGTTCAACTTGTGTTATTTTCTGCTTCTTAGTAAATGTGCAACCCTTTTTATTTATTTATTTGTTTATTGAAATGTTTCACCAGGAAGGTGAACATTTTCCTGTAAATACATCCTGTTCTAAATACTTGTAGTCTTTTAGTAAAGAATCATATTTTTATAGACTCAGTGACTGCGTGTTTTATTTAAAAGGGTATTTCTACTATTTCTGGTGTACTCTGCTTGCAGTCCATCTCTGAAGGGGCACTCTACCCACAGTTACTGTGTTTGACCTTCCTGACCTTGTGCAAAGGAGGAGGAGGTAAAAAAACAGATTTCCCTTGGGTTCTTTTGGTAAAAACCGATAGTGGTGGTGGTGGTGGTGAACTTGAAGTCCCTGGTGTGGGGCTTTCGTCACACTTATAATTTATGATTACAGATTTTACCCATAGCGAAACTGCAAGTTTACCACCCTGTAAATAAAACAAATTAATAAATTATGACATCATTAATTAAAACCACCACAAGTACAGTGCTCCCTCACTATAGCGAACCACGCTACAGTGAAAACTGGGTAGTAATAAATGCCCCCTCATCTTACCTTGCACTACGCTGGCTACCCAGGTTCGGGAACGACCTCGGGTCATTGGAGTGCCGGCTCATGGTGGGAAGGGAGGAGCAGGATTGAGGCTGGCCCGGTGGCACTGAGGGTTGAGGCGCTGGACACCTTACCATTGGCGACCCAAGTTTGGGAATGACCTTGGGTCATCGGGGTGCCAGCCCGTGGTGGGGGGAGGGAGGAGCAGGACTGAGTAAGAAAGCAGGCTGCTCTCCTCTCCCAGGGGTATTGAGGGTGGGTTGTTGCCCCCCCATAGTTCTGCTCCCACCAGGTGGAGGTCCGGTGGGTAGCGTAGGTAGCTATAGGTGGCAACGGAAGCATTGTTATGGGTGGGCGGAAGGGGCTGAGCTGGCATCACGGTGTGCGTGCCTCCACACGCATGCTTGGCCATGTGCAGAGGCCTCGGGTGGGGAATGGTAAAAACCTACAAAAACTATCATAAAAATCTACATATATAAAAAAAAAATTCTCTCTTACATCTTAGTTGGGCTATGTTCTGATCCCCGGATGGTGAGCCAACCCCCTCAATCTTTCTTGTTTCTCTGTACTTGTTCTTGTCAATTGTCATCAGTGAATGAGCCTGCTCAATGGAGTTTTTCCTGCAATAAACTTGAACTTTTTCCACATCAGGCTGTTCAGTTGGTATGTTGTATATTTGTGTAAAAGATAAAATATATAAAGTACCAGCACGGACCCAGAAGGTCTGATCAGCTGAGAGCCGAAGTTGACATCAGTAGTCAGGAAGCAGGGGGAACAAGCACTTTCATTTTCATTTATCTCAAGCTCACCCTTCAACCCTCACCGCACCCTCACCCTGTCCACCTCTCCACTCTGACCCACTGACCCTGATTCTGTAACTCAAATCTATTATCTCACTATATCAGCTGGCAATGCTCACTGCCATTTTTCTTCACCTTAGAAGAAACAGCTACAGGATGGGCTACAGACCATCAGAGACAAAACCTAGAAAAGAAACTTAGGGCACATCTTTTAAACCTGGACTCACTGATCTGGACTTCAGATAAGGTGAGCTCTTAAACTGGCAGGATGATACGGATGGATGGAAGGCAGCAGGGAGGAGGATCTGATCAGCTGAGACCGCATATCGGGGGCAGTGCCAGAATAGTTCCAAGCTATTTTGTTTAAATGAATAAGTTGTTTTTTTGAAATGTTACACAGTATTTGTTCTTTTTTTTGCCTCAGACAAAACATTGTCTCATCCACATATCAGTAAAGTACCAGAGGAGGTACTAGAGACCAATGGCAGAAAGTGAATTTAATGTGCTCTTTTTAATGAATGGGGCGTTATAATGAATATGTGTGATGGCTCTCATGTTGTTCAATGTAACGATGGAGCACAATATAAGTTTATTCAAAATCCAATCATACGGCTGTCAAAAATACCAATACAGTATTATCAACAATTATGACAACACAAAATAAAATTGGACGATGTTACCTGTATCAGCTCAATTAACCTCAGAGTGCTCCAGTCATTTTAGCTAAGGAAATGTGTAAAAAGCAGGACCTCTGATGAAAATAAGATCTTAAATCTTGGCTGGGATACCCCAGATTAAAAAACAACATTGTAAAATGTATGACAACGAACAGTTGCATACTTACCGTAAGAGTAGATCTTCAAGAGACTCTCCTCCATTAGGCCACACCTTTGGAATTATAGCCATCAGGCACTAGGACCACATGGAAACGTTTGCTAGCTGGGGTCCAGCCATGACGACATCCTATGTCTGCATCTATATACATGTGGGCGATCTCACCACTCCTCAGTTCCAGCCAGTGATTGGATTTGGAGGACCACCAACTGTGGGGAACCAGGAGACAAGACTAGCACAAGGCATACAAGGAAAGGAATGAAGCTGGATATATGATGCATGGATTAGGTTCAGGCACAATATCTGGTGTAACCCTCACTGAAGCAGAAGGAGCACAGAGGGAGGGATGGCATGGCCTAATGGAGGAGATTCTCGTGAAGATCTACTGTTATGGTAAGTACGTAACTGTTCTGTCTTCTTTGAGGATATTTCCTCCATTAGGCCACACCTCTGGACAAGCAGTCCCAAATAAAAACTGGGAGGTGGTTACAGTCTGATTTATATTCAGGACAGCAGGCCTTGCAGTACAGCAAGTCCAAATCCTGCATGTGTATGAGAGACATTGTCCAGACTGTCATGTTTAGTGAAGGTGTGAACAATGCTCCATGTGGCAGCAGCTCAAATGTCAGCAGCTGAAACATTTCTGAAATACGCAACAGAAGTGGCCAGTCCCCTGGTAGAATGACCATGAACCGCACCAGGAAGTTCCTTACCGTAATTCCTATAGCAGAATGTGATACAGCGTGCCAGCCATTTGGATAGGCAATGTTTAGAAACAGAAGCACTTTCTTTCCCAGGTGTGAATGAAACAAAAAGCTGAGAGGACTTGTAGTTCTTGGTGTGAGTAGCATAACATCTGAGTATTCTATGTACATCTAATGTATGGAGCAGTTCCTCACCCTGACTCGCATGCTCAGGATAATAAACAGGAAGGTGTGACATCTGATTCAGTGCAAATTCAGATATCACCTTTAGCAGAAACTTCGAATTTGTACACAAAAAACTGTCTTTGTGGAAAATCAAATAAGGAGACTCTCACATTTAGAGCATGAAGCTCTGAAATCTTTCAAGCAAAATTGACTGCAACTAAAATAATGTTTTCCACGATAGGAAACGTAAGCCACAACTCACAGCCCACTCAAAAGAAGACAACATCAGTTTCTCAAGCATATAATTTAAATCCCAAGGTGGGACTGGATTACAGATAAGAGGTTTCATATGGAGAATACCTCTCAAAAATGTACAGGACATCTCTAATTGGGCAACTGTATGACCATCGATAGGGGCATGGGTAGCTGATATGAAACAATTACTCACCGAAGTAATATTACTTCTCCCAGGGTATTCTTTAGCATTATTGACAGATGCAGTATGCCAGCTGGGTTCAGCTGCCCCGGAGAGGAGAAGTCAATGCAAATGAGGAAGGCATTGGCCAATCAGGATACAGTTAGAGCAGAGTGCTGCCTGCAGTCAGCCTGAGTGACCTCAGAATGCATTTCAGAGATGAAAAGAGCAAAAACTGTGTCTGCTAGGGGCAAATAAACTGTTAGCAATAACCCACCATATATTCTAACCCACTATAAAGAAAAAATTATATATTTATTTATCTATTTATTTTAAATCACAGGAAAGAATGACAGTCATCAAACTTGGCTAAATCCCCTAACAGAGCCTTTAGACAAGGTTTCCAGGGGAGGAAGGGTGGGAGTGTCAATAATGCTAAAGAATACCCTGGAAGAAGTAATATTACTTTGGTGAGTAACTGTTTCTTCTCACCCCAGGAATTCTTTAGCATCTATTGACAGATGCAGACTTCGAAGCAGTATAGTTGGGAGAGGGCACAGAAACCTATTTCAAGAACAGGATCTAAAGAACCGTCCTGCTAAATTTGGCATCCTAACAGACTACACATCTAAGAAAAGATCTTACTGAAAGTGAGAAGCAACTTTCCAATAAATGGTCTGCACACTTCTAGTAAGGATATAGCCTTGAACGCTGCCCAGGATGCAGCTGTTCTCCAGGAAGTAGGTCCTAAGCACGAGAAGGGCTGAATATCAGCCTTGCTGTACCAGACCAGTAATACAGGAAAACAGTCCCCTGGGAAAATACTCTTGGTCACTGGTTTCTCCTTTTCTGTGAAAATGCAGGAAAGGAAGGGATGATAATGAGAGTACCTGAACTGCTAGGATCGCTCGCACACACTGGACGGCAGGACTAATTCATGCTCGATCCGAGAGCTTGAGATAGCCTAGACTGGACTTGCCCAAGAGCAGTACAAGCAGAGAAAAGGGGTTGATGAAGGTGGAAATGGAAGACACTTGGGAAAAGGATTTCCTATCCATCCAGAGGACTAAATTGTTCTTAAAGGCACTGAGAGGATAAGGCCTAAAAGAAAACCCTGAAACTCTGAAAGCCATCTGACAGAGGAAAAAGACAAGCAGAAAGGTTGTCTTTGATGTTACTCGCTTCAGGACAGAATTGCCACAGGTTCAAAGGGACTCCCGGGAACTTGAATATACAGAGGTTTGTGTTGCATGGGGAAAAACTCTGGTCCCTAGAAGGATCTGGAAGTGAAACGGCCCCTTGTGGAATTCTTTGAAATGGTCTGAGAAATGACAGATTTCTCTTGCCTGACACAGAAAGTATCTGAGTAACCACTAGGTGTACTCCCAAAAAAGAGGCCTACTGTCAGAAAGAAAAGAAAATCCTTTATAGTTTTACAGGAAACAAGTCAAAAAGACCAAACTAGTTCTGGGAACAAGACAGTAATGCCTGGATATGAACTAAATACTCCAGTCATGAGAGGAAAGAGGACTGAAAAAACACTAGGCTTTTGTCCTTGTACCAAGGTGAAAAAACGCTTCCACTAGGAAACTGAGGTTTTCATGGTACTAAAACATTTTTTTTTTTTTCATACATGTTCCAGGCCTTGCTTCGATACAGGGACTCGGAGATCTAGCCTCTCAAGAACCAGGCCTTGAGGAGAAAAGACTGGGAGCTGAGAAAATGCTACTCCTGTGTGAGAAAGGAAGTAGCTTGAGGAAACGAAAGCAGCCAGAGGCTGTTTAACTGAAACATTTTTTTTATCAGAAAGTACCAAGGCTGTCCAGAGCCACCAGGATCAGGGTGGCTGATTCCTTAACTAGAGAGGTACTTAGGAAATACGGAATATATGGGAGAGAGAAAACTTCTCCGACCAGTCTTAAGATAAGAAAATCCGTTGGAAGGAACCCCAAGTTGGGGCCTGCAACAGGAAAAAGGAAAAAACTGGTGGTTCAGGCTGGAGGTGAAAATTCAGATCTGGACATGACCTTACCCCCTGAACGATGTGACTAGGACTTGTGTGCTGAGGGCTCACTTGCGGTGGCCCTGACTAATGCGACTTAGAGGATCTGCCAAAGGGCCCACTTGTGGTGGCCCTGACCATGCCAAAGTGTTGTCCTTGCCCGAAAGATGGACAAGTGACTAAGGCACCTCCAAAGAAGCCAGCTAGAGATCAAAACTCATAGCTATTGCAGAGAGATTAAAAGCCTTGTGTCCCAAATGCTCATTGGTGAGATACAGGGCTGGAAAATCACTCAGTCCTCTCTGTAGTAAATGACCTCTGGACTGAAAAAATGCAGGCCTGATAGAGATGCTCTGAGACTCCAGGGACTGATGAAAGAAGAACTCTCTCAGAAACCAAGACCCAAAAATTGACCCCCACTCCCCCGAAGGGAAGCACCCAACAGAAGGAAGCATCTGTACCGAAGATTTGAAGGGGAGAGGTGTGAAGTTCACTGTTTCCTTACACCAGTCCAGCTTGTAACAGAGTTCAGGCTTCACGAAAAATTCTCTTATTTGGAATCTGTCCTACAGGTCTAGCTCTAGTGACAAAATTATGCACCATATACAGGGAACGAACTTACCCTGACAAGAAAAGAGCATTGCCCCCTAAGAGTTGCCAAGATTTAGATGGTTAGGGAACTTTTTTCTAGTAGGTACAAAAAAACCCAAGACTGGAGGAAATAACGTGTCAGACTCAGGGCTTGAAAAACCAAAGTCAAGGTGAATCGGTTAAGGTTGGCCAAGCCTCTGAGAAAGGAAACCAGAGATTCCCTGTCTTCGGGAGAAAACACGCCAACCAACCCAGATACCTGGAGAACAGCCTGATTTTTACTCCATATCTGAGAACACTCTGAAGGCAGTCTAAACAGCATGGAAGAAAAATGGTAGCCACCTGACCTGGGCTAAGGAACTGAGAACATAGAATGTATCGAAGGAGACACTCTGCGTTTGCAAAAGAAAAGACCTAAGTCAAGGAAGCATCCTAACCTCAGGTTGCGAAAGTTGATAGTGATTGCTGTTCCCTATTTTCCTTTAAAATTCAGGTAATAGCCCAAATAAAAGGTCCAACTCACAAGGAGAAGGGAACCCTTTCACGACTTTGTCCTTTTAGTGCTCTAGATCCCACTTCTGACATGCTACTGAAGAAAACAGAGAATGCAGCTCATGGAGGAAAACCTTAGTTATTCATTTACTTATCATGTACATATATATATATATATATATATTTATATGTCAATGTCTCCCTTTATTTGTTTACTTTTTTTACACCAACCAAAGAAGGGGTTAAAACTTGAACCAAGAAGAAAAATAACTGAAGAAAAAAGGGATTACCAGGAATGAAAAGAGCATTCCTGCCTAAACCCGTGGAAAACTTTTCATTTGGAAAATTCCTAATGTGTTGGCATAGGGAAAAAATGGTTAAAGGGAGAATAATTCCTACCCAAAGCCCCCCATATCCTGAGACTTCTGGGGAAGGAGCACTTATCTTTAATTGAGTACTAGGAGAGTTAAACTCATCCATACATGCCTGTAAGCTTCAGTTTGCCATAAAGACAAACCAAATTTGCACCAAAGCATAACCCAAAAGGCTGGAACTTTTCAGACAGGCAAGCCTGTGGGAAATGACCTATGCCAAGACCCTAGAAACTGTAAAACCTCCTTGTGAATAGTGCTCCAGAGCTGTTGCACTATGGCAGGGATAGAATACATCAAAAAACTCTTAATATATGATAACGTATGCTACAAAGGTAAGAGGCATTACGTGAAAATTTCTTACACATGGTATATGGTTATCTAGAGTCTATCTCTGGAGGGAAAGCAGACAGTGGCCCAAGGCTGAGAAGTAGGCCGCTGTTTGCAGTAACTCTCTCTAGTCTGAAAGTGTACAGATAAAAACAGCAGAAAATTTACCGAGCAGGTTATTTCATCTGAATGCTTCTGTCAATCCCAAAAGAGATGGAGGGGTTTCCAGAACCTACCTGTCGGTGTCTTCAGAGAGTTGTCAACTTCTTTGGAGGAGAGCAACCACTTGATCTACAAAGTCGTCGTCCTTCACCTCTTTATTGGTGTCGTCCTGGAGGGAAAAGTCCAGGGAGTCCACCGGTTGGATATAATCGCCTCATTATACCAAAACCTGAATCAACCTCAGGGTGACCGACTGGAAATAGTGGGCCCCGAGAGGAGTTCATGAAGGAAAATCCTCTCCCAAATTACTACTACTACTAATAATAATAACAACAACAATAATATCCTTGGGCGTAAGGAATAACATGGAGAGGAATACTTGGACCCGAAAGAGCTGAGAACACGCCCAGAAATATAAAGTCTGGAATAATTGCCAAGCTCTCAGAAATTCAGTTGCAGAGGGCATAATTTTATCAACCCCTGATGACTCCCTAAATCCTTCAGGAGGGAGGGTCAGAGGAGAATACTCTCTATCTTTGTGCAGGGAAGACGGCATCCTGCCTATTTTCAAATTAAAGGCTTGGACAGAGAAACAACTACTACAGAACCAGACTTGTAATAATACAAGTCCCAAGGGGATTTGTCATTTCTTATGTGTTAACTTGAGGTACCCACCTCAGTGCTTTTAGAGGAGGGGGAGGTAGACTGAAAGCCCGGAAAATAATAGTTAGGCCAAAGCCTAAACAAATCACAATCAACTTTGAGATTTTTTTTTCACAAAGAGGAAAAAACAGAGCCACCTCCACACCTCTTGTCAACAAAGCCCACTGCACAGTAAACAAGACAGTCTCACCCCAAAAGAGAGGAGAATACCCTTCAAATATAAATCATATTGAATTTAAAAAGAGAAAAAAGGGTTCCAAGAATTTGTGCAGGTGTGCAATGGAAAAAATGCGCACACGCGCGAAAAAACAAATCAATGATTTTAGTGCAAAAGTGTTAAAAACCACCGATAAATACTAAAAACTAACAAATTAAATAAAATGACGCAATTTATCATGCAAGCAGGCGAATTTTACTTCAGAAAAACTGCCGAAGCAGGAAAAACACGAAAAAAATCCAGCAACTGCGCAGAACCCAGTGCAGTGAAGAAAATATACAAAATACCTTAAAAGCAGCACTCAAAAAAGAAAAGGGCACAGGAAGATCTCTGAAGAGGAGAGCTCCAGGGCAGTGTTGCCAGTTCAGCGGAGAAAAAGTTCTGAGGTCCCTCAGGCTGACTGCAGTGAGCACTCTGCTCTAACTGTATCCTGATTGACCAATGCCTTCCTCATTTGCATTGACTCCTCCTCTCTGGGGTAGCTGAACCCAGCTGGCATACTGCATCTGTCAATAGATGCTAAAGAATTCCTGGGGTGAGAAAACAGCCAGACGCATCTTAAGCTATGAATACTGTAGGCCGGAGTCCGACAAGGACAGCAAGTATTCCAATCCACAGCTTGAGCAGCACCTATCTGTATTGGTAAAACTGGGGGAAATGCATATAGGAATTTGTTTTTCCAAGACAGGGACAAGAAGACTCATCAGAAAACTCCAGGCCCTGAAGTGAGCAGAAATGCAGCAGTTTTGCATTGTGTGAGGACACAAAAAGGTCCAACTCTGGATGACCCCATCTTGGGAAAAGGTCACGTACCATGAAGGTCAGCAGTTCACATTCATTAATCTTGGATTGTGGCCTGCTTAGCCTGTCTGTTAAGATGTTTTGGAGACCTGGAGATCGGCTGACAACTATAAGCTGTGGTGGAGAGCCCATTACCATACTCCACTGCCTCCCTGCATAGGGATAAGAATGAGTGCCCCTTGTTTGTTGGCGTAATGCATTACACTGGTGTTGTCCACGATATTAACAGAGAATGGGGCACATCTGCTCCTGAAATGCCTGGAGGCTGTACAGGATGGCTCTCATCTCCAGGACATTTATGTGTAACCTAGCCTCCACCTTGGTTCATGACCCCGCGACTGGTAAAAGCCAAGATGAGCACCCCAGCCAGAGCCTGAGGCATGCGGGATAAGGATCTGTACAGGACCTGGTACAAGAATAGAAATGCCCTTTAATATGTTTGTGATCCATCCACCACAGCAATGCTTTGCAAAGTGAGGATGTGGTGAGAACTCATTGGTCCCACTAGCCTTTCAGCTGATCCCACTGGACCTTGAGTGTCCACTGAGGATTCTAATATCCATGGACAGTGTCATTGTCACAATGACAGCAGTCACGAGATGTAACAGAGTTATAAACTGTTCATGGTACTGCCATGATAAGGCCTTCCCAAGGTGATGGTTAATTAGTATAAAGAGAATAATGTATGGGCATACACAGCAAGGCTGTGTTTCCATCAAGAGGTTGAGATGACAGCATATCGAGAGTGACATGCAAAAGGTCACTCTCGAGTGACACTCAAGAAGTCACATGCTGTCATCTCAGCTCCGAGATGGAATCACATGCCGAATTGTGTGTGGTTGCCCATATTTTATTTTATATAGTATATGATTTTTCTACACAGGAGTCAAAGAAGTGTTCCTCCCCAAAAGTAAAAACATACAAAACAAGAAAAGGGCAGAGCCATTACGGCTGCAAATGCATTAACTAGATAAGGGTGTTTTATGAGCTTAAACATAAACATAAACATGAATTGCATTTAGTAAGGCTGACAATACCGTTTCACATATGACTTGTGAACAAGCAGGGCAGCCTGGGAGTGGGTCATAAGGTGGTAAACTGGGTTAGAAACTGGCTGAATGATAGAAAATAGACTGTCATGGTAAATGGTGCCCTATCTAAGGAAAGGAGTGTGACCAGCAGGGTGCCACAGGGATCAGTCCTGGGCCCAGTCTTGTTTAATGTCCTCATAAGTGAAGTGCGGAGGGGCTGGAGGGGAAAGTGTGCCTCTTTGCGAATGACACTAAGATCTGCAACAGGGTGGACACTCTGGGAAGGATGGAAAATGAGGAGGACCTAGGTAAACTGGAGGAATGGTCCGAGTGTGGCAGCTTAGATTTAATGCAAAAAGTGTAAAATCATGCATTTGGGTTGCAGGAACCCAGGGAGGATTAGGGGGAGGGGTGGAAACCAACGGTCACCAAACAGGAAAGGGATTTGGGGTAATCACATTGGATGACCTAAAGGAGGCTAAACAATGTACCAAGGCTGTTGGGAGAGCCAGTGGGATGCTGGGGTGCATAGGGAGAGGATCACCAGCAGAAGGAAGGAGGTGGTAATGCCACTGTGCACATCACTGGTAAGACCTCATTTGGAATCTGAGTGCCCTGTTCTGGAGGCCGCATTTCCGTATGCAACTTTAAATCACAAATGAGTTAAATGGTTCTATTTTAAAACTGTATCCTCTCCCTTCTGCTCTGCACTGGTTAGGCTAACTGAATGCAACCTGGAAATATCTAGGCTAGCATGATGATTCACCTGCACAAGCTTTCTTCTCAGTTTACATCACTGTCTTTTTAAAATTTTAACTTCTTGTTGAAAACAGCTTACCACAGTAACACATAAGCTAAAGTGATGTCCCCTACAAGGAGGTGTAAGACATACTGTAGCTAGCTTGGCTTGAGGAAGGGTGAGCATGGCCAGGACCCCATAGCAATTGAGATGCATATGCAGCAAATAAGTCCAGATACACTAACTTACTCTACAAGTGTTAAGTATCTCAGTCTGCATAATACACAAGGATTACAGTGATGAATCTTCATATGGTTTGGGTTCTACTGTTTATAATACAGGAACGAATAGCTAGGGAAGACATTTTTTCAATGGCTGCCAAATGTGGTACAGTGGTAGATGTTTTGCAAAGGTATAACAGCAATTATGTCTATGAGGTACTGTTATCCAAGAATTGGGTCACGTTTTCGTAGAGACAGATTACATTTGTGGTACATGATTGTCCCTTTGTGAGTCTCTGCTGCTCTCTGTCACTGAAACCACTGTTAGACATGTGGCTAACTTATATCTTTAAGTAATGATTCTAGAATTTTACCCAGAACCTGTATTTATATTTTTTTTTATATTTTGAGGGGGTGCCTGGTTATGGATTATCCCAATATTTAATTTCAGCATTTTAGTGGAAACTCTGCACTCTGATTTTTTTATTCTGAATTTTTTGCAGTATGTTGTCTGTATTCATATTATTTCTGTTGGCATTCCTGGTAATGTATAGGGGCAGGGGACTAAGTTGTGATTGGGTTTGAATAAGGAACACAAATATTCATTACACTGGTTTGCTATCTCTACTGGATTTTTTACTGTTTCCCATTTAATATTAGTATCACTTATATTCTTTTTTTTGTTTAGGCTATTGATGTAATTGCACAATTGCTTGTTGTTGCTTTTGTCTGCATCTGTTGCAAGTTTGAGTTCCATTTTCTTTTTGAATGGGCTACTTTTGCTTTTATGTTTCTTTTAAAATGTTTACTATTCTGACCATGTGGTAATGTCATGGCTTTTGTTTTCAGATATTTTATTGCATGTTTATCTTATTTTTTTGAGTAACTTTCTTCACATCCTCATTTAACCATCTTGCTTATCATCATTTGTTGTTATATTCCTTGATCCTTTTAATGTAACTATTGCAAATGATAATATGTTGCCTTTTATAACCTGCCAAATTTCATTCACTGTTTTGTTGTTTTAAATTTTATGCCAGTCAGTTTCTTTGATTTTTGGTTGTTTTGTTCTTTCTACTGCATCTAGGACCCTTTCCTTCCGTTTTATCCTTTTCAACTGTTTTCTATATTTAGGTCCTATATTTTACTTAAGCAATAATGCACAGAGGGTGTGGGTTGTGCTGGGATTACCTCATGCCTGGGTGGTTGGGCACGAGGCTGCAGGCCGAGTGCATCCAATTTCCCAGAAATGAGGTTATCACAGCACAACCCACACCCTGGAGTGCATTATTGCTATTATACAATGGCTCGCTGTTATGCAAAATAAAAATAAAAAATTTAAAAAATGTTTTTAGTAGATTTTACTGTGGCAATATATCTTTTTTCTGAAGAGCTCCTCCAACAAATCAATACAGTGAAGTTGTGCTTGGATAACCTCACTGTGCTAGGGACATACTAACCAATCAGAGTCCAAGAAATTTTCTTGCCATTGTATAATTGAACTTTCATCCTTTCACAAGTATAATGGAAATGCATTTCAGTGCTGCTCACTTGCTTTATACATATTATCCCCCCCCACACACTTGCTTTGGCTTATTTTATGCACACTTTTTCTTCTGTGTTTGTTTCCTTTTTTCTCTCTTTTTCTTTATGGTCCTGACTTCTATAGAGATACATATTTTTGATTTAAATTTACAATAGTAACAAATGTTTGCAACAGCAACAGCAAATAGGGATCATAGTAACATCAAGAAAGAGAAGCACAAAATATAAACTTAAGTTAGTTTAACATTGAATCAGTTCATGAGAACTTTGCGACGCTGTCTGCATTTGTAGTCTATTGCAGTTGTAACCATTAAAGTGTTGTATTCCCTTTTCTCTATAGATATCTTGCAACTTTTTATACATCCCATGCAGTAGAAATGTCTTCCTGTGGCTTACCCAGGCACTTAAAACAAGCAAGAAAAAAAAACCTCCTACTTTCTAAGAAAAAAAAAAACAGCATTGTTTGTTAAGACAGCTATGTTGTCCAGCAGTAGGTGTCACAGAGAGAGAGAGATATAAAGTGTTGGCTTTGTGTGGCTGCAGAGGTAGGGAAGAGAAATGAACCTAACAGTTTTTCAGCGAATGCAATTTGACTTCATATATCACCTTACAGCATGATGTATCTTACAGCTGAGGTCTTAAGAGTTGGTAGCAAGTTAATTACTCCATACAGGTAAAGGGATATAACTTCATCTCCAAGAGTTGCAAACTGGACAAGTCCCTTTATCAATCATTTAAAATAACACAAGTTTAGTTTCACATTCTTACTATGAGGTAAGCAAGTAAAATCAACCAGCATGGTTAGGAAACAAAGGATTGCACACCTCTGGATGAGTGGGGGAGGGATACCAGCAAAACAAGTTTCTCAGTTTGCAAACGGTAGTAATTTAAGCACTGAAACTTAACAAAGAAAGAAAAGGTCCATAAAACACCATAGAGGAGGTTTCAACTTGCAAAAAAAGGCAGTACTGGGGAGGGCTCAACTTAAGCAATGAAACTTAACAAACAAAGAAAAGGCCCATAAAACACTAAGTAGGAGGTTTCAACTTGCAAAAAAAGGCAGTTCTGGGAAGGGCTCAATTAACTTGCAACTGTTTGTTGTATAGCTGAGGCTTGTGTGGAAACGGATGATCAATTGTTTGAAATTGTATTGTAATAATGTTTTTTCTATGTATTTGCATATTTATATTTGTGTAATAAGGTCACCATTGTGAATGAGCGTAAGCTCAATGGTTATACCTAAAATAAACAACAACAAACAACAACGTCTTCTCAAGCCAGAGGAAAAATAGCACTCTCCAGCTGTCATATACACATAGGCAGCATAGTAATGAGGCTTCAGTGGAGGACACTACTTTTAACAATCTATCATGCTGTTTGGTAGGTTATTTATGCAGGGAGTCCTTTTCTCAAAGCAAAACGTCTGCAGGGTTATGCCCACTGCAGCTGTAAAAAGTGCCATTTCGTTGTTCTGTTCTGTGTTTGAAATTATAGACAACGTTGTGCACAGGGTGGTTAGTAAACAGCTGGATGTGGGGTGAATGAGTAATTAAAAATGTTATTACCTTTGAACTGTGTTGAGCAACTGGAATGCGCACAACACCACTTCAGAATGCACACAATGGTTTAGAAAATGAACAACAGATTCTGAGCAGGCAGATTTTTATACAGAACCAAAACCCTAACCATATAGTTTAGGAAGTATTGCTTCAGTTTAGAGATCGCTTTTGAGCAATATAAGCAAAACTCAAACACACCTTTTTACGGCTGTGGGGAGCCTACTGCCGTTTAACATCTTGCCTTAAAACAGTTGATTGTGGCACCTTCCATTGGACTTTTGGAGTATCCTTCCAAAAGTTCAATGTAACTGACACACTCTGCTATGATCAGCTGCTATGGAGTAACAGCCACACTATTTTGGCTGTTACTTCCGTGATTCGAGGCAAGACCTGTGCATGCCATTCACTGCAATTGTGGATGCGTGAGTGCTGTGCATGCACAGCTGCATCACTGCCATCTTTCGGATGGCACTCCTCTCACACCCACTGCTCCTCTCCTCCCTGCTCCTTCCCAGCACAGGCAGCACATAAAACCCTTCCACTAGCTCCCACTGCTGCTGTCCTCCCCACTCCCTCCATTCTCTGTCCCTGCACTGACATCAGGATGCCCAATCCCTGTGTTGGCATCATGTACCCCCCCAACTCATGTGGCACACTGGGAGCCCACCCCAGTGTGCCCAAATTAATGTTTTTATGTTTCCCTGCTGACATCGGGGTGCCTAAGCTTCGTGTCAGCATCATGTAGCCCCCCAACTCATGTGGCACACTGGGAGCCCACCCAGGGTGCCCAAATTAATTTTTTCTTCCCTTTCCGACATGGTGTCCAATCCCGTGTCGGCATCATATCCCCCAAATCATGTGGCACACTGGAAGCCCACCCCAGTGTGCCCAAATTTAAACTTTCTTTCTTTTTATCTCCTGTACATAAATAAAACCGTCCCCGTCTTTTGTTTTGTACCTGTAAAAAGATAACAGACCCTCATCGCCCCGCAGTCCCCATCCCCACCCTCCCACTGAGCAACCACCCCTGCACCCCCCCCTTACCCCATACTTACCTCTGGAGATTGGTGCTGTCATCTTCCCTGGATTGGGACATGTCTGCACTCTTCAAAGTTGAACCGCAAACTGAAGAATCAAAGGTAAGCGTGGTATAATGGCAGTCAATGGGGTTTTCAACTTATGTTGACATAGCAGCCATTTTTAGGAATTTTGGCCCCAAATGTTCAACATGGGGTTCTTGGGACCCCACCTCGTGAACACTGTCACTATCATTTTGTTATTTGGTCCCGAAAGGTGATTTTTCCATCGCTGCACGGAATCACCTTTCGGGACCGATCAACAAAAAACAGTGCCACTGTTCATGAGATGGGGTCCCAAAAAGTCCATGTTGCAAATGTGGTGAAAAAATTCAAAAAAATTACTGCGTTATGAGCGTGCGTTGTGCATTTTCTATGTACACTCTTAATTTCCCCTTTTTTTTATGTAATGCTTTTGCTACCTGCTGTGGCACACTACGGCTTGGAGCATCCAGCCGCTTGACTCCGGCCCGCTTCCGGAGAACTGGGTAGCTCAGACCTGCACCGGTGGGGCGGATCCGGGACAGCTTATCTGCCATCCAGCTGATGGGCTCTCCTCTGCTTCAGCCAGCCAGGACGCCCGGACCCTCCCTGACAGGATTCACTTAAAGTCCTCAAGCGGCCGGATGCGACCATCAAGCTGCGGTCGAGCCCAGCCATTTTCCTCTGATTAGTCCCTGGAGCGGCGTGCGCAATGACATCCAGGCACAGTGTGCTGGCGTCCCGCCACGTTCACCCTCCAGATCGCCTGTAGTGCCCAGCTGCCCCAGGAGCCGCCAGTGCGGGCGATTCCCAATCCCACCCTAGGACTGGGAGAGCAGCCTACGGACACCAATCCAGTCCTCCCTGCTGACCTCAACAGCCCGGCTTCTTCCCGAACCCAGGTCGTGCTGGGCGGTGGCACAAGGTGTGGCATTCAGCGCCTCCACCCTCAGCGCCACAGGGACTACTTCATTAATTTTTTATATTTTCACTCCAGATTTTAACACTGCCATTTTGCACACCTCCTTATTAAAAGTACAGTTGTCATTTTCATCCTGCTCAAAATATGTTTTGCACCTGTGGCACAGAATGGCAGTAAGCTCTGTGAAATCACCTTTCAGGACAAGAAAACAAAATGACAGTGGCAGTCTTCATGAGGTGGGGTCCCAAAAGCCATGTTGAAAATTTGGTGAAACAACTCAAAAAAATGGCTGAGTTACACCCAGGCATTCAAAATTTTCTAAACCCGCGTAACTTTGGTCATTGGCAGCTCTCCACAGCTATGTAACTCCTGGCTAGAGTTTGTTTTATGTGTTAGTGGTGTAGCTTCTGTCCTGTCTGTGCTTGTATTTCTTACTGCCTCTTCTGGACTGATCAACCAGGAGGACTCCCTTGCCTCGTCTGTCTGTCTTTGTAGCTTTCATCCCCCCCACCCATGGAAGTGAAGACAGGTTAATTCACTGTAAAAGTTCCTGATTTGTTATTTAGGCATCTTTTCGCCTCCCTGGTGATAGCAGGAGAAACACTTGCAGGAACTCTTGTATACATGTATATTTTAATTACCCTGGCTATAGTGGGTCTGCAGTGATCCAGGAAAAAGAGAGGAGCTCAGGACTTCCTTCAGCTAAAGTGAATATTGTCCCTCTCATACTTAAAGCATCTGATATAATGTCCTTAAGAAGACTTGTGTATAAATATTAACATATAAAAACCATGGGACTACTGCCCTTTTTAATGGAGAAGTAATCAATCTAGGAACAGTTATGAAGTTTGTGTAACCATTTAAAAGAAAGAAAAATTCAAGTTGGAACAAAAACAATTTTCTTCCTGTTTGCTTCTGTTATTCTCTAGCTGTTGAAAGAAAAGTTCATTTACATGCCAGTTTCTCAGTGCAGTGAGAGTGTCCATTACCTTACCCTGGCTGGGAGTTATGGGTTTATTCTCAGCAGCCAGCTAACTGCTGTTTTCTGATAGGACTGGCCCCACCTAGAACTGATGGCTTTACAGAACTGAGGATCAGCAATATCTAGCAGTTAAGGGGAAGGCTGTAATGAGTGTTCATTATCTATGTTTCTTTTGTGATTTTGGTACACTGAATGTTAATTATGTAAATTTTGAATATGACTAACAGATCATGTGGTTCTCTGAGCTAAAAAGGCTCCTATGCAGATTTTAGTAAGTCAGCTAGAGAACTGCAAGACAGAGACTGCCTGAGACACCACAGAGAAAAAATCCTATACAAAAAGAGTAGGAGTGTCTGGTGCTAAACAGCTGGTTGAGCTGTGCAGTTATGGTACTGCCTTGGTATAAAGGTATGGACCACTGGAACACGTGGACATAAGGGAGGTTTTTTTGGTTACACCTCTCAAAAGAGCACTAAGGGAGTTCCAACTAGCCATGTTGAGCTACGGCAGACTCCGATGGACTAAAGCTGTTTGCTTTTGGCTAGACTGGGCTCATTGGAAAGTGCAAATACTGATGAGACCCCTGCTTAACAAATGTCCTCCCTAGGACATCTGGTAGGCAGATTTCACTGGTGTACATAAGAGATAGTGTCTGAAGTAGCCAGACTCGAAGTAACTGTTTTATTATTCTGCATCTTTTAAAGTGTCTAAAGACTGCCAAAAGTAAATGAACTGTGACATCCTGTGGGACTTTTACCTAAATTCTTGCTTGCTGTGTCTTTCATCAACACCCAAAATTCTGTAGTAATGGTGGAGGTGGGGGTGTATCCAGAACAGAGTCAGGTGGACCCAGTAGGGCAGTGCCACTAATTGCTTTAGGTGCTTTTGTATGTGTAGCTGGGGAGGAGGCCCAGCAAAGTGCCATCTTCTCTGGAATGGCCTTGCTGATGGTAGGTACAGCCACCTCTGGCAGCAGGCTGATGAAAGGATCCCCTCTCATGACCCATGGCATGAGTGGGATACAGAAACTTGACAGACCTTATAGTAATTTTTGAGGAGTGAAGGCCTCTTAAGGTCTCTTCAACATCATAGCCAAACAGTTTTGTCCCTCTGAAAGGGGCATTTAAAGCTGCTTGTTGCACATGATTGGCAAAACTAGCAACTCTGAGCCACAAATATCTTCTCAAATGCCAGAAGCAGCAGTCCTAGCAGAAACATCGGATACATCATAGGCTGAGCATAGCAAATGTTTGCCGACCTCAGTACCAGAAGTTAAGGTGTTAAGTAACTCACTCTTAGCAGAGCCATCTGGCAAAGCCAGGGCTGCAAATTCTGTAGCTTCCCACAGGTTGTTCTAATACTGTATCATACTGGCCTGGTAGTTTTCAATCCTAAGCTTCAGTGAGGCAGAGGCATATGTATGCTTGTCTATTACATCCAGCCTACTAGATTCTTTATCAGGAGGCAAAATACTTATGTGTTTAGGTGCTCTAGATCTATCATGAGCACTGTCTGGTTAGTGTAATAAGGCTTAGCAGACGGAGTGGGAAGCTGCCTGTCAGCCTTTTGGGGAACTGCAGTGAGTGAGTTTGGTCTGTACCATGCAGCAAAGGTAGCATCCTCTAATTCAGGATATATAGGTGGAATTATAATAGAGGGTGTGCAAGGGATCTCCAAAAATTCTGTCAAATTTCTTTTTGTGGAATCTTTCTCTTCCACAGTAAAGCCCATGGCAGTTTGCATTTGGTGTACCGTGGCTTGAAAAGTAAGAGCCTCAGAAGGAAACCTTGGGGTACAGACTACAGAGTCCTCACTGCAGGATGAGAGGGTAGAACTAGATTGTGGGGTAACATATTGTTATCAATCATATTCCTCCTCCTCTAAAACCATAAGTTCAGGATTATATTCAACTTATTCGTCAATGTCTCTATTGATGATGGGTGCCTCAGAATGTACCGACAATGACAGTGGCAGCTGAAAGGAAGGAATCTGCAGCATGCTAGTAGGGATGTCACTGAAGGCTGCAGAACAGGAGGCCCATCAGTAGAATAACTGCCTGTAGTGGTAGTCCAGGCAGAATGCATTTGATCATTTCTGAGAACAATGCCAGCACAGCCTGAGAGTCAAGGGCACCCTGCAAAGGGTCAGGACTACTTGCATTGACAGGCCTTGGCCTGATGATGATGGATCCTACAATCCATAGTAGGTATGGCAGCACCTAAGCCAAGCCTCAACTTTGTGTCTCATTGACAGTCGGGGCTGTTGTCAATGCCACTGGAGTGAGCAAAGATGCAGTAGATTTATCTTGTTTTCACAGCAACCAGGACCTTGCTGGCAAGCAGAACTCAGTTTTCTCTATATCTGTGCTTGTTGCCAGACAATGAGGAGGCTGAGACAACGACCATTCCCTGTCCCGATCCTTCAACTTTGGTGGCAGTTTCAAGTCCAGCGGTGAGAGAGACACAGATTCGGGGTCCTGTTCCTTCTCCATGGCTTTCACAGTTTTAAGGAGAAGAACATTTTCTGGAGCTTTTTTGCAGAGTCGCCTTGTAGTCTTGTTGAAACTCTGGCAAATCTCTCAAGTCCTCACACTGTGAGACAGGCCCAAGCAGCACACACAGACCATGTGTATGTCTTCTTTGTAAATTTGGCTCTTTTGACTTTGGCGGCATGCAGAGATGACGAAGTAAACTGTTACATAAAGTAAAAGAATAAATGGCAATGGCTAGTTGACGGCATTTCCATCAGCAGGTCTGACAAGGATTATCAATGGCAGGAAAAGAACTGAGGAGTGATGGGGCCACCCACATTTATACAGATTCAGATATAGGATGCCTTTGTGGGCAGCTCCCAGCTAGCAGAAGTCTCTGTGTGGTCCTAGTGCCTAGCGGCTATAGTTCCAAAGATGTGGCTTAATTCAAAGAAGATCACATATTACAAACAGTTCATTGTCTATCCACCCAACAAAATTTCATACTGCAGCTACTCAACTTCATATACCACAAATGCAGAATGCAGTAGAATAAGGTTTCTTAAATGGTGAGGCCAGCTTCCCAGGGAGACCCCAACCTGTTCAGGGAGGCTCAAGCAAGTCTGAAAAGTACTGTCGTAAATTCTGATTTTAATATACTGTGTGTGAGGAACAAAGGCAAACTGAAAGAGAATAATAGTCACTGCATTTATGTATTTACTTACAAATTAGTCACCAAGAAGGGCACACTAAGCCAAGGCTAATTTCAGGTGTACTCAGGGAAGAGTAGGGAGTGAATACAATTCAAAAGGTAACTGAAAACAGTCACACAATGCAAAATGAACAATGCTGCAAACAAACAGGAACAATGAGCAAATAACGAGAAGTAACAACTGATCAATTAGATTGGTGTCAGGACAGTTCAAACACAAGGTATCATGAAGAGAGGTACAGTACTAGGAGTGAGCAGGCAGGAACAAAGGCATCCCTGAAAGGTTGCTTAAGAGAGAGAAGGACAAGAGGTGGATGGGAAATCGGAAGGTTATTCCAGATAGAGAGAAACAGACAGAGAATGCAGTCTCACAAATGAAGGTATTGTAGCAAGGTCAACAATGGTTCGAGATTCAAAATAGAGCAAATAGGCTGGCTCGGGGAGAGAGATTACAAGGAGCGGCTATGATAAGCTGAATAAACTGTGCTAAGTATGCCACTTTTTCTATGGGGAGACCCAAGATTATTTCAATATTTGGGGGAGACTCAAGATCTTTTCCATGGCTTGGGGAATCTCATTATGACAAAGTCAGAGAACTAATGCAGTAGAGTTAATGCGCTTTACCACAAAAACAAACATATTTGGCTGGCCCAGTGGCGTGGAGGGTTGAGGCGCTGGACGCCACACCTTGCGCCATGCCGGTGACCCGGGTTCGGGAATGGACCCAGGCAGCCAGGGGTCGGGCGGGGAGGAAGACATTGAGCGCCTGGAGGACTGCTCTCTCCCTGGGAGGGCTAGGGCAATGACGCCAATGAGCTACCATGGAGCTGGGGAGTAGCTGAAAGCAGCATCGTGGTGTATGCCAGGGGATGGAGCTGCAGCAGTGCATTGCCTTGGCAGCCAGGCTCCACAGGGGCGTAAAAACATGTAAAAAAAAAAAAAAAAACCTCACCGTCGATAGGCAAAGGCGCCTCCCTTCGTAGCCCACACTCCCAGATATGGACTTGGCTCCCTAGGCTTTCCTCCCCCCTCTACGGCCCAGTGTCTCAACACTATAAAGAAAGAGCACCCTGGGTTGGGGCGGCCCTTCCCCGGAGGGTAGACCCGTGGGATGCCCGGTGCCGGAGAGGAGCTAATGGGTCTAGCTGAGCCACATGGGGAGGTAGAGACTGTGGTTCCAGGAGGTTGCTAGAGAGAGTTCGGAGGTAGGGGGTGAAAAATAGAATTTGAAAAAAAAAACATATTTGACAGACAAAAGACTCCAGAAAGAAGACAGATGCATCAAAACTGAACTATAAAACTACTTGAAATAACAGAAAGCAGAGAATCCATTTGTTGTTCTGTTGTTCATACACCCATTGAGGCACATCATCTCAGGCTTATTGGGGCCTATTCATGAATGTCTGCACCAAAGGCATGTATCCAGATGTACAGCTCCACACCCTCAGGAGATCCGCATGGAGACTGCATTCATGAACACCAGCCACTGCTCAGATCATGAAAATGATCCCACCCCGTACACAGGTTTGCAGGGCAGTCAGGTAGAGGCGGCGGACCCGGGCAGGCAGCCAATCAGCTGCTGACCTGGATTCCGTGGTGGATCACTTGCGCCAGTCTTGCGCTATGGTGGCAACCAGCATGCAGAGATCTGACCATAGTGTGGGGGTTGGATTATCAGCCCCAGCCCTCCAAGTGTGCCCGATGGCTGGGGCCTCTGTGTGGGCCCTGATGCCCCGCCACCACTGCTATGGCTGTCTCGGGTGGGGGTGAGGGGTGGGGGGCATAACTGGCAGCAGTGTATCTCCCTGAGATCGTGTAGCCACTGGCCACCACATGCAGCACTCCATAGTTTCGTGAATCATGCGGAGTACTGGCATGGCTGACCCCACCCAGTGTACAGCTGTGCAATGAGGCTGGGGGATTGGGTGCATGGGGGTTGTATGTCCTGCATGCTACAGCAGGGGTCTGGGCAGGTATGGGGTGGGCTACACCCAGAGTTGTGCTGACACGTAACCTCCACACCTTCATGAATAGGCCCCAATAAGCATTAATTAAGCACCATAGGAACACTCAAAAAACACTCTTGCTTAATAAGACCTAATTATTCATCCCACAAGTATGAAGCAAAAAAGAGCCATTTTTGGCTACGAGGAAAATTACCAGCTAACCATATATATTATAGAACAAACAACAGAGAATGTCTGGTTTACAAGGAGAACAATTCTAACTCAGGATTCATTTATTTAAAGAGTTTCACCAAGAAAAAAATACTGAGCTAACAGCTCATTTCCAGATGTGTCCTGGGGGAAGGGAATGTGGAGAGTGCAGTAATACGTTGCATCAGTAATGTTATGATTATAAACAACAGCAATAATAAATACACAGTAGACCACTGAGAGAGAAGCACAGAAGTATTGCAAAACATAGCGTATCAATACATAACAATTCTGCACAGTGCAGCTGGCAGCAAAAGGAGGGAGAGAAGGGAGACTGCGAGTACAGTGGGGAACTAGCCAAAGGTATAAGTGAACCAAAAAACTAGGGAATAGGGGGCTGGAGAGCAGGGGCATAGTTTGTTAATTTTACAGGGGGGGCAAAGTAACTAAAAAGTCCTGATTTTTGCGTATCACGACAGTGAAGAGGGCGGGTGGCTTGCGTAATGCAAACAAATCAACCAGCATCAAATAATGTCAAAAACATTTAAGACTACAGATGAATAACTCCTGGGAGGGACCAGCCAAGCCAAGTCAGAGCACTTCCCCACCCCACCATTTTACTGCAGCCTGCTCTCAGCCCAACTCCTCCTGAGACCAGAGTCGAAAACTGACGAGATCTGTTTTGTATTCAGTTCTTCGTTCTTCTGCCTTGGGAGTGAGGACTTACTTGTAAAGTTGAAAATATGTAAGGAACTTAACTTCCTTCTCAAGAGGACAGGACCTCCCCTCAGCTTCAATTCACATCAGTCTTGACCTAATTTTGCCCCCACCTGAACCTCCAGGTGGATAGCTCACTAGTCTCTCACCCCCCTTTGCTGCTTACATAACCCTTCCAAGTCCAGCCCTTATAGTGGATCCTGAACTTCTTGAAATGTCTGCTTGAGCTAGCCCTCCCACCCTTGAGGAGTGCAAAGCATGTTTCAAGGAAGTGCAGCAAACAAGCTATGCCACCTCAGTATACCTATAAACATGGATGGTATGAGGAAACATCCCAGCATGTGCATCATCACAGCATGAGCCCTTATTTACAAAGATTACATAAAACAAGCATTTGTCAATGCCGAATGTTGCTTGCTTGTATGTGCTGTTTAGGTATTTGGAAGTGACAGTTTCATGCCTTCCTCCCAAGACATCCACTGTGTCTTTCCGTTCAGTATTCACAGAAGAGTGGGAGGGGCAAGGGCCACAGCAGTACAGTAGTTGCCAAGGGGGTGAAGAGGTGGACAATAGTCCATTCAAAGGCAAAAGAGTCCTGCAGGAGCTCACTAAATTGAAGGTAGACAAAGCGATGGAACCAGATGGCATACGCCCAAGGATATTAACAGAACTGCGAAGGGAGATAGCAGTACCTCTGGCAGCCATGTTCAGTGAGTCATTCAACATGAGTGAATTGGAGGAGGGTACATGTGGTCCCTCTACACAAGTCCGGCAGCAGGGAGGAGGCAGGGAACAATAGGCCATTCAGCCTCACCTCAGTAGTGGGGAAGATCATGGAGACATTGCTTAAAGAAAGGATAGTGGGGCATCCAGATGCCATCGGAACCCAGGACCATAGACAAGATGGATTCACAGTGGGGACATCATGTCAGATAAATCTGGTTGATTTATTTGACTGGGTGACAAGGAAGTGAATCAGGTGGGGCAGTGGACAACGCCACCTTGATTTCAGCAAAGCCTTTGACACCATCCCATATAGGAGGCTGATAAACTAGCTGGGTAGGCTGGACATGGGGGAAAGGGTGGTAAACTGGGTTAGAAACTAGCTAACAGACAGGAGGCAGACAGTGGTGGTAAATGGTATGCAGTCTAGGGAGAGGGGGCAACCAGTGGGGTGCTGCAGGGATCGGTCCTGGGGCCAGTTCTGTTCAATGCCTTCATTAGTAATATTGCAGAACATCTGAAGGGAATTTTTTCACCAAATTTTCAGCATAGCCATTTTAAGACTGCTGTTCATGAACAGTGTCACTGTGATTTTCTTAATTTGTCCGGTATTGATTTCGCACCGACTGCGCCGTTGTGCGCCCTTAGTGAGCTAACACGTTTTGGGTGAGATGAAAATGACAGTTGTACTACTCATAAGAAGGTGTGGTAAAATGGCAATGTTGAAAATCTGGAGTGAAAATATTGAAAATTCGCGAATCCACGAAGTATGATCCAGCAACGACGCCGAAAACAGTCATCTATTGGAATTTTTCACCAAATTCCAACATAGTCATTTTAAGACCTTTGCCTCATGAACAGTGGCCACTGTGATTTTCTTAATTATCCCGAGACATTGATTGCCAAGACAATCGACTGCACCATTGTGCGCTACATGGGCGAAACACGCTTTTGGGTGAGATGTGAAATGACAGCTGTACTATTTATAAGAAGGTGTGGCAAAATGGCAATGTTAGAAATCTAGATGAAAAATATTGAAAATTCGCGAACTTCTAGAGTGTGCATAGGAACTGCACAACGATCACCAGTAAAACAGTCATTTTTTGGAATTTTTTCACCAAATTTTCAACATAGCCATTTTAACACCTGAGCTCATGAACAGTGTCACTGTGATTTTCTTAATTTGTCCAGTACATTGATCTCGCACACCGACTGCCATTGTGTGCTACATGGGCAGAAACACGTTTTGGGTGAGATGTGAAAAATGGCAGCTGTACTACTCATAAGAAGGTGTGATAAAATAGCAATGTTGGAAATCTGGAGTGAAAATATTGAAAATTCGCGACCTTACAAGCGTGCGTAGGAACTGCGCAATGCACGCTCGCAAAACAGTCATTTTTAGGAATTTTTTCACCAAATTTTCAACATAGCCATTTTAAGACCTCTGCTCATGAACAGTGTCACTGTGATTTTCTTAATTTGTCCCGTACATTGATTTCGCCACACGACTGTGCCATTGTGCAGCTACATGGTGAGCATTTTGGGTGAGATGTGAAAATGACAGCTGTACTACTCATAGAAGGTGTGGTAAAATGGCAATGTTGAAAATCTGAATGAAAATATTGAAATTCATGAACTTCGAGCCTCTGTAGGAACTTATGCACGCTGCTGTAAAACAGTAATTTTTGGAATTTTGGCACCAAATTTTCAACATGGGGATTTGGGACCCCTTCTCATGAATGATGTCACTGTCATGGGGTTATTCAGGCCGAAGGGTGATTTTGCGCGGTGACTGCGAAATCACCCGCGAGCCGAACGCGCCGCGAGCAATGTTTATCGACCATGAAAACCCAAAACCATGTTAGTGATCTCCGCTCAAAAAACTCTTACGGATATACAACAAAGTTGAAACCCCTATCTGACCCATTATACGAAAGCTTACCGGCATTTCCTCAGTTAGCGGTCGGCATTATGAAGGTGCAGGCGTTTTTGATCCACGGTTGTCGCCGGGGTCGAGGTAAGTATGGGGTGTGGGGAGGCTGGGTGCACAGTGGTTGGAGTGCGGGTTGTGGGAGGGTTGGGAGGCGTGCTGCGGACAGTTTTGTTTACAGGTTTTAAAAAAAGCGTTGTGGAGACGTTTTCCCGCGCTGGGGTGGGCTCCCAGCGTACTTCAAGACGTTAGAGGCGTTCAGCTGGCGGGATTAGGCACCCGTCGGCCTGGCATTGTTGCCACACTGGGGTGGGCTCCCAGGCGTGGCACAAGGACGGTTCAGCCCGAGCCCAGGGGGTTAAAACCCCGTCGGCCAAAGTTCCGTTGCTGCAGCTGGGGGTGGGCTCCCAGTGTGGCACTACCTACTGGGGGATGCACCTCAGCCCGGCGGGGATTGGGCACCCGTCGGCTATACAGTGCATCACCGGGGAGGCGCGCTGCGCCCTGCGTGGATGTCTGTGGGGGGAGGCTGCGGCGTGAGCAGCGATATCTTATCGGTGCTCACTGAAGCATAGCTCCCCTTTCAACTGTATGCCACTGCATTTTGGAGCTTGTCATAGACAGCTCCAGAATGCATTACTTGTAACAAGGGCCGCGCCTGCCAACACACTGACTGAATTGGAGGAGGAGGTGACACACCTCCGAAATCTCCAATGATGGCACTATGTTTCTTGCACATGCCTGCAAGCAACATAAAAATGTGATTATACAATGACAAGGATGAATGCTTGCCTCTGATTGGCCAGTCTTGGGCTAGACCCATGATGTTATCCCAGTACATCCAATTCATCACAGGTCTAGTCTCAGCCTCTCCGTGAACCTCTTGATGATTGTTAGCATTAGTGTGGTTTTTTGTATCTTCTCTTAAAAATATTTTTCCACACCAAATAAAACATCTTTAAAATTATTTTTTTTAATTCTGTATAACAACACGCCATTGTATAATAGCAATAATGCTCTCCAGGGTGTGTGTCATGGTAGGATAATGTCATGCCTTATGTACTGGATGCACTCGTGCCCAACCACCTGAGGCGCGGATGCTATCTCAAAGAGCGACACACGTCGGGCATTATTGCTATATTTGCACCCAGTGTTAACACTTTTCTTTGTTATAACCAAGTTAATTCATTAGTCTCCCATCCCATCCCATCCCATATTATTCAATGTCACATGCCTGAATCTGGTTAAGTAAGGTAAATGAAGAGGATAATGCTCTCCTCAAGCAAGCAAGCATTGCATACATAAGCATGGGACTTGCTGATATCCCTCAGGCGGTGCTCTTAACAAGCATGCTGATGTACCTGGGACAGTGCAACAGAACAATGTAAATCCCCTAATTGTTCAAGATGATCATGGGCATGGTGTGGTCACACTGCAACCCCTACCACTCTCCTCCCCATGGGCTCCTAAGGAACATGCATCTCTGTCCATGCCCAGGGTTACACAACCCCATCCAAGCAAACACAAACTGCCCTGGCACAAAAGTAGTCGCAGCACATAACCTAAGAGAACAGACGCCACAGGAAGTTTGCTGGAACAACGACTCCAGATACCTGTGCACAGCCTCGCAGGACCCACCCTGAAAGGTAAGTACTTGGTTGGTGGTTTTTATTAGCATCACCTATGACAGTGTGTGGTGGGCTGGTTGTGGTAGCCCAGGTTGCCGTGGATACTCCCCACAGACTACTTCAAAATCGTCTCATCTGACAGTTTTGAACGGCACAAATGAAACATGGTTGCTTCAGTTTGATGTGGTTTAATACAGCTTTTTTTTGTCCGAGCATGTGTCTCTATTCTTCTACACACAGGCGTGAGACAGACACACACACCACCAAAATATGAACTTTTTATACCATGTTTACATTCAGGATAGAAAAGGGTAAAGCAGGTCCAGGCAGTACAACACAGTAAATGAAATGATGCATTTTACAATGCCCAACAAACCACCAAAAGACCACAAAACAACGGACCTTGCCCCTGCCCTGGGGGAGGAATAGCTAGGTCACAGGTCAGGGTGCTAAATGAGGAGGAGACCACAGAACAGCTTGTCAAACCGCACAGTAAGGTGGAAACTACATAAACATGCACAATTTTATACTGTAGGATTTCATACTTTCCAACAGTTACTAATTTTGACACAGAAACTTATCTTTAGTGCTCAGAAGCCCCTTGTAGGAGGGAGGTAAGCATGGCATGGACCCAGCAGACTGCTACATGTTGAAAAAAATATTTCTGTGCCAGTATGCCTGTCCACCCTCCTCCTCCATCACCAGTGTGAGAACCATTTTCAGCATGTATCAGTCGCCCCTGGTCAGCACAGCAGCACAAAGCTGGCAGGGCAGCAGAAGGCACAGCAAGCAACAGTGAATTAAATGTCCATGCAAAAGCTACAGCCACTCTCCCCACCCCAGACCTGCAAGGCCACTATCTCCACCCAGACTGGCCAGCTCAGCTACTCTCTGCACCCTGATGGACTTGCACAGCCACTCTCCACACTCTGTGTCCACCCACCAGCACAGCCACTCTCTCCACCGCACCAGCACATCCACTCTCCCAACCCCACCCAACCAACACCATTTCCAGCTCCATTTATCTGGTATCCGCTCCAGGCATCCAGGTCTGTGCCTCCCCATCAATCATAGGCACACAAAAATAAATAAAACCACATTTTACACTGCATTTTGTTTATGTTTCTTTCTTTGTCTGGAATAAGAGATATTGAGCTACCGGTCAGCACAGTTTGCCTGGTATACAATTACAACCCCACTCCACCGACACAATGCCAGTGCCTCCACCACCCACACAACAGTGTCCCCACCACACCCAGACAATGTCTGTATCCCCAACCTCACTCACACAAATGACCAGTGTCCGACAACACCACACACACATGACCAGCAGTGTCCCAACCCCCAACACACACACGACCAGCAGTGTCCCCAACCCCACACACACACGATCAGCAGTGCCCCCAAACACACACACACACACACACACACAACCAGCAGTGTCCGCAACCCCACCCACACACACGACCAGTGTTCCAACCCCCCCAAAAAATCATGGCCAGTCAGTAGTCGCTATAACAATAGCCAGGTAGTAGTACAATCATTTCTTTAGGGTGCATGTTTTAGTGAAAGATTTTTTTTGCTAGTCTTGTAACACTGTACAGGGAGAACACAAAAGCTACCCCTTTGGTTGTGTTTACCAGGCAATGAGAGACAGAGACAGCAAGGCCAAGGAATCTGTCTGTTCACCCTCCACAGTGGACGATCGAGAAATCAAAAAAGTGAAAGATTACTTTTACAGCCAGGTAAAGGATGAGGGAAATAATGTTTCAACATTTACTAATGTTAGTATGCTAGCTGCGGGCACAAGTCAGTGAGATACATCCCTTGACAGGTAAAAGATGAGGTGGAAATTACGTTTTAACATTTACTTATGTTTATATGCTAATACCCAGTCAGCAAGCACAGAATGTCCCCCCTCCTAACCAACACGGACAGTCCATCAGAAACCCAGTCAGCAAACATGGACAGTCCCCCTTCACCCCACCTACAAGGACAGTCCCCCCAGACACCCGATCAGTGCCCTCCTACCCACCAGACACCGGGCCAGCGAGCATAGAATGCCCCCCCCCCCAACCGACAAGGACAGTCCCACCAGACACCCAGCAGACATGTATGGTCCCCCAAGGACAGTCCCACCCCCAACACACAGCTAGCAAACAAAGAATTTTCCCCGCCCCACCAACATGAACAATCCCCCAAACACCTGGCTAGCAAACACAGAGATCCCCTCCCCAACAACATTGATAGTCCATCCTAGACACCTGATCAGCAATCACTGACATTCACCCCCCATAAGCCAACATGGAAAGATCCCCCCAGACACCGACCAGCAAATAGTCCCCCCTCCCCACAAGACACCGGCAGATAAACATGGACAGTCCCCCTTTTCCACCATCATGGACAGTCCTCCAGACAAATGGCCAGCCAAGTCCACCAAACAATGGCTAGTGTCACCACCCCACCATCACAGCCAGTGTCCCCACATCACCATGGCCTGTGTCTCCACCCCACCAGACCCCAGAATAGAAAACAGACTGTCCCCACAGCCCCACCAAACACTGACCGCCCTCCCAGTCCCAAACACTAACCACCCCAGCCCCAAACACTGATCGTCCCCTCCAGCCCCACCAAATGCAGGCCCTCCCCCAGCACCAAACACTGACCATCCTCTCAGTGAGTCAGCCTCAATACACACAGACTGTCTCCCCGACCCCAACCCCACAAACTGACCATCCCCCAGCCCCACCAAACACAGACCATCCAGTGAGTTTCCAACAAACCCCACCACACCAGTAGCACAGTAACTTGAGTGTCCCCACCCCACCAACATGACCAGTGTCCACACCATACCAAACAAATAGGCTCCCCACCCACCCCACCAACATGGACAGCCTCAACAGCCAGCAAATCCCTCCCACCCAAAAAACACAAGCTGACACCAAACCTTCCACCCACACCCCAGACACATGGCCATGGCCAAGACAACCCCCCCCAAAAGACACATTTCTGGGATGTGAATGGTATTAATTTCCAACAACCAGCTTGCAGCACAGTTACTCACCAAATCAGTAAGGGCACAGACAGGGCAGCATGCAGCAGGGCACAGCAAGGCCAAGAAGGCAGGTCAGATAGCCGAGTCTCTCCCAACAGACCCGTTCCTCTCCCGATTAATCCCCCGATGAGACAGTAACTCATTTTTTCTGACACCAGATGAACGTGTCGCATTATGGGTCTGCTATAGCCTGCATGACCGCCGGCTTCTTCACTGTTCTGGGCCTGGCTGTATACTGACCTGAATAATCCCTCTCGGTGGACCGTGGAACTGGTGGGCAATGGGTGTGGTGTGGGACTTGCCGACAACACGGTAAATCTTTTTCTGACCTGCTGGACACAGGAGCTGGGTGTGCAGGCAAGCCTGGCCATGCCTCAGACTCACTGTAATTGTACTACTCGCTCCTCCACCTGGTCTGTCCGGTGGTAGAGGCCTTGTGGCCGCAGGCCTCCTAGGCACTCGGGGATGGGAGGCTCAGGTGGCAGCGGGAGAGCCCAGAGCACAGCTGGCTGCACTGAGAAACAGAGAGTAGGTAGTCAGAGGACTCGGGTGAGGTATATTTAAACTGGGCTGTTCAGGACAGGAAGAGGGTGGGAACACTAGACTGACTGAGACACTGGTGACACCTGACAGACAACCAACGACTGCTGCTCGACATCCTCAAATAACTATCTCTCCTCAGCCCTAAGCTATATGGATGCTGCTGCTGCTCTTTCATGGAAGGCACACAGACAACTAAATGGCGCCACTAACGGAGTACTGCTCACGTGATGGCACCAGCTTGCAGCACTCTGATTGGCTGTAACATGCAGGCTACTAACGTTTTTGTTTAAGAGACAGCATACCACCCCCCTCCCTCCCCGGAGATGCAGGCAGTCCTGGCATAGCCCTGAGCCCATTCAATATAAAAAAAAAAATGATAACGGAGAATGGTGGCTGGGCTCCTAAAAGTCCTGCTCTAATTTCTCAGGGGGGGCAGCTTACTCCTCTGCCCCCCCACAATCTACGCCTATGATGGAGAGTATAGATGGAGGAGCATTGGAATTAGCCTATTATCAGTGGCAACTGCAATAGTGAGCAGTGAGGTCACAAAGAAAGAGTTTCAGTGAGGAAGAAGAGGGAGAATAATAAGGTTGGGAATGCCACTCATCCTGTTTAGCCTCTCACTGGAATTATTCTCCTCATAAACTAGTCCTGCCTTATAATTTATTCTATTTAAATTCAACATTTACGTGTTTTATATATGAAGTACACAAAGACATGGCAAAAATATATAATTTATCAACATTCATGAGGGTTGGAACTTGTTATATACCACACATACACACACTTGGAAATAAATGACATATTTTCCATCAGGTCATTGTGTAGTCAGACTCTCTCCCTCCATAGATATATACATACAATATTTTATTTGATCTGAAAGGTCTGTTCCCCATGAGGCTTGGATAAGCATTATGGAACATCTCTAGCTAGGATCTAAATGTGACCTTGTCTGACACTGCTGAGAGTATAATTTGAAATCGGGATTGACTACCTGCCAGCCAGAATGTATGTTCTTTCATCTGGGCTTTAATTTACTGATAAGTGCACACATAGCAGCTCTTTGCAGCTAACATTCTATAAAAGTGATTGGCCAAGGACTATATCATTTGGTAAAAGTTGCATTATAGTGAACAAAACAGTCCAAATCCTAACACTACTGACATTTTTCCATTATATTACAGAGAATCAGCTATTAGTGGCAGAATATTGTTTTTTGGTTATACAGTACAAATAATTTGACACAATTCATACTCTGTTGGAGCACGAGTTCTTGTGAAATGGACCAGGACAAGAAACATCTGGTTTTGCACATAATGCACTTTTGGATGAAAAGAAAAGAATTTCCATTTAATGATACCTAATTGTGCAGTTAATATAAAGGTAAGAACAGTTCATACAGTATGTGGTAAGACAAGAACTGAATAGAAATTAACCTGGTTTATACAGCACATTTCATACATAAACTGTTTCAAAACTATGTTAAAATCAGTGACTAAAACATTTATAGCTAAATGACTGAATGCAGACTACAGGGTAGCCATTGTGCTAAACGTCTCACGCAGTCACACAGGACAACATTACATTAGATAACATTTTATGAAAAGAAGGCATATTAGCCTGGATATTAGAGTGATCCCCCAACTCTTTTTGAAAAGTGCCAAGACATCTTTAACTTCCACTTGAACAACCACCAGGAATGGACCTTGGTTTAATGATCATCTGAAGGATGGCACCTCCAGTATGTTAGTACTTCCTTCATACTTCACTGCAGTGCCAGAAATGGTGTGGAACCTCAGTCTGTGACCTCCTGGTCTAGAGGTCTGCCTGCTATCAAGCCACAATGACATAGAGGCTTCAGTTATTTTTCTTTTTTGTTCCCCTGACCATTGGCATCTTACTCCTTTGGGTCTACCAAATCCCTGCCTCACAATCTGGACACTCTACAGTCCTCCATTCATTACCCCCTAACATATCCCTAGCAGCTACACCTGTCTGAGCATCTGGTCTATCCCTCCGAGGGTCCTAATTATCACAAGGAGAAGCAGGCTGAGTAGTCCAGACAGTGGTGGTGGGGGGTTGGGGGTGAGAAGCATCATAGGTATGTGAAATATGGGACTGTCAGAAATCTCTCTGTCTTATCCTAGAAGCCAGGTGCCAGCAGGCACTGAGCCAGGCGAGGAAGGCCAACTCAATGCAAAGCTGAACGACTGAAGATATTCCCCAGGTTTAGCTGAATACCCTGGCCCCTGGTAATCACCGTCTGGCAGCAGGTGAACAGGGTGTGAATTGGCACCCAAACAGGACACAAGGGTCTGAAGGAAGACACTGTTTGGAGACTTGTGCAGAAATGTTACAATGTTCAAAGAAAATGTGCCACAGGACACCACAGCACAGAGACACTTTGGCACAAGGACTGATGCAGAGCAAACAATTCAGGCTGATCCTCCAGGGGTAAGCATCACATATACTATGTGCTCTAGCATGAGGCAGGGCATGCTTATGTGCACTGAGACTGCAGCAACTTGCTGGGATGGAACTTCGGGGAACACGTCCTAAGAAGTGCTTGCTGAGCTTTGTAGCTTGACTCACCGGAGACTACAGGTGGTGCATAAGAGTAATGCCTAGTTTTGCAGCTTGTAACAAAGTTTCACCTAACTAAAGATACTGTAGATAGTCCAGGAGTTTCTAAAGACAGTGTTCCAAAAGAGAGCAAGGTCTATGATGTCTTGGGGGATGGGAGCATATGGCTCCAGAAAAGGGGTTCAAGTGCCTGACCGCATGTCTTGTGCCACAGCTTCCTTGCAGTGAGTGAGAAAACCTCCTCCACTGAGCAGTGCCCTCATTGCCAGACACCCTACCCACACCTGTTGGAGACTACTGGAGCCACAGAGGAGTTGCAGACTCAAGCTTCATCAGCCTGGCTTGGATAGCTGCCGAACAGCAAGGAGATGCAAAACCATCAGTGGCAGCCGCGGGACCCCATTTTACAGGTCACCTTCCCAGACAGCTTCTCACCCATGGATGTGCTGAATCTAGGATTCAAAGGAGGAGGAGCTGACACATTGCTGGAGAACCTCCTAACCAGGAACCACCAACAGAGCCATCAGAGATGGAGAGTTCCTATTTTGAGCCCACTGACCCTTTGAGCACTCATAACAGAGATGGACTGTCATTTTCCCATCATATCACTGGCTATCGCTGTGGAGCACACACTGTACGCTAGTCCTGTCAGTAACTTGTAAACATAGTAAATACACCAGGAAAGCAAGTGACAAGCATTTGCAAAGACAAGACTCTGTAGACTGTACTGACACTAAGAATTCTTTCCAGTCTTAGTGTTTACATTGTTTATTAATATATGCTAAAAATTAAGAGGCAGTATTGTGTGACCATTTCCTGTGTCTATCAATTTTGCAGCTTATAATGGCATATAAAGCCCTTCATAAAATATTAATTGGTACCCTTCTAGTAGAAAGAAATTAAGAAAACACAGAGCCAGAGTTTTTGTTTTACTTTTCAGGAAAGCTGCCCATCTAATTAATTTTGGCACTTGATAATTTATCTTTAAAAAAATTATATGTTATGTGACCAGAGTGCTGAACTGATATTTGAAATGATGCATTGAAATGGTCAGTTGCTAAGATAACTGAAATGACTTACTGCCAAGGTACCTATGCAGAGAATGTGTTCTGTTTCTGCAAATGTGAATGAGGTTTGATATATATATACACACACTCTATTTGTATACAGATATAATTGTGCTGCTGAATGTAAAGGCAAGGCACTTGCCAGCTTGTGAACAAATTCACTTCAAAAGCACTGTTAACTGGGCAAAAAAGCCTTTTATTCAGTGACAGTTGCTCTGTAAAAAGCAGAACCTCACCCCGGCAGCTTATCTACAGTACCTGAGGCATTCCACATCAACCAATGCTTTTAAATGCCTCTGAAAAGGCATTGGCTGGTGTGAAACGCATCAGGGAGATCAGCTGTCTGTGAGACGTCTCTGCTTTTAACCTGCCTGCACTCTGCACTGAATCTGTGAAACTGTAGCTGAGTAAAAGGCAGTTTTAGAGTTGACAATGCTGCCTGAGTGTATTTGTATACAAGGTGCTGAGCAGCCTGACTTTACATTTAACTAGTTCTTATTTTTGACAAAGAGCACCTGTTCCCTGGTGCAGTATTTTCTTAAGTAATAAATTATTTAAAATGTGGGCACATGGTAATAATAAAATGGCAATGTATATACATATATATTGTGTACCCCAGCCCTTTATGATCACATTGGGGGGAAGGCTGGTTAAACTTTTCTCGCTGGTTGATTGTTGTCCTGATGGGGGCACTGAAGTTTTGGGGGAGGATGTAACACACCTTAACTCACTCAGCCCATAGTGCATGTGCATCATCAGGAAAATTCCTCTAGTCCTCATAGCGCATATGTGCATCAGCTATTCACTTCATCTCAACCCCAGAGCGCATATGTGCGTCCTGCACTTCTTATGCACTTTCTGGATAAACCAATCAGGGATAAGGTTATTGAAAAGTGCAGGTCAGTAGGAAACATTCCTACCTACCAGAATACTGACTTTAAGATAGGGGTCACCATTGAGTTAAATAGAGTAAATTGCTATTTTTTAGGTTTTAATTTGGGTTAAAAAGCGAAGAAAATGCTATTTGTTCTCCATTACTAGAAACCTGTAATCCCTGATTTGAAAGCTCTTTTCATTGTGAAAAAATAGTATGCTGGTGTCTGGAAGCAAGGAGGTGTACTTTTTTGGTTTAGTTTTTTTGGGATAAAAAACATGTAAAAATGTGATTTTCCTCCATTTCAGGTACTGCAAAAAAAAAATCTGTAAATGCTAGAAAAGTGTGTGACCCATCATTTGAAAGGTCTCTTTAATGCTGACGATTATCATGCTGGTGTCTGGGCTCTTGGAGGTGTACTTTTTATGAAGTAGGTTTTATTTGGGAACAAAATGGAAATAAATGCTCTTTTTTTATCATTTCAGGAACTGTAAAGAAAATCTGCAAATGCCACTAACATGAGTGACCCATCACTTTAAAGCTCTTGTTATTGTGAACATTGTCCGTACAGGTGTCTAGGGGCTAGGAGGCATACTTTTTCAGTTATTGTGGTTTGTGCGTTATGTGGGCAGTTGTGCAGAGCATTTTTCTGAATTCAGCCGGTTTACTGGCGTTATGTGTTGGCACATGCCTTAGTTTATGGTCTGTTTTATTATGTAAAACAGCTCAGAAATACTCTAAACTGTGGCAGTGTAATGCACAGATGTTGGCATGATGGAAAACCATCATACCACAGACATTTGCCACTTCTAAGGTGTTTTTTTAGGTTTTTTTTTAAAGAAAAAAATAAATTTTCATCGTTACATGCTCTGTAAAAAAAAAAGTTAATGCTACTAGCATGTGTGACCCCTCATTTTAAAGATTGTTTTATTGTGGGCAAACTTTGTGTTGTAAGTTTTGTGATGGGATTTTTTAGTTATTTATACTTCAAGTCGGAGTGTTATCATTTTAATTCCAAACATTCTAACTGCTCAGGAAAACAGCACTCACTCAAGATTCCATTCTAGAGCTGAGTGAGTTAAGGTGAACAGACATCATAACATTGGTTTGGCAATCTTACTCACTCTAAAGTTTGTTGCAAAAAAGTCCTGCTGCCACCCTCGAGGAGCTGGACAAAAGGAGAGCTTAACAGCAGGGTGGGGCAAATCAGTTTGTGAGCTGGTAGTCAGTCTGACCACTAGCATTAAAAATCTGATGGCCAAATCAATATTTTTAGTGGCCACATGTTTTAAGGGCACACAGATCACTTTGTCAGCAGGTAGCCAGTTAGACAGTAACTTTCCAAAATCTGGTAGCCAAACCAATTTATTTTGTGGCCATTGGCCACGTGGCTACCTGATATGTCTCACCCTGCTTAACAGGCTTGTCTTTCTGGCCTGTGTGAACCCACAGGAGTATGACTCATCAGTGTTAAGGTTGCCTGACACAGTCCACCATTTCTCTCCTCTGGATATACCAGACTACCTTTGGTAGTCATGTCTTCAGAATGCGGTTACCACTGCTACAAGTATGGAATTCCATATACACACACACACACACACACACTACACAAACACACAGAATAAGAATATAATATCTCTATATAGTGTATGGTGGAATGCTGTTATGATGGAATTCCATGCCTGGATTATGCTTGTTGTGCTGTAGCAGTGACTTCATTATGTTGTTATGCTGCAGTAGTGATGTCACTACTGCAGCACAACAACTTAGAATGCTGCCAAAATAGAGGATTGTGTATGCATAAGCATACAACAAGGCAGATGCGATCGAGAGGTTTCCGTGGTAACCTGAGACCTCGGGCGTAGCTCGAGAGGTCCGTTACCACGGAAACCTCAAGATCGCAAAACTGTCTTTGTTTGTGTATGGTTGCTCATACAATCTTTATATTCTATGGAGCAACCGTAAATACCACTCGTGAACACTGGGGGGGCTTACTTCTGTGTCTGCCGCCAAAGTACGCCTTCCGTGTTGCCGTGCTATCGCCGCTCTATTAGCATGCTGTGAATGTATTTGATCTTGTTGTGCTGCAGTGGCGCACTGGGTGCAGCACAACAAGATCATAACGCTACCAGTGAAGGACAACAACGCTGTTCCAGGCATGGATTTCCATGCGGAACAGCGTTCCACCATACACTATTAGTTGTTTTCCTCTATCGAATAGAGCTGGAAGCTGTTTTTTTCCAAACTTTAAAGCAGCAGTGCAATGAAAAAAGTTATTCCAAAAAGCTAATTTTCTGCTATAGTTATGAAAAATATTGGCAGACATGTTGATTTGGGTTTTCTGGAAGCTTCCTATATTGTGTACTGTACTTTTGCACTTTTGTCTAGATTTTTACCTTCCTCAGGTCCTCAGTGTTATTTTTATGCAAAAATGAAGCATCCATCTTTATTTCTTAAGAAATAATTATTTTAAAACTTTCATAAAAATCTTAAATGAAAACAGGAGCTGAAGATTTTACCACCAAAATAACCTGGAAGATGACTAGCATCGATTAGGAAGAAAAAAATGTAGGTTGTAATTTTAGCCCATTTTTGTTCCACTGTTGCTTTAATTTACAGAAAAAGCAACAGCACACTGAGTCAGTAATTTGAGCCAGCTCACATTCCCCAAACCCACAATTAACTAAATGAAGTGGAGTGCCTGAAATAGGCATGGATGCCCATACACTATAATGTATGGGCGTCCACACACAGACAAGCCTGTTTATTCATCTCAAGTTTTCTGTGGCAACTAGGGAATCTCTTGAGCTGCGCTCTCAAGGTTCCTGGTTGCCATAGAAAACTCTCAATGCAGGCACAGGCTTGATGTGTATGGTTTCCCATATATTATCCTCTATATTGACCTTTTACAGTGCAGAGGTTGACTCCAGTACATGCAACATGCTTGACATATGCTCCGCACTGATAAGATGGTTAAAAGTGCAGGATTCCCAATTCTTGAGTTGCTTTTCAAGCTGAGTCATACTCTGCGTGTTCTTTCTTTGTCTCTGACTCCAAAAATCTATATTTAAAACTACTGTATCACAGCAAAAGGTGTAACCCTTAGCCATAGAAGTTTGCTGTTATAAACATCCTGTCTCTGGGATTCTGTTCTGGGACCCCTCCTGCTGATTAGTCTTCCTTTCTTAAAACAATGGGTGTTGCTAATAACACCTCTCATTTAGGAGCCCAAAAATGCAACTAAAATCTCATCCATGGACATAAATCTGTTTTGAAGATAACAAGAAAAAATATACACATGTGCAGAAAGTTTATGCCGCTATCACTATGCACGTGATAGTTGGTCACAGCCAGGTTGCTGGTCAGTTAATTCCCAGATGCGGAAATTACAAGCCCTTGTGTGTATAAAAAGCTTGCGATGGTGGCTCTGTGGCACTGAGCAATGGGTGATCACTCGGCACGCTGGCGACCCGAGGTCACGCCCAAGCTCAGGATGGCAGGAACAGAGACCAGCAGGGAGGGTTAGATGTGTCTGATTGGACACTTTCCTCCTGGTGTGGCGGGGTAGGTATGAGTCCGCATCATGATAGGGTGGCTCCTGGTGTCCCATAGTGGTGGTGCACTATGTGACATAGGTGACCATGCATCGCAGTACGTTATGCCAGGACGCCGCAGATGTGCAGCCACATTGGGGGTGGGGGCCGGAAAAAAAAATAGGAAAAATGGCTACTTGGTTGACCAGATGATGGTCGCCGGTCCCTCCACCACGAAGCCCCGCAGAATGCCCTGTCATGGCTGTACCCATACCCCATGCCTTGGATCCAGGCTGATCACCAGTCTCTCCCACACTGCCCCTACCCAGTGAAGGGGGGGCACCTCAGGTGAAGGGATACTCTGGGTGCAGTCCAGAAAATCTGGGTTGGCAGCAGATGGCAGGAGTGGATGATGTGGTCAGCTGGGGTCTCTTGGCAACCTGAAGGAGTGCACGGCCGAGAAGCAGGGGTGCATAAATAGATAAAGCAAAAAAAAAAAACAACAACTTGGAATCATGTTCTTAGGGCTTCCACTTAGTCCATCCTTCAAGAGATAGCATGTATTTCCAAATGCAAAAGAGACTGCAGTATGTAGTAAAGATTCGGGAAGCCAATCCCTTCAGGGATGGCAGGAGCACTGTGAGTATGAAGGAGTAGATGAAAATGAACCACTACCTCTGTGGACATGAGAATGATTCTGCTTGGCTGTGATTACAAGTGTTATCAAGGTACTGTCCCATGTGCCCCCAGATGGACACAGATATCCTTGTGGAAGAAGTGGTTCAGGCAGCTGCCTTATTTGTACACTGGCCAACCAGCTACAAATGTTTCAGAGTCTTCCCCTTGCCATGACAAGATGCTGTCTAATTGCAAGCAGGCAGCAACCTGGGAAGTACTGAAACAGCACATAGTCCATGAGTGTGGATGGCGTCAAACCCATCTAACCAGTAAGTCTGAAATTCAGGTCCAGAGGTACTATACTGAATATGTTATAAGCAGGCTGGCTTTGACAGCAACCATTCTGAAATTACTTTTTTAACTGGACTGGAACTTTAACTCTAGATCCCACCTGATATGGAACATTTGAAAGAAAGACTATGCCTGTGATTTGAGTTTGGGACACTAACTGAAGTGGCTCACACTGTGTTGCTTTATTTGTTATTATTTGTGAATTTTGGAGGACTTTTTATGTTTGTGATTGATCTCTCTGTGACTGTGTTGGTACCACCTGATATTTTCTCTGTTTGCTTCTACTTATCCTTGCACACTGTACAGTAACCCTTCACTATAGGGAACCCCGCTATAGCGAAACTCAGGTATAATAAACGCCTCTTGTGGCTCCTGATGTTTTACCTGTTCATCTGGAATTTGGAGAGAGAGTGACCATTAAATAAAAAAAGCATCGAGTAGGACCTGTGAGTGAGATGAAACCAAAAGCCAGAACACATGTATTGTTCGTGTAGACAGTGTATTGCTTGTAAAAAATGCTGGATATAAGCATTCACTGAGCCAAGATGTAATGAACCAAGAAGAACTTTTATTCATCCATGAAGCTCCATTAAAATCCAAGATTAGGTTCAGTGCAAAGATTCAGAGCAATCCAGAGTAAATCCACAGATAAATCCAAATTGAAACAAACAAACATAAACACCAGCCCGCTCCGCTCCCTCCTGCTCTGTGTGCCAAACGGGTGAGATGTGAAGACGTCAGCTCAATCACTTGACATGTTCGCTCAGGAGAGCTTTTTCAAAGGTGAACAAAGCAAGTTACCTGTACCATTTAAGTACCATTTAATATAAAGTGACCATACATGAATTAATACAATAGGTCAAAGGCATACTGCTATGTAAAAATTGATAGACCAGTCCTTTTTACGTTGCCCATACATTTATAGGGAACACAAAGGTCCTCCTTATTTAGCAATGAAAAAAAGTTTCTTCCACTGTGAGAGTGCAGCCAGTACTGGAATCCTGGGCACTTAAATTTATGGAGAAAAAATATTTTTCCCTTCCATGGTTGGCAGTGACAGTTTTTTCAGCTCCCCTGTCTTCCCCTCAGCAGTGTCTGGTCGGTAGAAGCAGGACCCAGCAGCAGTAGTCCTGAGTTCTGCAGTCACGAGCATTTTGCTCCATTTTATGTATACTGTATTTAAATTACCATTCCCTTGCCAGCAGCAGTCAGACTGTGGTAGTGAGAGCAAGTAAATCAGCAGGTGCAGCAGTGAGCGGTGTGGCAGCATCCAGGCCAGTCATACCTTAAAACACCCCATCACAGCAACACCTTAGGAGTGGTGCCCCCACTGGAACCCTTAGGCCTGTGTTCACGCTGTGAGTGAATCTGTGAGTCAGGGTGGGTATCTTTGTTAAGCGGTGGAATGTCGGAGACGCTTCTTATGTTACACACCCAGTGTCAGCAGGAAATATTTTCAACATACTGTTTATTCACAACTGCAGTATCCTAAATTGTGGAAGCATATATTTGAATTGTTTCAATGGCTGCTCATAATATATATATATATATATATATATATATATATATATATATATAATGTCCTAGTGGGAAAGGCTGAAATCAACTAAATGACATACGCCCAGCCCATAGTAGTATAAAGTAGCATCCCTCATTATAAAGAACAGAGAGCTATAACGAATAGAGGTTATGGCTCCCTTGCTGTTCGTTATAGTGAGGGCTTATTGTATTCCACTGTAATCCATTGTAATTGTATTTAATGTGATTGCCCTCTGTTTTCATTTTGATGTCCCTGGGTCACCCTTGTAAATGGTCACTTGTTGTCTAAGGGACCTCCTGGTTATAAAATACATAAATAAATATAAACAAATAATTTACAGAATTGCCCAAAGATGTTGCAATACATGTGAGGCTACTGTTCTGTTTTCATCAGAGAAAAGCCTCTGTGTCATCACTGAAGCCAGGTGCTGGCACCCTACTTTGTTGTAGAGGATGGCCAGGTCCCAGGGAAGCTGAAAAAAGTGCTAAGCTATGCACCACACAGGTTCCCCTGATGCATGGGCCTCCACACTTTAAGGTAAGATCAAAGAGATCCCACAGGTTAACTAAAGACTCTGGCCCTGGACAACCCTCACCTGACCAACAGGGGACTGGACTGATACAGTATGTGGACTTCAAAATAAGGTGGAACCTATTACAACCAATGAATATATTCTCTCCAGATTCCGATCTGATTTGAACTTTTTTATGCTGGATGTAAAAGGCCAGTCAACAACAACCTTCCAAAAACTGTTTACTAAATAATATAACTGTTTCCTTCAACGCTTAAATAGCAGTCAGCATACTATTAGAGAATTCTGAAAAACATAATATGTAGATACATTTCAGCATATATTTCAAATTATTTCTACATTTCCAATCTCTTTATACATTGCTGAAGAAATCTGCATGAAGACCAGAACTGTTTCACGAGAGTTTGTTTCAACTGCTTATTCCCACCAGAGGTAACATTTATACTGTACTTGAGATCACAGTCATTCCCATGACATCAGGTTGTGACGTCATAGCAAAGGACTGTGACTTCAAGTGGGGAATGACGTGCTGGGGCTGATGAACACTAAGGGATAAATATTCTGTGTTCATGTGAATCTCCTTAATAATAACCTATGGGGGATTCCACATAAGATATATGAAATAGAAACTGAAATGTATCTAAATATTATGTTGTCAAGGTTTCCCCTGAAGCATCAGCAGCTCTTTAACTTAACCGTTCATGGCTGTCCACCTGTGTTTTGATAAAGGCACTTCCATTAAAACTCATCCAAAACTCTTTTGATAGCACTTCCATTTACAGATCAACAGTACAGATGTTCACACTCTGAGCTGTGGGCCATAAACTTCTCTAGCTGGTTTCAAAGACTTCATGTCCAGCACCTCTCTCCATTTGCTAACATCTACAGGCTATTTTAGCTACGAAAACATACAGAAATAAGAATGAAGAATTACCTTTGGTCCATCAAGTACATTTCCATGCCAACTTAGAAAATGGATGAAAAAATCCTGGTCTCTGATTGTTGCTCACCCCATCCAGGGATGCAGTTATGTGCCAACAGAGACCAGGTAAACTAAGACCCAAGGCCACATGCCTTAGTGCCGGCTACTATCAGTGAGCCCTACAGAATGTTAAAAAAGTAGACAGCCATTTTTTCTATTGTCTTCGCAAGTGAGCCCCCTTCCTTCCCTCCCTCCCTCATAGGCGCACCTGATCTATGGTGCACTTTCTAACTGCCAGAAATATAAATATTGTAATAAAATACTTACATCCTGCCCCTCTCCCTACATGAAGTTACTTTAAAATATCAGAATTAACTACGCTGACCAGTGATCCACAATATAAGTGATATATACTCGTGCCTGATACAGATGGCTTCTCCACTCACTGCATTATAAGAAAAATTACTCACCATAGTAATCTTTTTCTTCAAAGGGATCACTCATTATGATTAAACTGATGCAGTTAGCCTTCTGTGTTGAACTGCCGGAGATGGAATTATATGCAAATCATGGAACTCTCAATTGGCTCATGCCACTTTCAAACTGCTGCCCTAGCAACTGCTGCACTCTGATGCTTCAGATTCTTACGAGCCTAACTGGGTACAAGACCCACTAGCTAAAACTAATAACGTTAAAAATAATATTTTGTTCTTTCAGGTCAAAACATCCTTAACAAACAAACCTAAGAAACTCGAGACCACCTGGACACTAACTGGTTAAACAAAGTGAGTGTCTACCTTAACATATAAGAAAACCCTTAATGCGGGATGCAGAACCACTTCTATAGGTTCTAGTAGGAGAGGCAGGAGGTCTTTAATCATAATGAGTGATCCCTTTGAAGAAACAAAATTACTCTGTTGAGTAATTTTTCTTCTAACCCCAGGAATCACTCATTATGATTAAACTGATGCAGACTACCAAGCAGTACCTTTAGAGGTTGGGCAGAGAACCTATTTTGGAAACAGGCTCTGCAGTACTGCTGTACCAAACCTAACATCACCTCTGGATTGCAAGTCCAGGCTGTAATGCTTTGTGAAGGTGTGTACTGTTTTCTATGTAGCTGCTTTGCAGATTTCCAGTACTGGAATTTCTCTTGACCAGTATCAGTGTTGCTGGTTGGGACCTCAATTTCAGCAGGGTCCTGAATATCATAGGAAAGGGAAGGAATGCATATAGAAATTTCCCTGTCCAATCCAGGGCCATTGCATCCAGGGGAATTGTGCCCCTTAGAGGAAGCCTGCAGCAGTACATTGGTAGCTGGTGGTTTTCTACGGAGGCAAAGAGATCCACCTCTGGAATGCCCCATCTCCTGAAAATTGTGCTTAGTATCTGAGTGTTCAGGCACCACTCGTGGTGGTCTTGACTTATCCTGCTAAGAAAGTCTGCCAGTACATTGTCCTTCCCCGGAAGGTGTATGACTGACAAGGATATTCCCATGCAGTATACCAGGGACCACAGTCTCATTGCTTCTGTGCACAGTAGGATTGACCTGGTACCCCCTTGCTTGTTGATGTAATACATGATTGTGGTGTTGTCTATTCTGACTTGCACCACCTTGTTTTGAAGGTAAGGAGCAAGTGTCTTTACAGCCAGGTAGACAGCCCTGAGCTCCAAAAGATTTATGTGCAACAGAGACTCTTGGGGGGACCATGTGCCACTTGCTGTATGCTCCAACATGTGTGTCCCCCAACCTAGAAGAGAGGCATCTGTTGTGAGGATTACTGAGGGTTGTTCCCTTATAAAAGGTACACCCACTCTGAGGTTGTGCTCGTCCAGCCACCACTGTAATGCCTGGACTAAGCTTTTTTTTGACTGGAACCAGTTTGGACAGAGCATCTGTCCTTTGAGACCAGTACTGTCTGAGGTGGAACTGAATATCTCTCATTTGAAACCTGGAACCCATTACCACTGCAGTGGCAGATGCCATGTGGCCCAGTAGCCTGAGAAATTCTCTGGCTGTTTTGGGACTCCCTGATACGAAGGATCTTGCAATCTGCAGAATGCTTGTCACCCTGTCTTGTGGCAGGAAGGCTCTTTGTCTGGTGTTTAGTTCTGCTCCAATAAACTCCAGCACCTGAAGTGGCAATTGCTGAGATGTTTCTTCATTTATAAGAAATCCCAGGGGCTCCAGTGTAGAGGCTAGCCAGTCTCCCTTTTGTAATGAAGGAATGATTATTGCAAGTGACCATTTTGAACCTTGGTTTCAAAATGTGCTTGTTCAGAAGTCTTAGATCCAAAATAGGTCGCCAATCTCCATTTTTCTTCCTTATGAGGAAGTACCTGGAATAAAAACCTTTGCCCCTGTGTATAAGAGGCACTGTCTCCACTGCTTTGATTGCCAGCAGATGCTTTACCTCTGCTTCCAACAAAATCCTGTCTGCAGATGTTACTGGAACAAAGGTTCTTGTTCTCATTTTTGGGAATGATTTGAAACTGAGTGCCAGGCCCTGGCTCACTACCTCCAATACCCACTTGTCTGTGGTAATGGAATGCTAAGCGTGAAGGTAGTGAGCCAGCCTTCTACTCACTGGTGGTTCTGCAATAGGGGATGCGACCTGCACTAGCCCATCAGGGGTTCCGTGTGGGTTGTGTCTGAACTTGTGATGCAGGAGCTGCTCTTCTCATGGCTCTCCTGCCCTTCCTCTGAAGTAACCTCTGGTCTGCTGTTGAGGCTGAGAGGCCTGTGCTTGAAAGAAAGGTTTGGGGTAAAAACCTGCACTCCTGCCTCCCCTACTCTGGGGTCTATAAAGGTGGAAGGCCTATCTTTGGAATTGCTCGATAGGTGGATTTATATTCCTCCACTTTCTTCATGTATGCTTCAGTCTTATCTCCAAACAAGGAGCTGTTCTCAAGGGAAAATCCATTGCTTTGGCCTTGGTGTCTAAAAGTCAGGTTAGTGGCTCTAAGCCACGCAAACCTCCTAAGCGAAACAGACAAACCATTAATTTGGATGCAGTATCATTGGCATTCACTGCCATATGAAGTTGGTACTTGTTGCACTGGTGCAGCCCTTGCTGCATCTTGCAAATCACAGCCACTTCACCTGGCACTTTATCAGCCAGAGCCAGAACAGTGTTCCAGAGAGCCTTCTGGTACTGCACTGCATATGCCATGTAATTGGCCTGCCTAACCAATAAAGAGGCAGCCATGTACCCTTTCTTTCCCATGGCATCCATTTTCCTTGAGTCTTTGTCTGGTGGATGGGTAGCCAAGGGGATCCTGCCTTGTCTCAGGCAGCAGCCTGGACTACTCCTTCAGGATCAGGATGAGAAAACAGAAAGTCAGCTGTAGTTCTATCCAGCTGGTATTTCTTGTCAGTTTTCTGATCCATACCAGGGATAGAAGCTGGAGTCTTAAAAATCTGTAATGCAGCCTTTTTTAAGGACTTATGCATGGGCAGAAGCAGGCATTTCGTGGAGGTTAACCCCATCATATCCAAAAAGTCTGCCTCCTCCGTATCCTCTTCTGTTTCCTGAAGAGGAAGACTAAAAATTACTCACCATAGTAATGTTGTTTCTTCTAATGGAGTCTTGCTGTATTCAGACATAATGCAGTTAGCCCCAGCATTTGAACTGCCCCGAGAGGAAGAGTTAACTCCATGCAGAAGCATGGAACATTGAGCTCAAGCTCAGTTTTCAAACCTCTGTCTGTGGTACTTACCAGTGCAACCGCTGATTCTTACGAGCAACTAACTAACTTAACACTAAAATGTGGAAATTGTTTGAACACATAGACAAAACTCAAAATACTTTTGGGGTCCAAAAAGACTCAAGTTGAGAACCCAAGAAGAAATAAGGTAGTGACAATTCAAACTATGCAACACAAGAAGGAAAAACATAACAGTTACCCCACCAAGAGGGACGGTACAAGGTACACCCTTGAGGTGCAGCACTGTGACTGCCAGCCCACTTCCCAAAACAGGTTCTGAGAGGGAGGGGGAGGTCTGAATACAGCAAGACTCCATTAGAAGAAACAACATTACTATGGTGAGTAATTTTTTCTTCAAACAACATGAAATCTTGCTGTATTCAGACATAATGCAGACTACCAAGCAGTTCCCTATGGAGGAGGGAATGCAGAACCTACTTTGGGAACAGACTCTGCAGTACTGCTGTGCCAAACCTAGCATCACTCCTAGCCTGGATGTCCAGAGAGTAATGCTTGCTGAATGTATATACTGTTTTCCAGGTGTCTGCTTTACAGATCTTTAACAAGGGTATATATCTGGCGGCAGCTAGAGTAGCAGCTGTACCCCTAGTCGAGTGAGCCCTCAGGCCTGAAGCGGGTGCTTTACCCAATCTGTCATAGAAAAATTGTATACAGGAAACAATCCACCTGGCAATAGTTCTTTTAGTGGCAGGCTTACCTTTCCCCACTTCACCATAAGTGAGGAACAATTGAAGACATTCATTTCTGTGTGCCTTAGTATGCTCTATGTAGTAGCTATGCCCTTTAACATCCAACTGTGTAATCTTCTTTCCTGGGCAAGAATGGTCAGTGAAAATACAGAAAGAGACATAGACTGGTTTAGGCGAAAATCCGATACCACTTTATGCAAGAACCTCCTCTTAGTTCTTAGGACCACTTTATCCCTATGGAAGGAGATGAAGTCAGGTTTAACTGACAGGGCCTGTAATTCGCTAATCCACCAGGCAGAAGTAATAGCTACCAGGAACACAGTTTTCCAGGTCAAGTACTTCAATTCAGCCAAAGTCATAGGCTCAAAGGGTGGCTGCATAAGCTGAGCAATGCAGACATTAAGACCCCAAGGCAGAGTAGGCTCCCTAAAGGGAGTGTTAATGTGAACCAGACCTTCGAAAAACTTCCTGAAAACAGGATGCGATGCCAGGGAAGAGCCCTTCCCTGTTGAAAGGAATGCAGAAACAGCTGCTAGATGAACCTTCAGAGTGGCAGGCCTAAGGCCTAGACTATTCAGATGAGCTAGATAATCTAAGGTTGTGGAAATGCCTACAGAATCAGGCACAATACCTTTCTGACAGCACCAAATACTGAACCTCTTCCATTTGGAATTGTAAGTTTTTCTAGTGGAAGGTTTCCTGGAGACCTTCAGAATGTCCAGAACTCCCTGAGAGAGATGTAGAGCTGCATATTCTAACTCTTCAAGAGTCAGGCCTTGAGGTTGAGAGACGGGAGATTGGGGTACCAGATCCGCCCCAGGAGGAGGAGAGAAGATTGTATCTCCTGGGAAGAGACAGGGGACGTGAGACAGCCAAGGACAGCAGCAGAGGATACCAGGGTTGTCTGGCCCAATCTGGAGCCACCAGTATTACTGTGCAGGGTTGAGTTCTTATCTTGATCAGAACTCTGAACAGGAGAGGGAAAGGAAGGAAGGCATAGAGAAACCTGCCCTTCCAGTTCAGAATGAGGGCATCCTGGGGAACTGTCCCCAGGATGGGAGGTCTGCAGCAAAACAGAGGAAGTTGATGATTGTCTGGTGCTGCAAATAGATCTATTTCTGGAATGCCCCACTTGGAGAAAATGATCCTCAGAATGTGAGGATTCAAGGACCATTCGTGATGTCCCTGTGAAGTCCTACTCAGGGCATCTGCCAGCACATTGTCCTTCCCTGGAAGATGAACTGCTACCAGGGAAGTCTGAAGGGAATAGGCCAGAGACCAAATCCTCATGGCCTCTGTGCACAAGGCTGTGGACTGAGTGCTCCTGCTTGTTGATGTACCACATTGTGGTAGTGTTGTCCGCCCTGACTTGGACCACCTAGCCTTTGACTGAATCCGAAAAGATCTGAAGGGCTAGAAAAACTGCCCTGAGTTCCAGGAGGTTGATATGAAGAAGAAACTCCTCCGGGGACCAGATCCCCTGAGCTGTTAGGGCTCCCAGGTGTGCTCCCCAGCCTAGGAGAGAAGCATCCATAGTCAGTATTACTGATGGAAGTTGAGGGAGAAATAGAACCCCTTGCCTGAGCTTGTCCTGGTCCAACCACCACTGGAGAGCCTGGATCAGAATTCAGGTCACTGGAATCAGTTTGTGAGAGAATCTGTTCTCTGTGACCAAACGGACCTTAGATGGAACTGAATGTACGCATCTGAAATCTGGCTCCTTGAACCACTGCAATGGAGGCTGCCATGTGGCCCAGGATTTGGAGGAACTGTCTCGCTGGAAGAGAAACCTGAGGCCGAAAGGAGGAAACGAGGTCTACTAAGGCCTTCACCCTTGTCAGAGGAAGGAAAGCTTTTGCTTGGGTAGTATCCAATTCCACCCCTATGAAGGTGAGAAGTTGTACTGGTTCGAGGACAGATTTTGGCAGATTGAGAAGAAACCCCAGGGAACTGAGCAAGTCCTGAGTGGTTTGCAGAGCTGACCTGACCTCGTCTGAAGACTGCCCTACTAGGAGCCAGTCATCCAGATGTGGAAAAATGGTGATACCCTGTCTTCTGAGGTAAGTCACCACTACTGCAAGGCACTTTGTGAACACCCTTGGAGCTGATGTTAGCCAAAAGGCATGGCCTTGAACTGATAATGGCCTGAAGGCAATCGAACCTGAGGTATTTTCTGTGGGAGCACCTTATAGGATATGGAAGTAGGCATCCTTGAGGTCCAGTGATGCTAGCCAATCGGAAGGATTATTCCCAGAGTTACCATTTTGAATTTGGGTTTTGAAATGTGTTTGTTCAGATACCTTAGATCCAGGATGGGTCGCCACTCCTTTTTCTTTGGGGCAAGGAAGTACCCGGAGTACAGGCCTTTTCCCTGTGTTAAGTAGGAACTTATCTACGGCTCTGAGAGCAGGAGAGGAAACCTCTGCGCTCTAGGGCAAGGGTTTCTGAAACTGATGCAGGTGGAAAATACTTGGCCCTCCTTTTGGGTACCTTTTGAAGCTGAGGGCTAGTCCCTGGCTTACTACTTCCAGGACCCACTTGTCTGAGGTAACAGACTTCCAGGCCGGAAAGTAGTAAGCCAGCCTGCCTCCTACTGGGACTGAAGAGTCGACCCAGGCTGACACCTCAGGGTGTCTGCTTGGCAGGAGCCTTAGATTGGGAGGAAGAAGCAGCCCTGCTCATCCCCCTTCTACCCCTCCCTTGGAAAAAAAACTCTTTGTGGGTAAGACGAGGAGGCCTGGGCTTGGTAAAAAGGCATGTGAAAAGGCCTGCCCCTGCCCCTGGACTGCTGCTTCTGAGGAGTGGCTTGCCTTTCCTTGGCCTGTGCACTCCTGTAAGTGGTTCTATATTCGTCCATTTTCTTCATGTAAGCCTCTGTCTGCTCCCCAAACAGAGAGTTACCAACTACAGGAAAATCCATAGCCTTAGACTGGGTGTCCTGTGATAGGCTAGTACATCTGAGCCAAGCAAGCCTTCTGAGAGACACAGATGTAGCCATGACTCTGGATGCAACATTGTTGGAGTCGACAGCAGTGTGAAATTGTACTTTGGATGCCTTAATTCCATCCATAGCCACCTCCTCCAGCTCTTTGGCTAGCTGGGGAGAGGCCTTTTTAGCCAGTACCAGAACCGTATCCCACCTGGACTTCTGGTACCTGGCTGTGCAGGCCATATAATTTGCCTGCCTGAGTCCCAAAGAGGATGCCAAGTATAGTTTCTTGGCCATGGCATCGCCTTTCCTGGAGTCCTTGTCTGGGGGGTGTGAAGCCAAAGGAATGTTTGCCCTGTCACAGGCTGCAGCCTGCACTACCCCAACATGGCTGCTATGTGAATAAAGGAACTCTGCAGCTGAGCCTAATAACATGTACCTCCTGTCCATTCTTTTATCTACAGGAAGTAAAGAGTTAGGAGTCTGTAGAATCTTTTGTGTCTGTTTCCCCAAGGACTTGTGAAGGGGAATAGACAACCTTTTGGACTCTGGGATGCCCATCATCTCCACAAAATCAGGCTCTTCTTCCTCCTCAGCAGTTTCAACCAAAGGGAGCTGGAGGGTTTCCGCCACCTTCTTGTAAGACAAGAAGTGAGAAGAGGACTCAGAAAGCCTGGGAGGGAAGACATCAGAACGCCTGTCTGGGGAGATATCCAGTTCAATGGGCACATCCAGACCCCACCGTTGTAATCATTGTTGGAATAGTCTTCGTCTCCATCCCACTCCTCCAAAAAGCATCCGGATCATAATCCGAAGGAGCGGTTCCGACCAAACCGCCACCTAACCGCGGTATCAGTTCGACGAATAGGAAGAAGCGATTGACAATACCAATCGCTTTGGTTATCTCCTCCGCAGTTGGAGTAAGCAGTACTGGATCCGAACCGGCGGACTTCCGTTTCTTTTTTGACGGAACCGACCCCTCAGAGTCGTCTCTCCTTTTGCCCGAGGAGGTATCACCTAGGTCAGTAGGCACCTCCTCAGGTTTGGCTGTAACCGAACCGGACTGGCCATTTGGGTCTACGGACTTCTCGGCCTCCCTTTCCTTCAACCTACTCAGTCTTTTTTCTAGAGTGGTTTTAGGAAAGTTTTTGCAAATTTGGCAGTCTGACTGGAGGTGGCCAAGCCCCAGACAATAAACACAGATGAGGTGGGGGTCGGCCTTGGTAAATCAGGCTACGAGTTAGTAACCAAGTTTATGAAGAAGTACCTCAATACTCAATGTGCAATTCTTTGATCCTCTAAGAAGAAAGCAAACTGAAGATTTATTTTTTTGTCATGATATGCAAGTCTACAGAACATGGAAAAACAACGTCTATCAATACAGATTATGAGCTGTTAAATAAAGATATGGCAAACAGCAGGGAAGTAGATCTGAGGAATATGTTTGCTGAAGAAATATTAAATGCTACACAGGTTCTTAATTTTCTCAATGAAATCCTAAGGAAAACTGCATAAACAAGCTACTTATTGAACCCAGAACCTGTAGTCTGTGATTGTGTAAACATAGTTTCTAAACTCTGATCAAGTGTTGGATTGGATGACTGATGAAATAGCTTCAATTCAGATGGTGAAAACTGCTATTGAGTACATTTCTGGTAATTCTGAGTTACCAGCATTGAGAGATTTGCATGTACTCTGCATAGACCAAAGACTGGCACTGCCAGTGTTAATTTAAGTAACATGATGGTTACCACCTGGTCCCATGTCATAACAGTGACTGTGGAACGCGATGCATGATAACGGCTAATTTAACCCACATCGCACCACATCTAGGCAAAGTGTTTTATTGTGGGGCCTTCACCCCTTGCACCCCTTCTTGTGGGGGGCTTTGCCCCACCCCCCATTATAGATACTAACTCTGGGGGGGGCAAAGTCGGGGACACGGGGTCATAATGTCGCAAGACATTATGCCGCAGCAATATACTGTGCTGCCAATACAGCGCAATATATTGCCAGTGGCACAAGTCTTTTTAACATCTTTATAGGTGACATTGCAGAGGGTCTGGAAAAGGTATGCCTCTTTGCAGATGATACAAAGATCTGTAATAGAGTTGATACACAAGGGGGTAGAAAGGATGAGAAGGGACTTGGCAAGGTTGGAGGAATGGTCAGACATATGGCAACTTAGATTCAATGCAAAGAAGTGCAAGTAATGCACCTGGGAAACAAAACCCAGGAGAAGAGTACAAATAGCAGGGAGGTACTAACAACAACAAAATGGAACGGGACTTGGGGTTAATCATATCAGATGATCTAAAGGTGGGTAAGCAATGTGAGAAGTCAGGGAGGAGAACCAGGGGGATACTGGGATGCATAGGAAGGGGCATCACAAGTAGAAAAATTGAAGCGGTTATCCCTCTGTACAGACAGTTGGCGTAGACCCCATCTGGAGTACTGTGTGCAGTTTTGGAGACCTCCATCTATGCAAGGACATAGACAGGATGGAAGCAGTCCAGAGGAGGGCAACTAAAATGGTGCAGGGTCTGCATCAGAAATCATATGAAGAAAACTGAGAGAGCTTAATACATATACCCTTGAAGAAAGGAGGGACACGATAGAAACGCTCAACTACCTCAAGGGAATCAACAAAGTCCAGGAGGGTAGCATCTTTCAGAAAAAGAGATGTGTAAGAACAAGGGACACAATTTAAAGATAGAGGGGGACGGCTAGGGTAATGTGAGGAAATCTTTTTTCACGGAGAGAGTGGTGGATGAGTGGAACTGCCTTCCTGGGGAGGTTGTTGGGCTAAAACAGTGGGGAATTCAAACATGCATGGGATAGACTCAAGGCAATTGTAGTGGGGGTGGCAGGAAGTAGGCTGTTGGTTAGTTAGAATCTGCAGCTTATCCAGTGGGTAGGGAATAGGCAGACTGGTGGGCCAAGTGGTCCTTATCTGCCGTCAAAGTCTATGTTTCTATGTTTTTTTTGCAGGGGCCCCCCCCACAGCACCCTTTACGGGGGGCTGCACCCCATGAACCCCCCCAACTAAAATAACTACCTCTGAGGGGGGTTGACAGTTAAAATTGCACAAAGCGCGAAAAATGAAAAAATCCATATGTCTGGGACCGGGAATCGAAACCCAGTCCTAAACGCACTGGCTGCCTCCCTTGCTGTCAGTGGCTCATCCCATTGAGCCACGGCAGCTGCTCGTCAGACCCCTGTCCCAGCAGAGGTCTTATCCTCTGCCTGGGAGAGCAAGAGGATGCACTACTACACATACACCCTTTTGCGGTTTTGCACCCTCTCGCTCTTCCCTACTGTGCTGTTCCTGTTGAGCGGTTTTGTCTTATGCTGTAGAGCATATGACAAAGGGACCCGGTAGGAAGTCGGGGATGGGAGAGAACCAGTGGTCGCCCACAAATGTCGGCACTGTGTTTTAGTCACCGGTTTCATGCGTTGCTGTCCTGCAGTCGCAATCTTCACTGGATACCTTGCCTCCTACAGTGGTCTGCAACAACACTGCAATCACTGCAGTGAACAGACTCTGCTGTAGAAGTCTGCCTTGTTTCCTAAGGCTATGGTGCCTTCACCAGTGAGTTATGGGTGGTTCAAAACAGAAGATGATAATCTTAAGCTTAACCTTCTGATATTCAGTCCAGCACCCATAGAACTAACTGAGGTAGTAACCTGCAATGTAGACAATCAGTGTCAGGGAGGTTCTCATGCTCAGAGTAGTCTACTACATATACTGAATCACATGGATGTTAAGCAGCAGAAATGTAATAAAATCCTTCCTGTAAAACAATTCTTCAAGCAAATGCTAGACCAGATAAAGAGGTGGAGTAGAACAAGGCAGAATTATAATAGTGAGAAATAGTGGAAATCCGTTTTGAGAATCTGTACTTGTGTGCTTGCGGTTCTGTTCATGTTAATTACTTATTACAATTAATATGTATCATCATCATCATCATCAGGTTTATTGTTTGTAACTTAAACAGCTGTTACAATTAAAATGTATCATACAAATTCCATACACAGTGATTACATGTAAAAATCAAGCGTATAGAGTTATGCATAATATAATTTATGGCATTAGGACTAATAAACATAAAATTACTTAATATATGAACATGATTATCCCAGATTCCTGTTTCATTGCACTTCTTGAAATTTTATAAGATCCTGATTTTTTATTTATATTGTTAATTGTCTGAAATAGTTTTGCAGCCCATTAAACAGTCCACTTAATCTTCTGTATTTATTAAAATATTAGTTAGCAGACTTTTATCTATCTGATAAATATTATTTATATATGAAGACAGCCAATGGACTCTCAGTTTAATATATACCATGAACAATGCCACATTACGTGGTGAAGATCTTCAATGCCTCTGGCTAAAATCACAGGTTCCAGACAATACACCTTCTTTTTTATATCTATAAAGGAGCACATGCTCATAAATTGATCAAATTTATAATTTGAGAATAAGAATCTCAATTTAGGATCCTCTAGGATCTCCAGATATGCTTTGAACCCAAAAAGGGTGTTGTTTGGTACAAACCACTTGGAGTATTTTGACCCAGCTATTTGTTGCAAATCCATATTGTTCCAGTAATTAATTTTTTTTTTTTACACATTTTTTTATACTTGTTGCTTAGTGTAATCCCTAAGTCAACAGGCCTTTTCAAATTTTTTAGATTATGTTTCTCCCAACAGCCACCCTTATACCTTACATGGAACCATTCATCTTTTTCCTTCAAGCACAGTTTATCTAGGATATCCTCTGTTATTTTACTTAATCTTAACAAATACTTAAGTTTTACAGGCTTCCATAGTTGCCTTTATATTTGTAGCCCTAGCTCTGATCCAATATAGGCTTCAGGACAAGAATGGCCCAATTTAAGGATATTTCGAAATAGTCTGAACACTGGTGACACAAGTACATTCACTCTCTCAAGATCCCATATTTCTGCCCTATATAATATTTTTGCTTCAAATTTATCTCTAATAACTTCAACAAGGGGTTTAATGGTCATTCCCCTGAATTTCAAGTTAAATCTAACCAGCTTTGCCAAGGTACGTTTCAGTTTATTTACCAGAAAGTCTTTAAGGGCATTCCAGTGAATGTTATTCTGAAACATAATTCCCAGATAGAGATATGTATCCACCACCTCCAGCTTTTCGCTTCCTAAATACCAAGTACCATGTTTTTGGTTTTTACTATTACTAAAAATCACATTTTTTGTCTTATTTAAATAGATTTTTTGTTTTAGTTGCTCCGATCTATGTTGAATATAATTCAATTTAGACTGTAACCTTTTTTTGTTAATGATAATAAAATAATTTTATCTGCGTATGCCAAAATTGAGCAAAATGTAGATTTAATTTTGGAAGTCAGTATTCAGGGTATCAATCTCTACTAGCATCTTTTCCACATATAGAGAGAACAGAACAGGGGCCAAAATGGAGCCCTGTCTCACACCTCTATTTTTATTAAATTGTGAGGATAGTTGCCCTTTATTTCCTAATCTTATTTTGGCCAGAGTTCCCGAGTATAACTCCACTATGATAGCCACAAATAAATGATTAATACCCCTTTCAATCATTAATTCCTACAGAATATTCCTAGAAATGTAATGAAACGCTGAAGAGTAATCAATAAAAGCAGCAAAATATTTTGTTTCCTAACATCTTTCCAGAATCTGAGTACATGGATATTGTCACAGGTGGAATAGTTTAACCTAAAACCTGCCTGATATTTAGATATTCCACCTGTTCTCAGGATCTCGTTATTAAGCCTCTCAGTAGATTCTACTAAATATTTTTAGGTTTACATCTAATAAACTAATAGGCCGGTACATTGCCAGATTATACAAATCTCTTTTGTGTATTGGATCAAACCAGCTCCATTCCATGAAACTGGGTATATACCAGATATTATACATCTATTATAGAAAACAGGTTAAACCTTTCCCATAGTACTTGGTGTGGAGAGAAAACGGCAGCAGGGATGCCATCAGGGCCAGCTGCTTTATGTTTTTAAAGAATAAATAGCCAAATAGACTTCATCTAAGGTTATAGGGCACGGGTTATGAACCCTTAGGGACTCAATGAACTCTCCACTTTGAGGGATCAAAAAGATATTGGAAAAATATTAAGCCAGCTCTCTTCCTGTGTGTGAGTGTGTGTGTGATATATATAACAGTATATGCAGATTTGCTCCCTCCGCTCACAGACTTACCCATCATTGCCTGCTCTACTCGAAACTAAATTGGCTCTCCCCAGACTCGCTCAGACACTATTCTGCAGGCTGTACAATTGATAATATGATCAGAACGGGGTCCCCTAAATACCTTGCTGAACTATTAACTCAGCCCTCCCAAGCATACCTCCTCAGGGCATCTGCTCAAACCCAACTTGAAATTCCCAGATATCTCACACAAAAAGGAGAACGATCCTTCACCATATCTGCCCCCGCTCCTGGAACTCCATTCCCTCCCACATCAAACTCTCCAAATCCCACAAGGCCTTTAAACTGAGTCTTCGGGCACACCTATTAGAATCCGACTGCTGCTCTTGTGCTGTAACTTGAGCCTCTCTCCTAGCATTTTCTCCTCCCTATGGCACTTACTGATTTCCTGCTGGTCTCCAAAATCTGAAAGTTTCCCATATCCAGCAGAAATCCTATTGTTATAATGCTACTTCATTTAAGTTTTGTTTGCTGTTTGTCATTTCAATTTAGTCATTGATGTTATCATCAGATGAAAATAATTAATGTAATGTTATCTGTTTCTCTTTGTCATTACTGATAATGACTGTACCTGGCTGTATACTGTTCAAATGTTTGTTCTCACCTCATGCTGCATCATGAAATACTCTTTAATGTTGACTCTGGTCTCCCCTGTCTGTACTCTCCCAGGTCATGCCTGAATATAGGCAACATTGTTGTCTAGTGTACTTACCCGGCAAACAAAAAACAAATAAATAAATATATATATATATAATAAACACACATGACCACAGCACGCGGCCGCATATGAACAACACAGAATATTATGTTGCTCAATTTCAGCAGAAAATGCACAGGCCGAAGTCATTAATAGCCAGGGTGCTAACAGAAGAGCAGACAGCTGGCCCCATTATTAGTATGTTCACAGTCTGACATTCTTAGTAATGATCAGCCACCCTAAGATAGTCTCCGGGTTCACAAACAACATAACCCAGATAGACTATCTTAGGTAGCTGGTTCATTCCACTGGGTGTCAGACAGACGAGGCATACTGATGAGTCCTGGTAGGACGAAACACGGTTCATGTCTTCTGTTGGCACCTCTGCAAACCGTGTGAGAGGCCTTTTGGCACCATGCATTTCTGCTTAAAGTTGAACCAGCATAATATTCTGTGGTGATTTGCACATGCAGCCCATGATGCTTTGCACTGTGGGTCATGTGTGATTTTGTATTTTTTGAAACTTGGCTTCCCAGCCAAATGCCTTTTGGGTAACTATTGCCTCAGTGCTTGCGACAGAGGTTCTTTTGTCTTATATATATATATATATATATTGTATATATATATATATGTCTATCTCCATTTGAATTTGTTTAGTTCCTTTTGCTACAAGAGTCCAAAACGATTTACAATATTTGTTCTGTACTGCATGTAGCATAGTCAGCCATTGGGCATCAGAAAAGACTCTTATATTGCCTTTTTTCATTATTGATTTGTTTCAGTAATTGTCTAGTCCCCTCTTTCCTACAGTTACTATATAGTTTCCTGATACTGTATTACTTTTTTTTCTGACAATCTTTGTTAAACCATGTGCTAGTGGATGATTTGTTTCTAATCTTAAAAAGTTTTTCTATTCTACTTTTAATATTTCCAAACAAATCAGATAATTTTACCATCAATAAATCCTGCTCAACTCCCCATAAATCCTTTACTTCCTTTACCAATAAACAATTTATTAAGATAGATAGTATCTCCATATGGGAATTCTGGTTCCAAATAATTTTCTTTGGGGCTCTTATCTCTGTGAATAACACTTATTCCACAGTATTTCCTGAAATAGTAGAATTCTGTTTTGAGGCCACTAATATAAGCAGAAAATGATCACTATCCCCAGCTATCATAACATTCAAGTTTCTCCAGCTAGTTGTAGGACAAGTCCAAAAAATAAAATCCACTGTAGAAGAACCTCTATTCATGACACAAGTGAATTCTCCTTCTAAGTCATCCAAATATCTACCATTTAATGGGTAGAGATTAAAAGCTTTAAAGAGATCTACAAGTTGTTTCCCAGAATTGTTCAAATTTACATCCTTTGATTTCCTTTGCAGAAGATTTTCCCTTGCAACTGAATAACAATATCTTGGATTATCTTTTAGACCATCATATATCCCTATTCGAAAATTAAAATCTTCCATAAACAGAATATCTACATTATGATATCCTAATGTTATCTCTAACAATACATTATTCAGTTCTTTCCGTATTGTAGGATTATGAAAGTTAGAAAATTCTAGGGGACTATAACAGTTCACAATTGCTGTCTCCTGTAGATCATCCTTTACTAAAACCACAACATAATTACTACTAGTTTTCCCGTGTTATGTTTTGGAGGGTCCCAATTTTAACCAAAGTTATCAGTCCACCAGAACATCTACCGTATCTCATCTTTCTTATACCTGCACTATGAAATGCTACATATCCATTTAATTCAATTAGATCATTAGGTGTATGCCAGGTTTCTTGTAGGCATAATACATCATGATCTAATAAGAGAAGCCTAAATTCAGTGTCAGCAATCTTGTTTATCCAGCCTGCTATGTTTCAGGATAAAGAAGATACTTCTCTATTTCCTAAATTGTCCAGGCGTATCATCCTGGCTGGGGCTAAGTCAGTCATTATAATCAGCCATTAATTAATATGTATCCAAAAGGTATAATTAAATTTCAACATCATCGTCTGACAGTTGGACATGAATTATACATTTGTGTGCCAGTTATTTATTTACTTTTGAAAATGACATATGTATTCAGAAAAATAATTATTTTGACCATTATACATTTTGGCACTAACAAAACGGCTGTGAAGTTTTTCTTTTTATTTTGAGCAAAAATACTTACTAAGATTGCATATGTCATACATTATAGATATTTGAGGCTTTGCATTGAAACAATTTATTAAATAGTCAGTATCTAGTCAACTTATGGAAATGTAGGTCATTTTATAGATCTCTTGTATTTATCAATAATTTATAAGAATTAATTATATGCATCTTTAAAAGACTGCATTTTTTGTCTGCATACAAATTAAGTACTGTATACATCTGGCATAAATCTGTTCAGGATGTTCCAAACAATCAAATAAACAGTGTAGTAGTTTTTAGTATTGGGGGTGCATTCTACTCAAAATGTGAGGCACTTTTTGGAAGGGGCTCCAGGACTATTTAACACTTTCATATACCGTACCATACTTGTTCACCTAAAGAACTTCTGGACCAATTTGAGAATGTCACTATCTGGGTTCCATTCGTACATGTTCCAGTTATTTATTCATTACATGAGGTAGCTATTGTTCCTCCACTTAATTTTACTCTTTATTAAGTGAAAGATACATTGGGGGACACACAGACAGCAGGGAGGGAGGGAGGAAGGAAGGAAATACATCTTGGCTCTCCCCCAGGATCCCTGATTCCTCTGTTATCATCTCTGGTTTCACTACTGTGCGATAGGGTTGAGTGAAGAGGGATGGTGGTGTAACCATCTACTGTACCTATTATCAAACATCCTGTTTGAGCCAGTACTCTCCACCTCCATCACCTCTGACTATGAGATGCTTCTTCTCAAACTTTCCCTCCCTTCTCTGTCCCTACATTTACTGCCAAAGTCTACTGCTGTCCTGGCATGTCACCACCAGCTGTCACTGAGCTACTCACCACCATCTCCTCCCATGCCTCCTCTGATGAGTTATTCATCCTATGGAGATTTCAACCTCAATTAGCTCTTCCCTCTCTACATAAATTATGCCTGAACATTAAGTCCCTCCTATTATCCCAAGTTATATCTGACCCTACCTGTCATAATTGCAGCTCTCTGTATCACTCCCTTTTGGACTGAGTCATCTCCTCCCATCCCCATTTTACTGTGGATGCTGGTACCCTTCCTGACTCCCTAAGTGACCACCATATATATAGTCTACTGTGCATAAAACTGTCTCAAAGCTGTCCCCAAATTCCTCCATATCTTGATCTTCTGGTCACTGGGCGTGTCCTTCCTCCATGCTGACCTAGTAGCCACTAACTGGTCCCCTATCTTTACAGCTGGCAATGTTGAAGATGACCTTAAAAATTTTCACCACCAAATTTATGTCTGTCTGGAATCATCATGCCCCCTCTGAACAACCAAGGTCCAAGGATCTCACCCCCATTTATCCTCGCAGAGTTGCTGGCTTGTCACCATGTGCGTGACCTTGCCTGCAGGATCTATAAGTCCACTAGCTCACCTTCTATCCTTACTAATTACAGGGCCTTTTGTAATGTCTGTAGTAGCTACTAGACTTGCAAAGTTTGAATACTCTGCATCCATGCTCCAGAACAACCTTAATCACTCCTTGATGTTCTGGAAGGCAATCCATACCATCTTCTCCCCGCCAACCCAGTCCCCTCTCCCTGTTCTCAAAGTGGGTGACTCTGCTATCTCTAACCCTGCTGCAGTTACCACCTCCTTCAATTCCTTTTTCACCTCATGTGCCTGCTCCGCCCCTGCTTCCTTCCCTCCCCGTCACTTTTCTCCACTACCCTCTTGATCCTCTACTTCATCCTTCCTACCGCCACCTCCTCCCTTTTTTCCTTTCTCTCCTACCACCCATACTGCTTCTTTTAGGGCCCTCTTGGCTCTAAACCTCCAAAAGGGTGGGAGCTCTGATGGTCTTGACCCCCACACTTCTGTATCTCGGCTCATGCCATCGCCTTCCATATCACTTACCTTTACAACCTCTCTTTCTCCTTATCCTCAGTTCCTAACTCATGGAAACTGGCTACAGTCACCCCCATTCCTAAAGGGGGTGATCCCTTTTACCTTGGAAACTACTGTCTTATTTCACTACTCCCACCTCTGGCTAAACTCCAGGAATATCTTGTTCTCTCCCAACTCTCCTTTTTTTTTGATTCAGCCTCCTTCACTCCTTCCCAGTCTGGTTCAGAAATCCCACCTCATGTTCACTTCTCTCCTTGAGCACACTGACACTATCTTCTCTGGCATGGATCAGGGCCTAGTGACCTCCATCATCACTGTCAACTTGGCAAAAGCTTTCAACATTATTTTCCACTCCATTCTCATGGACAAGCTTAAGGAGGCTGGACACTCTGCCTCCTCAGCTGAATAGTTCCATTAAGGAGCTTAATATGTATACCCTTGAGGAAAGGAGGGATGGGGGGACATGATAGAAACTTTCAAGTACCTCAAGGGAATCAACAAATCCAAGAGGGTAGCATCTTTCAGAAAAAGAGATGTGCAAGAACAAGGGGACATAATTTGAAGATAGTGGGGGAAACAGCTCAGGGGCAATGTAAGGAAGTATTTTTTCACAGACAGGGTGGTGGATGCATAAAATGGCCATCCAGAGGAGATCGGGGGTCAGAAACAGTGGAGGAATTCAAGAATGCATGAGACAGATGGGCAATTCTGGTGGGGGTAGGAAGTAGGCTGTTGGGTAACTAGGATCTGCAGCATATTCAACAGGTAGGGAAGTAGGCAGACTAGGTGGGCCAAGCAGTCCATATCTGCCATCAAAATCTATGTTTCCATTCCTACCTTGAGGACAGGTCACAAGCTGTCCATATAGAGACTCCCGCCTCACTCCCTAATCTGCTAAGGTGTCCCCAAGGGTCTGTCCTTGGCCCAAATCTTTCTCCTTTTTCTAAATGACCTCCCCACTGCCTGCTCCAATGTGTCCATTAACATGTATGCAGATGATATAGTACACTTTACCACTGGCTCCTCTGCCCTTGACGTCATGACCCAGCTCCAACTAGACTATAAGAACATCCAGCTCTGGTTTCATGTATATCAGCTGTCCCTCAATGCCAAGAAACAGTTTCTATGACTTTTGGCACCAGGCAGAGGCTTGCTAAACTCTCCCCTCCTTTCATTCCCTTGATTGTGCAATAATAAGAGTCTCCTACTTCTAGTATCTTGGAGTCTGGCTGGACCGTCACCTTGATTTTTCAATTCATAAGAATGCACTCCACAAGAAGCTCCACCCCACACTTGGTGCACTTTACAGGAATAAGAGGAGCATTCCACTTCTTATCCCCAGAGAGATCCTCTGTGATCTCCTGTGCCCATATGTCTTGCAATGTGCTGTGTGTTTAAGTATGAGATACTTGGTTGTTTTGTATTCTGAGGGTTTGCTCACAGTATAGTGACCCCAAATGTGACAAATATTCAGTACAAAATAACATCCTAACAACTAGAAATTAACTTAATTACTTTGCCATAATTATGGCAATTTTGATAAAGTAAACTGATATGAGTTCAAAAAAATTGTAGCAATCAAGTAAAGAAAGCTGCAGTTCATAAAATAAACAGTTTGTTTGCAATTTATCAAACTTATTTGTGTTTTGTGTGATGTTATGTTGTGACAACAGGATTGAGCTCACAGGGCACCTGCATTTTGCTAAATTACACAATGCCTAGGTATTATTTCAGAATGCAGTTTTCTGTTCTCAGTTACTACATTTTTTTTTCTTACAATGAATAATTTTGTTTTATACATTCTTTTTCCCTGGTAAAAAGTAAATTTAGTTATTTAGTAGTAGTTCGTACGTTATTTTGGGCAGAAACTTTTAGGGTCACTATACTGTGACCAAACTCCTAAACTAAAATTTGGCTGTGACAGAGCTGTCTCTGTTGCAGTACCAAAAAGGTGGATTCCCCTCCCCTTCCTTATCCACACAACACACTCTGTGACATTATTCAAGAAAAAGCTAAACTTGTATTATTTGTCCATGCTTTTCCATAAAAAAATAGTTCATGCTGAGCCTGAAGTCTGTGTGTGCTGTTTGTACTTATTACTGGGGAAATTGATGGTTAGTTATTGCTTTAGATCAGTGTAACACACTGGGTAAAGAAGTATGCATTTATAAAGGATCCATGGCTCTATGTGTCTGTCTTAGTATAAACATAGTACACCTATGATATACTTGATGTCTGCAGGGTATTGTCAGTCTGCATTGCTGCTGTCCCCTTGGATCTCCTTGTAAATAAGATGCTGATTTTCAAGAAATACTACCTTGAAGAGCAAAACTTCCACAAAATAAGGAACTCTAACTTTCAGCACATGCAGGGCAGTAACATAAAAGTTCCTTCCTTCCTGCTTGCCTGCCTGCCTTCCTTCCAAACTTCCCTCCTTCCTTTCAAACTTCTTTCCTAACTTCCTTCCTTCCAAACTTCCAAAAGTGTTACCAGGAAAGACATAAAGACATACTGAGCTGATTTTCAGATGCATGGAAGTACAAAGTTAAACAAACAAGCATTTGTCAATGCCGAATGTTGCTTGCTTCTATGTGCTGTTTAGGTATTTGGAAGTCATTGGAGTGCAAATATTGAAAATTTGCGAACTTACGAGCGTGCATAGGAACTGCGCAACGCACGCTCGTAAAACAGTCATTTTTAGGAATTTTTTCACCAAATTTTCAACTTAGCCATTTTAAGACCTCTGCTCATGAACAGTGTCACTGTGATTTTGTTAATGTGTCCCATACATTGAGCTTGCACACCGACTGAGCCATTGTGCGCTACATGGGCGGAAACACGTTTTGGGCAGGATGTGAAAAATGACAGCTGTACTGCTCATAAGGAGGTGTGGTAAAATGGCAATGTTGAAAATCTGGAGTGGAATACTGAAAAATTCGCAACCACGAAAGGCAGTGGAACTGTGCAACGACACCGTAAAATAGTCATTTTTGAATTCTTTCACCAAATTTTCAACATTGCCATTTTAAGATCTCTGCTCATGAACAGTGTCATGGTGATTTTCTTAATGTGTCCCATACATTGATTTCGCATACCGACTGCCATTGTGTGCTACGTGTGGAAACATGTTTTGGGCAGGATGTGAAAATGACAGCTGTACTGCTCTATAGGAGTGTGGTAAAATGGCAATGTTGAAAATCTGGAGTTAAAATATTGAAAATTTGCGAACTTACGAGCTCATGGAGGAATCCGCGCAGACGCCAGAAACAGTTTATTTTTAGGAAAATTTTCACCAAATTTTCAACATAACCATTTTAAGACCTCTGCTCATGAACAGTGTCACTGTGATTTGCTTAATTTGTCCCGTACATTGATTTCGCACACCGACTGCGCCATTCTGCGCTACATGGGCAGAAACACATTTTGGGTGAGATGTGAAAAATGACAGCTGTACTGCTCATAAGAAGGTGTGGTAAAATGGCAATGCTGAAAATCTGGAGTGAAATATTGAAATTTTAACTTTACGAGCCTGCGAGGAACTGCGTAATGCATCGTCAGAAACAGTCATTTTTTGGAATTTTGGCACCAAATTTTCAACATGGAGTTTTTGGGACCCTTCATGAATGATGTCATTGTCATGGCAGTATTCGAGCCCGAAGGGTGATTTCGCAGTCACTGCGCGAAATCACCCTTCGGGCCCGAATAACGCCATGACAGTGACATCATCATGAGAAGGGGTCCCAAAAACCCCATGTTGAAAATTTGGTGCAAAATTCCCAAAAATGCCTGAGCTATGCAACAAAGTTGAAACCCCCCTATCTAGCCCATTATACAGCTTACCGGCATTTCCTCAGTTCGCGGTCGGCTTTGAAGAGTGCAGACGTGTTCCCGGTCCACCGAAGATCGTCGCGCCGGAGTCCGGGAGGTGTGGCATGGGGTGGGGGTGGAGGCTGCGCGCAGGGTGGGTGCGGGTTGTGGGGTCGGGAGACGCCAAGGACCGCTTTCAGTTTTCAGGTTAAAAAAAGACGTGGATTGCTTGCCACGCTGGGGTGGGCTCCTCAGCATGGCACAAGGACATTGGGGGTATTCAGCCGACGGGGATTGGGCACCCTGCTGGCTATGAGTTTATTGCCACGCTGGGGTGGGCCTCAGCGTGGCACGAGGACGGGGACGCTTGCTCAGCCGACGGGGATTGGGCACCCCGCCGCCAGAGCATACTACTGGGAGGGGATGCGAGCTCAGCCGACGGGACTGGGGCACCCTGTCGGCTATTCAGTGCGCGGAGCGACGGCCGCGTTGTGTTGGGAGCTGCGCGTGAGCAGCCGATATCTTATCGGTGCTCACCGCCGTAGCTCCCTTTCGAATGAGGGTTACTGCATTTTGGAGCATGTCATACAAGCCCAAAATGCATTGGCTTATAGGGCCACGCCTGCCAGCAGACTGACTGAATTGGAGAAGGAGGTGACACACCTCTGAAATCTCCGATGATGGCACTATGTTTCTTGCACATGCGTGCAAGCAACATAAAAATGCATTAATATGGAAATAACAAAATGAGCAATCACAGACAATTATGCAACACAATAAACTGCAGAAAAAGAACAATAAGACTTATTAGCAGAATAAGCACTCTCTCGGTCCTGGTAAGAAAGAAAAAATAAGCCAGCCCAGAACTATCTGAAATAAAGAACCACGAGGCTGCCTACTCCTAAAGTAATGTGAGTAACCAGCATATCCGAGTATACCAACACACACTCACCAATGCTCCTGCTACCCCATTAACTGCTGCAGATCCAATAAATGGTAAAGGGGATAAAACTGCCTCTGTAACAAAAACTGATACTATAGATAGCGTATTCTGCACTGCCTATAATATCAGCATTCAGTGCTGAATCAAGGGAAAAAGAGGACATAGAGATGCAGCTAACACTAGCTACTGTGTCCCTATCTGGAGATCTTACAGTGTGCAGAGGATACAATTAATACCATGATCTCAATCTTCACAGCAGAGCTCTTTATCTCACATACATAATGCTGACAATCAGAAAATGGCACCGCTTCCGGATGTTATTTTGAGTGCTTGAATGAGAGAAATGGGCTAGGTTGAAGTATAAGTGTCTGTGTCAGTCTTCTGTCAACATTATCAAAGGGTTGCTGTATTTATTCAGTGTCCCCTTCAGCTGCTCTCACCCTCTCCCCACGGGACCTGTCCCTGATTTCCCAGCCCGGCTCACATCTCCTGTAGACAGGCTCAATGCTACAGTGCTGACACCCTGCCAAAGCCTGGAGTCACCATGCTGCTTGACCCATCAGTGCAGCATCAGAAAGGGCAGCCTGGGAAGGACGCTTACCACCAATGCCCAACGATCGCTAGGACTAGGTAGGGAATGGGGTTGGAACACGTGGGTGTCTTATGGATGAACATTAACACCCCCCCCATCCTGACTCCAACATGCAGGTGAGGTGCAAGTACATAGAGCCATGACATCAAACTTCTCTCTCTTCTACTTAGTATTCAGTTCTGATTTGCCATGTGCGAGGGACCTTGTTTCTCAGTCTGGCACCTAGGGCTCACAGCACTTCTTAGCTCTGCTTAGCTGGATGCAAGGGACTTCCGTCCCCTGGTCTCTCAGTCTGACTGGTACCATTGTGCGGTCGCCTTTAATATAGATCAAACCTTCTACTGTTTAAAAGCTTTAAAAATTTGCATGCAGGAGCTGAAGTTAGCATCAGATAATTTACTTACATATTTGTTCTTTTACCTTTACTGTGCAGGCTGCTACTGCCACTGCCTTATATGCAGACTGTAAGCTCCTGCCCAGGGGCTCCTCTACCAAATCTCATCTTGACCACAGACATACCACCATGGCACCTCTTTTAACAAAAAGTTATTTATTTGTTTATTTATTGAGAATTGGAGCCCTTTTACTGTGCTCCTACTCACACCAGGCCTCACAGCTCAAACTGCCTTCCTTCTCCAACTGTCACTCACCCTCCCTGGATCTGGATCTAGTGGTAGAGCAGTGGTGGGAAAAAAATCAAAAGCCAATTGCCATTTGCCTTGGTGCAAATAAGAAGCCCTGACTGACATTAAAAACATTAATTCAAAGCTTTGCAGTTGCACTTCACACTCACAGAGAATGCTGTGAATGCATTCAGGAGAATATAGTGCACGAAGGGACAGAAGCATCAAGTAGTTTACAATAAAGTAAATAAATAGTGACCCACTGGTATAGCCACCAGATCTGAATCACAGCACCTGACCCCCCATGAAAAAGTAATCAAAAAACACACCTTGTTATTCTGACATTTGGAATATGAAAAAAAAATAGTTCAGCGATTTCTCAGAATGAAACTGGGGGCATGTGTCCTGTAGGCATGATACCACTGGGAAAGATAACTTTTGGGGTGGCCTGTTACATCACAAATGCTCATATGCTGGTATGCATCTGGTGTATAACTGTGGTCAACATCCCTAAACACCTCAGTTCATCAGGGCTCTTGGTAGTTTTTTTCGATTGGGGGTCCTGGACTTTCTGAAAAAAATAGGGGTCCTTGTCTAAAAGCTGGGATTCCCCCTAAAATTTTAGGGAGGTCCCCATTAAAATGAATACAGTAAGTCTGACTACAGTGGCCCACTGCCACACCTCTCAACTGTCCCTGATTTTCAGGGATGTCCCTGATTTTGCCTCATCATTTTCCTCTGTCCCTCCTTCAATTTGCATTTCCATGACTGAATGGTGGGGATTAAGCTCTGTGACTTGTATCTGATGTATGAGGCAGGAGGTCTTGAGGTATGCAAGGCTATTTCTGAAGGCTTCATAAGAAAGCAACAGATAGCAGTAGCTGTAAATCAGAAAGGAGACTACCAACTGCACTTGCCTTGCCACACAGGTTGTAATCTTGTAGACAAAATGCAAATAGGTTTAATTCAGCAACTGTTGCCTGATTAACACTGCAGCGGCTGCTGCTTTAAAGACTGAAAACAGCATGCTCTGTAAATTGTTTCTTCAGCAGAGCTCTGCTATTCAGTATTCGGGGGAGGGGCATGTGGGATGGAGCTACATAGTAAGTGATGCTATGATTTATAATGCTGAAATCAGAGCCAATAGCAGAAGAGAAGGGGCGTATGTGATTTGCATGCGTCACGCTATACATCTAAGGTACTTTTTCTTTTCCCTTTGTTTAATTAGAAGATCATTTACCTGATGTTAGTAGCTGTGATGTGTGCAACAGCTCTTAGCCTGGCAGCTGACATATCTTGCTCTACTGCCCCACACTACATCATCAGCATTGTGACCTCACTGACTGTGACACCACTGCTACTTAAGAACAGCTATTCAGTGACTGCCAGGTCATTCACCTGTGATGTTACTGTCAGTGAGATCACAATGCTGATGATGTAGTGTCGGGCAGTAGAGTTAGATATGTCAGCTGCCAGGCTAAGAGCTGTTCCACACATCCAGCACAATATTATCACACAGAAGACTTTCTGATGGGCAAAAGGAAAAAAACCAAAATACTTCAGAAATAAAAGTTACAAATGACTACTACTTAAAGTTTGTATCATTTTCCTGTCTGCCTGTTTTGGCTCCACTAGCTCTTTAAGATTACACAGCTACAGTTGCTTGCATGCGTTATTCAAGTCTTTAATGTCAAAGTGAGTGGTAGAATAAGGTAAAATAATTTTAATGCAGAGCAGAAAGGAGAGGAACAAGCTATACTCATGTATATTCATACATAACTTATACAATATATATTCATAACTTTTCTTCTCCTACTTGCAACTGTTCGTGACTCTCTTCCTCACCCCCAACCACCACCACTAGTTCTGCCTTGGCAACTTGTTTCGTCGATTAGTTGTATATATATGCCAATATTTACTGGTGACCCACTTTAATGCTTGAATTGATGCATGTTTAAAATGCCATAATAGCCAGTAGAACCGTTTATCACAGCATTTAGTGCAGTCATTTAGGCAGCGCCACCTCATTGGCCGTAAGTCTTTGTGTAGATGGGCCAACACCTGAAGAAACATAGCAGCTCAGTTTTCCGTACAGAGCGCCAACTGATCCTTGCCCTCACTGCCATGGCAGGTACCTTTTAACCTACTTCGGTGTTTATATGGTTGATCCTGCCTCTACAAATTTTCAAGTCTATCTGGTTGATCCTGCCATCCATTGCCTTGGAGCGTAGCTTCAGGAGATAGCCGCTGCATCGCAAATTGAGCGTGGCTGACCACTGATGCTATCCAGGTTTACACTATAATGAAAAAAAATAAAAAATAAAAAAACTGCGTGTGTCTGTGTGTGTATGTATATGTGTGAATGTCTGTGTAGGTCTGTGTCTGGAGCTGTTCCAGCAGCTTTACCATTCACTCCTTTGCACCAGTAATCATAAAAAATAATGCCTGTGCAAGGTTCGTGTCATGATGATTTTTCACACACCAGCACAGGCATTATTCTCTGTTTATTACATTACAAGTGCATATTACATGTTCATGATTACTTCTCATGTACATATGTTGTACTTGATTTGTCTCAAGTTTTGATTATGCTCCTTTGATGTACTGTATTGCTGTATATGATTTTTTACATCTCCTACCCCCAGGGTGCATCTGGATATGAGCTGTTAGCAGCTCTGTATGTCTTTCCTGGTGAAACTGTTGAAATAAATAAATTGCACTACCAATTTATTCAATCACATGAGTGCAGTGTGCATATATCATGGACCACATACAAACAAAGGAGAGAAAGAAGTAAGTGCCTTGACTGGGATTTGAACCCAGGCCACCCGAAGTACTGCATCAAACTGTGCTACCAGCTCTGCCACCAAGGCAACTGGAAACTGGGCCATGCTAGGGCACATTACTCTTTCTCAAATGCACAACCTGGTGGCTGCATAAATACAGTAATTACATTTATTTAATCACATGAGTGCATTGTGCATATATTGTGGAAAACGTACAAACAGAGGAGAGAAAGAAGTAAATGCCTCTACTGGGACTTGAACCCAGGTCATCCGGAGTACCGTTCTGATCGCGCTACCAGATGCACCACCAAGGGAACTGGAAACTGTGCTGTCCCCGAGCATACTACTCTTTCTCAAATGCATAATCTGGTGGCTGCACAAATAATTACATTTATTCAACCATGAGTGCACTGTACATATATTATAGAACACATACAAACACAGGAGAGAAAGAAGTAAGTGCCTCAATTGGGAGTTGAACCCAGGCTGCCCGGAATACCATTCAGATTGTGCTACCAGCTGCATCACCAAGGTAACTGGAAAGTGGGCTGCCAAATGGCCTTCCATCCAATATGCAAAGACTTATAACAGAAGACAGACATGTGTGTCATTATTCTCAGGCCTCATCAGTGTGATTCATCTGTATCTTAACTCAGGGGGAAACAAACAAGCCCTTATGTGGTTACATGTGTTTGGGTTCTGGTGAGTCCAAGATCAGAAAGCAAACTAAAAAAGACAAAGAACCTTAGCAAAAAATCACTGAGGCATGGGCTGCTCAATAAGGCCATTGGCAAAAAAGGCACTGCCTCAGGCTTTTAGTGCTATGGGTATACAAATCCATGAGTGTGTGTGTGTCGGTATGGAGGGTAAAACGGACTAAAGAAAGCTTTGTACTACACTGCAAATGCCGTCACACTACTCAGCCCTTAGTAGAGATGTTGCACAGCTTTACTTCACTGGCAAAATTCTGGCAAAGTCGGCAAAATTTGCATTCACGAAAAGGCATCACAAATGGTCCATTTCACCACTTCCCAATTAGTTTTCTTGTAGAAGAGGCACTTCTTCAGGCAAAGTCAACTAAAGTCATGGTGAAGTTGTAACTTCACCACTGAATTTCCATCATCTTGCTTGAAAAAGTGACACTTTGCCTGACGAAAACCGTGCTAAATTGGTACTTTGCGAATTTGGTTGCATGACTAAAACTATGCTAAGTCGGTACTTTGCAAATTTGGCAAACTTTATAAATTAATTCTGAAAGCAAAATCTGCCAACTTCACACATCACTAGTCCTTAGCAAGCTGACTCGCACACTATTTCATTTATTTATTTTTTTTAGTTTTTGTTGACTGGTTAAGAGCACTAGACAAATTCTGCCTATTTTCAGGCACGACCTGGGGGAGGTAGTTACAGATGAATGCCAAATGACTTTGAACCAGATTAAAGATTAGGAAAGTCCATAGACCCAAATCTCCACATAAAATCCTGCAGCTCCACTCCTTCAACTCCCTAGACCTTAACCCCCTTCTCCATGCTCTTGCCATCTCTGATTGGGCCCCGACAGCTTCCGCCTCTTCAGCTGACCAAGCCCTCGCCTACTTCAAAGAAAAATTCCTATCTACATGGAACTCATTTGCCCCATTCAAATGCTCCAGAGTATGTGGAAACCATCATCCATGGATCACTCCAGAATTATTGACCTGCCTCAGAGAGGGAGACAAAGCTGGGAAACACAAGACCACTCAGCTTCTAACAGATTATACAAAGTATCGCATGCTAAGAAATGCCTGCACAAAAGCTACCAGACTAGCTAAGTCTGAATATTTTAAATCTGCCTTCCTTAATAATATCAACACCACCTCCAAATTCTGGAAAGTGGTCCATGCCCTTCCCCCCACCCCCACACCCCCCGCCCATGCTTAAAATAAATAACTCATTAGTGACTGTCCTGTGCTTAGTGGCCAAGCAGCTTAACTCTTATTACACCTCTTGTGCCTCAGCACTCCTAAAGTCCCTCCTCTCTAACCTCCCCTCTCCTTCTCCCCCCTCATCTTGTACTCATCTCCCCCATGCTCACCCCTCCTTCTCCTTCTCAGCTGTCTCCCCTGATGGAACACTTGCTGCCTCCTCTCTCGCCCTTCTAAAGGCTCATCACCTGATAACCTTGACCCTAAGCTCCTTTCTCTTTCAGCACCAGCTATTGCCTATCCCCTCTCTTTAATCCTAAACCTCTCTTTTTTGTCCTCCTCAGTCTCCTTGTCCTGGAAACATGCAGTTGTCCTCCCTCTCCCAAAGAGTGGTGACCCCTCCTCCCCAGGCAACTATCGCTCAATCTCTCTCCTTCCCACCGTCGCCAAACTCCAAGAGCACCTGGTCCTCTCCCAACTCATCTCCTTCCTCTCTGATTCACCCTTTTTCACCCGGTTCCAATCTGTTTTTCAGAAGAACCACTCCACCACCACCCCCCTTCTCAGGCTCACAGACTCCATCCTCACCGGGATGGATAACGACCTCAACACCTCTGTCATCTTTGTTGTCCTCGCTAAGGCTTTCGACATAGTCTCCCATGCCCTGCTTCTTGACTCCCTTAAGACAGTTGGATTGTTGGCACCCGCCACTAACTGGTTCAGAGCCCATCTCACAGGCAAAACACAATCAGTCAAGATCCAGGATGCAATCCCTCCCCACTCCCCATCTCCACAGGAATCCCACAGGGCTCTGTGCTTGGCCCCATTCTTTTTTCCACCTTCCTCAATGACTTACCCTCAGTCTGCTTCCCCTATTCCTCTATCCACATGTACGCTGATGACACCGTCTTGTTTACCTCTAGCAAATGCCCTGCTGATGTAGCAACCACCTTACAGCATGACTTCCACCAGGTTCAGCGATGGTTTGTCTCACATCAGTTATTTCTGAATGCCAAGAAGACTGTCTCCATGACCTTTGGCACTAGGCAGAGATACTCTAGGCTACCACTCCTACCCTCTTTCCACACCCTGGATGGGACAATCCTTGAGGACACCTCCCCATTCAGATACCTTGGGGTTTGGCTGGACCAGCACCTCAACTCCTCTGGTCACATTGACGCCATCTTGAAAAACTGCACCCCAAGCTTGGTGCCTTATACAGGAACTGTAGTTGCATCCCTCCTAAGGTGCGGTGTGAACTTGTCCAGAAGATGATACTTCCCATCTTTGACTACTGTGACGTAGTCTATGGTGCTGCTCCCAAACCCTCCCTGACCAGATTGGACACTCTCTTTAACTCCTACCGTTTCACTCTCGATGCTCCCTCCCGATCTCATCACTGCAAACTCTACCATGCCCTGTCCTTTCCCCCGCTTGCAAACAGGTGCCTTGCTCACTGTGCAAAACTCATTTCTAAATTTTAGCTTGGAGAACTCCCCTCTACCTCTCTAGCTCCCTCTCTTCCCCTTCCCCTCCCTCAGATCCGTGGACACTTGTACCTTGCTGGTTTCCCACTCATTGACACTCATCGGACAGTCTGGTTTCGACCACCACTTCCCAAAACTCTGGAACTCTCCCAACCCCCAAATATGGCACTCCTCCTCCACACACTCCCTTGCCTCTGCCTTACATAACCATCTCTCTTCTAGCTGCTCCTGTTTTGATCCTCCCTAACTACTTCCTTTGCATCTGCTCCGCAGCACATCACCTTATCCCTCACCCACCAAGCCCTCCCCTTGCCTATTACCTGTCCTACACCTGCCCTACCCATCTTCTATAACCAAGGTCCTTTCCTGGTTCTGCCCCTTGCAAGGTTCTCAGCATCCTGGAGGGGTTAGTTCTAAGCATGCCTCTTCCTCCCTCACCCCCTTTCTACCCATCTTCCCAAACCCCTGTCCCTGTCCTACACCTGTCCCCCACCCACTATCTTCCCATCTCAATTGTCATCACTCAGTTCTGCCCTGGCAGGTTCTCAGCATCCTGAAGTGGTTTAGTTCAAGGCATGATTGCCCCTTCCCTATCCATCCCCGACTGCTCCTTCCATTATACCCCAACACTTAATTAGGTAGCCCTTCATCTACATGCACTGTATTAACTCACTCTCCCTTTGTCCCTATACTCTTTGCACTGTCAGAGCTGTTACCTCAGCTTGCCCCTGTCCTGAGTCAAATATCTTACTCAACCAGGTCTTGCATCTGTTTTACTGGAAATGTCCTGGCTCCTCCAGTCTCACTGCTTCTCCTTCCCCAGCTGGCTTCCACCGTCCACTTACTCTTCTTCCCATAGCACTTTAATTGTTTAAATTGTTTAACTGTACTGTTTACCTATATTAATTATAACACCATTCCAACAGTGGTTGGTGATATTGTTGTTCAAACCTCTGTATGTATCCTCATGTATGTAAACTGAAATTGTATGTATAATCTCTGTTTTATATCCACTTGTACCCCCCTCCCCCAGGCTGCACCGTGAGATGTGCAACTTGATGTTCAGTGTGCCTTCCTGGTGAAACATTTCAATAAATAAATAAGTTGGTGGTATTTTTAGTGATGGGGGAAATGTGGCTAGGGCACCGGGGAAATTCCCCTACTTGGTCAGAAGGAAGAACCCCTGAGGGACCTTCCAAGATGGCCGACGTGCTGGACCCAGGAGGAAGAAATACTGCTGAGGAGGTAGAGGAGATGGCCTCCTCCTCTACCCCTAAAACTCCAGAGGCTAATCCTGCAGAAGAAGAAGATCATGTGGACATGGATATACTTGAAGAATTTTTTGAATCAGAACCGGAATTAATTCAGCAAGAGGATGATGCTGCAAATAACCTACAGTACAAGAGAAAACGAATAGTGAGACTGTTTCAGTTGTTATATCTGACAAAGAAGCTTTAATTAAAGAACTGTCATTAAAGGAAGCTGAATGTAAAAAGCAGAGGGGAGCTTTACAGGCTGAAATTTTAGCAATGCAGTCACACTCAATGACAGTTCAAGAAAATGACTCAATGTTGTCAGAACAGCTGCAAAATTATTTTAGCAGCATCAAAGGAAACTGCAAGCTGCTCAAAAATTGTGACAAAAGAAAAAGCAGCGCTGGCTGGCAGCTTGTTGTGCCGAAAGCCAGAAAAATCCTCTAAGTCTAACACAGGTTCCGAGACAAAAACAAAATGTTTGGGCACATCCTATGTTGTAAAAGCTAAACCACAAAGCTTTAAGAAAGTCACTAGTGCAGCGGGTGATTTTCAAACGGCGCATGCTGCAGAGACAACTGATTTATCAAACAAGGCAGCTGCAGCATCGAGAGCTGCAGTAACAAACGCTACAGCTGCTGAACCATGGACCCCAGCAAAAGCTCTGGAAGGGGCAGGCTGGATTCTATCGCAGGAGAAGCAATGGGTTGCAGACCCAGAAGACACAAATGTACAAAGGTACCAAAAGAACTCTAATGTACAAGAAGAAGCTACTAATATAGAAATTGGGCAAAACAATGATTCTGAAGTTCAGGACTCAGAGAGTACTCCCTCCACAACTAAGGGCCCCAACAAAAGTGCACAGGAAATTTCAACTAATGCAGATGAAACTGCAAAGCAAAACAGAAATGAACAAAGGATGGGACCCCCTGATAATATACTTGCTGATCTATCTAGAAGGGACGGGCTAAACCCAATGTTACGTCTTGCTGACTTATTTCAAAATAAGCGTGAGCCAGTTTCAAGGAAAAACGCTGTAAGACTGATATATAAAGGAGGCCTGGAGAATCTCCCCGACAGATTACATATTGCCAAAGATTTGTTAAAGACATCAATGAGATTTTTTTCCTCAGAAATGTTTGCTTTGATTCATTTGGGAAATTGGGACTATGACATCAGTTTTAACACGTGTTCCCATAGATGCCATATGGCGTTGGAACCATCTATTGCTATATCTGACCCAAAATGGCCACCGGGAACAAATGAGTTAAAACTGTTTCTAGCCTAGATAGATTTTGGATGCAATACCAGAACGTTAAAAACACCCCCATTTGGATACCATACATGGCTATACCATTAACCAAGCCTCCAGTTAAAATAATTACTGTCATGTTTCGCAACAAGGGGGTAAATGTGGAGGATATTTTATTTTGGTTGAAGCAAAGATGTGAGGTGCTGGACAGACCCTCCCCCATTCTAGACAGTGAACAGATCTGGAATGGGGGATGGAAGATTAAGATCAAATTATACTCCACTAATAATGATCCAGTTCATCTCCCAAGCACCTTTATCCTGGCAAAGATAGAGGAATATTGTTTATAACGGCCAGCCAAAGTCATGTTTCAAATGTGGGTCAAGAGTGCATTTAACTTCAGTGTCGACACCCCCGTTGTAGCCATTGTCTTGAATATGGTCACACTTCTCTAATTGTGTGAACCTTTTTAAGTGTAACCTTCTGAAAAGAACAGAGCATGGGTATGGGAAATGCCCTTGGGTGTCACAGAATTGGGAGGACTGTCTCTCATGAAGGGTTAATTAATAAGCACAACAGATGCTAGCACAAAGAGTAGCTTGAGCAGCATCTGAGGCAGAGCCCCACAAGAGGAAATGAGGTGGCACAAATGAATAGGAGACAGATACATTGCCCCAAAAACTACCAGAAGAAACACAGAGATATGAGACTGTAAACACTGAAATTAGTCAAAGGAAAGAAGCAGACAAACCTAAAGATGAGGAAATGCCCCCTTCTGCAGAACAGCCTTTTAAGAAAGTTCAGGCAAAAGAGAAATAGGTTTGGTAAAACCTTGACAGACAAAACAAATATTAGGAAAACTCCACAAGGAAAGAGGACTGGAGAATAGGCAAAAAATTTCATTTTTTAACACAGAAAACCAAGATGAAGATTCTGATGGGGAAGGGTCAGACTCCTCCTCGTTAACTTCAACCATCACTGAGATAACATCGGCTCAGGAGGGAGGGGGAGTAAAGAAACCCATAGCGCAGCACACTAGGTGCAGACGAATCATAAAAAAACCCTAGTACTGGGTTCATAACAAAATAAATGGATTCTTTATAAATTTCTTCCCTAAATGTAAATAGTATAAAGAATCATAAGAAAATGTTAACAGTATTAAATATTTTACAAAAATTTAGATCAGATATAATTTGCCTGCAGGACACTAGACTAAAAACTCAATAGAATTACAGTTAGGGAAGAAATACTGGAATAAGGGCATTTTTTGGTCGGTGGGAGAAAAGCTTGTGATGGTGTGGGGTATTATTTAACAATGCAAATTTAAAAGTATCCAGATTAATTGAAATTGCCCCAGGTAGGGCTTTGCTTTTAGATTTTCTTTAGGCCCAGAAAGGTTTAGATTAATCAACACCTACGCCCCTCAGACGAAGGCCCTTAGAGTATCCTTACTGAAACAGATTAGGCCTTTCTTGCATACCTCCAGGCTTATAGCATGGGTAGGGATTTTAATTGTGGAATGGAAAAAACAGAGGCTTGAAAACAGAGAAAATGTGTTGTAATACTAATGCTTTAAAAGAAGTAGTACAAGATGCAAGACTGAAAGATTCATATAGAGCCTTTTACCCCACAGGAGGAAACACATTCTTCAAAGCCTCTTTGTCCACTAAGATAGACTTCATATTTTCTTCTATTATAGGAGACCTAGAAGCAGTTTCATTAAACGTTTGGGCAATAACAATAGGTATGAGATGGGCACAGATCCCAAGATGTAAAAAGAACACATGGAGACTTAAAAGCTTCTTGCTGCAGAATGAAAAAATGAAAATGGAGTGGAAAAGAGACTGGTTCGCTAGATCGTCTGTTGCAGGAATGTATGAGAATATCGCCACCTGGTGGGAGGATATGAAAACTGCATGGAAAATCCTTTTTAAAACTACAACAGAAAAGAGGCTAATAGGGAGTACCTACAGGGCCAGATTAAGACAACCTGGGGCCCTAGGCACAAGAACAATCTGGGCCCCCTCAGGGCCCCCCTCACCATAGCCACGCCCCTTTGCCACAACCATGCCCCTTCACTATCGTGTCCACGCCTTTTTGCCACAACCATTCGCCTTCGCCATCGTGTAACAGTTCACTGTGCCATAACACTGTATTTAATTTGTTTACAATGTAAAAACATTTAAAAAAACACAATTTACAGTTACATTGTGTCATACCGCTCACCACGTAGCAGTTGTGTCATACCACATATTTTATTTGTTTACAAAAACAAACACACAATTTAGTTAATGTGTCATACTACTCACCATCATGTAGCTGTTATATTGGTTCATATCACCATATTTAGTTTACAATAATATGAAACATTGAACAATTTACAGTTAGTGTTATGTCACTCATCATGTTGCAGTTGCATTGTGTCATACCAGCATATTTAATTTTACAATAGCGTAAAACATTAAAACATTTTAAAACAGAACAAAAGAAACACAAAATAGAACATTTGTTCTGTATGCCTACTTTGGCTTCTTCCAGGTTTTCAGGTTTGCAGACTCGTTGATAAGATCATCAAAGTCTACCACTTTCACCTATTCACTTTCAACAGATAAGATGGTCAAGGCATTCAGTCTTTCTTGGTCCATTGTGCTTTGCAGTTTGTTTTGACCCTATTCAGTGTTGAAAATGACGCTCTCCACTGCAGTTTGTGGCAGGTGTGCACAGATATAAGTGAAAGGCTACATCCACATTGGGGAACGCTGACTCCAATCCTGGACCTTCAACACTTTGTACAGGTTAAGAGCACTTTTATCATCTTCATCCTCAACATATGAGCAGAATTGCAGAAATTCCTCTGGAAATGAATTCTCCAAATCTGTAGGGTAAGCAACAACAGATTCTCAGCCCTTTTTGATTTCATTTGCATCCAGCGATGGAAAGTCTGTTAACACTCCAAATTTCTGTTGCAGAATGTCGTAAGCCTCTTTTCTTCTCTGCAGGGCATTAGTCAGTGTGTCTATTATAACAAAGAATGTCTCTACACGAAATTTGTCTATGCCAGTTAAGATGGTTTCCGTTCTCGCCTCATCAAACATGTGCTTGTGTCATCTTTGCCTGTGATGCTATGTTCGGTAGGATGTGTCTGGTTCAACAAGTTTTTTGGCAGATGTTTCATAGTCATCAGAGTTGCTGCGTACACATTGAAGAAATCCTGCCAGGGATGCACATAAATCCTCAACAGTCTTCAGTGAAATGCTAATATTTTGAAGTGTCTTACTTGTGGCATGCAGGGGCTGCAATATGGAATTCCAAATTGTCGTCATCAGTGCGATTTCTAGAAACTCCATCTTACCAGCAAGACTTGCAGCTTCCATCCTTGTGTTTGCTCCTTCTGAAGCATCATCAGTCAGGTCCTGTAAAGCTTTGTAGAAGTATTGGTAGCCACTGAACTGGGCACTACATGCATCAGCTTGAGCAGACCATCTTGTAACAGACAAGGGCTTTGGGACTCTGAATGCTCTGGGCAACCGCTCAGTCATTACATTCCAGTGATGTGAGGAAGAAGAAAAAACGTATAGAGAGCCTGCAGAAATCCAAAAGGACACAGCTTCACGCAATATTCAGCAGCACATGATTCAACCAAGTTCAAGGAATGTGTCGAGCAGGCATAAAGTCAGGCAAATAATTGTGTTCCTTTACTCTTGCTTGTAGTCCGCTGTATTTTCCTGCCATATTGCTTGCATCATCATATGCTTGACAGCAGCAATCCTGAATATTCATGCCCAGCTCTGAACCACGGACATCACAGTGTTTTCAAGATTAGAAGACATATGGCGGTGAATAGGATGAACTTCAGAAAGCGTTCAACTGGACTGCCATTGGCTTACTCATATCGCACAATGAAGGTCAGCAGATCCACATGTGAAATATCCGGTGTAGAATCAACACTGATTAAATAATATTTTGCCATTTTAGTTCTTTCACAATAGTGTTCATCACTTCCTTTCCCATCAGCTCGATGAACTCATTGCAGACAGTTGAAAACAAATATGATGGTAGTCCTCTACCAGTATTTCCAAATTTTGCAACGTGGTCAGCAAGGAAAGGGTCAAATTCACTGAGAAGTTCCATAATTCCAAGTAATTTCCATTTCTTGTAGAACCCACCTCTAAATGCCAGTCCACGTTCAGAGAAAACTCAAACCATAGCTTTAATACTTTTTTTCAGTACTGGCACTCATTCTGATACTGCTGTACAATTCCGGCATCAGCCCGACCTGCAGTTCTCTTTCGTGAGAGCAGTGCGAGGGCCGCTGATCTGTGGTCTTCACTGTTCTCATGTTCCTTGACATGGAAGCTGGCATTCTTCCAATCACTGTACCCTGTCCGAGAAAAAGCACTGTTCCTGGAAGAAAAGAGTTTACAAACATAGCAAAACACATTTCCAGTTAACGGAGAATACACCAACCAGTCCCTTTTCCTGCATTCTCCATTTAACATCACACGAAAGAAAAGATCTTTTGACAAATAAAGTTTTTTCTCATTATAAAATCGCACTGATTTAGAAAACTCACCAATATTCTGGTCGACTGCATTGTATGTGAAGTAATTCCGCATACCTTCATTTACCAATGTCCTCTCTGCTGGTATTTGCTATAAGGCTGTGCTGTGTTCTTTCCTCAGGAATCTGCTCACACTTAGGAATCTGTTCACACTCAGGAATCTGCTCACACTCTTTGATAACTTGTTCCTCCTGAGTATCTTGGGACGGGGAACCTCTAGTTCCTCTGATGTGCCTGCATCTGGCTTTTCATCCTCCTCATTTGAAGCTTGCAAGTCCACATTTCACAAGCTTCATCTCCTATACTGTCCGAGAACACTGCCCGAGCGCTTCCTTACTCCTAAGACTACTTGTGAAGAAATTCATCAGCCTTGGAACCTCAGCAAGCATCTCCTTATCTTCTACTTGCTGATCCCTGCACGCCGACGCTTCTGGGATCCACCTAGACACTGTGGTGCCAGTGCTGACTCCATCTTTTACTATGATCTACAACACAAGAATCAAGAAACCCATGAGTCAAAGTACACAAAGTTCTGTGCAGATACACACACGTTCATGCCATCTGCAGCAACCACCTAATGACAAGCCACACAATTTTATCACAAGAAATGGAGAATTAAAAAAAATAGGTGGATCACAGCAATGAACAAAAATATAACAGGGCCTCCCCAGATGCACCAAGCTCTGGTGCTCCAAACCTGGACAGATATCCACCATCTTTCTGGTCAGCAAAACCTTAGGAGGGACATCCACAGGTCCCCAGGTCAACCACTCCAGACAGTGCAAGACCCAGAAGCACTTCAAGGCACCTAGTACAATAATGCAGGGTAAATACATTTGCTTTTTTTTTTTTTTTTTTTAACGTCAGCCAATGTGGGAGGCTTTGTTGTGGTGGCCCAGCTTACGCTAACACTCCCACCAATCAAAATGTCCTGAAGGTTCCTCGCACACTGTAAAGAACATTAGCAATCAATTTACATTTTAGACATTGACCAGTTACTGGCTCAGCAGCACCCTGCCCCCCAACAAAAAGAAAGTCATCATATACATTCTAGGATAGCAAATAAAACTGAACAATTGGATATGGCTGTTTTGACCTTCTGTAACAGTTCAAGGGGTTACATCCAAAAGCACAAAGTTGGTGACATTAGGATGCACATTTTCTCCCACAGGGTGGTTATCCTATGAAGCAGTCTACTGACTGGGAGAGTGGACATGAAGATAGTACAGACCATAGTACGTAACCTGGCCAAATTTATGCTTACCAAAAGAAGAAGAAGCAGGTACCCCGGATAGTACATTTGGTGGGGAATCTACAGGCCAGTAAATGCTTGCACAAAATTGCTAGCCTGCATTATCCTATTTATGCCTTTTAAATAATTGTAGATTTCTAGCATATCTAGTCTCTCCTTATGACTTTTGGTGCAGGACCTGCACCCTCTTTGTTGCCCTTCTTTTTCACCCTGTCTGTGTCCTTACAGAGATACAGCCCTCCAAAACTGGACACAGTTTTCCAAATAAGGCCTCACCAATGATCTTTACAGTGGCATTACCACCTCCTTCCTTCTGCTGGTGATACCTCTACCTATGAACCCCAGCATACCACTGGCTCCCTTGCTCCCGGCTCCTGCTTCCAGCAAGCCCCCCCCCCCATGAATCATATGCTGCATTCAGCCAGTCCAGTTCTTCAGTTAACATGAACTCTGTGTGTATGCTAATGCTGACCTGGCTGCCCGGCTCCCTTGATGATGTGAGATGACGAGTGAATTGTGTGAACTGTGAAGACTGTCCAACCATTACCAGTTACGGGATTTACGGTGAAACGCTTAAGTAAATTTTAAGATAAGTGCTCTTGCTCCATCTGGCACTTGGAGCAACTTTTTTTTTCTTACGGTCAAGACGACAATAAAGAAACATTTGAATCCTCCTGAATTGAACCACTCATCACCCAGGATCACGGCAAATGACTTAATACTGTACTTACTGGTGGTCTGTTTAACAAAGTTTTCATTGGAAGTTAAGTACCACACCTAACTTCAATGAAAACTTTGTTAGACAGACCCACTCACTACAGTTTAAGCCACTGCAGTGATCCCGGAGAGGAGCAGTCCAATTCATTCACATAAAGAGCCCACAATCAGCAGCTCTCCAGGCTCTATTCTGTTTCACTCACACCTCAGAAAAAGTTACATTATTTAACTTGTTTCCAAGTTGGATTAGCTGAGGTGTGAGTAAGTGTTTGTCCTTCTGTGATATCCCTGGGTCTGACAGAGGAACTTGGTTAGTCACAGAAATATAGCAGTATACAAAAATAATAAAGAAATCTTACTCACTGAACAGACTTACAACTACATGTGTGCCTGTCCTTACTCCTTTGATTCTCTGTCCCACACTGTACTGTGACCTCGCTGTCTGCCTCATCATATGCAACAGTAATAATTCAACTTAGTTTTAATTTGAAAAGGGACACTGTCTAAAACTGGAATATATACAAGCAGGGTTCCAGATAAGGTGTGTTCCGGCCTATTTTACTCACCGCATTTTAGGAAATACTCTTCAGAAATTTTTTTGATGAGTACCAGTGCTCACTCAACATTTGTAAATACTCCACACGCCAAAGAATAGTGCTTCATAACATAAATGGTGATTTACTGGATTTACTGGATACACTGGACAAAAGAAGGCCTTATCGGGCCATCGAGATTGTCCCCCACAAAAGTAGGCCAATTACCTTCATGTGTTTGTCAACCATACATCTAAGTTTTTTAAAAATGTCAGAGGTTTTAGAAATAATCAAATATTCAGGAAGTAAATTCCAGATTTATGGTACCCTAACACTGAAGAAGTTATTTCTTAAATTTGTATTTACTCTTTCAACAGTCAGTTGTTTATTATGTAGTCTACCCACAATACGTTTCTTTGCAAATGACAGTCCACATAACTTCATCTGAATTGGGCATTTTAAAATGTTAAATAGAAGTAAAAGATCACCTCTCAATCTTCTTTTTTCCAGAGAGTGGAGTCCTGTTTTAGTTAATCTAGTTTCGTAAGAAGCTTTTTTTAATCTAGGTATCATCCTAGTCAATCTCCTTTGGACCTGCTCCACTCTGAAGATATCCTTCTTAAGATAAGGGCTCCAGAATGGAGAGGCATAATTAAGATGGGGTCTAACATATGATCTATACAAAGTAACCAAGCATTGTTCAGATTTATTTACAAAAGTTTTATTTATCTGCCTCAGCATAGTATTAAAATTCAAAATAAATAGTTTTTTGCCAGATTTACAGCACTTGAATGCATCCCACTTTTGTTTTACTCAGTATATTTTAAAACTGGTGAGTAAATTCCTACCTGCCAACATTATTTGGAAAATGTTGGCACCTGCAATTCTTATCTAGAAAAAGAACTAATTTTTTTAATAAATGTACTCCTCAGTCCACTCTAGCAAGACATTTGTACACATCTGTATTTTGTTTTACTCACCTCACTTTCAAAATGAGGAGTACAGGTACTCATTCAAAAATCTTATCTAGAGCCCTGTATACAAGTAAGAAAAAAAAAGTAATATGGTGTAGCGGCGGTGCACATTGCATTCCTCCGGTGGCATGCCCTGTCTGACATTCCCTGGCACTGACAAATGGTTGTTATGGTCTGTGTAAATGACAGAAAACAACACACAACATAGGGGATTTCATTGGGACTTTCAGTTTTAAAGTAACTAATTTCAAACATTATACACCAGTTAATTGTTTTGTACATAAATGTATTATATACTGCCATTTCCATAAAAATTGATAGTCAAAAAACAGAATGCTTGAACTAAAAGTATGCGGCCCATGAAAGAGACGGCACACAGACCGGGGAAGGTGGCAACTACACCACTACAGAAAATACACTCCAAAACATAAAAACATGTTCCTTCCCAACATATCAAGCTAGAAATTAATCATACTGTCTATCATGAAGGTTGTTTGTGTCACTCGCTGTCTGGTAGTGTGTTTCACTGCACCGATATACTGCAAGGTCATGGCCAATTCCTTAACATAATGTTTTATGTCTTTTACAGTGAAGCATAACAGAAACCACTATAGGTGCACAAACATTCCTTATAAAACCCTTATCACAAAGCGCATTTGAATGCAAGGATTTCAGTGTAAAGACAGACTCAAGATGGGCTTTAAACATTTCTCTAAGGCTTTAAGAGATAGCCCTTAGTTAGCACAAATGTTATGGGTTTCAAAGTAGAGATGTAGGAATGGTTTTAGAGGAACTTGAAGGCATATTGTAAAAGGATTCAGTTTTAGGCTGATTTATCATCTTTGGTAAGGTCAAGTAGAGATATACATCGTCCATCCCTTTCTTATTTATTTCAGATGGAATGCCACTAGTAGTGAATTGAAAATATACTGCAGCTGAACTGGATAGTAAAAAAAAAATAGATAAGTAATACTAGGACTGATGGGCTTTAAACATTTCTCTAATGCTAAAAAGAGATAGCCCTTTAGTTAGCAAAAATGTTCTGGGGTTTAAAGTAGAAATGTAGGAATGATTTTTAGAGGAACCTGAAGGCACATTATAAAGGATTCAGTTTCAGGCCGATTTATAATCTTTGGTCACGTCAAGTACAGATATACACGGTCCATCCGTTTCTTATTTATTTGCCACTACAAGTGAACTGAAAATATACTACAGCTGAACTGGATAGTAAAACATAGACAAGCAATACTAGGACTGATGCCAAGATAGGAGTCATACTGTACATCATATACTGTATCTAGTTAAAAGGCGCATTTAATCGTCGGCCTGCCTGTGCCTGTTTGTCAAAACATTTAATCATCAGCTGTATCTGTTAGCCAGCCATCCTCACCATGCTCATTTTTGGTCAAGACAATTAATGTACTAGAAGTACAGAATTAGACAATTACAAATGTGTTATTTATTGCTGGACTGTACCTGGTGTAGCAGAATGGATATTGGATCTGTTGCCTCCCTCCTGCTTCCTATTCTAAAGCTTGTGGTCCAATGCTTCTCTCACTAGTGCTGTATGCAAGCAAGCTGGTTAGGGGGACTCTTCAGGATGCTGACCATGGATCAAATCAAACAAAATTCAGTTTAAAGTATATAAAAAAAACTCTGAAAAAATGCCAACTGTGCTTGCGGTCTGTTCTCTTCAGTGCTGATCCTGACTCTGGTCCTCTTCTGGTCTCTCCGTCAGTGACCTGACCTGATCTTCAGATGTTGCACCTTGCAGCTGGTTCTTCTGTTCCTTTGCTCTCGGCTGGCTGGACTCTAGCAAATCCTGTCCAACCTCCTGGAACCCTGTAGCGGCTCAGGCTCTCTCTCTCCAGTAGTCTGGTAGGCAGCTTCTCTGCTGGCTGGTAGCTAGCGCTGGTTTATCAGTCCATCAGCAATCCAAATAATAGGGGGGCCCCCTAAAAACACAAGACATGTCAAGTATGGCAGAAAAACTGTCCGATGGGGCCCCATTTAAGACTGCTACCAGGGGGTTGCCGAGCTACTCCTCCATCAGGCTCACCAATCAGGGAACAGGGATGTTTTCTGACGTCTCCCCACATGGACTACCAGGGGGCTGGGAGACAAACAGCAGGAAATCGGCCCATTTATACTTTTAACTATTATCCTGGCAGGAGCCCAGAAACAATGAACCCCATAAACACCTAATTGAAAGGTGCGATTACCGTTGGACAGTTCAGCCTGCCCTGCCTTTCAGTGTTACTGTCAGTGATCACACAAAAAAAACGAAAAAAGGTTAGTTTCAGATTTTTTTTTTAAATTTATGATATACATTAGCTTGGGGATTCTGGGGGCCCCGTGAACAGATGGGGCCCAAGGCATGTGTCTATGTTGCCTATGCCTTAATCTGGCCATGAGTACCTAACCTATTTAAAATTAAGAAAGCTACTACAGAAACTTATATCCCAAACAGAAACAGAGAAGAGAAACTATGGGGTTCAAATAGCAAATATATAAAAAGTACAGTTATGTAGGAACTTACCGTAACAGTAGATCTTGAGAGGTTCCTTCAGTAGGTCATCACAAGTAGGATTGACATCGCCTGACGGGCTGCACGACAGACTTTTCTAGCAATCCCTAATGGGGGGACCGGCCACCCGATGTCACGTGACTGACGTCAGCATGATGGTATATAGTGGGCAGTCCCCACGCCTGCCCTCCAGTTCTCCCGCCAGAGCCAGGAAGAGGCCTAACAGCAGGAGCGAACAGGATTGGAGACCCTATAAAAATTAAAATGAGGGGAAGGAGGGAGGGAAAAATATGACCTACTGAAGGAACCTCTCTCGAAGATCTACTGTTACAGTAAGTTCCTATGTAACTGTACTATCTTACTTCAAGAGGGTTCCTTCAGTAGGTCATCACAAGTAGGACTAAGTCCCAAGCAGTCCCTCTAAGGAGAGACCGAGAGAAACTAGGGAGGGAGCAAAATAAAATCCACGGAAAAGACTGAGATCCGAAAAGGACGCAGCCTAGGACAACAGACCCTGCAGGACAGCTAGGCCAAAGCCAGCCCTCCGCCTAAAAGCGATGTCCAACTATAAGGCTTGGTAAAGGTATGGACAGAACTCCAAGTAGCGGCAGCACAAATATCCGCTGCAGAAACATTACAAAGGAAGGCTGCAAGTGGCCAAGCCACTAGTTGAATGACCCTGATAACACCAGGAGGGTTTGTCATACTTTTGATAACAGTATCTGATGCAGTTGCACACCATTTTGAAAAGCCCTGCTTGAAACCGGTTTGCCTCGAGTTCAAGGTCGCGAAGGAGACAAACAATTGGTCGCAAGAGTGAAAGTCCTTGATTGGTGTGTAACACCGGAGAATCCAGTGCACATCCATCAGATGGGAGGAGTGCCTCACCCCTGTTAGCGCAGCCAGACAATATACTGGAAGCTCTACCGATTGGTTCAGAGTAGCTTCCGACACCACCTTTGGAAGGAACTCGGATGGGTTCTGAGAACCGCTCTGTCCCAGTGAAAAATAAGGTAAGGCTCCTTACAAACCAACGCGCTTAAGCTCTGAAATTCTTCATGAGCAGGCGGATGCAACTAGAAACAACGCCTTCAAGATAGGAAGTGTAGGTCACAGCTCATTGCTGGTTCAAAAGGAGGCAAGATGAGCTTTTCCAGGACGAAATTCAGGTCCCATGGTGGTGTTGGGCTGCAGATGGGGGTTTCAGATGGAGAATCCTTTCAAAAAGTCTTGAGATATCCAACTGAGCCATGGGTTTACCATCCACCAGCTCGTGGTACGCGCCAAAATAGCCGAGAGGTGCACTTTCAGAGAGGAATAAGCTAGACCTGAGTCCGATCAGTGAAGAAGGTTTTCCATGACTTGTGGGGCTGAGCAAGAAAAAGGGTTCCAGCCCTTTGCGGTTGTCCAAATGGAAAACCGCTTCCACTTCAATGCATAAGTGGAATGGGTGGAAGGTTTTCTGGCTTTGACAAGGACCTGTGTCACTCGAGAGGATACCCCAAAGCGAGAGATGGCTACATCTGTAGGAGCCATGCATGCAAATGCAGGGTCCTGAGCCCCGGATGAACCAGACGACCTTGATCCTGAGTAAGGAGGTCGTGTGTCAATGGAAATGGAACCGGTGGTTCCCTGGACAGCTGCTGAAGCAGCGGGAACCAAATCTGTCTCGGCCAAAGAGGAGTGATGAGAATCATCTTGGCCTTCTCTGTCTGTAGTTTGAGGAGGACCGTCTGCAGAATGGTAAATGGAGGGAAGGCGTAAAAAAATGTCCCTGTCCAGGATAGAGACAATGCGTCACTCCAGAAAGCACCTGGCTCTGGAACGAGCGAGCAAAACTTGGGAAGTTTTGCGTTGAATTGAGCAGTGAATAGGTCGAGTTCCGGCCACCCACAATTTTTGAAGATGGATTCCGCCACTTCCTGATGAAGTTCTCACTGTGAGTGGGGTCTAATCTGCTGAGACTGTCCACCAGGACATTTAGAACTCCTGCAGTGCACGGCCACTAGGGACAAGTGGTGCAGGACTGCCCAGTTCCACCACCCTGGTCGCTTCCCTGCAAAGAGGGTACACCTGGGTTCCTCCTTGTTTGTTGATGTACCAAACCACTGACATATTGTCCGTTTGGATCAGCAGTGTTCCCTCGGGTAGCAGGGGTTGAAAAACCTGTAAGGCATATAGGACCGCCCTGAGCTCTAGAACATTGATGTGAAGAGAACGCTCCAAGCAGGACCAAAGTCCCTGGGCTTGGTGGTCCCCCAGATGCGCACCCCACCCCATGTTCGAGGCATCCATTGTGAGTGTGGCTATGAGCACTGGTCTTCGAAATGGGAGACCCAAGGAAAGATTGTACGGATTCATCCACCATAGAAGATCCTTCTGGACCGCTGAGGAGATGAGGACCGGATGGTTCAGATCGTCCAAAACCTGGTCCCATTGCACCCTCAGGGACCACTGAGTGATCCTCACGTGGAGCCTGACTAGGGGAATGGTACAAATGGAAGTTGCCATGAGGCCTAACAGTCGAATGACCTCCCTGGCCTGGATGGTCCAGCAAGATGCCACTTTGGGTCCTGGTGGACCAGAGTCTCCACTCTGTCCAGAGGAAGGAAAGCTCTGCACTGGACCGTGTCGAGGACCGCCCCAATAAACTGTAGTCTCTGGGTGGGTATGAGGTATGACTTGGGCATGTTGACAGTGAACCCAAGTCGATTGAATAGGTCCAGGGTAAACGACAGAGCCCCCAGTAACGCATCCCTGCAAGGGGCCGCTAGTAGCCAATCGTCCAGGTAGGGAAACTTCAAATGCCCCTGCGTATAAAACACCACAACCAATTACTAGGCACTCTTGTAAAAACCCGAAAGCCAAGATAGGCCAAAGAGGAGTGCTCGGAACTGGAAGTGCTCCCCCTGGAACAGGAAACGCAGGAACCGATGGCGGTTGGGGAAAACAGGGATATGTAGGTAGGCATACTGCTTATGCAGGGCGCAGAGCCAGTGATTCTCCAATAGTAGCAGCAGAAGGCTCTGCAGTGTCAGCATGCGAAACTTCTTGTACTTGACAAAATGATTCAGCTGACAGAGCTAGAATGGGTCGGAAGTCCCCGGTCTTTTTTGGAACCAGGAAAAAATGGGAGTAGAAGCCTTTCCCTGTTTGCCCTGGAGGGACTCGCTCAATCGCTTCTTTTAGCAAGAGCAAATGTATTTCCTCTTGGACGAGGAAAGCCTGATCCCGAGAGTATGAGGACTTCACCGGAGGATTTCCCAGAGGAATTTCCAGTAACTCTATAGTGTGACCTGAGGCCACTATTTGCAGGACCCACTCATCGGAGGTAATCACCCTCCACTCCTGCATGTGGACAGCAACCCTCCCCCCTACCTGTTCCTCGCTGAGAGGCTGAGGAGGCAGTGGGGCCGGGAAGTCAAAAAGTGGTGGATCGGTCAGGGGAGGACCTCCTGACTGACGCAGATTCTTGGAGGCAGGGGAGGTAACGGTACCTGTTGCCTTCCGCTTGCCTTAGCGACGTGCCTGAGTGGATTTCACCTGCCGCCAGGTCCTCTTCCGAAAGGGTTGCTGTTGTCTTCATTGAGGAGCACCCGATCGGTACATCGACCAAGCAGATCTAAGGGCAACACCTTTGTCCTGTAGTTCTGTAATTATGTCTTTGGTGTCGCCTCCGAAAAGTACCGAGCCCCTGAAAGGAGCATCCTGAATCGCCAACTGAACCTCGTTAGTGGGCCAGAGAGGCGGCCAGGAGTGCCATCTCAGGCCACGGCAGTCGCTGAGGTACAGGCCATGGAATCGACTGAATTCAGAAGTGCCCGTGAGCATGCCTACAAGAAATCCTGAGAGGTGAAGATATTTGGCGAGTTCCTCCCTGAGAGGTGAAGGATCCATAGACTGGACCTTCACCTCCAACCTGGCCATAGTCGCTTTTTGGTGGGACACCATATGTGCCACGTAACTAAGGGAGCAGAGCGCGCATGTGGCCGAAGAATAGACTTTCTTGCCAAACTGGTCCATCTGCCTTGACTCCTTATCTGAAGGAGTAGTGCTCATGTGCTTGGGCGTAGCGGAGCAATCATGAGCTACTGAAATGACCACAGAGTCTGCCTTCGGATGGGTCTTCAGAAAAGGAGCATCCTTAGGCACCCGTGCCTAAAGCCGCCCCCTTGAGGACAGCCGGGATAGAGTGAGGCATCTGCCAGACGGTGGTGATGAGGTCTTGGTTGGGGGCCATCCATGGAGGAACTGGGACTGGAGACAGGGACTTCAAATCCTGTTCCTCTGACTCCCAGTTGAAATAATCTCTGAGGGCCCTCAAGAGATCCGAGAAGGAAGGATCCTTAGGTGGCGATTTGGGTGAGGTCTTGCCTCTTGGCTCGGGTTTCTCCACGATTTCCTCCAAACGAAGAGTCCTCTCTCCCATCAGAACTATCATCGGCTTCCTCCACTTTCAACGTTCAAAGTGAGAAAGGGGAATGTCCAGTCAAGTCTTCCCTGAGAGGTGGACAATCGGACCCGAACTGCTCAGGGAAGGGGACCTATGAAGCGGCGGAGGTGGAAGTCTTGCTTCTGGGTCCGAAACCAACTCCGACCTTGCTCCCTGCCACCAAGACTGTAGGAAGTACTTGAAATCTGGCATAACCGGAGGGGATGGAGGTGGAGTTGGTTGAGGCTGGGAGGAGGAGGAGGAGCGGGAACAGCAACTGGCGGAGTGTAATACCCATGCGGACCCATGTAATGGGTATATGGACGATAACCCTGGTAAAACTGTCCCATTGGACTCCATCCAGGAGTGGAACCTCCTGGTAAGGATCCCCAGGATACCCGTGTGGGTAATGGGAGACAGTGAGGGGATGGTTATAGTACCCTGTCATCAGCCCTGACATCGGAGGAACCCACGTCGGACCCGCTGTACTGTAGATTAAATTAGGATCCGGTGTCGGAACAGTCCATGTTATAGGGACCAAAGTTGGCACCGGCGCCACCCGATCTGGTGCCGGAACAGGATCCAGCGTCGGAGGGGCCAGCGTCGGCACCGAAGAGTCTCAGTGGTAGGAGTTGGGTCCAGTGTCAGGGCCGATGGAATAGGCCTGACCACTGGGCCCGGCGTCGGGACTGTTGTAGGGACCAGTGGCGTTGGAGGTGCTGGCAGTCCTCGCGTCTGGACTGTTATGGTAACTGGTGGTGTAGGAGTCACCAGTGGTCCCGGCGTCAGAACTGTAGTGACTGGTGGCACTGGAAGCACCTGCAGTCCATCCTCGGGCTGAGGAGCGGCCTCCAAAGAAAGGCCATCCGGCCAAGGAGGAGCCTCCTGACCCTGGTCCCCAGTGGGGGGAGCGCAGGGAAGAACCCCCGAAATTGGCTGGTTTGCCAGCGTCCCCATCGGCCTCGCCAGACATGTCCATAGTGGAACGTGAGGACATGGGCGAGGGAAGAATAGGAGGGAGCAGGGCTGTTTCCCTTCGGTCCCGCCGGACGTCAGCTGTAGCGCCAGAAGGCCCCGAAGGGGGGAACCGAGCCCGTGCGGTCATCGGGGACGGCCGACTTAGCGGGCATGGTCGGGTGGTTGGGGAGAGAACCCCCGGTGGACTTAACAACCGAAACCGGGCGACTGCCCCCAGCCGGGAGAGTCAACTTAACGACCACGGGGCGATCTCCGGAGCAGCTGGAGGCTGACTTACCAAGAGGCACAGCGTGTCACCAGAGGAGCTGGCTGTCACTTATCTGCATGAAATGTCTCCTCACCTGGGTGCTTCGACAGTGGCTGGGCCTTGCTGGTAGAGGGCCTGATGTCATCCGCGGAGCGAGCCCGCTGCCTCGTCTTCTCCTTGTGCTTTTTAGGGGAAGATTTGTCGGACGAGTCCCTAAGCTTGTCCATCTTCTTCTCAAGCGAAAGCAGATGGGCCTTGAGAAGATGGGCCTCCAACACCTGCTGTCTCTGCTTTTTGGTAGCCTGATTGAAGGACTGACAGTCAGGGCAGGAGAAGACTGGATGATCTGGGCCTAGGCAGATGACGCACTTGGAATGCCCGCCTTTAAGCGAGCATTCGAGTGCCACACTCGAAAGCACTTCTTCTTCGGAGAAGACATGTACCTATTTAAACTAAAAGAAGAAATAGTGAGTTTTGTAGAAAACCATACAAAAACACTTTCTGGCTGGACGCTGAATGGAGTCTGCGAAGTGACTAGCACGAGGTGACGGCGGGAAAGAACTGGAGGGCGGGCGTGGGGACCGGCCGACTATATACTCATCACGCTTGACATCGGTCACGTGATGTCAGGTGGGTGGTCCCCCCGTTAGGGATTGCTAGAAAAGTCTGACGTGCAGTCCTATTTGTGATGACCTACTGAAGGAACCCTCTCGAAGTAAGATCAAATGTTTTCCATACAATATTATAGAGCTAAATCACTGGAACAAGAGATGAGGTTTGGCACTAATTTAAAAAAAGGATCTACAGATCCCTTTAAAGAGCGCAAAAACAGGGTAGATATGGAATTATTACCAAATTAAGATCAGAAGATGGGGATATGAATCCACACCGGAGGAAATTTTAGAGATTGCAGAAAAACAGCTTGAACAAGTTTTCTGTAACCTGGCAATAGTCGGTATGGAAGAATTTTTAGAATTAAATTTGCCAAAACCAATGACAGAGGAGAAAGAAGCCTTAGCTTCCTCCATCACTGAAGAAGAAATAAAAAAAAGCCACAACATCCTTAAAAAATGATTCAGCACCAGGCAGGGGTGGTATCACAGCAGAACTATACAAAACTTTTATAGAAGAGATTGCACCGGCTTTTGAAATAGTCTTTAATAGTATGCTTAATGGGGAAGGCTTGTCAAAAACTATGAACCAGGCAATATTTAATTTATTATACAAAACAGGGGCAAGGAGGATATAAAGAACTAGAGGTCATTAAGCCTTTTAAATACAGGCTTAAAAATATTAAAAAAAAAGTTCTCTTAAATAGGCTTCTGGTAGTAAGCGACAAAATGACTGATGACAGTCAGACATGTGCCATCCCAGGAAGATATCAATATGACAACTTGATTATGTTGAGAGATTTTTTATAAAGCAACAAAAATGAAGTACAAGTCTATATAATAAGCATATACCAGGAGTGTATCTTCAACCAGGTTTCACATAGTTATCTATTTCAAGTACTTAAACTCTACAGCCTTCCAGAGAAATTTATAAATGGCTCAGAGTATTGTATGATAACACAGTTTTTTTTTTACCAAACATGAACGGGTGGATAGGGAGAGAGATAGTTATCAAAAGAGGGGTTAGACAAGGGTGTCCCCTTAGCCTGCTCTTGTTTTTTTTTTGTATAGATAAATTAATCAGGAAAATAAATAATCATAGTGCTATATATAGGATAAAACTTAATGAACTGGACCCCCTCTACAAAGATTCTAGCAAATGCAGATGATCTAGTACTGTGTTTTTCACCCCCCACTGAGGCAGAACTCATTCAGGAAGTATTCTATAGGTTTGCGCAGTCTTCGGGTTCCAAGATTAATTACAATAAGAGTACAGGAATTGCCTTAGGAGATACCCTAATACCCGAAGAGGGAACTTATGCTGAGATCGGGATCGCTAAAGACCCAATGACAATATTAGGGTTTAGGTTTGGAGGAGAAGAGTGGATAAGACACAATTGGAAAACTGGAATTCAGACAACAAATAAATGGTAGCCTCATGGAAGGGTTGAGAGATTGCTAAAAAGAAAAGGGCAATCTTAATTAAAACATTACTGGTACCGATTTTTTTATACTTAAGTTATGTTATCCCCCCGCCACTGAGCCTGTACACCTTTCTATATAGTGTCTTTTTTCAGGCACTATGGGGAAACAGACTAAATCCAATTAAGAGGGAATACTTATAGGTCACTTAAAGAGGAGGCCTAGGCATGGTGAACCCATAGCTTTTTTAGTAGTATCTTTTAGTATATAATATTGGGGCGATTAAAACCAGGAAAGAAGATTTGGAAGTCTCAAGTTTTATGCTAGGTCAACTCGGGTCTAGAAGTCTGGACTCACAGAAAAATAATGTATTATGGAGAATTTCAGGATTACCATATTATGGTTTAGAACAGATTAAAATGCTATGAAATGGGACTAACAAGTCTGCAGTTTCAAACTCATAGGAAAACAATATATGCTCAAATTATTTTGGCAGAAAGAAAAGAGGAGGTCTCTTTCCTGGATGTACACAAAATGCGATTAACAAAAAACATTAAGATGTTGTCATCTAAAAGATTACCAGATTTCCTTTGGGATACAGTATGGTTAGGACTATATGAGAAATTATATGTAGAAACAATAATAAACACAAACAGCTACAGGACAGATATTGTTTAAGGAACACATGTATAATGACATTTGAGACCCAGAAGCACTTATTTATTGGGTGCCTATATGTTAGCTTCTTTGGTCCTTTTAGCAGAAGAATGGGAGGAACCTCTTTTTGAAACAATAAACTATTCAATGTTAATGTTTGGGGAGAATAACAGAGGATGGGGCAAATATGCTCAAGAAACAATATATGTAATAATTGCAATAATCGGGTATTATATATGGCAGTCCAGATGTGTGTGGGTAACTCAGCAAAGAGTAATCAGTTACAGAGAAATGATTAATAATATTCAAATAGCAATACAGAAAGTATATGCTGCGTATGGGAAAATGTACAATAGCGAGAAAATTAAGCATCTATGGATAAATTGTGAAAGATGGTTTAAACCTCCATAAGGAACATACACGTATGTTAAAATTATATGTATGGATTGCTGTAATTAAGTGTTTTTATGTATGTATATGATAGTGTGATTTGATTGTTATTGTATTTGTTTGCAGTCCTTCTTAATAAAAATACCCCTACTCTTGCTGTAGGAGGCCCTGTTGCTATCTTGGCTGTCTGCCAAGATGGCAGCTGCCGGATCGGTGGACATGGAGGTGGGACAGCTGGTCTCGTCTCCCACATTGGCTTGCAATGAGACCACAGCAATTGTCCTGGATGTACCGCAGACTGAATTGTCCTCTCCTTTGGATCAGTCGACAACTCGGCAAGACACTGTGAGAGCAAGCTTACCTGACACAGACCCTGAATGTGGTAAAGACAATGAGAGTGACACCCAAGGTGCAGATATTATTCAACCAGAGTCAATACCTGATAACCCAGAAGTGCTAGAACTCAAGAAGTTGCTGGAGACAGAGGAGCGCAAACTCTACCTGACCAAAATGAAGCTGCAACAGAGAATTCAGTGGCTTCACTCTGACAGTTCAGTGATCCTGTCAGTGTGGATCAAAGAGGCAGCTGATGTAGAATAATCAAGGAACTGCCGCCCGCATGGACTTCAGCACACATTCCTCACAAACTGGTTTACTGACAGAAGTAAGTAAGCCTTCTTCTTCTACTTGTTCTGCTATTGCTTCTGGGACAAACTGTTTGACTGCCAAAGACATGAGGCAGTCACCTTCAAAAAAGACTGGTTGGTTAAATTGACCCTACAGGAGCGGTTGGGAACAACAGACACCAGACGTCCCTTGGGTGTCAGTTTCTTCCCCAATACAAATGCTGAGCCTCTAGGACTTTTCTGTTCCCGATGTCACTGAACCGCAGAACTTGCTTGAGACTCATAATTTAAATGATCCTGTGGCTTTACCAGATGATTTAGCCCTCACATAAATCCGATCCTTCAGCTGGATAAAACACTTCCATGTTATATTACCACCTCGGATTTACCTCCCCACATCAATCAATTGGACCCTGACCCTGCTCAGGTACTTCCCACCTGGGACTCTCAGAAAAGACTTTTCTTCTTTATTTAAATTTCAGTTTTACCTGCTAAATGCCACAATGCGGTTTGCCTGTCCTACCTTGGAGGCCTGCCTGACCCTCCTGATCACTTGTTTGTGGCAAGGACTTTACTTAAGGACTCGATGAAGTTTTCTGCATAGGAAATACACGCCTTGATACACATTTCAGGCAAAACCACCTTTGATATCAGCTTCCAGACAACTTGTGGCCTTGAACGTTTTTGGACTAGATATCACTCTTAAAAAGTACAAGTCTATGGACGCCTTTTATGGCTATTCCCTTAATAAAACCAGCCTACAACACTGTTACTTTTTTGTTCAGAAATGAAGGTGTGGACATGACAGATGTTCTATATTGGCTCAAACAACAATGCATGGTGCTTGTCCAGCCTGATGCCATATTAGACTCAGAAAATATTTGGACTGGGGGGTGGAAAGTTAAGGTTCTATTGAATACAAATGAGTCAGAGGTAATTCATCTTTTTAACTCTTTTTTTTATCGGACGAAATAAAGGAGTTCTCTTTTATCTTGGACAGCCCAAAACGTGCTATAGGTGTGGGGACATGTCGCACTTAAGTAGTGCATGTGACAATATCAAATATATAGCTTGTGGGGAATTGGGCCATTTGGGGTCTCAATGTCTTAATGAATGTAAATGTAACCTTTGTGACGAACTCAGTCATACTTTTCAAAATTGTAAGTGGGCCGAACATAATCAGGAACATTATGATGGAGCTGATCAAAGGTTTATTATTACCCAGGCACAAAAGGCCACAATTCGGAAAAGACCTCCTGTGACACAGCCAGTGCCCCCACTACGGAGGCCTACAGCTCCATCCATGCAGGCTCCAGATCCTAATCTTAGTCCTATGCCCTGGCACCCCCTCAGAAGCCCTACAGCAGTAATCCCGAGGCAGAATCACCTCCAGATCACAGGATATGCCACCTCCTAAAGATTTAGCCTTCAGTACTATGAGGCGATCTGCAAGAAGTCACCCATTAACAATTTCACCTCCTTCTAAAATGACTAAAAAGTCTTCTCTAGAACTGTCAAATAAATATGAGCTCCTACAGGAAATCTCTGACGATTCTGGGGTGAAACGGATTCCTCCTCAGTAACCTCTTCACATTCGGAAGGGACTACTGACACAGTAATTAAGATAGGGGGACCACGAAAAAGGAAAGCCAAGGCTAAAATTAAGGGGAAGACCCTAACAAGTAGGAAAAAGTAGCTTCTTGAAGTTGTTTTTGTATTACAGCTTTCTTCTCCTGAACAGCGTGTGATGTATGCTCTTGCAACACTGTTAATGTTAATAGTATGAAGAGATTAGCAAAATGACAGGTTGTGTTTTCTTATTTAAAACTGCCTTTAGGAAATTTTTCCTCCAGGACACCAGATTCTATACCACTCATGAAATTTGTCAGGCCCCATGGGATTGGCTTTTGGGCCCATGTTTTTGGTCTTTTGGGCAGGAGACATGTTCTGGGGTGGGCATCCTAAAAGTACAGTTATGTAAGAACTTACCATAACAGTAGATCTTCGAGAGAGCTCTTGCAGTAGGTAATTACATATAGGACTGACGCGTTCGGCAGGCGGCAGGACCCCTGAAAATTTCTAGCTACTAGTTCCTGGCGAGGACCACCCCCATTGCCAGGGTGACCGCGCTAGACGACGCCGGTATAAAGGGGCGGTCCCGGATGCCCGCCTTCCAGTTCTTTCCTGCCACAGGCCCGGAAGGCCCGGACGAGAGACAAGCAGATATTTCCCTCAATGGAAAAGGAGCTGAAAAAGCCTAGGGGGATGGAGGGCGGGAAGGTATTACCTACTGCAAGAGCCTCTCTCAAAGATCTACTGTTACGGTAAGTTCTTACGTAACTGTACTATCTTACTTCGAGAGGGCTCTTGCAGTAGGTAATTACATATAGGACAGAATTCCAAGCAGTCTGGAACAAATGAAAGGCACTGGGAGGAGGAACTACTCCAAGAAGTAGCAAACAACCTTGCAAACCTCAAGATAGGAGGCCTTGCAAGACAGCTAACCCGAAGCCTGCTCTACGGCGAGAGGCAATGTCCAAACTGTAATGTTTCGTAAAGGTATGGACGGAAGTCCAAGTGGCGGCAGCACAGATGTCTGCCACAGACACATTCATGAAACAAGCCGCAGAGGCTGCTACTCCACGAGTGGAGTGACCTCTGACTTGACCCGATAGGGTCTTGTTGTACTTGTCATAACAGAAAGTGATACAATGAGCCAACCACTTTGATAGGCATTGCTTGGAGACAGCATTGCCTTCCCTTTTGTGAGCAAAAGAGACGAACAACTGATCAGTCTTTCTGAGATCCTTCATTCTATCGGTGTAGTATCTCAGAATCCTGTGGACATCCATGGTATGGAGCAAGTATTCTCCTTGGTTAGAGTACTGCATGAAAAAGGCAGGTAACTCAATAGACTGATTTAAGGTGGACTCCGCTATCACTTTCGGGAGAAACTTAGGATTCGTGCGAAGAGCTACTCGTTCTTTGTGAAAAATCAGATAAGGGATTTTACACATAAGGGCCTGAGCTTGGAAATTCTAAGTAGCAGAAGTAATGGCCACCAAGAAGAGCGCCTTCCATGATAAGAACTTCAAGTTCATGGAAGCCGGAGGCTCAAAAGGAGGAAGGGTAAGTTTCTCGAGGACAAAGTTCAAGTCCCAAGGGGAGCAGGAGTCCCAACAGGGGCCTGAGATGAAGGACCCTCTGAGAAAGGTCTTGGATACCTCCAATTGGGCAAATGCTTTATCAGCGAAGGGAACATGGTAGGCTGAAATAGCAGCTATGTGAACCTTCAAAGAGGAGTGACTGAGACCCAGGTCAAAAAGATGATGCAAATAATCAAGCAGAACGGCCACAGGACAGGAGAAAGGCTCCACGTTCCTGGACGCAGCCCAAATGGAAAATCTCTTCCATTCCATAGCGTAGGTGGACCTAGTGGAGGGTCTTCTAGCCTCCACCAGAATCTCGGCCACCTTAGGAGAGACGCCAAAACGGGATTGGGCTAGGTCTGCAGGAGCCATGCATGAAGTTGAAGAGACTCGAGTCCCGGATGGACCAGGGTCCCCTGATCCTGGGTCAGCAATCCGCGAGATAAAGGAAGAGGAAGAGGAGGAACCTCTGAGTATTGTTGTAGAAGAGAGAACCAGATTTGCCTGGGCCAGAAAGGAGTGATCAGAATCATTCTCGCTCCTTCCAATGCAAGTTTGTGCAGCACACGAGGGACCAGAGGAATTGGGGGAAAAGCATAGACGAATCTGTCCTTCCAGCTTAGAGATAGAGCGTCGCTCCAGAAAGCGCCTCGCTCTGGAGCGAGCGAGCAAAAGGTTGGAAGCTTTGCGTTTTGGGAGGAGGCGAACAGGTCTATCTGTGGAGTCCCCCAAATCTGGAAGATGTGTTTTAGAACTTTTTGGTCCAGTTCCCACTCGGGTGGCAGAGCCGAAGAACGACTTAGCTTGTCTGCCAGGACATTGTCGACTCCTGGAACATGGATCACTGTGAGGTGAAGGTTGTGAAGCGTTGCCCATTTCCAAACCTTCATCGCTTCCCTACACAGCAGGTAGGACCGAGTCCCTCCCTGTTTGTTGATGTATCACACCACGCACATGTCTGTTTGGACAGCTAGGTGACCGGGAAGGATGTATTGGTGAAGGGCCTGGAGAGCATACAGCACTGCTCGTAGCTCGAGCACACTGATGTGGAGAGCTAACTCCAATCTGGACCATAACCCCTGTGTTCGGTGAGGACCCAGATGGGCTCCCCAACCTTCGCCTGATGCGTCCGTGGTCAGAGCTTGGGCGGGGGAGGATGAAAAGGGGGACCCCTGGAACAGATTCTCTCAACCATCCACCATTGCAAGTCTCTTGTCATCGGCGAGGAGATCAGCACCAGATGATCTAGGTCGTCTACAGTTGATCCCACTGAGAGCGGAGAGTCCACTAAGAGATCCTCATGTGGAGGCGCACGAGGAACCGCCTGGATGGCAGCCACCAAGCCCCAGAGGCAGACTGCGACCTCGCGGAACCTTCCTGCGTTTCGAAAGAAGGGAAATCTGGGACTGGAGGGAGGCCCCCCTGTCCGAAGGCAGGAAGGCCCTGCACACTGTCGTATCAAGGATTGCCCCGATGAACTGGAGTCTCTGGGAAGGGTCCAGATGAGACTTGGAATGGTTGATGGTGATACCCAGACCAGTGAAAACCTGCTGGGTGAGGGAGAGAAAATGCAGGAGTTCCTCCCTGGATGAGGCCGCCAGGAGCCAGTCATCCAGGTAGGGAAAAACCTGAACTCCCAAAGTATGCAGGTGGGCCGCTACCACTGCCAGGCATTTGGTAAAAACTCGGGGAGACGAGGAAAGACCAAAAGGGAGCGCCAGAATTGGTAATGGTCCCCCTGGAATGCAAACCTGAGGTACTTTCAGTGCGAGGGGCCAATGGGGATGTGCAGGTATGCATCCTGCATATCCAGTGCAAAAGCCATTGGCCCGGCTGGAGAAGGGCAAGAGGGTTTGAAGGGAGAGCATCCTGAACTTTTGTATTCCACATTAAGTTCAGGAGCTGAGATCGAGAATAGGTCTGAGATCTCCGTCTTCTTTGGCACAAGAAAGAAATGGAATAGTAACCCATCCGTGAAGGTAGGGGGGCGGGTTCTATGGCCTGCTTCATGAGGAAAGCAGATATTTCTTCCCTGACCAAAGGAAGATGGTCCCTTGAGTAAGAGGAGTTCAGAGGGGGTGGCGTGGAGGTTTCTGCAGAAACTCTATAGAGTGCTCCTCTGCTATGATCTGAAGCACCCATGAATCGATGTTATCCTCTCCCAACCCGAAGGTGGAGGGAGAATCTCCTCCCAATGTTCCTCCGGGAGTCTGGAGGCGGGAGAGGGAAGGAGTCAGGGTGGTGCGAGGCGCCAGAGCTGGGGCACCCGCTGCTTTTTGGGCAGCGGGGCCTGGCAGCTGTGGGGCCCCGACGTTAGTGGCCCGCCTTCCTGAGGTTTCGCTTGAGGCCGGCTGCGTCCTGCGAAGGCCGGCTGCGAGGGGGATGGGGACGGTACATGGAATCCACAGATTTGAGGGCCGTCCCCTTCTCCTGCAAGTCGGTGATGATGTCCTTGACATCACCACTGAAAAGCACCGAACCTCTGAAAGGTGCTTCTTGAATTGCTGACTGCACCTCAGGGACCAGACCTGACACACGGAGCCATGCGTGTCGCCGAAGACTTACGGCGAACACGGAGCTCCGTCCTGCAGTGTCCACTGCATTGTAGATCGTCCTCAGAATGTGACGACTGGCCGAACGAGCAGAACGGACAAGGTCAGCTAGCTCCTGCTTGATTTGGGAGTCAGGCAAGGAGTCAATCTTAGATTCCGCCTGGGTAAGGACAGCCTTCTGGTAATCCCCCATATGTGCTACATAATTTAGGGCCCTGATCCCCAGTGTGGAAGAAGCATAGATCTTCCTTCCATACTGATCCAGAAGGCAAGATTCCTTATCCAGGGGAGACGAGCTCAAATGTTTCGGGTGTGCTGACCGGCTGTGAGCGGCACCTAATCACAACCGAGTCTGCACGGGGTGAGGTCTAGAAAGTCTACACCCTCCGGAGCCTGGTATAGCCTGTTGGACTTCTGAGGAAGTGGGGCTAAAGCCGACAGTTGTTTCCAAATGGTGGAAAGAAGGTGGGCATGAGGCTCGATCCAGGGTGGCACTAGAGTAGGAGCCGTAAGGGGCAAGTCCAGATGTTCGGCGAGTTTAACACGCTGAGGATCTGGCTCTAAGGAACGCCACTGATGGACTTCCTGGATCTTCCTGAGCAACTCCATGAAGGAAGGATCCTCCGGAGGAGACTTCGGAGGAGTCCTCGGCTGGGGCTTGGACAGAGAGCGAGGCTCGTCGTCTTTCTCGGAGCATCCGTCGGAGGAATCTGAGGAGTCCGAGAGAGAAGAAGAAGAAGAAGAAGAAGAAGCAGAATTTGAAGCAGAGAAAGACTCCCTAGCTCATCTACGGGAAGAACGGGTTCCTTAGGGGATCCCTGGGCGTGTCCTGCCCTCTCTGGATCCCAGAGGAGAGCTCGAACCGGAGGCGGAGGGGAGTGTGCGTCTAGGGTGTATGGGAGCGGAGGTGGCACAGTCGCCATGAGGCAGCTCTCGACTTCTTTGGTGAGCTGAGCCTTGGCCTCAGCCCACCAGGAGGCCAGAGTCTCCTGAAGATCCACCGCAGCCTGGGGAGGCGGTGGAGGAGGAGGAGGGATAGTTATGCAGTTATATCCGTAAGGTGAGTATCCGTAACCGGCTGCGGAATACTGGAGCTGGGTATGCGGCATCGGGTACTGCGGCGTCGGTGGAGTCGGCGCTGGTACTGTGGCGCAGGATACTGTGGACCCAAAGGCCGAGCGTCAGATAGGACGGCAGATACCCAAGTGCCGGAGGAGCTGTCGGAGCAGACGGCCCAGTAGAGGAACTCCACGGCCCGGATCAACTGTGATAGGCCGTGGGGTGGAGAGCCCGATGGGAGGAATATCCCCGCCGGTGTCGGAACGGCGTCCGCGAACGAGCGCGTGTCGGACGACGGTGTCGGTGAGCGGTGTCGGCGGGCAGCGTCAGGCCAGCATCCGGAGCTGGTGTCGATCGGTTCTGTAGGAGGAGGATCTGATGGCGGAAAGCATCCCAGCATCACCTGGGACGGAGGAGGGAAGTCCCCGGGTCAGGCAGGGGACTGGCTCCCCGGACGGCAGTGAAGGCTGCGGGAACCTGGAACGACAGGACGATGGAAGGGTCTGTCATAGGCTCCGATGCCGCGGCGATGCCGGAGGAGCCGACGGCGACTTAGGGGCCGAATCCTGGTGTACGCCAGAGGAGCTGGCGTCCGACTTAGGGGTCCCTCGTCGGAGGTGGGCCGAGGGAGGGAGGTGGCCTGGTCCGAGGGGGACACTGCCGTGCGCCGCCCCGGAGGGTCGGGCGTCTTAGCGGCCTTCTCCTGGCGGACGTCGGAGGAGCCGACGTCCAGCTTATGGGAGGCGCCTGCAACAGTAAGCCGCAAAACCTGCGGGGCAGTACTGGGGCAGAAGCCTCCTTTGCCTGGAGGCACCCGAGGCTCGAACGCCAACCCGAAGGGGCGGCGGCCGCCGCCTCCAAAGCCTTGGAGGCTGCCGTCGGGCGATCCCCCGGAGGGGACGTTACCTTGGCCGTGGCTCCAGCCGGAGTCATGGAAGAGGAGGCCTTCTCGGTGCCTTTCTTTGTCCCGCTTCTTGTGTCCTTCTGGGGAGGTCGACGCCTGCCTAAGCTTCTTCAACTCCTTCTCCATTGCCGACATCTTCTTTTTAAGGAGATGGGCTTCCAAAGACTGCTGGCGTCGTCTGCGGGTGGCCGCGTTGAAATGCAGAGCAATGCGGGGCACTTGTCGACCACCGTGTGGTCAGGGCCTAAACAAAAAAGGCAGAGGGAGTGACCGTCTTTTGTGAGGCAATTGGGCACGCATGAGTCGCACTTATTTTTGAAGGGGACAACATAAACCTACGTCACTTGACGAATAAACTGTAAAATACTGATATTTTCGGTAAAAACCGACGGAGCAACAGGGCTGAGCACGAATCACCGCAGATGCACCCAGCTGATCGCGGGAAAGAACTGAGCATGGCGGCCCGACCACCCCTTTATACCGACGCCGCCTGATGCCGGTCACCTGACATGGAGGGCGGTCTCGCCAGGACCGCTAGTTGAGAAATTTTTCCTGGGCGGTCCTGCCGCCGACGCCAGTCCTATATGTAATTACCTACTGCAAGAGCCTCTCAAGTAAGATCTAACCTTCCTGATTTTCACTTACTGAAATTATATGATGTATCACCAGGCAGAGCCTTAATTCTAGATGTCTTAATACAAGAGTGACCCTATAGGCTCATTAATCAGTATACCTCTCAAACTAAGACAGCGAGGATTAATCTTTTAAGAATTATACGTCCTTATCTGCATACATCCAAACAAATAATTTTTTCTGGTGACTTTAGTTGTGGCCTGAGTCTACATGATAAAAGTACGTGTGCACGAACACAGAAAATACTTTGTGATTCACTGGAATTGTTAACAATCTTACACACATCATGTCTGCAAAATGCATATTTAGAAAAAACTCAAGAGCCCCCCCCCCCCAACACACACACACATTTCAGAAAGGTCAGCTTGCCACAAGAATTGATTTTATTTTTCTTTCCTAGCACTTATGTATTCAATCTGCAGAAGTTCATCCAGTTGAATTTTCAGACCACAAAATTGTTTCAGTCTCAACTGGTAGCCAATCCTCTTTACCCAAAGGACCCGGTTTGTGGAAGTTTAATACCACTTTACATAAAGATGCCTTTTTTTTTTTACAAGCATTTCAAAACTTCCTATTAGCCAGACAGTCAGTTTTGGTCTGTTTTGATGATCCATTGCCTGGTGGAAAGATACTAAAGTTAAAATGGTAAAATGTCTAACGTAATTTAGTCACCAGAAGTGTTACACTGCTTACCTAGTCTGCAACAAAAAACCCATTTACAAAATGTTATGACTATAGCATGTACAACTGGTCAAAACCTAGCAACAAATTAGCCATACACAAGAAGATATGCTAACCTACCAGAAGAGATAGTCTCACCGGTTGTACTATCAACATAGATTTGGTACTCAGGGTGCTCAACATATTATATGTCCATTTGATTGAAATTACCATACTGTTGGCCAGAAAACGATGACATGTCTTACTTATTCTAATGGGCTGCAGTATACTACACAACAGGCTATTACTCATATAGTTGCAGAATATACTTCAGCTCTTTTCTCTCCCCTACCAACCCAGGGTACTGACTTTTCTGATTATTTTTCAGGTACAGCAATCCCAGATACATCTTCTGATATTTAATTACAGGCTACTCTTCCTGTTTCCTCACAGGAACTATTGTCAGCGATTCGTTCCCTGAATTCAGATACTACACCATGCCCAGATGGTTTACCCAATGCCCTTTATAAGGTTATAGGGGATTATTTGACTGCTGAATTAGTTTGCATATATAATGCAATACTTTCTTCAGAAATGGTTTCTTTAGACTTTAATAAGGGCTCCCTTATCTTCTTATACAAGAAAGGGGATGCCTCAGATTTACATAATTGGAGACCCATATGTATGTTAAATACACATTTTAAAATTTTAATGAAAATTCTAACTAAAAGACTTCTCCTTATCGCAGAGGTAGTTATTTCCCCGGCTCAATCATGTTCTCTTCCAAACAGGCATATTTCTGATCATCTGATACTACTTCAAGAACTTTTTTCCCATGGCTATACTGACGCCCTTCAAGGATATATAGTGTCCCCAGATCAGAAGAAAGCTTTAGACTCCATACACCATGACTTTCTTTGCGCCACTCTCATTATTATCATGTCCCTGACCTGATGGTCACCTGGTTCAGGGCCTTGTATAGGACAGCCACAGTAGTACCTATTGTGAATGGATGGAAAGGTCCCCTGATTCCTATTAAACAAGGTGTCCGTCCACTTCTATATGTGTTTTTTATTGATTCCTTGTTAAGACATTTGAATTCTCACCCTGATATACATCCGATACAAAATATCTCCTGTGTAGCTAAATATAAAGCAATCACCTAAGCAGATGATATGTGTTTGCTTGTAGAAGATGAAGCCTCTATTTTTACTTCTTTATCTATTTGTGACACTTTTGGAACTCTTTCAGGGGCTTCCCTGAATCTGGACAAATGTATTGGAATGAAGTTAGGTCCTCCCCTACAAAATTATAGTAAAATAAGCCCTATTACTTGCAGTACAGACCCTATCACTATTTGGGGAATTAAATTTGGAACCCCAGAAACAGATGTTGCTAATTGGGAAGAGAAGTTAGCACAAGGCCGATGCAGAGTAGCACAGTGGAACAGAGGTCAGATTGGGAAGAAAAAAAAGAGTTTTTTTTAATAAAGCTCTATCTAATTCCCATCTTTTTACACTTAAGTTATGTGTTTCCTATTCCACGAAACTGGAAACTAGCATTTTTAATGTTTTTTTTCCAGGCCCTGTGGGGAAGCAGGCTTAATCCTATTAAAAGGAATGTTACTTACTTGCCTATACAGGAGGGAGGCTTGAATATGATAAACCCCTTGTTTTTTTTTCTAGTACTTTTTTGTGTACAATGTAAGACCATTATTAGTTAATGCCAAAAAAGGTTGGGAAGAATGGTTATATTCCTCATGCAGGGTATAGTTCCACCAGTGGGAAACAGATTCCCTAAATACACTTCGAAAATCTACTTCGACACCCCTCTTTATAAAACACACCTCTTTTTAGATTAAAGCAGCGGCAGGTTACTACCCAGATGATTCCTCCTCCCATAAAACATTATATAATAACTGGCAAGCAATTTTTCCCATTGCTTGAGCCAATTATAATTTGCCATTAAAACCCGCGGGTTATAATGGCAAACATGCGCCATGCCACTCAAACAGAGGTTGCATCCTAATTGGCTTGTTACTTCCCCTGGGCGGGCTTACCGGAAAAAAAACATGGCGACTCCTCTGTCCCGCCTTTAATGAGCCGCACAGCCAGTATAACGCCTTTCTCTATTTTTTGATTTTAAACAGTCTCTCCTCCTTTATTCCATCTTGTTGATCCTGATGTTCAAAACTGCACCGAGCAGTTTGCAGCCGCATCGAGAAAAACAGAGAAAACTTTTCGGATGTGCTTCAGAGGTACGCACCAAATGAGAAGGGACAAACTAGAAGCAAAATAAATGTAAAATGATGACAAAAATGAAAACATATGCTGTCGAAAACAAATTGATGCTCTGTGTATGTGTGTGTGTGTGTGTGTGTGTGTGTAAGTGTGTTCAGTGAGTCTGTCTGGTGTGAGTCTGTCTGTGTCTGTCTCAGACATAGGAAAAAATCAAGTGTGGAAAATGCTTACCAGCAGTTATAAATAATAAAAGATGGGAAGTAGGCAAATTTAAATTAATGGTTGCCCTCGGTGTGGGATGCTTTAATAAACCCTCGGCTTTGCCTCGGGTTTATGTAGCATCCCACACCTCGGGCAACCATTAATTTCTCATTAAGCACACTTCCCCATCCATTATTGCATACAGTATGTCATTGCCTTTTAATTTCTATATATCCAGTCCTTTAGCCATTTGAAAAATGTCCCATCCCCTGTCTTGATTCCCTGAAGTCACGTCTGAAAAACACCAGAATACCTGCCCATATGTGGGACTTTCACTGGCTGTCATGTCATGAGTGCATAAATGTAAAGGCAAACCAAAAACATAAACAGTTTCAAGAATGACTGTTCTCATCAGCAGTGTATAACTAAGCAAGAATCCATCACCCACTTGTTTTTGACTGTTCTTTATACAGTTGGTTTGGACATGTTTTACTAATCACTGGCAGGAACCATTATTTGGTACAGTTACTTATCAAAACGTGATGAATGGGAAATTTTCTTCATTGGAATAAGTTGAACAAGGATACATTACAGGTATGTTTTTTTACTATAATCAAATGGAACATTTGGATGGTTCATTGTTTATTTACTTTACAGCAAAAAGACTGTACATTTGTAGAATTAGAAAGGAAAATTGTAAAGGACATGCAGACAATATATGAAACTGAATGTGCTACACTTCCCATGTCTGTTGTGTTAGGCTTATGGTCTGCCCTTCCATGGATTACAGATACTGATGCTGCTATTACTTAACTACTTTGTATAATATTTTTTTTAGATGTCTTTTACCTTTGGTTTTCTGTTCAGTTTGTTAAATGAAGATGTTTACTGATTTTTGTTTTCAATAAACTTTCCTCTACTCTTTTTGAGAAGAGCCATGGGATCTTTAACATCCACCTGAACTACCACCAGAACAGGAAGATGGGACCTCGATTTAACATCTCATCCAAAAGATGGACACTAAACATAACAATAATCTTTAAAATCGGCACAAAAGAATATGCATGACAACAATAAGTTGCTGCCTAAAACCCCAAGTACAAAGCATCATGGGTAGACAAATCAGTTGGAGGTGAGCTGTTTAAAATACACACCACCTGGGGGCTGAACAATACCTTACTCCAAAAGAGGCAAAAAAGGGAAAAGGGATTAAGTATCTTCTAGTATGGGAGTGGTCATAAGGCAGAGAGGCTACCTTTGAAGCATCGATGATACCTCATATGAGAATGTGCTGCCCTGCTCTTCTAGCATCAGTCTCCAGGCAGGCCTGTACTTCAGTGCAAACTGGCAATTAGATAGCAGTGAGTGTATCATAAATACCAACACGGTAAGTCGAATGCTTGGAATACGCAGTTGGGAGGAAAGACTAGACTGTAGGTATAGATTTGCATCCACTGAGAGACTAGGTAAGTACAATACCCGATGTGGTGGGCAGTATTGGCAATGCCAGACTGCACAGGGGTGTAATGAGACCTGCACCAGGGATCGACAAATCCCATAGTCTGGCCCTGGGCTACCATTAATTGATCACGGACAAGCACTTTCAATGGCAGAGGTTGTCCCATAGACAACCAATTTAGTGCTGGCTGCCTGGCTTTTTTTTTAAATTTATTTTCTGTGCCATGCGTGATTTTGGCCACTAGATGTCCTCGTTCTATGCCTTAGTGTGGCGCGCCACTGCTTGGTCGCATGATCGTGAGTCTGGAACAGAACCCCATGTGGTGAATGTTGTACGCAACTGTGTGACGGAGCACTGCGGCCACAGAAGACTGCTTCCCGCCCAACCGGATCCATCTGTACCAGTGTTACCCACAGGACTGAGGTGAGCTGAAGAATGGGTTGTTGTGTAGCTGTCTGTCAGTCCGGGGGGGCTGATGGAAAAGGAGAAGGAAAACATTCGATGGCAGTTAGGCCATGTGCCATTTTCACAGCAGCTACAGACATAGATGCATCAGAGTGCAATCGGAAAAGCACTGAAATAGATGGGGCTGGGTGGTTCTAGCAAGCTTGTTGTGGGTGTTGGACTGGTGGAAGTTGGAAGCTGTAAAAGGATTGCTAAAAAGAAAAGGAAAAACGTTTCGGTTTGGGGTGCCTTGTTTAAAAAAGTACAAAAAAAAAAGGGGGTGAAAGCAGGGGTTGGGGAAGGTAGGACAGTTTAGTAGGTGAGTGGGGTCTGGGCCTGACTGACTCTGTGTTGGTCTTGTGGACTTCTGCCACATTAGAAGATCGAGGGGACACCAAGCCAGAGATAAAAACACTACCAAAAAGAAAGGGAAAGTCTAAACAAAAATAGTACAGTGAGTGTACTGTATACCAATTAGTAACTTTACTACACCCATATTGACAAAGTTAGTGTACTGTAGTAGTAGTACAAAACTGCAGTACAGAGCATCAGAGGTCATCAAAAAAAAAAAAAAAAACTGAAAGGGGGATTTTTTTCTTCTGATTTGTGGGCAGTTGCTTTGATGTTGCAGGGAGAGAGGAGTGTTGTTCAACTGAGTGAATACAGAAGATAACTGTGCCACTGCTAAAAACACAGCACTGAATTGGAGCAAAGGAAAAGGATCTGTGGTGGTGTGTTTGACTTGCCCAGTCTAGCTAGCTGAGAAATGAAAGAGTGATGTGCTTTGTGTGTTGCCTGCCCTAACACGAACATTAATAAAAGACTGAGAAATAAGAGTGAGGGGCTTTGTGTTGCCTGCCCCTAACACGAACATTAATAAAAGGCTGAGAAATAAGAGTGAGGGGCTTTGTGTGTGCCTGCCCTAACACTAACATTAATAAAAGGCTGAGAAATAAGAGTGAGGGTGAGGGAGGGCTTTTGTGTTGCCTTAAGAAAAATTGTGTCAGGTTAGCTGGGACAGAAAACTCCAGGTGTGTGGCTGCCTGGCATGTGAGAACATGTAGTGTGAAAAAAGGTAACAAAAAGCAGAAATAAAAAGTAAGCACTAAACATTAAAGCAAGCAATTTTGATTGGGCAAGTGTAATGCTGGGTGAAAGGGGTGGAACCATTGAGAAGTTACGGAGGACTCTTTTGCATCATTGCCATGCAATTATAATACAGTACATCTTAATTATTACTGTTTTATATAGACCTTCTGTATCTGTGAGTAATACAATGCCACAACCATTTACTTTGTTACTAAATAATTTTTATAAGTTTTCCTTAAAATACGAGCCTTCCGACCATTGGACTACCACTCACAACAGTGGGGCCACCATTTTGGATAGGTCAGTTGTCTTGGACTACCATGTAACTTTGAAATTTGTTGATCCCTGCCGAAACTGCAGGCAGAGGGCCTTATAGTCCCTGTAAGGTCTGGTATTGCCCATACCGCACAGCCTGGAGTGTATTACTGCACTTAGAAAATGGGCTACCTGTGGCATTTTAGGTAGAATAAAAATATATATATAGTAACAATGAAGTTTAAGTGTTTTCATATAAAGTAGTCCCTCCATTTCTCTGCTGTTACATCTCCTATTGCCCCCCCAGCCATTCTCTTCTGTTTACAGTCCACGCCCCAAGCAGTCTCTTGGCATCGTCCATTATTATTGCAATAACAAAGCAAAAAAAAGAAAACAAACAAAAGTTTTCGCTGTTCCTGCAAGGCTTTTTTCTCTTGTTAGTTATAAAGCACACAGTATGAGCAGTGGAGAATGACTTAGTAGTGAGAGAACAGGTCAGGGGAGAATGAGTGAGGAGCGGAAGAACAAGGAGCACAGTTAGCATTTATTTGCCGGGTTTTGTTTTAACCTTTTTTTTTTGTTAAAGATCATGCACAAATGATGTTTTTCAATCGAAGTATATACTGTATATTGTATATACTGTAAATATATAAATTGCTGTGCGCAGAGTATTGGGTTGATAACTACTTCATCAATGTTTGTATTATATGTATTGTTTTAAAGACTCTGTGGCATTGTGTGTGTGTGTGTGTGTGTATATGTATGTTTGTGTGTATATATATATATATATATATATATATATAGTGTAATTGTTTATGTGACCCTATCCCAGGTCCACCTTGTAAATTAGTTCTCAATGGTGTTTCGCATGGTAAAATATAGATTGATTGACTGAAGTAATTTCAGTTGGTTTGCTTACTTTTTGTTACTTGTTTTCATAGCTCTGCTTTTGTTTTCTCAGTTTTATGTTATTGGCCATGTTTTTATCAAATTATTAGCCCGTCTGCATATACTTGATGGTTACACAGCATTGGCCAAACACTTGGCAACAGGATCTTTAAAAACGCCATTTGCACATGATCTTAAATAAAAAGCATTGCACTGTTGGAGACTGGAGTGCAGTGAAAAAGGGCCAACTTAGGTCTGCATGAAGGGACGTGTCAGAATCATATCATCAAAACAAAAGAAAGCAGCAGAGTCTAACATGTGTTACAAATGTAAGAGGTCTGATTTCAAGATTAAAGGGCACTGGGCATACTCTACCATGCAGGCTTTTTCCACATTTTTATATGTGTTTCTGTGAGGTGCTGGGTTTATGGCAAGCAGCAGTTATGCTATTTCTATTAAGGAGAGGCACGTGCTGCAGTTTTGAAAAACACGCTGCCCACCATGGTTATGTGAATCTGATCAGAATGATGGCTCGCGTTATATTTTTAATGTCTAGCTATTTTTCTTTTATTTGGTGTAATGTGAAATGAGCCCAGCAGAGGTTGGTGTGTGCATTTGTGACTTCGTGTGGCAGCTGGCACTGAATTTGGGAGTGTTGGTGGGGGGGCCTACAGTATCTCTCGCTAAGCGAGAGAAACAAATGGTGGAAATTTCAAATTAATTTGGGTGCTTTTGGACAATAAGCAAGGAGGGTGGGCACAGCGATACTTCAATGGGTGAAGGGGCACTTGGGCTGGAACTTTTTATTTCCTGGTCGTCTATAGAAAGTTAATGTACCACCCTGGCAGGGGTACCAGTCAGTCTGAGACCAGGAAATAAAATCCCATTTTCTAAAGTGTCAATATCCCAGCTATGGGATGACCTTATTATCCTGTGGACCCTGGCTGTGCTATATACCTGGCGAGGGCCCGAGGCAAGAAGGGGTGAAAAGGTGCCTCCACACTACCATCATTGAATTCCCTGTAGGGTGGATGATTAGGGAGCACTGTTACGGTAGTGGTAGGAGGCCCAGTGGAACAGCACTGGGGTTAATGCTTACAAATGTGCACAAGTCCACAGCCTCCTGCATCTCCTTCACAAAATATTGAAAGAGAATATATTCAGAGTAGGATGGATGGAGGGGTGTCTCAGTGTTTTCTGAGAAGGACATCAAAGGAGAAGAAGCTGGACTGCTATGTAGGGATGGATGAGGAAGGGAAAGTGCATATAGTGGCATGTCTGTCTCTTTCAACTAGCATTTTAAATTTTACACCCACTCATGGAACTGCTTCTGAGATATAGACCCAAGAAACTTGAGGGATTCTGCCACCTTGTTACAAAGCAAATTGATCGAGCCAGCCCATCAACACAGCAGTAGCATAACCATTCATGACCACGCGACCCACATTCAGTAATAAGCATGAGCCATTGAGGGTCAGCTAGGGAGGAAGGATTGAGCACCCTTGAGAATGCTCTTCTTCTTTGGTGAAATGGGATATCTCTCTGCTACACAACTGTGACCTAGTAAAGATCAGGCTGGAGCACAGTTGAGAGCACCAGAAGTGGGAGGGTTTGCTGACAGACTCCCAGCATCTACGTGTTTTAATATACATATGTGTGCCCGTGGTATTGCATGTTAGAAAATGGTTTCAAAAATCTTGGTCTAAGACTGGCTGAACCCATTACCTGGGGTACATGATATACCAAAGAGACTAGAAAAACAAATCCTGTCCAAACCAGCCTCAACATAATCAACCAGTGCCCCACATTGTGCTTCTCCACTCACCATTATCTGATCATGCTGACTAAACCTCGATGACCATGCTAAGGGAAAATGATAGTCATTATTTCCAATTGTTATCAGAGGTACATTAAGAAAAGGTAAACTGTAGCACCATAGTGGTGTCATTTGCACAAAACCAAACGCAAACTAAGTGCTCCATGCTCTCCTCAGTAATGTTGTGCTATTACTTTTAATTAAAGCACAAGCTTGCACCCCGCTAACCCCAGCCCCAGCATGTCCCTTATTTCTCCACTGTGGAGCAACAACAAAAAAGGTTACAAATAACTTTAGGGAAAAAAAGAAGTTAAACTACTTCTCAGCAGTCTCTTTACTGCCACATCATCACTCTTACGTTACCACTCTCACAGAATCGAATGCGATCGCGCTCTTCAGCAATCTTATAAAACAGCCACAACAGTCAAAACTAGAGGGAGTCATATTTCCAATTGGTGGTACAACAGTACTAATGGGGGGCATCAACCTGGCTGACAAGTGTAAAAACAGCAGTTTAATAAAAAGTCTAAAACAGTAGAGCCTTCTATTGGCAAGCTGCCCACTGGAGGGACTACTTTACAAGAAAATATTTTTGTATTTATTTTTATTCATTTTGTAAGTCTTTTTTTGTAATTTTATAAATATTTCATTAAAATGTAAACAATTATCAAGTTTCTAAGTGCAATAATACCCTCCAGGGTGGACAGTATGAGCTATACCGGACCTTCCAGGGACTATAATGCCCTCTGACTGTCAGGTAGCATTACTAGCTCAGGCACCCTTGGAGAATATGGGAGGACAGAGAAGAAAACCCTGATCCGCACCATGCCAGCATCCCTCAGAGACTCTTGCATGACCGATACGGCAGACCGCCCATCTATACATAGGTCCTGGGTAAGTGGTGGTTAGCCTGTAAGCCTGTGAGAAGGTTGGTGACAGGGTGGGGATGGACATCAGTAGAACTAAGGAGAAAATGCTCTACAGGGAAAAAAAAGCAACTGGGTCAGTTGAAACATGAACCTGGGAAGGATGACAGAGGACCAAGATCCTACTAGACTCTTTCCTAGTCTGGAAGTTGTCATGACACCTGGAGCCCTTGTCTGAAAGGTAGAGCAGGGAAAATGCTCCAAATGAAGTAAGGCTAGCTTCAATAGCTCCCAGTGTTAACTGACTCAAGGGGAATGCCCCCAGCTGGGGAACAATGGAAAAGTTTCAGGTCAGCGACATGTTCAGCTCCAACATCAGTGCTGGTGCAAACTTCAGTGTTGCCTTTGGTGCCAACACCATCCTCAACAACAGTGCTGGCACTGTAAGAAGCACTGACGTTAACATCAAGGCTAGCAACATCATCAGCATCCAGAGATGTCAGTGTCATGATCAGCACCAAATATGGTGCTGGCCTCCACTATGGGTTGGTCTGGTAATGAGAGCGACCAAACTGTGGGGGTTTGCTTGCTGCAGTCCAGAAGGAGCTGCAGACCCATCTGACACTACCTCAGGAGATTCTGTCATGGGGTGAGAGGAGAGATCCTTATCACGATTAATTCAGAGAGTGGCGAGGGACCAGGAGGACTGGTCCAGCAACCTACATGTTGATGCTGCCTGTGCCATGACCTGCTCTAGAAATGTCAAACAGGTTCTCCCCATTTCATGACTCTGTATTCAAGCTGTTATGACTGGGTCTGAGACTTAGGAAACAAAGTACAGTGGAGCCCACTTATAAGAACATCAGATATACTGTAAGAACATCCCGTTTATAAGAACATTGTTTGGATGTCCCGATTTTTGTCCATTGTTTTCAATGGCAGCAAAGCCCGTTTATAAGAACATTTTTTTTCCCCAGAGGTAGTGGTAGATGGTCATTATCACCTCTGAGTGTGCTAAGCCAGGGCTGAATCATCTCTTAGTCTCCTCATTAACAGTCATTTAACTAGTAAATGGATGTGTGAAAGATGCCACATAAGGAAGACAGCGCATATTCCTTCACAGTTAAGTGAGACACTGAATGTATTTTAAAACATTATACTAACTGTTTGAGCAGGAGCTCCTTGAAAAAGATATGTTCTACTACTTTTAATAATAAATTATCTAAAAACTAGTTTGAACCCAGTTTAATCATGTTAAGCATAGATTTTACATGGGTTTTCAATGAAGCCCTCTTACAAGAACATCCCGGTTATAAGAACATTTTTACTTGGCATTTAGGGTGTGCTTATAACAAGGCTCCACTGTATATGTAAGTTGGTATTGGCGATGGATCCATCATAAATACAGTGTTGGAAAGTAGTCCAAATGGTTTTTCAACATCACTAGGATAAAAGATGACGACACAGGCAACAAAAGAGGAGCATATGAGCAGAATCTGAAGTTTAGTTCCTACAGTGCGCACTTGATGGCAGGAAAAAGAATTGAGGCAGTTGGGGTTGCCAGAAACAGTTACAGGAGGAGGTGTACACTGGCACATGCTGATGTATGTGCATCAGTGCTGTCATCGGCACCGGAAACTCAAAAGTTTCACACCCTGCTTAGGCATGGCATTACCCTGTGTGAAATTACAAGGATCTAAAAAAGGGTGGCAATTCAGTATTAACAGAAGGCAGACTATCTCACTGATATCTCTGGACTGCTGCCAAATACAGGTACTTCCAATATCAACCTTGTTTAAAAGAGCTTTTCACTGACTTCAAAACTATGATGGGCACTGTTCATAGAAGTTGCCCATTATGTTTGAAAGGGACTCAAGGTCCACCATGTCTGCTACCCTCTCCCCTCGTCTCCATAAGCAGAGACAGTTCTCTGTTCGGCTGCACTGAGTGTGCTCTTGGCATGTAGATAATGCTAGTAGCACATGTTGGGCCTCAAGCCTGTAAGTGTGGCAGGTGAAAGGTTCCAGTCTATTATCACAGGCAGCTCAGCAATCAATAATACACAACAGCGTGGGTGGTACTGGGCTAAACCTGCAGCCCAGGAAGTGTAATGAGGCCTGATGCCACTGCCAGAGGGCCTTATAGCCCCTGGAAGGGTGGATACAGCCCATACGTTCCACACAGGAGTGTATTACTGCACTTAGAAAATGGGTTTGCGTTACATTTTGAATAAAATGTTTAAAAAGACTGTAAATAAAATGCAGAAATGAAATATAAAACAAAATTATCTGTAAAGTAGTCCCTCCAATACTAGCATTGCTAGTAGAGGGCGCTGGTATGTTTCACTGTAAGAGGCAAAAGATCGGGAGCTGCTGCAATCGTCACGCAGGCATTTTGTTTTCTTGTTCCCCCTCCCTCAGTAGCAGTACATTATTTTTGTATAGTTTCCCCCTCCCTGAACTTATCTCCAAGTACCAGTCTGTTTATTTTATTTTTTTTTTTTGTGATGGGGACCTGGAGCTGTTGTGGTTGCAAGTGGGACCAGAAGACAGTCTGTTACCGCGGTTCAGAATGGCAAAATGAGCTTGATCAGGTAGATTTACAGTGTTGGAATTACAGGGGGCTTCACCAGGGCTCGGCTCCCCAGGCTCTGAAGTGAGCCCTGGTAGCTCACACATCATTGCAATTGACTTATGATGGGAAGGGGGCCTCAATTTAAAGATATGACCCTTACGGTCCCCCCAGCTCTAAGTGTAATTCCAGCACTGGGGTAGAGCAGTTGCTTCATGCATGAAAGATTAGAAGACAATGGTACAGTGATGGTGTTAAGGATACTTTTTCTTTTTAAATAATGCTTACTGGTGTCACAGTGTGAGCAGGGGCAGGCAAAGACGAGTGGGGGAAAGGAAGGGGTGAGCCAATAAGCAGGTGAAAAAAATGGCATCCAATTTAATTTAAAAAAAAATTCTACTTGGTACATTGATCTTGCTTGTAAAAAGGTAGGCTGGAAGTGAAACTAGTTTTTGCCGGTCCCTATTAAGTGATACCAGCCCAGTGCTAGATGCTAGCAGCCAGTCAGGTTTAAGGATTTTACTAACCCATTTTCTAATACTAAAATAAGATCTCTTTATTTACAGTCTAGCAGTAGCACAGTTGCACTTCAAGTAAAGAAAAATCTGTAAAGGACAGGCCTTTTGCAAACATTACATTCTTAGAAAACCTGACAACATTATCCTTTAGCTTGGCACTAGAATGCTGTCTTAGCAATTAAGTGAAAAATGTTTCAGCACTGAATTATAGTGCAGCCAGCTGCACAGTTATGCTGTTTTTTTTAAATAGGTCAGCACTTGTGAACCACTGCCAAAACTCTCTCAAAGTTAGAGGGCATTATGCTAGAGGAAAGGTTAAGCAGCCCTGTGTCCAAGTACAAGTTCCTAGTGGAGTTCATGACTGGAAGGGTAGCTGCAGTTCAAAAGGCCCAGAGAGGGATCAAACAGAGCAGCCTGTACGAAACACACAGATTTAGCTGACTGTATCCAGCCTCCTTACCAACGGTGTTTCTTGTTTTGCTGTAATCTCTACTACTGTAACAAATTTAGCAAGAGCCAGTATGGCTGCAAAATGATGCTACTGTGGGCAGTGAGAAATGTGTAAAAAAGAGGGTATGAGAAAACATTGAGAATGAAATAATACAGTTTTATTAGGGAAATGCTGAGTAACGATGGAAGAGATAATACAAAATATTAGTGTTGTTATAAATACTATTGTACATGTTATAGGAGTGGATATAGCTATATATCTACATTCACAGAAGTTTTTGTTAGTGTGGTGAATAGCACCGACAACTGTTTTATATGCTTTTTCACCTGTACTAGTAAGATATACAAAGGGGCCTAGATAAGCAAATTGAGCCCAGAAAGGGTGCAAGTGGTTGCTCCACACAAGTGAGTTGTGCCAGAGCACAAAATTGATATATTCAAACGAGATGCATGATCACGCATCCCATCTGAATATATAAATAACTGTGCGGCACAAATGGGGCCACTGAAGATGCGCCGTCGCTTCCCCGCCAGGTCTGAATACCCGGAATGGGAGTGCATAGTGCATCCTGGAGATACGCCGGGCACAAATTCCAGATATTCAGACCCAAACATGCAAATGGAGCCATTATGCATGTCATTATGGCCCTATTTACATGTCTTAGGCAGGGATGTGCTCGGCAGGATGCGCCGTCCGCCCTGTATGTACATGGGAGCCAATGTCCCTGGTAGTTTAGTGGTGCCCCCCTTCCATCCCCGACTTCATCCATATAATAATCCTAGTTCGACATAACCTGGTAGTCTAGTGGTGCCCCCCTCCCATCCCCAACGCCGTCTGTATAATAATCCTAGTTCGACATACCCTGGTAGTCTAGTGGTGCCCCCCAGTCCTGACCGTAACATAGAAAATGAATACCAATATCTCCCTGGTAGTCCAGTGAGAGGCACCCCCACCCCGCCTCCCCGTGTCCCAGCATGGCCACTCGAAGCCAGTGGGCAGCAAACCCACCAAGACACCTCCACGGCTGCCTGCCGAGTGAGTTGCTCACTGAATGACAGCTTACAGTAAGCACTACAATACTCATTGGTTGACACTGTCACCAATGGGCTTGCAGTGTGTACTGTAAGCTTTCATTCACAGTTACTCCTTTTCCTCTTTGTTGATATAGTGCATGGTGATGTTTTGTTTGTTCTGACCTGCACCACCTTGTCCTGTAGCATCTTGGCAAATGACTGAAGTGCTAGGAACACTGCTCTGAGCTCCAGCAGATTTATGTGCAGTACAGACTCCTGCTGGAGCCATGTTCCATGAGCAGTGTAATCCCTAGATGAGTTCCCCATTCTAGTAGTGAGGCATCTGTGATCAGCACTACTGAATGAGCTTGTTGCAGAAATGGGACTCCTGCCTTGAGGTTGTCCCGTCACGCCACCACTGTAGTGTTTGCCTTAGAGTGGTAGTTACTGGTATCAGTTTGGACAGAGAATCCCTTTTCTGGGACTAAAATGACCGCAGATGGAACTGGATGTCCCTCATCTGAAATCTGGCCCCTGGGACTACTGCTGTGGTGGCAGCCATATGGCCCAGGAGCTGTCAGAAGTACATTGCTGGGTGAGGAACCTGAAGATGGAAGGACTCTGCCAACTGGATGAGGGCATCTGCCCTTCCTGGAGACAGAAAGCAAGGTTTTATTTAACTCTAAAAACTGATTCGCGTTTTGCTCATAAAAGTGCTAAAACATTGTGAAAATGCATAGCACTTGCCTCACTGTGTTTAACAAACATAACACTTCAAGAAAACCTATACAAATTCTTTCAGTACAGTTAGTGTTGTCCCTAGGAAAAAAAAATGCTAATCAATTATTTAAAACCCTGGAAAGGCCTTTGCTTGAATTGTGTTCAGCTCTGCTCCTATGAAATCTAGGATCTGGACAGGTTTCAGAACTGATTTCTTGTGATTCACCAGGAACCTCAGCGATTGGAGGGTATCCTGTGTAAGGGTCAAGGCTTCCTCTATCTGTCAAGGGGAGTGACCCACTACCAACCAGTCATCCAGATAGGGAAAAACAGAGACTCCTTGCCTTCTCAGATGTGCCATGACAACTGCCATGCACTTTGTGAAGACCCTGGAGCAGATGTCAGTCTGAAGGGCATGGCTCTGAACCGGTAATGACCTGAGGGCAGTCTGAATCTGAGGTATCTTCTGTGAGAGTTCCGGATGGGAATGTGGAGATAAGCATCTTTAGATCTAGGATGCTAACCAATCCCTGTCTGAGAGTATGAAATGATAGCCAGAGTGACCATCTTGAACTTTGACTTTGTGAGGTGCTTGTTTAGGTATCTCAGATTTAGACTGGGTCACCTCTCCCATTTTTCTTCAGGGTTAGGAAGTACCTCAAGTACAATCCTTTTCCTCTGTGCAGAGAGGGAACAGGCTGCACTGCACTGACTAGAAGTAGGGTGGAAACCTCTGCCTCTAGCAGGGCTGTTTCTGAGAGGGTAGCAGGTTTGAATGATCTTGCTCCTGTTTTTGGGAACAGTTTGAAACTGAGTGCAAGATCCTGTCCTACTACCTCCAGGACCCATCTGTCTGATGTGATGGATTGCCAGGCCTGAAGGTAGCTTCCCTACTGGTGGTGGGGAGGTGGCCCAGCCAGACATCTCAGGGTGTCTGTTTAGAGGATGCAGTGGATTGAGAGAGGGAACCAGCATGGCCAGTGCTTTTTCTGCTTCTACCTCTAAGTAACCCCTAGCCTACTGGTCGGAGGGGAAGGCTTGAGCCTGATGGAAAGGCCTGGGGTAAGGCCTACCTCTGCCTCCTCTAGCCTGTTGCCTTTGAGGGATGGCAGCCTTTTCTTTGGTAGCTGCATTCTTGTAGGCTACCCTGTATTCGTTCATCTTTTTCATATATGCCTCTGTTTGTTCCCCAAACGAAGAATTTTGTGTCAGGGGAAAATCAATGGCACTGTTCTGCATGTCTTGGGAGAGATCTGTACACCTCAGCCAAGAAACCTCCTGAGGGAACTGGCGCAAGCCACAGAATGAGAGGCTGCATCACTGGCATCCACTGACATGTGAAACTAGAATTTGGATGACTGAACCCCTTTACTGATGAGCTCCTGTAAGTCTGCTGCCATTTCAGGGGAGCCTTCTTGGCTAACTGTCCCACTAGCTCCCAGAGGGACTTCTGGTATCTAGATACATAGGCCATAAAGGATGCCTGCCTGCCTGATACCCAAGGAGGCAGCTAGACACCCTTTTTTTTGCTAAGGAGTCAATTTTCCTTGAGTTCTTATCAATAGGATGAGAGGCAAGAGGAGTGCCAGGTTTTTCACAAGCTGCAGCTTGTACTACCCCCACTTGACTGCAGTGGCTACTTAAAAATTCAGTGCCACTGCCAGCCAACACATACTTCCTGTCAATTTTGTTGTCCACTGGAGGGACAGAACTTTGGGTCTGGATAATTCTAGAGGTCTGATTTTTGAGAGACTTATGAATGGGAATCATGAGTCCCTGGCAGACAGGGAGATCCATCATCTCCCTATAGTCATCCCCTCCTCCTCCTGTCTAGTCTCCTGGAAAGACAACTGCAAAGTCTCTGGTACCTGTCTCATGAATGTAAAATGAGAGGTAGATTCTCTTGTAGGATGAGGTGGAGACTCGTATTGAGGATGTTCAGGAGAAACCTCAGGCTCAACAGGTTCTCACAGATTCTCCTCTTCATTGTAATCTTCATAGTCTGACTCATAAAAATCGTCCGGTTCCAGACAGCCTGAAGGAACTGAACCGACAGGCATCTGAACCGAGGTATGAGTTACCGGTCGTTGAGCCAGTTCACCCCAACCGGGCTGCAATGACTGGACAATGTGTATCGCTTTTGCGAACTCCTCAGTCTTTGGAGCTGCAACCGCTTGTTTACGCGGTTCAGAACCGCTTTTCCTCATCTTCTTCGCAGGGCCTGTATCAGGGTCTGAGTCCGCTGCTGCTTTTTCTGACAGGTTTCACCGCCGTCCCGAGGGTTCGGTCGCCGTTCCACTGGTTTATCTTTTGAACTGGCCTGGACATCACTGGATGGTTTTCTCCATTCTGTCCCTCAGTTTACTGAAACATCTATCTAGGGTAGATTGAGGAAAAGTTTTACAGATTTTGCAGTCTGATTGCAAATTTATTTATTTATTGAAATGTTTCACCAGGAAGGCACACTGAGCAACAAGTTGCTCGTCTTCTGGTGCGACCTGGGGAGGGGTGGGGAACATAAGGATAGTGTACAAAGATTTGGTACACAATACAGATATACAATTTGATTACATTCAATAAAGTGAGCAGACTATACAGAAGTACTGAAAAGGAGGAATGCTAACAGATATGAGCTAGATGGATTCAATACAAACAGTCTTGAACTAGATAGATACAATAGCACAAATATCCTTGGCAAACACTTGTTGGGACATAGCTTTGTAGTTAGAAATGGCTGATAGCATACAAGGAGGTTGAACTAGGGCAAGACTGCGAGGAGAGACACAGATAGAACAAAATTTGCAAGATGTAACAAAAGTGCAAGGATGAGTATAAGTACATTAGAGATTAGGGGTTAGTCAATAACTACGGCTAAGGTGGGGATACAAAAATAAATAACTTGGTCAAACCCAAGGCAATACAGACACACTAAGTGCGATCAGCCTTAGCAAACTGCTCCCTGCACTCGGTGCAGTGCTGAAACCCAGTGGGACCATTTTTTCTCTTGGGTTTCAGTGACATAACCCTTAGTAAATTTAGAACTTAACCCAGTGGCTTAGTTAGGCCAGTTAAGCAAATCCAATTAACAACCTTTATCTGAAGTAGCTTAGTCAGGCCCAGATAAAGAAAACAAAATAATGTATTTACCCCTGATGACTTTAGTTGGGCAAGGTAAAAATACACACAAAGTTTTAGGCAGCAAGCTGTTTAGCGCCTGCATTAAAACTGAGAAAAGTCTCGGTTTTAGTCCAAAACTTTGAACCAGACCCCAAACACAATGAAGATAAAATTTAAATAACACTTTACCACACAAAAAGTAAGAAAGATCTTCAGTTTCCTCCTCGTCAAGGAGAACCGTTAGAAATCAAAACTTACCAAAATGAAGTTAAACCTAGACTTTAAATCAGTGTCAGTGGCTCAGTAGGTAGCACTCACCTCTGAGGCTGGGAGATCAAAGGGCTGTGAGTTCAGTCCTCACATCCAAATGGGTTAATATCCCAATACTGACACTGTAGTGCAACATGAGGGATGCTGCATTCTGAGGTTCAGTCTTTCAGATGAGACGTTAAACTGAGGTCCCATCTGCCTGGATTGTTGGTAGTTCAGGTGGATGTTACAGATCCCATGGCACTTATCGAAAAGAGTAGGGAATTTCCTGTGTCCTGGCCAAATTTCCTCATTCACTAAAAATATACCACCAACAGCTTAATCTGGTTCAAGGTCAGTTGGCTTTCATTATATCCCCTCCCCAGGATGTGCCTGAAAATAGGCAAGGTTTGTCTAGTGCACTTACCGGTCAACAAAAACTAAGTAAGTAAGTAGTCTAACCTATAACCGCAGGACAGAGGTTTGAAAAACAGAAGAAATAAGCGTTAGTTTGAAAACTGCCGATATTCAAATTCAACCAAAGAAGTTGAGGAGTAGTCTCCAAGGCGTCTTCACAGGTGAGCAGAGTAAAGAGTCTGGTCAGTTACACGGAATCTACCCAGGACAGTGGTTTGAAAACTGAGCTCGAGCTCAACGTTCTATGCATTTGCATGGGGTTTAACTCTTAACTCTCTGGGCAGCTGAACTGGTCGGTCATACTGCATATTGTCAGAATACAGCAAGACTTCATGTTGTTTGAAGGCTAGGGGCTGGGCCACTCTTTGCATATGGCTCCTAGGGTTACCTTTTGTGTTAATGTATTTAGTAATAATAGTTTACAGCCATTATTTAGCTATAATAGTTTACAGCCAGCCCTAGACAAGTATCCCTTCATACAGAAACTGTGTACAACTGCAGAAACAACAAAGAGTGAGAAGAAAGAATTACAAATAAGCAATGGTGGTGGTTACTGTTGCTTGAGTCTGCATGCTGTTGTGCAGAGGACCCTGTGCTATCTAGCATCAACTTATAAAGATCATTTGAATATGCATGACATACAGAAACAATAAATGTCAAGGAACCTGTTTACTGACATCGGAATGCCCAATTGAAACCTTATTTAGGTCACAGTGGTATTTTTTAACCCACTGTCACATCTTACACAGTGTTGTGTTCAAATGGCTAGTCCACATTGCTATGGCTTTGGTCTTCACACTTCTGAAAATGACAAGAACAACTAAAACAGTCATAACCAAAGAAGTACTGCATAGTAGTCATTTCTCTCAACTAACACAGTGTTTCAAGATGTACTGTAAGCACTCTCCTCTTCTCATACCTGCATCCATACATTTTTTTAAACATTGCAATCCAAGGACTGAGGACATGCTGTGCAATCCAGCCTGTCTCCAGTACCAGAGAGCTTTCTCACTGTTGAAGTGTGAGGAGTTTGCTCAATTTTGCGCAGATAAGGTTGCCATAATAAGGTCGGAGATCTGTGCAGTTTGCTCAAATGGGCAGAGTGGTGATCGGTGTGAGATTATAGCCACCCAGTCAGTCTGGTCCGACTTTGACCGGTTGATGATCGAGGATGTTGTGAAGATTATCTAGGGTCTGCAACCGACATACTGTAGTTTGGACCCTGGTCCCACACGCCTTCTGATGGAGTATGTAGAGGTAATTGGACTGATCCTCTAAGATTGTCAAGTGTTCATGGACACTGGGGTGTTTCCAGACACCCTAAAGGAGGCAGTAGTTCACCCTCTTCTAAAGAAACCTTTCCTCAACCCTGAGTGTCTCGCAAACTACAGGCCTGTCTCTAACCTGTCTTTCGTGGGTAAGGTTATTGAGAAGGCAGTCGCCTTGCAGCTCGAGGAGCATCTTACCACTCACGATATCTACGATCCTCTCCAGTCCGGTTTCAGGAAGATGCATAGTACTGAGACGGTGCTGGTTCGGGTGCTTAATGATCTCCTAATAGTGAGAGATCAGAGGAATCTTTCCATCTTAGTCCTCCTTGATCTCTCTGCAGCATTTGACACCATGAATCACGAGGTGTTGCTAGAGTACCTGCAGTTTTTCTGTGGACTGTCTGGTTCAGTCCTCAGATGGTTTCAATCTTTCCTTGCAGACAGGATACAGAGAGTGGAGTTGGGGTATTTTCTCGGCCTCTCACCCGCTACCATGTGGGGTACCACTGCCCGGTGCTTTCACCCATATTGTTTGTGATGTATATGCTGCCATTGGGAGACATTATTAGATGGTACAGGCTGACTTTTCACTGCTATGCAGATGATACTCAGCTGTACATGTCCTTTGCACCGAACACAGTGATGCTGTCTCGGTTTTTAACAACTATCTTTCTGAGATTCAGGATTGGATGAGTGTCAACGACTTAAGTTGAATCCGGATAAGACTGATATGTTGGTTATGGACCCAGGTCGTTGGGCTGAGGGCCGGGCAGCTGGGCAACCTTCTGGTCTTTGGTTGGGAGGGTAGCCAGCTGCTAACCTCTGATCAGGTGAAGAATCTGACCGTTGTCCTTGATGATGAGTTGACACTGAAATATCAGGTGTCTGCCATAAGCAAGACCTCATTCTTCCATCTGAGGAACATCACTCAGACAAAGCACCTGGTCCCGCCTGATGATCTTCCGATGTTGGTCCATGCCTTTGTGACCTCGTGCCTTGATTACTGCAATGCCCTATACCTAGTGCTCCTGGGGGTAGACCGCCACTGCTACAGCTGGTGCAGAATGTGACTGCCATGTTGCAGACTGGCTTATCTAGATCTTGCCATATCACACCTGTGCGGTGGAGGATTACCTTCAAGGTTGGATTACTGACCTATAAAGCCCTACACGGACAGGGACCTCACTATTTGCAAGACCTGCTTTGTCCCTACTGCCCCCTTCGTCCACTACGCTCCGCCAAAAAGGGACTGCTAAAGATTTCCAGGGTCCATTTGACTATGTTTGAAGCTAGATTGTTTGCTTTTGCAGTCCCGACCCTGTGGAATTCTCTGCCTCATTGGATTAGAGAGTGCCCATCCATGGAGACCTTTCAGCCTGCCTTAAAATCTTATTTATTTGATTTTGCATTTTCTGATATTTGATATGTGAATGCCTGCTGTCTGTATCAAGTTTTATATATCTAAGTTTTATTTATTGGCTTTGTTATATATTTGGTTTTACTGTTTTAATGATGTTTTTATGGATTATGTACAATGCTATGGTCTTCGCAGAATTGCGTCACAAATAAAATTTGCTTGTTTACTTGCTTAACTCTTGCAGATCTCTTGAGCTGAAAACAATACCTTACTCTGTGTTGATCCGAGGCCTCCCAATAGCATCTGAAATCTGAACCTCCTTCCTCAATCTCAATTACAGTTTATGACTGGGAAAGGCTGAACAGGTTGACATGTTTATGAGCAAGGAACCTTTCCTGAAAGAGAATACTACCCAGATTGAAGCTAGTAACCACGTTATCATAAAATAGTGCAGTGCAACACTGCTCAGCTGAATGAACACAGATTGCACTTAACTGCTAATTTTGTCTAGTCTATTCGGAATCTGGAGAGTTCAATTTTTCTACTGTGATAGCAAGATGTCTGCAGAGCTCTGCTCTGCAGCCGTAAAAAGCACAGTTGTAGCAAAACCTGATTCTATGTGAAATCTGCTTTTGGTCAGAAGTTACCATGCAAAGTGATGACAAGGATATTGTCAAACTAATTATTATTTTGTCACTGTGGCAACTGATCACTTCATGACCAAATCCTAAACACATAACCCACTCTCATGTCAGGCATCACAGCATGCACTTAATATTAGATACACTACACCCACCATGATATGGGCAAAGTAAATGTATTATTTATTTTTCTATCCTGTCACTTTTTATCACTTCCAGCACTGACCACACTAGCAGTCTTCTGTGACAGGATTCTGATGTAAGCACTATGCAGCTAGATCCATTGCCAGTTGCTCATGGACCAAAAAATGCAGAGAACAGCTCTACAGCCACTTTTAAAATCCATTGGTTCTGCTCAGACCAGTGCAGACACCACAGTGTGAAATTGCTAAGGCTTTGATAACATTTACTCACCAGCACAAACTTTAAATCCTATCCCCCTCAAAAATATCATCTTTTAGAAACATAAAATTTCCATGTTTTCTGCTGGGAACAAGTTAATGCAAAAGCAAGACATTTCCTGAAGATCATCACCTCAGATATTAAAGAAATGTTTGTAAAGTTCATTGCTTTCAATTTTCACTCTTTAAAAAGTGATAAATAGCCATATAGTGCGGGGGTAGCAGCAGAGCAGCTTCAGCGACATCTAATCAATTTCAAGCTTTTTAACCTATTTCAGTCTGGTTTTAGTCACAACTGTGAGATGGTGCTGGTATGAGTTGTTTATAATCTGATCATAGTGATAGGTAGTAGTTGAATGGCTACACACAAATATTGTTAGACTGCGTGACTACATTTCACATGCTGGTCCACCGGATTCCTCTGGATTACATCTGGATCCCTACAGGCCTCATTAGCATAGTCCTTGCCTGGCTCTCCAAGGCCAGCTAATTTTTAAGATTTTATTCTGATAAAAATGCTAGAGCCTGCTAAGTAGCCTTAATTTCCTGGGAAATCAACTCACACAAAATGAAAATCTAGACCTGGAGTTTGGTGGAATCTGGCCATGAAAGTTTCTTTGACTGGTGGCTCCCTTTTTTACCCTGCTCAAATGGTACACTCTTTTAATCTTATTTCACACTCTAATGGCCATATCAGCTTAATTGCCTACCGGTTTTCTTTGAGCAGAGGTGTTTGTGACCATGAATGATTCCCCACCCATAAAGTTAAAAATGTCTCCTGTTATTTAACCATGTGGTTGCAACCACCTGATCTCCCCCTAGTATTTTAATATAATAAATACACAGAGATTTTGTTACTAAAATCAACTCCTAAACAGCACTGGAAGATTCACTACCTTTCATAAAAGTAAAAATGGCATACCATAGTAATATTGTCTCTTCCAAGGGGTCCCTCAATATGCTTACTACTGCATTCAGCCTGCAGAGCTGTCCTGTAGCTTAGAATTTTATGCTAATTAGAGAATCTTAGAATAACATTCAAAACTCTTCTGTGTGCTCATGATCACCCCAGCATTCTAGGGGCAGGTTTATTTCTCCAGTTAGGGTGAGCAGTGAGCACTAAACTTGCTTAACCTATACAAAAATAGAATATCCCAAAAATGTCCAGTTCTTGCTGGGACAAAATATGATAGACCAAAAACTCAGCAAAACCACCTACAATTCAATTGCAGGCATTGCACAAATGATGATCCAGTGAAGTAAAGACAAAAAAAGAAAAGACCCTTGTACAGGTCCCTAGTAAGGCCTCATCTAGAGTTTGGAGTTCAGTACTGGTGCCTACATCTCAAAAAGGGCATTAACCTGCTGGAGAAGGTCCAGAGAAGGGCTACAAAGATGATAGTGGGTCAACAGTGTAAGGCACACGAGGAGAAGTTGAGGGCACTGAACATATACTCCCTGGAAGAGAGGGGAGAGAGAGAGAGAGAGAGAGAGATAGAGGACATGATTGGGACCTTCAAGTACTTGAAAGGGATAAATAAGATGGATAAGGAGAGTCTCTTTAAGCTGAGTGACAATCAAGACATGAGGGGCACAGTCTTAAGCTGGAGGGTGGAAGGTTTAGGAGGGAGGCAGGAAGCACTTCTTCACAGAGAGGGTGGTGGGAACTTGGAATGCACTGCCGGAAGAGGTGATCTCATTAAGGACAGTGGGCAGGTTTAAGAGAGGCTGGGATAGGTATAGGGTAGGGTAAGGATCATGGGTAGGGATGATGGGAGGAGTGGGGATGGAGGGCAGGGACAGTAGCACAAGCTGTGGACCCTGCAATATGAGCAGACTACATAGACCAAATGGCCTTCTTCTGCTGACTTCTTCAGATGTTCAGATGATTCTTGAAGAACCTTTTCAAGGTGCTGGAAGGGAGGTAGGATGGGTTTGTTGAGCATAGTGAGAGATCCCTTGGAAGAAACAATATTACTATGGTAGGTGATTTTTTTCAAACCCCAGGAATCTTTCAATATGCTTGCTAATGCAGACTACAAAGCATTACCTTGGGAGGCAGGGTATAGAACCTATTTAGGGAAAAGGTTCTGCAAGACAGCAGTGACAAATCTACTATCCCTTCAGGATTGTACGTCCAGACAATACTGCTTTGTGAAGGTGTGTACTGATGTCCAGATATCTACTTTACAAATTTACAGCAAAAGGGGATGTCTTTTGCAGCTGCCACAGAGGCAGAAGTGCCATGCATGGAATATGATCTGAGGTCTTGTGGCGGTAGCTTGCAGCTTTGATGTAACAGAATGGAATGTGGGATAACATCCAACAAGCAGTCACCTCAAGCTGGCTTACCTTTACCCACTTCACCATATGTGACAACAACTGGGAATGGGAGGACCTGACTTTTATTGTGGCCCCGCATTAACTGGACACTCTTCTGACATCCAGACTGTGGAGTTTTTGTTCTCCAAAGCTGGATTTTGCTGTAAAGGAAGAACACTGGAAGGGTAATGGACTGATTCAGGTGAAATTTGGACACTTTAGGGAAGAATTTTCTGTTTGTCTTTAGGACTACCTTGTCCATGTGGAAGATGATGTAATTTGGGTTTGTGCAGAGAGCCTTCAGCAATGCACATGTTCAAATCCCATGGAGAGAGTTGGTCTCTGAAAGGGGATGTAGGTGAAGGAGCCCATTAAAGAACTTTCTGAAAATAGGGTGTGAAGCCAATGTTTTCTCTTGATCTGCTTACAAGGATTGAGCTGTTTAGGTACATGCCACAGGGAGAAACATTTCCACTTGAGAACAAAAAGTTTTTCTTGTTGCTGGATTCCTGGAAACCCAGAAGACTTGCAAAACCTTTTCAGAAAGGTTAAAGTCAAAGAACTACAGCTCTACAAAAACACGCCTTGAGGTGCAAAGACCTGAGGTCTGGGAAGGTTATCCTGCTCTGAGACATGGTTAGTATGTTGTGCCTCAATGGGAGGCAGATGGGATGCTTGATGTTGAGGGCTAGGAGTTTGGAGTACCAAACTTGCCTGGCACAATCTGGATTATTAGGATCATGGTTGCAGACTGGCTCCTCAGCTTCAAGAGCATTCCTAGTAAGACAAGGAGGGAAGGACAGGCATACAGGAACCTGCCTGTCCAGTCTAGAGTCAGGGCATGCAAGGGGACCAAGCCCCCAGCCGGAGGCCTGTAACAAAACAGGGGAAGCTGATGATTTTCTCAGGGTGCAAGCAGGTCTATTTCTGATGTATCCCACCTTTTGAATGCTGATGTCAACACCATACGATGACAGATCTTTCAGAAGAGCTGGTTCATTGGCGCACCTTTAAGCAAAGCTCCTCCCACCACCTGGTCAGCATATCCTCCGCTCTGCCGCATTACATCATATCCTGCAAGCTAGCAGCAGGGTTCCGTGTGCCACTTGCCAGGGGAGAACAGGTGGGTGGTGTTGATGTGAACCATATACCAATCCTGAACTAGGTTACAGGTGAGTAACCTATTTTTCTAGGGGCGTGGATATGGTTCATTTATTCACACGATGACAGACTTCAAGCAGTTTTCTGGGAGGATGGGGCAAGGCACACACCCCTACTTGGTAAACAGGGACTGGAGAACCAAAGTCCCAAATGCAGCATCCTGATGGGACTCCAGGTCAATGCTGTAATGGGAAATAAAGGTGTGCGCTGACTTCCAGGTAGCATCCATGCAGATCTCCTGGATAGGGTTGTACCTGGAAGCAGCCACTGATGCAGTGGTATGTCTGGTGGGATGAGCCCTAAGCCCTACAGGAGGCTCCCTACCAGCCAGCCTATAGCAGAGGTCAATTCAGGACGTTTTCCACCTGTCAACTGTTCGCTTAGCTGCTGGTCTGCCGGGCACTGCTTCAGCGTATGTCACAAAGAGCTGGCAAGCCTCGACCAGAACTCCAGCCATGCACTCTGCATAGTAGGAGAGCGCCCGCTTCAGGTCCAAAGTATGAAGCCTGTGATCAGCCTCCAAAGACGGGTTCAAAAAGCAAACTGGGAGGTTCACCACCTGATTAACATGGAACTCTGAGACAACCTTCTGGAGGAACTTCCGGTGGAGGTGAAGGAAAACTTGTCCCTATGGAAGACCGGATGAGGCTCCATCAAGAGTGCCTGGAGCTCACTAATCCTTCTGGCTGATGTGAGCCACCAAAAAGGCCATCTTCCATGACAGCTGTGACATCTCACACCTGTACATAGGCTCAAAAGGCTTGCCCATGAACACTATCAGTACTGGCAATAAGTCCCAAGGTGGTGGAGGTTCACACACCAGTGGGGACAAGTGGTCAATGCCTTTAAATAAGCACTCATCCTCTTTCTCCTTCATCACTGTTGGCATACCAGCCCATGCCCAGTATGCAGAGATAGCTGCCAGGTGCACCTTTAGGTTCATTGACTACAGCCCCAGCTGGGATAGAGATCAGAGGTACTCAAGGATACTAGCCACAGGGCAGGCAAGAGGATCAAGTTCCTTACCCTGACATTAAATGGAAAATCTTGTTCATTTAAAGGTATAGCACCAGCGACTCAAATCTTTTCAGGAGGCCTACATAACATGGAGCATATTTTGTGAAAGACCCAAAGCCTGTAATTCTAGCCACTCAGGAACTAGGCTATAAGGTGCAGGGACTAAAGGTCTGGGTGCATGACCTTCACCTGTCAGCAGATCCAGGTGAAGAGGCAACCGCCTCGGAAGTCTGCTGCTGAGATTAAGGATATTTTATTTATTTATTTAGTTAGTTTTTGTTGACCGGGTAAGTGCACTAGACAAATTTTGCCTATTTGCAGGCAAGACCCGGGAGGGGATACAGATGAATGCCAACTGACTTTGAACTGGATTAGCTGTTGATGGTATTTTTAGTGAATGAGATCAGGGTACCAGAACTGGCATGGCCAGTCGGAGCTATAAGATTTATCTCCGCCTCATCCTTCTGAGCCTTGACCATCACCTTGTGGATCGGGGAAAGGGAGGAAAGGCATGCAAGACACCTGTGGTCCACAGCCTTGCGAAGGCTTTCCTCATCAGTGTCCCTGACTATGGGCACAGAACAGCCTCAGGTTTGTGTTCTCCCAGGAGGCAAACAGGTTTGCCACAGATGTGCCGCCCAGGAAGAACAGGTGACTCACCACCTCCTGATGCACACCTGTGATGTCTCACCCACCCGGCTGACAGCCTCTGCTAGTTGATTGTCCACTCTAATGAAATGGATCTCAGAAGATCAGCACCCAGGCTGTGCAGGGGTCCAGGTGTGGAAAGCCTCCCAAAGGGAAGGGGGTGCATGCCACCTGGCTTGTTCAGGTACAATAAGGTTGTAGTATTGTCTGTCTGCACTTGCATGACCTAATCCATGACAAGAAAAGGGAATTCAGACAGAGCTAGCAACACTACATGGAGCTCCAGCAGGTTGTGGTGATAGGACTCCCTGGGTGACCATAGTCTGTGGGTCCTGTGGTCTCCCAGGTGTTCTCCCCGGCCCACCAGAGATGCGTCTGTCATTAGAGTGACAGTCGGTTCTGGGTGGACAAATGGGACTCCTTCTTCCAGATGTTCTGGGATCAACCACCACTGGAAGACATTCCACATTGGCTGGGTCACTGTGGCTGGCTTGTCCAGGTACCAAGATGGCCCTATTATCAGGCAGTCATCCAGGTGGGATGCCCATTCACTCCCAGGCTAAAGAGGTTGGTGCCCAGGAATGGGACGTTGACCAACGTATAGTACTGAGTGTCCGCCATAAAGGTGGAGAGCCTCAGCCAGGCTCTGCAATTCATCGCAACAGCCAATGCCATGGCACGGGCATAGAAATCATCAATGTCCAAGGCCATCTGAAGCTGGTGTTTAGCCAGCACTTGACACTGATCTCTGTTCACTTTTACCAGTAACTGCTTGTCAGCATGGAAGTAAAGAAGGACATTATCAAGCACTCCCAATAGGATGTGACCAAAGTAAGCCATCATCAAGGCGTAGATCACCTGAAGGAGACCAAGTGAGGAAGCATCACAGACTTTCTAAGCTGCATGATCAAGCTTCTTCAGCTCCTTGTCAGGGGGCTTGTCCATGTCCTCAGTATTTCTGGATTTCTAGAAGACCAAGTCAGAGACCAGACATTCAGCTGAGGGTGGTCTGAGAACCCGGACAGAGAGCCGGTAAGGAGTGTGTCTAGAGACCATAAGGACTGAGGGTGGTGGACAGGATGCTGCATGCTGCCAAAGCTCCAGGGCTCTGTCCCATAATGGCCTCTGCCATGGGAAAGGCAACCCCCAGGGATTTGTCCTTATCCAGGATATCAGTAAATGGGTATTTAGCCCCTTTGGACAGGCTCCAGAGGGGCATTCATGAACTCTGACATAAGTCTGAGGAGAGCCCCAAATGACACTGGCCCGTGGTCAGTGGTCAATTTCTCGACCAATTCCCGATTCAAAGTATGCGTCCTTGATAAATGCATGGATAACTCATAGGAGTCATCAGAGGACTCGTCAAAGACTCGAATGCGTATTGCTGCGAACCACCCTTGAGTCATCCGAATGAGTGACTGCCACAGGCAACCAGCCTGGCATGCTGGATGCAGCACGGGAGTCCTTAGATGTTGCTTCCCATAAGGGCTGTTGGGGAGATGGCTCCACTTGCAAAGCTGGAGAGACAGGTGTCATTGACAGCTGTCTCAAAAGGACTGGCATGCGCTTGACCAGCACCAGCAAGTCGATCATAGGCGTCATAGGTTAGAGTCCTACCCTGTCCCCACCAATGCCCACTGTTGCCAGAGGAGTTCCTCGAGTGCCGCCACTATGCCAATGGAGCCTCTCATCACCTGAAGATGAGGAGGACAAGGAGCATCAATGGCAAAGCCTTCCAGTTGACTGGGATTGAGAGCTTGAGAAGTACTTTGATCTTGACCTTGACCATCAACCACAGGGCCAGTTTTGAAGAGAAGCTGCCAGAGGTACTGTGTAAATGATGCACACCAGTTTTAACCCATGGACTCTGGTGGAGGCTGATCCCGGTGGCAGCGACCAGGGACACTGACAGCCTCGCATCCTCCTGAGTGAGGACTGGCATTATCGGGGTCTTGGAGATTGATGTATTGTCGATTCCCTCCAAAAACTGGTTGACGGGGTTGAGAAAGATCTTGACTGCCTGACTGACCGGCATTAAGCTCAAGCTCAACAGGGGTACTGTGGAGCTAGAGACCTACCCTTTGACCAATTATGGCTCGGCCAAAGCCGGGCACTAGGTAGGCTTCGAATGGTCGGGGGAGTCGAGGGAGCAGGAGCAGTGTGACCCCTCCCAGTCCCATGACCGACAGCAGAGTTTCTTAGTCTTCTCATTGAGGTGGGCAGGGCTCTCCCCAAAGGTCTGGAGGGCTCAACACATTTCACAAAACCTCCCTGTGAAGGATGCTTTGATGCTGGCTTCAGCCAGGAGCAGCACTGAGGCCGATGAGGTGGCCACCACGGCCTTTGCCTCTGTCTCTTCCATGGTCACAAGATGGGCCACAGACCCTGCTGCAGCACTGGCGGAGGCCACTTTGTGCCCACCCTTAGCTGTAACTTATGGTCTTGGTTGGCCGCCAGCTGTGGAAAAGGCAGGCCTTGCAATCTTCTAAAGATGATAGTAGCATCTTCTAGAGAGGCCATAACCAGCGATACTGTGTGCCACCCCTAGGCAGTAAAGGCGCAATACATGGAGTTTGTCCACAACATCTTCTGCCCACATGTGATGCACTGCTTGAAGCCGGGAGCTTGCTTTGCTTCCTCGTGTTCCATCTTCCAACGCCGAGGGCTGGAGAATTACTGAGGAAAGAGCAGAATCTGAAAAATTGAAGAAAACAGTCGAAGTTTGACAGTGGTGCACTTTTTAGGCCCTAGAACACATTGAGCTGCATAGAAGAAGACCAAACTCTTCCACTGGAAAAGAAGATCTGACCTCATGGGGTGGAGCCGAGAGATATATCGCCTAGGTGGTGGGAGGAGCTTTGCTTAAAGACATTCCAATGAATCAGCTCTTCTGGAAGATCCATCATCGTGTGGATAAGTAAAACATATCCACGCCCCTAGAAATGCCAGATTTGAGCATGTTCACCACATGCAAATTCGGCATCATCTATAATCCTTATGTTCATGAAAACCAAACATTACATTGAAATTTCTGACTTTTCATTTAAACTGCCATTGTATACTCCCTATCTATCTATCTAGATACTGTCTTAAAGAGGTCATTGACATAAACATATAGAATAGTGTATGAGTAACCATACACAATCAGGCTTGGCACTTGACTTGTAGTTTAAGTTTGGGGCCAGGTAAAATGGATAATCAAGAATATTCATGGTTGGAGATCTCTGGGATGCATATTTTAAGTAGGCTGTGATAGATCTGTTTCTGTTGCTTGTGTTTTCAAACATTCTTGGTTTTACAGGCCTGATACCTCTTGGGTTTCACCTGTTCGAGAGTTTTCATTTGGCAATCATTGTATTCCAGATACTGCTTCCCATCTGTGTAAGTTAAGAGCACCAGATCGTCCCACTTTAGCCAATGCTGTTCCCATGGTTCTCAGAGTAAAATACAGTCCCACACTGAAAAATATAATGTTTAATAGTGCTGTGGGATTACTCATACCAAGGGTTCCTGTGCTGTATTTTTTTTAAATTTGGTAACCAGGAAATGCGCACTGAGCCAAGGCTTGTCTCCAGGTGCGACCGGGAAGGGGAGAAGGAGCAAGACAGCAGTAGATAATAGCAAAAAATCTGAACAGACAGATGAACAATATGTTACAATAACTGCATAAAAAGAGAATTTGCATGTACCACAATTAAACAAAATGCAGTGGACTTTAGCAGTGCTTAGAATCTCGACCAAAATCTTGTATGGTTAAAATCAAGACTTCACGGGTAACCAGAAGCAGGGTAGCAGAAGCAAGTGGGAGGGGAGTGAAGTTTCAACAGGCGTCTGAAGGAGTTAAAGGATGGGAAGAAACGGAGGGAGGAGACAAGTTTGTTCCAGAGAGAGGGGAAGACTATTGTCAGCTTCTGTCAGGGCTTCAGCTCTATTTGGTTTATTTCCTTTGCCTTGCTTTTTCAAGCATTTTTGTTTGGCACACATGCTTTACAGTGTCTCAGAGAAAGGACTGTTTTTTTCTGTGGTAAACTGAGTGCCTGTAGTTGTTTTTGAGCAAATGCCTGTTAACACTGCCTAAAATTCCTCCGATGGTACCTGGTTCATAATCGGTACCATCTGTTCTTTTCACAGCGAATAAAGTCTAACAGCATGTTCCGCTCCTCGAGGGGAATAGTGTTCAGCTCCTGATATTCTTCAGCATCCCTGAGATAATTTTTTATTAATTTGATGTCTGCAGCTGTTTTTTGAAGTATTCAAGCATTTTCTTGTTCATTGATGAATTGTGCTTTTTCTGCCTGAAGTTTGGAGAAAACTGCTGCAGTTATTATTTCCGTGATTTGCGATTTTCACTGACTTGAACCTTAACTAATGGCCCTGTCAGAATAGCGGGTTTCAGAGTGTCTCAAAAAGCCAGTGACAGCATGCATACATTAAAGGATGGAAAAGCTGTACTATCGATCTGTCGTCAGAATAATAATACAACTTTTATGACCTTTGAACTGTCCTGCAACAAGATTTTGAGAAATGCAGAAATCTATTTAGAATTGAGGGCAATCATATACTATAATGTGGATTTTCAATGTTGTACAGATGATACCTACTTGTCCCTTTCTTTTCCATCCCATAGTGATATGTTTGCATCTTGTTTGGCTCACTGCCTCCACGTTTGTCAGGGTTGACGAGGAACTGTTTGAAGTTGAAGCTAGAGAAGATAGAGGGATCACTGGTAGTCAGACATCACTGAGTTCTGGAAATTGGACATACCCTGTAGCTATCTGTCCTTATGTGTTGCGGTAAGCGTGGCAAGGTTGTACACAACTTGGGAATCCTACTTCATGCCAAGTGCCAGCAGTTGTCAACAGTGTATTTTATCATCTGTGGAATATTGTCAGCTGCATGCCAACCTTCCACCTGTTCACTTCCACACCTAATAAGTGTGCTTTTTACTTGAGCTGGATTACTACAGGCACACTACATGGATTTACCTCAAATCTTGACTCACTCTTGTAGCTAAGTCATTACCACTTTGAGAAGCCTATTATAAGTGATGTTCCTATCCTATTACTCCAGCTCTGCAGGAACTGCACAGGATGTCTACAAGATGGTGAGTTTGCTCTGAGGTTCAGCAGATGACATTCAAAGCCCTCCACAGAATGGGATCCTGCTTTATCTCTGCTCTTCTGACTTCTTATGCACAAACCCTGTCCCTGTGGTGTTCAGAAGATATGGTGGCATTAAAGGACTCAAGGGAGAGTTCTTTTCTTGCCTGATAAATAGAAACTGCCTTTTGCCTTCTGGGGACCACCAACATAAAAAACACATACCATGCTGTTCAATAAAATGGCTGTGGTGTGTATTTTATGTTGGTGGTCCCCAGAAGGCAAAATACACTACCTTGTAATCAGGCAAGAAAGGAACCCTCCCTTGAATCCTTTAAAGAGCAGCTTTCTTGCTGCTTTCAAGGAAGAACAGGGAGCTCCCTTACCTGAATGGGAGCCCTTCTGTGATGTTAAATAAGTTTTACATGCAGCCCCCTAAGGAAGGGAAGGGACTGTCACTTACTCCCAAGGGGCTGGCCACATGATCCCTTCCAACTTTTTGACTCTCCGATCTGCCTTCACATTCCAACGTTTTGTGACATCGTTATAGGTCAAACGTTGGGGGCGTGTTACATTCACTTGAATGGAGCATCTTTTTTAAAGCTTATTTCCCACTTTTAAATTGGGTTTTGGTACAGATGAATGCTACGGTTCAACAAGCAAGGGCCTTGTTAGTTGAACCCTGGCATCAATGGGCACCAAAAATGGAAATTACATACTTACCGTAATTCTTGATCTTCTTGGACGAAGTCTCCACCACTCATTCACACCAGTGGGACTACACCGGAGGCACTAGGACCCCGCAGGAGCCACAGATCTTCAGGAGGGCCGGCACTGGGGTAGGATCATGTATAGGTGGTGCTGCGAGACTAGCTCATGCCATATAGGCTATCTCGGCGTCGACCCTCCAACTGCCTCAGTACCTTTTCGACCGAGGAAGTGCAGCATAAACTAATGAAAGAAAACCTTACCCCAGCTTCTGGGCATATGAAGGCCTGGATGACCCATGCAAGATGGGTCAATTCGACAATGTCTTCACAGTCAGAAACACAAGGAAGTGAAGATCAAAGTAGAACGAGTGAGCTTGGGGGATGGTGGGTTGGCATGTGAACGAGTGGTGGAGACTTCGTCCAAGAAGATCAAGAATTCCAGTAAGTAAGCATTTCCATATCTTCCTGGACTAAAAGTCTCCACCACTCATTCAAACTAGTGGGAGAATACCAAGCTAAAAATCAAAACCCCTTGAGTAGGGTGGTAGGAGACAGAGCTCACTCAGACAGAAGTCCATAGGACTGTCCTGTTGAGGAAAGAGAACTGTCTGGCATGGACATCCAGAAAATAGTGCTTTACAAAGGTATGCACTGAGGTCCAATTGTTGCCTTGCAGATGTCTGAAATGGGTTCATTCTAGATCTCTGCCAGGAAATCCGCAACCACAGTGAACCTGGCCAACTTGACCTGAGTCATGATTAGTAGTGCCAAGACATGCTACTAACCAAACAGAAAATATCTCATGGCAACAGGCTGACCCAGCTGAGGCATGCTGATGATACAGTAGTTGTTCAGATGCATATCTCTTGGGTCTGTTGATGAAGAATCGCAGAACTCTCAACATCCAGAGAAGCAAAATTGACTAACGGTAACTAAGCCAGTGACATATTGCCAAGTGGCTCAAGATAGACCGAAACACGCAGAGGTGTACCTTCACTGCCGAGTATTGCAGATCTGCGTTCAACAAGTCCAAGAGGCACCCCGGCACCTTATTTGGTGGGCAACCTAAGTGTTCAGACAGGACCTGCACACCAGAAAGAGAAGGGTTTCCACTTAGCCAAGTAAGCTATCCTGGTAGAAGGCTTATGCACGGCTTAGAAGATAACTGTGATGGTCTGGGAAACCTTAAAACCTGCCCACTTAAATTTCCTCTGGAGCCCGGCAAGGAGATGGAGGGAGCACAGGCTAGAAAGAACTAAGTCCCTGTGTCAGAAGGTCTGCTTGTAGAGAGAGTCACCTCCAGGGGAACTTCTAACAGATCGCAGATTAGTGTAGATCAAATCTGCTGAGGCTAGTCTGGGATGATGAGAATCATCTGGATTTTTGAAGCAAGATGGGGCAGTTTTGCGTTGAGAGGGGATGCAGAAAAGGACCAGGTCCGAACTGCCCCACTCATCGAAGGTGACTGCATGAAATCTGAACTGACACATCGTGCTCAAGGTACCACTCTCACAACCTCACGGTCTTCCTGCAGAGAGGGTAGGAGGATGCCTCACCCTGCTTGCTGATGTAATACATTGCAGCTTTGACATTTGTTCGAAGTAGGATTACTTCGGGGCAGAGGGCATCCTTCAGGACTTTGCTTATAAGATAGCTCTCATCCCTAAGAATGTTATGACAAGATGAAGTTCCTCCGGGCTCCACACCTGAGTGTGAAGGTCTTGACAGTGAGCCCCCCATGAGAGATTTTGTTCCAGGGTATGTCATCTTGTATGGAGGATTGTGGATGCATGGCTGTAGACAACTGCTTGCTGCGGCGGACGCCCTGCATCCCAGCATCTGCTCAACCAAAAAGGCCCCGAATAGAGATGTTTTCTGAGATGCAACAAGCCATCTGAGGATGTCATTTCTCCCGTCCTCTGGAACGAAAAACTGATGCCCTGGAGGTATCTAGGAGGGCTCTAAGAAGAGGAGCTGCTGGGCAGATGAAGCTGGCATCTCCCTTGGATCAGAAAAAGAACCCTTGGAGAGAACTGAGAAGCTGTGGTGACTGCTTTCTGTATCTCTTGCCCGGATGGGCTGGCTAGGAGCCAAAAGTGCAGGAAGTGAAGAATTGAACGCCAAGGTTTTAGCGAACTCCTCCCTGAACAGGTACTTGTTTAACTTTCCAAGGTCGACAAATGGGCACATGCCGCTTGTTAGCTTGGAACCAGAAGCAATGTAAATAGGAAGCTATGCTCTGTTCCACTGTGGAACAACTTCTACTGCCCAGTTCCCGCAGAGGCTCTGTATCCCAGAAGCAAGAGAGTGTGACTGGGGGCGATAAACTGGGCTGCCTGGATGGAAGGTCTGGGGAAGTCTGGAAATTGGGACAGTATCCTCTCGGACAATCCTGATGCCCTATATGTCACTGTAATGGGCTTCCATTGCTTGTAGAACCGAAGTAGACGTCCCTCCTACCACCAAGAGGCGTGCCCCTCAGACAGCTGAGGTGGGACCTGGGCTGGATCCACAGAGGTTGCTACAGGGTGATTTTGGGCCCTGTGCCCTAAACTGCATTCTCTTCATGACTGAGGGATCGGATCCTGATAAAGACACCTTGGCCTCTACCTAGTAAGCACTGCCTGTTATGAGAACGTCAACGGTTCTCGTTCCTCTGAGAGACAGCAGGCACTGCCTGTTTAAATGGCAGCCCTATTGTTCTGAGTAGCCTCTAGAGATCAACCTTTGGGCCAAACAGATAAACACCACTAAGGAGACGTTAACCACCTGCTGTCAGCGGCAGCTGCTCTAGATGCAGAGTCGTAGGCGTCCATAAAAGCTTTCAGCTGATTACTGAGCTATATGCCCCTAGCAATGGAGCATTTGGTAACAGGAGGTTCTCGACCATTGCATTGAGCATGTTCCCCAGGGTGTACTCGTACTGAGGAATGTAGGAATTCAAGACGTGGAAGTCTGCTTTGGTCCACAGACGAAGGCTGAAATGTTATGGTGGACCACATATCCCTGAAGTAAAAACTGGAAAGATCTTCAATCACATTGATACAGAAGGCTTGCATTCCAGCTCATAAATGAGTCATCCACTGCATCTTCGATAAAGCAGAATAGGGAGAGACTCATCCAGATCCACTTCTATCCCAGAAAAACCTCCAAAAGGCAGGTCTAGGCCAGGAACATGGAAGACACTGCCACATGGAGTGGTGAAGAGTTTGTCACCATCCGTGGCACCGGCACCACATTCAGCGCCTGCACCACACTCGGCACCAGACCCTGCACCGCACCACACACAGTGCCAGAACTGCTGCTGAGCCCAGACCTGAAGAAAAAGGGGAGAAGGAAAGCAGCACCTGTGTCAGCCCTGCAGAAAAGCAGAGGTTGGTATGCACAAGGAGTTGGCGTCGACACCGGAGAGGGCACCACACACATCCCAGCCCGACCGACCCAGCCGCGGTCCAGCAGCAGCAAGGCCCAAAGGCCCCAGAACCGGGTCCACTGGCCAGGACAACTGGGCAGACGCTGTACCCACTGCTCTAAAAGAGTGGCCCAGAGGTGAAACTGCTCACCGGGACACCATCAAGGACAGAGACAGGATCCAATGTTGAGGATCATGGCTGTTAAGAGCGGAACCACAGAGGAACCCACTGGAGTCAGTTTAGGTCTACTGCTCTCCATCACCGAAGACCCCCGCGCAGACATACCAGAGGGTGACCTCGAGAGGTACCGATTCTTCTTCCACTGGCAGGAAGAAGAGCTCGAGGTCAAGCGACCCGGTCCCCGATCGAGGTCGGGAACGGGACCGCTACTTTTGTGCTTTGGCCAGACTGTCCTGCCCCCCCCCCGAGCACTGGACTGCCCGTGGTCGGACCCCCCTTCGCTAAGGGCAGCAGACCGGACACAGCCCCACTGCCATCACAGCTTTTAAATGAAGTCTCCCTACTGTTACCGCTACCGTCGTAGGTCGACTCTGTTGATGGCAGGCTTAGAATTTCTTCTTCTTTTCTTCTTATCATCTTTTTTAAATAAGAAAAGAACGCTAAGAATGGTAAGTTAATCAAATACTGAATGACTATAGCTGCCGCCGATACACGAAGACTTGACTCCTGGCAGGCACGCAACATCGCCACTGGAGTGCACATGACAGCGGACAAAAGGAACTGAGGTGTTTGGAGGTATGACACCGTAGATAGCCTATACGGCACAAGCTAGCCCTCATGATGCCATGCGTGTGGTCCTATCCTGGCACCAGCCCTGCTGAATATTTTTGGCTCCCACAGGGTCCTATCGCCTCCGGTGTAGTCCCACTAGTGTGAATGAGTGGTGGAGACTTTTAGTCCAGGAAGATCCCGATTTACAATTGGGGAATTACATTTGAAAAAGATGCTCCATTCAAGTGAATGGAGTGCACCCCCAAGCTCGACCTATAACAATGTTAGAAAACATCGGAGTGTGGGGCAGGTCGGAGAGTCAGGAAGTTGGAAGGGATCATGTGGCCAGCCCGTTTGGGGGGGGGATTATGATCCTTCTTCCTTAAGGGGTTGCATGTCAAATTTATTTTTATCACAGAGGAGCTCCTATTCATGTAAGGGAGCCCTGTTCTTATTGAAAACACCAACAATTATCGAGAAAGGTGCTCTTTCATAGCCTCTTTAATTATTTTAATTTGAATTAACTTTTTAAGATAGTATTTGGGCTCCCATGTGTTACACAACATCCAAATTTCTTATGACTGTTATGCAGGTATCTTTACTGATTATTCTTTAGTTTTAACTATATGGGACACACTGAATATGTACGTAATTCAGATGGTTACAGATGGGGCTCAATTTTCAGAGCCTCAAGAAAGTCACAAGCCCTGGTGCACTGATTATTTGCCGCACAGGGCTTGTGGCATTCTCCTGGCGCCTATCAGGATTTTCAATCTCTGAGGGTCAATATGTTGTGACCAGGTTTTCCTGGTCTAACTTGCGCCATTTGGGGGACCCTTTTTACGGGACTTGCACCAAATATTTGGTGCAAGCTACTGTAAAGTGTGAAAACTATCCCAGCTGCACCCAATGTACTAAAATTGAGTGCAGTTGTGTCAAAGGAGTTTTGTGCAGCTGCACCAAAGAACGGGGTTGATGCAGGGACACAAGTCCTGCATCAACCTTTATAAAAATCAAGCCCATTGAATCCAGTTTGATGTGAATGCTGGCCTAGGGAATGGACTAACTTCAGTTTTCCAATCATGTTTACCTTGATGGCAGTCTTATAATGGCATACATAACTTTCTCTAAAATAACTCTGTTTAAAGAGCACCAGTTTCCATGCTTTAATCAAGCTCTAACTCCCTCCCCCACCACCGAACCCCACCAGCAGCAACTTACCTCTTAAGGGCTTCAAAAGTATAATTTTCAGAATTTATTGCTGGTTTTGTTTCTAAGAGGAATGGATCATAATTCCACAGTCCAACAGCCAGTCATCTGATCCTTTCCCTTCCTGGTTCAGATTTAAGCCAGTTTCCACCCTGCCCTCTCACGCTTTGTGATGTATTAGTTTGGAGACTGTGGGCGCACTCTATTGATAACAATGGGATCTGTTTGAAATCATATTTTTATATTTTAGAGGGCCGCGGGAGTCAAATCAAGTTACTGGTTAACAAACAAGGGCTAGCTGAACAGTGACTTTGATTTGACTCCTGTGGCTCTCTAAAATATAAAAAATATTGTTTCAAAACTGACCCCATTTCTATCAATAGAGTACATGGCCACGCCTCCAAAGAAGGAATTACTTCACACTTACCGTAATTTCCTCTTCTGATGGCCCTCAACACTGTCAATGGGAAGTCATAACCACTGTATAGTGCACTCCCACCAGTGGAATGGCACAGCCCAAGCTTTAGAATGTTGGGCAAATGAGGATTCCAAGAAGCAGCAGCAACTCCCCAGTCACTACTGACCTCGCAGTGCCTCAATAAACGTAACTACCATAATGTCCATTTGATAAGTGATAAAACATAAAACTGAAAACCTGAATACACTCTACCTTCTATTTGTTAATAGAAATTGCCTTCCTTTGCTGATGGATTTTGAAGAAGGGTGCCCCTCACATTCAACTCTTGGTTTGGTTGAACTGATTTTCATTCTGGAAAGGCGGTGGCGCCCATACTAGCAAATTCCTCTGCAACTTAGAAGTTCACAACAAACACAGTGATTAACTCTGGCAATCAAAACTGTATGCCGTGAGAACCTGTAACAAGGAAAACACCCATAGAGAGTTACAACTGAACCTGTTAAGATGTGTGATTGCTCTCTGATTGAGAAATATTTTTTTTTTTAAGAAAACAGTGCAGCAGAATAAAATAGAAGGATGCCCAAAAGTCATAATAGGGGTTTTAATTAAACTGGCATGTCCCACTGGTATACTGGATAATATTCTCCCACAGGAGCAAGCTCCTGGGTGGGTCCCACTGACAATGTTGGAGCTAACAGAGAAGGAAATTAAATGTGAAGTAAATTTCTTCTTTCTGTAGCACTCACATTGTCAATGGGAAGTCATAACCACTGGGTTCTAAGAGAATATATCCCATATGTCAGAAAACAATACTGTAATAGATTACCTACGAACTGCTGCCTGTAATACTCATGCACTAAAGGCTGCATTAGCAGAGCTCTGAACATCCAAGTTGTAGTGTTTGGTGAAAGGTGGATGGAAGACCATGTAGCTGCCTTGCACAGCTCCAAAACAAATGCTTCACCCCTCTCCACCCAGGAAGTAGCCATAGCCCTGTTGGAGTGAGCTTTGATAAGAGCCGGAGGCCTCTTCTTTCCTGTGACATAGGCCTTAGCAATGCAGACCCTCAACCATCAAGCTAGTGTGGCCTTTGAAGCTTTTTGACCCTGTTTGGCTGCTCCAAAGAGAACAAACAGGATATCCAATTCAGAACACAGCTGTCCATTTGAGGTATGTCTAACCTCGCCATCAAACCTAACTTGAGCAACTGCTTCTCCTTTGGGTGAGATGGTTGTGGGCAGAAAGATGGAAGACATATTTCCTGGTTCACATCAAAGGCCATGGGCACTTTTGAGATGAAAGATGGGACTGTTCTGAGTACCACCTTGTCCTTATGCATAATAAGGTATGGTTCTTTGTGGGACAAGTCCTAGACCTCACCAGTCCTCACGACATAGCACACAGCAATCAGAAAACACACCTTGTTAGCCATCACATCCAGCACAATGGATGACAGCAGTTTAAAAGGCTCCTTACAAAGAGCATTCAAAACCATATTTGGATCCTATGGAGGAAACAGGGATTGGAAGACAGGTCGACTCTTGCTAACCACATGTAGAAAATGAATGACCTCTTTATTAGTCCCCAGAGGGATGCCCAAAGATGCTCTGAGTGCAGAGACCTGGCCTTTCAGAGTGCTCATGACCAAACCCTTCTCCACACCTTCCTGCAAGAAGTCCAAGATCTGTGGAACTGAAGCCTTGAAGGCCGGAGCTCCTTCTGCTTGGTCCATGCTGAAAAGTGGACCACATGGGGATAAGCTGCAGAGGCAGAAGTTTTCTCGCAGCCATTAGAGTATCCACTACTTTCCTAGAAAAGCCTAATATTAGATGTCTCCTCCTTTGAGGAGCCAGGCCATGAGCTGCATCGCCACTCAGGTCTGGGTACAGAATGGGACCCTGAGACAGAAGATCTCCTTGCACTGGAAGGCGAAAGGTGCTTGCTAAGCTAGGTTCACTAGGTCCGAAAACCACAGTCTTCTTGGCCACCCGGAGCTATTAGAAGAAAGCTTCTCTTGTGTGCCTTATCTTTGTATGACCCTGGGGAGAAGAGTCAGTGGAGGGGAATGAAAATGTCGTACCTACCATAATTCTTGATCTTCCTGGATATCTTCACCATTCATCACTGGTGGGTACAAGTAGGAAGCACTAGGACCCCATGGGAAACTCATAGCTCTAAGCTTTTCAGCTTTTTCTCTGGAGGAGGGGGCCAATGTTGGGGACGGTGCCACCCTCCAGGCCGATGTATTATGTGGCACTCGTAGGTTGGCCAGTAAAGGATGCCAAACCCTCCACCACCTCAGTTCTGTTTGCTGGAGAGGAAATTAGAGATAGAGGACAAAGGGAGGGAGGCTGGGCCAATGGAACCCATGGGATAGGAAAAGGAAAGGATATAAACTGAAAAAGGAATAAAGCCGGCCACAGGACAAGCGGTAGGGCTCTAAGAGGTCTCGATAGGGTGACCACCACTACTGGGCAGGTCAAGGAGGGGGCGTGAGGATGGGGGGAGGGAGGAAGGAAACAGAAAAGAAAAGAAAAGAAAAGAAAAGAAAAGAAAAGAAGGAAAAGGAAAGGGGGGAGAGAGAAAGGGGGAGAGAGACAGAAAGAGTTGGACCCCAGCAAGGAGAACCCAACAGCTGCCCAAAGTAGTCTCAGTCAAGATCATGCGGGGTCCTGGGGAGCCCCTGGCAAGGGGGGGGGCACAATAGCCCCTGCTTGTCTTCTCTCTAGAGGTGGCTCCCTAGTGCTTCCAGAGGAAGAATTAGGGGACCTAGAGGTGCCAGCGAGATTAGACCTGTAATTGACCTCAGATGGGAGAAAGCAAGCAGGGAAGGGTACTGCCCAGGATACTGGGGCCCAAGAGGGGATGGTTGGCAGGAAGCAGTAATGAATGGTGACGATATCCCGGAAGATCAAGAATTACAGTAGGTACATAATTTTCATAAAGTCCCAGCAAAAGACCGCACGCTCCACTGTTTCAAAAGAAGGCTTTAATAAAAGTGCTGCCAAAAATGTACATCCAGGCTGCATAAGGCAAGAACAAAATGTAACCCCGACCAGTTTCATGCCTAACACGTCATCAGTGGGTGTTACCATAGTGCAGTCCATAACCTTTAAATAGTGCCGCCCTTAAAGAGACAGTCCAAACCAACATACAGAATAAAAAGGTATAATGCTACCTGTTCTACAAGATTCAATAAATATATTTAGCGCAATTCAATAAAGTGACAAGTGCTATTTACCAATAATCCATACCACCTGACTGAATACAGTATATACGTCTGACTGTGCACATACAGTAACAATAACATTAACAGAAAATTGTTACCACTAGCTGGAGGGGCAAATTGCAGTTCACATTTTAACCTAAAGTGCTATTCACATCTCAGGTGAGGTAGCCCTGGGCCATTCCTCCTATGTACCTGCAAGAAAACACACAGAAAAAAGGAACTGTTACTCCTTAAATAGTGGAAGAAATCCTACAATTGATCTAATTAGTACATTAAAAGAGAGAACACACATTCTTAAGCTGTGAGTACAGTATATAATATATAAGAAGCTATCTATGTCTGATGCAGGGAAGAAAGTCTGTTCTGTCATTTAATCCTGATTTTACAAGGCCACCTAAGCTAAAAATCCAGAAGGATTCTCTTTTGATAGTAGATCATTCAGATCCCACCTCTTGGCCACAGTGTGACCTCGTCTATACCACAAAATCTAAAGACATGTTTGGAATTGTCATTCATGTTTAACTTGCAGTGGATTTAAGCATCCTTGTGGTCTTACCAATATAAAAAGTTCCACAGTTGTAGGTGGTCAGATATACTACATTCTCCATAACACAATTAATAAAACTTCTAATCATGTATTCCTTCAGACTGTTACAAGCTGAAAAGGTTTTACATTTGATCATGTCGTTGCAAAATGTACAATTATCACATTGAAACATGCCAATTGGTAGTGGTGTACCCTTCCTCCCAAGTTTTTTTCCTTTGCTGGCATATAGCTGTGTACCACTCTGTCTCAAATTTCTCCTCTCTTGCAAACCATCCTAGGTTTCTGTTGTGTAACTTCATTTAACAGTGGATCAGATTCCAGAATATTCCAGTTCTGTACCAGTATCTTATGTATCTCTCCTGAATGTCTAGTATAGGTAGTGACAAAATTCATTCTGTTCTCATTCCTATCTAGACTATGTACCCTAGGTTTCAGTAAGCTGGCTCTATCTGTCTGGCTTGCATCTTGGAAAGCTTTCTCCACAGTGCTCTTGCCATAACCTCTCTGCATAAATCTCATACACATTTCCATGCCACATTTTTCACAATCAGAAACATCACTGCAATTCCTACGGACGACAATAATTGGGTCTTTGGGATATTTATCACCATATGGTGTGGGTGTCAACTGGATGCCAGTAACAGAGAGTTCCGCCAGTGCCCTTCCAAAAAACTTGTTTGCAATGTTCCATCTTCTTTTCACAACTCTAACATCCAGAAATGATACCGACATAGATCACACTGTACCGTGAATCTGAAATGCTCATTACTAGTTTCTAGATATTTAACAAAGTCACTCAGCTCATCCCGTGTGCCACGCCACACCATAAATATATTGTCTATAAAGTGGCACCAGCAAGCAATCATATTGTAATATGGATTGCTCTGGCTGTCACAAACTGTTGTTATTTCCCAGTGGCCCACCAGAGATGGCATAATTGGGGGTTAAAGTTGCCCCCATAGCCATCCCCTTGCATTGTAAATACCAGCGTTCCTGGAAAAAAAAATAATTTTTTGTTAGCACATTTTCTGCGCAATCTAGCAGGAAGCATTGCTTGGCATGGTCAAGGTGTGGATCCAGATCAAACCAATAACCAAGGGCTTCCAATCCCCCACTATGGGGAATGATAGTGTATAATACAGACACATCCATTAATACAAGAAGCCAAGACTGTTCAAGTTGCATATCATCCAGGATTTCCAGAATCTGCATGGTGTCCCGAACGTAAGATCTCAATGTTGGTGCACACTGTTTAATATGAGCATCCACATATCTGGGTAGGAGTTCAATTAAAGACCCTATTCCAGAAACAATAGAATGTTCGGGAGGATTATACAGATCCTTGTGTATTTTTGTCAAAATGTAAACGCAAGCCTTTACTGGATGTTTTGACTGTCAAATAGGCCAACTCCTCCTGTGTAATAATTCCCCCACATGTAGCTTCATATAGTAAAATGTCTAGCTCCCTTTTAAAATCCCCAGTGGGGTCACCAGTCAAAGGATGGCAGAACTCATTACACCCAAGTTGCCTTTCAATCTCTAAAATATACTTGGCTGTGGACATGATAACAATAGAGTCCCCCTTATCAGCAGGTTTAATTGTTAGTTCATGGTTACTCTCTAGGCGCTTCAGGGCTTCTGCTTCTTCTTTGCTCATGTTAACATAAGCAGGTTTCTCATCTTGCTCAAAGAGTAACCTGAATTGATTTACTCATGCCCTCTCAAAATTCTCACTGTGTCACAGTATGGTGGCATAAAGGTAGAGGGAGGTTTGAATAATCTTACTTGCTAGTTGGAGTATCCACTGAATACTCCGGCTGTCCTCTAGTAAAGGTTGGCTCTGATTGCTCCCACTTCTGGAAAAAAATGCTCTTAAGTTTAGATTTCTAGTAAATCTATGTAGATCCACATGAAGCTTAGATGGTTTACTGTCCTCAGTGGGGAGAAAAGAAAGACCCTCTTGAAGTACTTTAAGCTATTGTTCATCTAGTTGAGATGTGCGATGTTGTAAACAATATTCTCTTACTGAAATCTGTCTGCCCTTCTTTCCTCTTCCCTTTCCACGGTGCATACATCCTCCTCGTCTCATCCTGCATTTCTGTCCATCCATGATGACCTCTGTTCTTGATGGGTGCCCCTCAGGATCCTCGGTTCTATTTGCACTGGCTCCTTGAACTGGATCTGTTTCTCTGCATGATGTCTGTCCAGATGGTATTGCCCTTTCTCTAAACAAGCATTTGTCAATGCCAAATTGCTGGCATTGGCATTGGTAGTGCAGAAGTTAGAGAGATGCATAATAGAAATGGCAGTGAAGTAGTGAACTGACGCCAACTCCACCCACCCTGCAGCGACTGACAAGCATTGGGGTGTGCCTTTGGGTCATCAACCATAACACTCACGACATTTCACCTTACCCTACCCTGCAGACACCAAGAAGTGTTGTGGTGTGGCTTGGGGTCTTCGGGTCTTATGCTCACCCCATTCCATAAGGAAATATGCTGAGATGGGTGCAGTATAGGAGAATGGGGCGAACTTGGAGCCGGAAGAGTGTAAGGCACACCTTGATGCCTGTCACTGGCTGCAGGGTGGGGGTGGAATGGCGTGAGCATTACAGCCAACAATCCCAAGTCACACCCCTGACGCCTGTCAGTCTCTACGGGGTGGGCATTATGGTTGGAAACCCTAACGCCCCAGGTGTTTGTTGGTATTTTCACTCCACATTTTCAGCATGGGCTTTTTGTGACCCCACCTCATGAACAGTAGCACTATCAGTTCGTTAGCAGAAAGGTGATTTTGCACAGCGACTGCACCATTTGGCGCCACAGGTGTGAAAACAAATTTTAGGCAGGATGTGAAAAATGACAGCTGTACTGTTCATGAAGAGGTGTAACAAAATGGCAATGTTGAAAATCTGGGTAGAAAATATGAAAAAAGTGGGTGAAGTCAGTGTGCTGCGAACAATGCACCCGTAATACAATTACTTTAGGATTTTTTAACCAAATTTCAACATAGGCATTTTGGGACCTCTGCTCATGAACAGTGTCACTGTGATTTTGTCAGTCTGTCCTGAACGTTGATTTCCCACAGCCACTGCCACATTGTACGTCACATGCCGAAAACACATTTTGGTCAGGATGTGAAAACTGACAGCTGTGCTATTCATAAGGAGGTGTTAAAAATGGCAGTTTGAAAATCTGGAGTGAAAATATTAAAATTGTAGAAGTTATGAATGTGCATGGAAACTGCATAACACATGCTCGTAACACAGTCATTTTAGTTTTTTCACCAAATTTGCAAGATAGGCTTTTGGGACCCCACCTCATGAACAGTGGCACTGTTGTTTTGTATACTCAGTCCCGAAGGTGATTCCTGCAGTGACTGCAAATGACCTTTCAGGACCAAATAATGAGATGACAGTGCATGTAAATATGAGGCGGGTCCCAAGAACCCCATGTCTTTTTTTTAAACTTTAGTTTTTATTCTTTATACAAGCTCTACAGAATAAATATTTACAACTTTGAGAATCAGGATACAAACTCAATACATTATGCAGTAGTACATTCCATTTCATTGTTGTACTGAAAGAAACAGGGATCTAGAGAATAGCTAGCAAATAAATTCACAACTACAGGTCGCTTTAACCCAAGAGAAGGAGGCGTGGTATGTCTTAATTTCCTGACGTGGGAGCCCCATCTGAATGGAGCCAGACAACCCACCTCGACCATCTCTGAATGTAGAGAGTGGACTTGTGGTTTATTTTAAAGGTGAGTTACTCCAGGTCAGCTAGACCTTTGCTAGCTAGGATCCATTCTTGCTTTTGAGGTACTTTAGGACTGAGCCAGGACCTGGTTATCACCTTATGGGCCACAGTCATTAAGATTGCCCAAAGGTACAATGAATCAGGTCCCCCTAACCTCAGGGGGAGGGATTCCCAGGATCAATTCTTCCCATTTCATCGGCTGGGTGATATCCAATATGCTCTTTATTGCAGATGTAATATCAGCCCAAAATCTGTTTAGTATGGGGCAGTCCCAAAAGATATGCAGGCAGTTACATAGAAACATAGACTTTGATGGCAGATAAGGACCACTTGGCCCACCCAGTCTGACCATTTCCCTACCTACTGGATAAGCTGCAGATTCTAGTTAACCAACAGCCTATTTCCTGCCACCCCCCACTACAATTGCCTTGTGTCTGTCCCATGCATGTTTGAATTCCACCACTGTTTTAGCCCCAACAACCTCCCCAGGAAGGAAGTTCCACGCATCCACCACTCTCTCCGTGAAAAAAAGATTTCCTCACATTACCCCTGAGCCGTCCCCCCTCTATCTTTAAATTGTGTCCCCTTGTTCTTACACATCTCTTTTTCTGAAAGATGCTACCCTCCTGGACGTTGTTGATTCCGTTGAGGTACTTGAACATTTCTATCATGTCCCCCTGTCCCTCCTTTCATCAAGGGTATACATATTAAGCTCTCTCAGTCTCTCTTCATATGATTTCTGATGCAGACCCTGCACCATTTTAGTTGCCCTCCTCTGGACTGCTTCCATCCTGTCTATGTCCATGAGATGAGGTCTCCAAACTGCACACAGTACTCCAGATGGGGTCTCACCAACTGTCTGTACAGAGGGATAACTAGTTTGCCTTATCTTCCCCACACCCCCTCCAGCAGCCAGCCAAGAAATGTGGGTTCCTTTTATTTAGTACCTCCGGTGTAAGGAAAAAACGGATCCTGACCTTCCAGGCAAATTCTTGCCAAAGAGGTGATCTAGTTGCCAGTTTAGCAGTGCGGAAGACGGAATTCCAATTGATAGGAGCGAGATCCCGACCGGCTTCCTCCTGCCATTTGTTTTTAATTTTGGCTAGAGGGTCAGGTCTTATCATTCTTAGGGCCTTATAGAGAATCGAAATTTGACCCTTTTGGCCCATCAGTGATTTTATTTGTCGGATGGCTGCTAGTAGGGGCCACTCCATCCAGGCCCACTGTTTTCCTTTGAAGAGGTGATGTATGTTTTAACCTGGAGGAACCTAAAGTGGTCTGCATTCTTAAGCCCAAATCTATTCTTGAGTGAGTTAAAACCAAGATTAGCTCCCCTGGATAAACTGCCCAAGAAATGTCAGGCCCATCTTACTCCATAGCTTATATGTAGGGTCCAGTCGGTCTGGGGAAGTCCTCAGCCCAGGCTAGTCTCCTGAGGACCATAGTGAAGGTAACAATTTATATTTTGTCACAGTCTATGAACGGCGGAGGTCACTTCACCGAACCGAGCCTGGGCATCGGTTGAAGTTGAGTTGAAAAGGGAGTCAATATTCGATCTTCAAGGCAGCCTACCCTCCTCTCTATATCCCTCCAGCCAGAGGTGGAACTGGGACCAGACCACTGTAAAGACTATTTCAGTTGTACCACTAGGAAATAGTCCTCCAGATCTGGGAGTGACCTACCTCCGACCTCACGTTGGGCCTGTAATGTTTTTAGCCTTATTCTTGGTCTCTTATTGGCCTAAATGAATATAGATATAATTTTGTGCCATATCTGGAAGTTAGATTTATGAATATGGAGGGTATGCACTAAACAGATACAGGAATTTTGGCAATATATTCATAATTATGGCTTGAATTCTGGCACACCAAGAGCCCTATGTTGAAAATTTGGAGCCAAAATTAAAAATATGGGTGAGATACCCACCTGTTAAACCCCACCCCCAATTTATGCCATATCACAGCTTACTGGCACTTCTTCAGTTCCTCGTGAGTCGGCTTTTTGAAGAGTCCAGACGTGTTTCCGGCCCACTGAAGACCGCAGTGCCAGACCTCTGGAGATAAGTATGGGGTGAGGTGTGTGTGTGTGGGGGAGGGAGTGTGCAGAGGGTGGGTGCGGGTTGGAGGAGGGAGAGTGCATGAACTAACAGACCGTTTTCTTTTTCAGATACAAAAAATGGACTTTTCATGGAACAGTTTTCTTTCTTTACTGGTAAAAGAAAATAAATGTTGGGCACACTGGGTGGGCTCCCAGTGTGCCCCATGACTTTCTGGGGCCTGATGTTGGCAACACTGGGGTGGCCTCCAAGTGTGCCACACACGGGGTGGGCGGGCCCAGAGGCAGGAACCTGCAGACGCAGCTGACTTACTGTGAGTGGCAGCACACTGGGGTGGGCTCCCAGTGTGCCACACAATGTGGGGGGGCGCTGGACATGCCGACACGGGGATTGCACCCCTGATGTCAGCTTCCTTTGGGAACTGTGTGGCGGTGGTTCTGCCACCATGTTTATTGAAATGTTTCACCAGGAAAGGCACGTCAGGAGGCGTGTCATCTGTGCCTCTGCATGACGAGCTTGTCTCTGATTGCAGTGGCACTTTTCCTACAAGTTGTGTCCACTTCAAATAATTCTTGTGTCAGCACTAGCATGCTGGCTTATTGGGAATGAGGGACGCACCTACTAAAGTGTGCCCTGCATTCGCCAACACTGACACACCTCTGAAATGTGCTACTAGCACAAGATGTTGCTTGCACGTGCACTCAAGCCAACATAAAAAGGGTCATTAGCCCCCTACTTCAGATTCACTATTTGATGTATACACAGGTGAATTTCCTCTGCTACGAAGTATGGACCTGGGTTGTTCTTCAGAGGCCCCCCCCCCCACTTCCTTCCTATTACTTTGGCTGCCACTGTGCCGTGACCTTTGATCTCTCTTGTTCTTATTTTTATTCTATGTGAAAACTCGGTCCAGAAGATAATCTTTTTTTTTTTAATTTAAGAAACTTTATTCAATTTTCAAATACAACCACAATCAAAATACAACAAATAGGAAGTATCAAGACCAAACCGTAACCCCCTTCCCCCAACTCCCTCGCCCTCCCTCCCCCGGAGTGTGCCCAGTAATCAGTAAGGAGAATCAAAGAGACTGTGAGACCAAGGTGTAGATATAGTGACAAAGGGAGACTAGAGAAGCAACCAGAGAGGTTACTTCAAATATAGGGCATATAGTTTACCCCATTTTCAGTTGAAGAGGCAAAGCCTATTACGAGTACTGGAAATTAGGCATTCAGTCAAGAGACAAAAGGAGAGTACGTGTAGCCATTCCCTATGGGATATGGAGGACTGGTCTATCCAATGTTTCAGGACCATTTTTTTGACTGCCATGGAAATAAGTAAAATCTGGCATCTTTTTTCCCTGACCCCAGTTTGAGCATAGTACCCTATGATGCAAATTTCAGGAGTGAAAAGCCCTTCCAAGCCTAAAAGCGGGTCAATAAGAGTTTTGATCCTGTCCCATAAAGGTGAAATTCTTCTCAGGCTCAGAAAATGTGTAGAAGCTTCCCTGCTTCTTTACCGCATCTTGTACAAGCTGAGGATAAAAGGTGTCCTATCTTGGCCAGCTTGACGGGTGTATAATACATGTTGTTTAGTATTTGATATTGAGTGAGCCTTAACCTGTCTTGGGTATGAAATAGGTACAGGTCCTTCCAGATACGCGCCCAGCTGAACATGGTATCTGGTAAGAGACGCTCCCAGACCTTAGAACCCTCTAAGTGAGGAAGGCGAAGTATGGAGAGAAGAAGATTATACATTAAAGCAACCCTATGGGACCGATTTGCTAAATCTTGTATCTGACTCAATAAGCCCTCAAATTCAGATGGCACCGGAGCAGCACCAAAAAGTTGCAGTAGTAGGTGTCTTTACTGAAAGACCTTGAAAATGTGAGGTGAACATATATGGAATCATGCTAGATCTCGGGAAAGGAAAGCAAGGCCTGAAGACTAAAGGTCTGACACTTTGATCCCCTGTAGCTGTGGAAGCCATCCAGTAGAAAGAGTGGCATCACCTATTCTAAGATTAGGATTAGCTAATACCGGCTGGGCGAAATCTTCGGAGGCGAACTTGTGAAGGGAGATGCAGAGTTGGGAGAAAACTTTAACTGAAGTACCAATTACCGATTCCCGAATCCTAGACGGTAGAGATTTCCAGGGGACAAAAATAGCAGCAGTTGGAGAAAAGTTAGAGGAGAGTAACAGGTCCGACTCAATCTGTAGCCAGAGAGGAATGTAATCCTTTTCTGGACGGGCTAGATGTAAAGAGAGCCATTTCCCACATTTCTGGAGATGGCTGGCCCAATAATAGTACAAAAAGTTAGGGAGTCTAAGACCACCATATTCTTTTGCTAGCGTTAACTTAAAATATGAACGTCTAGGTGACTTGTCTAACCAGATAATCAGAAGATAATCTTGACAATCTCATCTCATTTCTTAAGCTTGGTATTCTTTCTTACGCTCTTCTCTCTGTATATTCTCTTTCATTTCTTCTCATATTTCACAAACTATGGATTATCCCTGAATTGAGACACAGTCTCTTCCTTGTTTCTTATGTCTGTCAGAACATCATCCTGCTGTGATACACAGTCTTTAATCACTGTTTTAATCAAAGCGTCAGTGCCTAGTTGGAGAGAGTCCTTCCAGTCAGACATAAAGATTTCCCTTTCCCATCCATATCCTGGGGCTCATGTTAATCTTAGGCCCCTTGAGGGTCATCCCACCTTCAGGTTAAAATGTAAACTGCAATGTGCCCCTCCAGCTAGTGGTAACAATTTTCTGTTAATACTATTGTTACTGTATGTGCACAGTCAGACGTATTTATTAAGTCAGGTGGTATGGATTACTGGTAAATAGCACTTGTCACTTTATTAAATTACACTAAATATATCTATATATATATAATTAAATTTTTTTTATTATGAGAGTTGACATGTACATAAATAATTAGTGCAGGCATAGAACTAATACATATATCTAAAAGAGATTACTTGATTTTTTTGTTTCCATGCAGGTTAAATATCAGAATAAATCAATATACATTTACATCCACAATTGTCTCAGCAGATAGTTTATGCCCAAATGTTAATTATTGTGACTGGGTGCTTCCCTATTTTATCAGGTTAGGGTCTTCCCTTGGCCATTGATCAATGAAGAAAGAAGTTTTTTGGCCCATACTCTCCATGCCCATGGGGATCTTGAAACTTCCCATGCCTCTAGTCCAACCCTCACCTCACAGATAAAGTTAAGGGACAAAATCAGGGTCACTCCTTGCAAAATATATCACCCAGGGTCTCCAACAGAGGTCAAATTGTGTTTGTTTGTTGTGCATTTTAACGGTCAGAGATTCCATATAATAAATATCTGCCATAAAACCTCTCCAATCCTGAACAGTTGGAATAACTAAAGAATGCCAATGTCTAGTTATTGCTTTTTTTGGCTGCTAATATAAATATAGGTAACAAAGTTCGTGCCATTGAGGGTTATGTTGGGATAAAAAGCAACACAGTTTCTGCTGTGAGTTCAATCAATTCTCCCATACAATCGGAGATTTATTGCTGTATTGAGCACCAAAATGGCATTAATAGAGGACAAGACCAAAAAATATGGCCATGATCCACTACTTTGCATGAACATTTTCTCCAACAAGCCCCAAATGACAAAAATATATTTATTGAGTCTTGTAGAACAAGCAGCATTATAACTGTTAATTCTGTACGTTTGTTTGGACTGTCTCTTTAAGGAGCAGCACTATTTAAAAGGTTATGGACTGACTATGGTAACACCCCTTGCTGACGTGATAGGCATGAAACCAGTCGGGGTTACGTTTTGTTTTTGCCTTATGTAGCCTGGATGTACATTTTTGGAAGCACTTTTATTTATTAAAGACTTCTTTTGAAACAGTGGTGAGTGCGGTCCTTTGCTGGGACTTACTGTTATTCAAGAAGCGCACCTCTGGTGAGTGGAGCCAGAATTGTTGTGTGCACACGTAATTTTTATATCTTACCTGGATTAATCTTCACCATTCATCACTGGTGGGTGAGTACCAAGCACCACAAAGTGGTGCTGGCACCTCCCTGAGGGAAAAAATCACCCTTAGCCTCCTGTGGAGGCCTCACAAGAGGAGGAGGCCCTCACGGGCCTGGCTAGGCCTGTAACTGATCAGGGACAGGTCGAGGCTCCTGATGCACAGGAGAAGAAGGAAACCCTGACAGCTCTCGCCTAGCCCTATGGGAGAAGAAATGCCCCCCCCCCAGGAATGGCGAGGCAATCCCCCTACACGAGGCCAAGGGTGACAACCGGGATAGCTGGAGCGATGCCGTCCGCCTAATGCAGACTGCTGTTCCTACTAGCCTGAAGGCTACTGCACTGGTGTTGTAAGATGCCCTCACTTGGTGTATCACCAGATCCAAGCTGTGGGTAGAAATGGTGATGGCCCATCTGGTTGTCTGTCTGTCAGGTGTGGCTGCCAAGATCTGACCCAGCAAAGCCCACAGGTGCCTTGCATAGGCTACCTGGTGTGCCTGGTGTGTGGAGATAGACAGCAAGAGATGTGCTGAAGAGAAACCCTTCCACCCCAGTGATCAAACTCACAGAGTCAGCCTCTGGGGGTGGCCTCTAAAGGGTGATGATGCACCGAGCGGGTATCCACCCACTCCAGTCCAGATGTAGGATGGGGCACAGCACCTGGAAACCTGGGGGGAGTACAATACCTGCACTGGCAGTCTCGAGGGGCCAGAACAGAGGAGGCGGGAAACTGCCAGACACTGTGCTACTCCTCCATGAAGGGATGGGGCCACGGAGGGATCACGATGGGTTCCAGACTGTATGTCCTGAGAAAGGACAGTGTCGCATGCACAGGATTGCTGTCTATAGATGGGTATAGATAGGGTTCCTCCAACATCGTGTGAGAACTGCTGATAAGTGGTGTAATCAGCGTCAGCAGACAAGATGTGGGTAGAGGTGCCCTTCTGAGGAGGAATCCACCAAGTGAAGGACTCTGTTTAAGGGCAGCAGTGCAAGGGTAGCAGGTGGAAAAACTATCTCATCCATGGCCCTAAAGTAGATGGGGAATGTACTCACTGTCACCCTGTACTGTTCCCATGTAAGGGGACCGGAGAGTCCTGGGAGAAGGAGGCAGAGAGTAAGGAGGAGGAGAAGAGCGTCCTGAGAGACAATAGGCCTCTGCCAGGCTGTGGGAGCAAGCAGGGACACCACCTGAGGGAGGGGTTGTGCTACCCAGCAACCAACTGTTGCTGAACCTGCTCAGAGCAAACAGGGTGGTGCCCGGGAGACCCTGGTGAGGAAGCTGGAGCCGTTCAGGCCCAGAAGGGTGGATTCTGTCCCCATCAACAGCAAGGCTCTGACCTCTAGCAGGAGGAGAGCCTGCATCAGCACTCCGACTCTGTCCTGGAGTGACTGAAGCCACCAGGACAGACCGGGTCACCTGATGGGGCCCTACCAGACCCGAGCCAGAGGACCGAGATCTGCCCCTTAAAAGAGACCCCGCCTTAGTCAATGCTCTCAGAGAGGGAGAGAGGGAGGAAGGTTGAAACCGGCACCAAGATCAACCTCAAATTCCTCTTCGGCCCCAGCATCAGCGCCGACAACCGAAGTGGCACACGCAACAGATGAGGCACTGGAGGTGGCACCACCACCAGAAGCGGCACTGACCATGGTATCATCCTCAGAGTCGCCACCGACCTTCGGCACAGCACCAGAGGCCTACTCAGCACTGACGGTGGCACTGGCGAGGGAGAAGAAGCATCATGGATGGTGCTGGATGGAGAACAGGGCAAAGGAGATGACCTCGTACTGGGCCTGCAGAGTGCCTGGAGCTCTGGACAGCTGGGTTGCCAATTGGGATTATCCCGGTCATCCTCTGATTCTGAGGAGGAGACCATGGAGATCCCCAGAGAGGCGACCCCAAACAGTCTAGCCATTCTGGTAACGAAGACGGTGTCGGGAGGGGACTCAGTACCAATGACGTTGCCACCTTGCTCACCAACACCGGGGTCAGTGTCAGAAGCCGAGGCCACACCAGCTGCAGCCACTGAGGGAGCTGCCAATGTAGGCCCCACATACAGTTGACACCTCGATACCGGAGTGGCCCGGTTCTCCGAAAGAGAACCAGGTCACAAGGGGTGCTCTACTGGCCCCCCACGGAGGATGCGACCCCTCACCCAGGCTTCCGGTCTCAGCAAGACCTGAGACAGCAGAGGTCTGTTCTCCCCCACTGTGTATAGCAGCGGGGAGGCCCGGTGGAAGGGCCCAGAGACCATACCTTGGCGGCCACTGTACAACCCCGAACACCGAAAGTTGGGGGTAAAGCTTCTCCCCAACACTTCCTGTGGTTTACCAGGGTGCACAGGCGTATGGTGGAGGGGCCGTGTTCTTTACTGACCAACCCACAAGTGCACATAATACATCGGCCCAAGGGCGTGCACCATACCCAACATCAGCCCTCCTCCAGAGGAAAAGCTTAGAGCTTTGAGCTTCCCACGGGTCCTATAACCTCCGACTTATACCCACCAGTGATGAATGGTGAAGATTAATCCAGGTAGGATTGCATATGTTCTGTTGAAGGCCCACTCCTGGAAGACAGCATCCACTGCTACTGCTTGCAGACACTGATAACGGCTGACAAGAAAAAATTACTCACCATAGTAATGTTGTTTCTTCTAATGGAGTCTCTGCTATATCCTGACTATATGTAGTTAGCCCCAGCACTTGAGCTGCTGTGAGAGTAAGGGTTAACTCTATGCAAAGGCATAGAACGTTGAGCTCCAGCCCGGATTTCAAACCTCTGTCTGTGGTACTCTGAAGTCTAACTGTCAGATTCTTACGAGCACTAAACTAACTTACTAGTCAGAAATTGTTTCTGAAATGTTTAATGCCAACAGGCACTAAACAAATTTTTAGGGACAAAACACTCAAGTCGAGAACCCCAAAAAGAATATAAGCAGGTAGTGAAAACAACCAAAACATTAATAATAAAAAACCCTAGAAAGATAGGGCATGCCAAGTACACCTCTGGGGTGCAGCACTGTGCCTGCCAGACCACATCCAAAAACAACTAGGTTCCAGGAGGGAGGTAGGAGGAGGTCAGAATACAGACCCATTAGAAGAAACATTACTACTGGTAATTTTTCTTCAAACAACATGAAGTCTTGCTGTATTCTGACTACATGCAGACTACTAGCAGTACCCCTTGGAGGAGGGAGTCACAGAACCTATTTTGGAACGAGCTCTGCAGCACAAAGTTGTGCTAAACCTAGTATCACTTGACTGAATGTCAAGAAAGTAGTGCTTTGGTGAATGTGTGAACAGTTTTCCAGGTGGTTGCTTTTTACAGATTTCCACTAGTGGATGTCTCAGCTGCTGCAACTGCAGCAGCTGTACCTCTAGTGGAGTGAGTCCTCAGGCCTGAGGTAGGCTCTTTCCCAACTTTGAATAGCAGAACTGTATACAGGAGACAATCCAACTGGCAATAGCTCTCTTGGTGGCAGGTTTGCCTTCCCACTTCCCCATAAGTGAGAAACAACTGAGAACAGCCATTTCTATGGGCCTAAGTGTGTTCTATACAGCAACTAAGAGCCCTCTTTACATCAAGACTGTGTAATCTTCTCTCCCAGAGGAAGAATGGTCAGTGAAAATACAGGCAATGACACAGACTGATTCAAATGAAAGTCTGATACCACCTTAGGATGAAACTTTCTGTTGGCTCAAAGGACCACCTTATCCCTGTGAAATGAAATGAAGTCAGGTTCCACTGATAAAGCCTGTAATTCACTGATTCTACTGGCAGAGGTAATGGCTACCAGGAATATAGTTTTCCAAGTCAAGTACTTTAGTTCAGCTGAAGATAGAGGCTAAAAAGGGGTCTGCAAAAGCAGTGCAATACAGATATTCAGGTCCCAAGAAGGGGTAGGCTCCTGAAAGGGAGGATTAACATGTACCAGGCTCTTGAAAAATTTCTTGAAAACTGGATGAGATGCTAGGGAAGAGCCCTTACCAGCAGAAAGGAAGGCAGACACAGCTGCCATATGTACCTTGAGAGTAGTAGGCCAGAAGCCTAAACTGTTAAGATGCACCAACTAGTCCAAAACAGTAGCAATATCAGCCAGCCCTGGCAATACATGATTCTGGGAACACCAAAACCCAAATCTTTTCCATTTGGAGTTGTAAGTCTTTCTAGTAGCAGGTTTCCTGCTAACCTTTAAAATGTCCAAGACTGATTGAGAGAGATGCAGGCTTGCATATTCTAGCTTTCAAGAGCCAGGCTTTGAGCCTGAGAGTCTGAAGGTTAGGTAAAGAATCCTGCCCTGAGAGGAGGTAAGGAGATTGAACTGTCTGGGAAGACACAGAGGTATTGTCACTGACAGTGACAACAGAAGGGGTACTAAGGCTGTCTGGCCCAGTCTTGAGCCACTAGGAATTACCTTGTAGGCTGAGACCTGATCTTGATCAGGACCTTGAATATCAGAGGAAAAGGAAGAAATGCATAGAGAAACCTGCTTGTCCAATCCAACAAAAAAGCATCCTGAGGGACAAGACCCAGAAGAGGTGGTCTGTAGCAAGAGGTAGTTGGTGATTGTCCGGGGCTGCAAAGAGATCTATCTCTGGAGTGCCCCACCTCTTGAAGATGACCTGAAGAATTAAGAGGATTCAGGGTCCATTCATGGTGACCCTGGGAAATCCTGCTGAGAGCATCTGCTTGAATGTTGTCCTTCCCTGGGAGATGGACAACCATCAGAGAAACCTGAAGGAATAAGCTACAGACCATATTTTCATGGCCTCTGTGCACAAGGCCGAGGACTGAGTACCTCCCTGTTTGTTGATGTACCCATGGTTGTGGTATTGTCTGTCCTGATCTGCACCACTTTCCCTGGACAGCAGTTGAGAATGTCTGAAGTGCTAGAAAGAGAGCTCTCAGTTCTGAGAAGGTTTGGTAGGAGAGACTCTGGTGAGACCAGGTTCCTGAGCTGTAAGATGATCTAAATGAGCCCCCTACCCCAGTAAAGAGGCATCTGCGGTGAGAATCACTGAAAGAGCCTGACTGATAAAGGAGACACCTTGTCGAAGATTGTACTCCTCCAGCCACCACTGGAGGGTCTGAACTAGGGTTCGAGACACAGGAACCAATTTGGAGAGAGGGTCTTTTTTCTGAGACCAATAAGATCTGAGATGAAACTGAATATCTCTCATCTGAAACCTTGCTCCCTGGACTACTGCAGTGGATGCTGCCATGTGACCCAGCAACTGTAGAAAGTGTCTGGCTGGACAAGAAACTAGAGGATGAAAAGAGGAAGCCAGAGTGACAAGGGACTGAACCCTTGAGAGAGAGAGAGAGAGAGAAATGCTCTTGCCTGAAGTCTCTAGTTCCACCCCTATGAAAGTGAGAAGCTGGGATGATTCCAGAACAGACTTTTCTAGGTTCAGAATGAGGCCCAAGGAATCTAGAAGCTTTTGAGTGACCTCTAAGACTGACTTGACTTAGTCTGAGGACTGGCCCACTAGGAGGCAGTCATCCAGGTATGGAAACAGAAGGATACCCCATCTCCTGATGAATACCACCACTACAGCGAGACACTTGGTGAACATCCTTGGAGCAGATGTTAGGCCGAAAGGCATAGCTCTGAATTGGTAATGGCCTGAGGGCAACTCGAACCTGAGGTACTTTCTGTGGGATAGTCTGAAGGTATGTGGAAGTAGGCATCTGTGAGATCTAGAGAGGCTAGTCAGTCTCCTGGTCTCAGAGAGGAAGAATTACTCCCAGAGTCACCATTTTGAATTTTAGTTTTGTTAGGTGTTTGTTCAGGTACCTTAAATCTAGAATGGGTCACCACTTCCTGTCTTTTTTGGGGTACGGAAGTATCTGGAGTACAGTCCTTTTCCCCTGTGACAATGAGGTACCTTCTCTACTGCTTGCAGAAGCAGAAAAGAGGAGACTTCTGCCTCTAAGGCCTTTGCCTCCAAGGGACAGGGAGGACTGAAGGACCTTGCTCTCATTTTTGGGAACCTTTTGAAACTGAGAGCAAGTCCCTCGCTCACTACTTCCAGGACCCATTTGTCTAAAGTAACAGACTCCCAGGCCTGGGAGTAGTGAGCCAACCTGCCCCCTACTGCAACTGGGGAGGCGACCCTGACTGACACCTCAGGGTGTCTGTTTGGCAGGGGGTTTAGACTGTGTGGATGATGGGGTCCTGGTCATCCCATGCCTGCCTCTTCCCCTAAAGAACCCCCTCTGCTGGAAAGAAGAGGAGGGGGTCTGAGCTTGGTAGAAAGGCCTATGAAAAGGCCTGCCCTGTTAACCCTGAATTGCTGCTTCTGAGGAGTGGCCTGCTTTTCCTTGGCTGCAGCACTCTTATAGGTGGTCCTATACTCATCCATCTTCTTCATGTAGTTCTCGGTTTGCTCCCCAAACAGAGAATTACTAGTTACAGGGAAATCCATGGCCTTAGGCTGGGTATCCTGCGAAAGGCTGGTACATCTAAACCAAGCAAACCTCCTCATGGAGACAGATGTAGCCATGACTCTAGAATGCACATTATTCAAGTCCACAGCCGCATGAAATTGCACTTTGAATGCCTCTACACCATCTACAGCCATCTGCTCCAGCTCCTTGGCTAGCTGAGGAGGGGCATTCTTAGCCAGCTCCAGAACCGTATCCCACATAGACTTCTGGTATCTGGCTGTATATGCCATATAATTTGATTGCCTGAGCCCCAAAGAGGATGCCAAGTACTGCTTCTTAGCCATGGCATCCACTTTTCTGGACTCCTTATCTGGGGGGTGAGATGCCAGGGAAACATCAAAACATAGAATTTGATGGCAGATAGGACTGCTTGACCCACCTAGTCTACCCATTTCCACATAATGGATAAGCTGCAGATCCTAGTTAACCAACAGCCTACTTCCTCATACCACCCACTAGAATTGCCTTATGTCTGTCCCATGCATTTTTGAATTCCCCCACTATTTTTGACTCTATGACCTCTTCAGGAAGGCTGTTCCATGCATCCACAACCCTCTCTGTGAAGAAATATGTCCCCCCTCTATCTTCAGATTGTGCCCCCTTGTTCTTGCACATCTCTTTTTCTGAAACATGCTACACTCTTGGACTTTGTTGATTCCCTTGAGGTATTTGAAATTTTCTATCATGTCCCCCCTCTCCCTCCTTTCCTTGAGGCTATACATCTTAAGCTCCTTTAGTCTTTCTTCATATCTTCTGGTGCAGACCCTGCACCATTTTGTTGTTCTCTTCTGGACAGCTCCACCATGTCTATGTCTTTGTGGAGATGGGGTCTCCAGAACTGTACTTAGTCACTGATGTAGTCTTACCAACTGTCTGTACAGAGGGCCAACAACTTCCTGTTTTCTACTGGTCATGCCCTCTCCCTATGCATCCAAGTATCCCCCCAGCCCTCCTTACTGCCTTCTCACATTGCTGGCCCACCTTTAGATTATCTGATATGACTACCCCAGGTCCCTTTCCATTTTTGTTGTTGTCAGTATCTCACCCCCACTGTGTACTCTTCCCCTGGGTTTTTGTTTCCCAGGTGCATTACTTTGCACTTTGTTGCGTTGAATCTAAGCTGCCATACATTTGACCATTTCTCCAACCTTGCCAAGTCCCTTTTCATCCTTTCCACCCCACCTTGCATATGAACCCTGTTGCAGATCTTTGTGTCATCTGCAAAGAGACATACATTCCCTTCCAGTCCTATGCAATGCCACTTATAAAGACATTAAAAAGGATCGGGCCCAGTACTGAACCCTGCGGTACCCCACTAGTAACCCTCCTTTCTTCACTGTGGACTCCATTTACTATTACCCGCTGTGTCCTGTTGTCCAGCCAGTGTTTTACCCAGGCTACCACAATGGGACCCACTCCCAGACTGGCTAATTTGTTTATTAATCTTTTGTGCGGGACTGTGTCAAATGCCTTGCTAAAGTCTAGGTAGGCCATGTCCACAGCCCCTTCCTGGTCTACTACTTTGGTCACCCAGTCAAAGAAATCAATTAGATTTGTCTGACATGACCTTCCCACTGTGAATCCATGCTGCCTTGGATCCTGTGCCCCACTGGCCTCTAGGTACTCAACAATTCCTTCCTTCAGAAGTGATTCCATCCTTTTCTCTACCACTGAGGTCAAATTGACAGGTCTGTAGTTTCCTGCCTCCGTCTTGCTCCCACTTTTGTGAAGGGGAATCACATCTGCCCTCCTCCAGTCCTCAGGTACCACACCATCCTCCCATGATTTATTAAAAAGGGTAGTCAGTGGTGTTACCAGTTCTTCCCCTAGTTCTTTTAGAATTCTGGGGTGAATTCCACCAGGCCCCACTGCTTTATCCGCCTTCAGTTTTAAGAGTTCTTTCAGAACCCTTTCTTCTGTGAAAGGACTAATATCAACCCCCCCATCCAGAGTGCTTCTATTGACTGGATTAGGTATCTCCCCCTGCTTTTCCATTGTGAATACTGAGCAGAAGTATTCGTTCAGTATCCCTGCTTTTTCACTGTCGCTCTCTGCCCAACCACCTTCCTCTTTATTCATCCTCAATATCCCTGCCTTAGTCTTTCCTTGCTCCCTAATGTACCTAGAAAAAGGTTTTATCCCCCTTCTTAACCGAGTTGGCTATCTTTTCCTCGGGTTGGGCCTTTGCTATTCTGACTGCCTTCCCCGCTTCCTTCTGCTTTAACTGGTATAGTTCTCTGTCCTGCTCCTTCTGTGTTTCCTTATACTTCCTGAATGCTATCTTTTTCTCCCTTACCTTCCCCGCCACTTCTTTGAGAACAATAGTGTTTTTTTCTTTCATTTTGATTTGTTTATTTGCTTCACACAAAGGCTTGTTGCCTCTGTGATGGCGGTTTTGATGTTTCCCCATTGTTACTCCATCCCATCTTCTTGCCTATTTGCTAGTGCTTTTGAGGCACTCTCCCATTTTGACAAAACAGCCCTCCTGAAGTCCAGTATGTTCACTTTTGTGTAGCTTGACTCTATAGCTAAGTTTATCGTGAACCACACTGTTTGGTGGTCGCTTGTTCCCAGATGGCTACCCACTTCAAGATCAGAGATCCTCACTCCGTCCCCATTTGAGAGTACCAAGTCTAAGATTGCTCCCTCCCGAGTGGGTTCCATTACTAGCTGTCTGAGGCATGCCCCCTGTAGGGCATCAAGAATGGCCTTGCTCTTGGTTGTGGCTGCAGCAAAGGTGCTCCAGTTAACATCTGGCATATCCAGGTCCCCCATCAGCAATATCTCCCCTATCTCTGCCATCCAAAGGATGCCTTCTATCATTTCCTTGTCCATTTCCACCCCTGAGACGGGGATCTGTATACAACCCCTGTGCAGATTGTGGAGCCATTTCAAGTCTCCAGGGTGACCCACAGTGCCTCATCTCCTCCCTGTTTACCTTTTAGTTCTGTTGCTTTGATCCCTTCCCTTACATAGAGAGCTACTCCTCTTCCTCTTCTTCCCTCCCTGTCCCTCCTTCTCACAGGCTGCAGCTTGCACTACCCCAACATGGCTGCAATGTGCTGAAAAGAATTCTATGCCAGGGCCTGACAAAGCATACCTCCTGTCCATTTTTTTATCCACAGGAGGAATGGATGTAGGAAACTGCATGATTTTCTGTGTCTGTTTCCCCAGGGATTTGTGCAATGGGATAGACACTCTCTCTGACTCCGGAACATTCATCATTTCCACACAGTCAGACTCCTCCTGATCCTGATCAGCCTCTTCCACAGGAAGTTGAAGAGTCTCAGCCACCTTCTTGTAAAACAAGAAGTGGGAGCTGGACTCAGAAAGTCTGGGAGGAAACATTGGAAGGCCTGTCTGGGAGATGTCAGGCTCTACTGGCTCATCTAGGCCTTCAAACTCTCCTCCTTTATCTTCTTCCTCCTCCTCCTCCCCATCGCCCTAATAGTATGCCTCCAGATCAATATCTGAGGCAAAAACTTCTGACTGAACCGATCGCCTTTGAACCGATGTCGGTTTGGTCGGAACTGGGCAAAGCAATTGCACTATAGAGATCACTTTTGATATTTCCTCAGTGGTCAGATCATGAGTTGTTGGATCCGAACCGGCTGATTTTCTCTTTCTCTTTGACGGAACCGACTCCGAAGAGTTGGCGCTCCTTTTGCCCAAAGAGGTATCGCCCAGGTCAGTAGGCACTTCTTCAGGTTTGGTAGCAACTGAACCGGGCTGGCCATCCAGATCAACAGACTTCTCGGCCTCTCTTTCCTTCAGTCTACTCAAACGTTTTTCAGGAGCGGCCTTAGGAAAGTTCTTACAAATCTGGCAGTCTACCTTGAGGTGGTCAAATCCCAGACAATAAACACATACGAGGTGGGGATCAGCCTTAGCAAAGGCCTCCCCACACTCGATACAGTGCTGAAAGCCAGTGGGACCAGATTTCTTTTTAGATTTCTCAGACATGCCGAAAATCAGAAAAAGTCACCCTTCTCAGCTTTCAAGCCCGGTAACTAAAACCTGTCAGTTGCAACCATGTCACGGGTCAGTTAAAAAAATCCTACAAAATCCGGATTTATTTAGAATCCGATAAGTAATGGAAAACCACAAATATTTTACAATAGAACGGAAAAAACTAATAGGTTTCGGTTCTGAACCGGACCGACGGGAAAAGAACCGAAGACAAAACAATTTCTAACAATGTCACAAAATACCACTACCTGCTACTACCACTTACTGTTACCGAGACAGAGGTAAGAATACCGAAGAAAATTATGATCTCAGTTGAAAAAAATGACCGATTCGAACTTTTACCGAACTGAAGCGCAGGAGGGATCTCCGGAGCAACTTCACAGTTAGGTGGAGTAAGAAATCTGACGGTTAGACTTCAGAGTACCACAGACAGAGGTTGGAAAACTGAGCTCGAGCTCAATGTTCTATGCCTTTGCATAGAGTTAACCCTTTAATCTCCAGAGTAGTTCAAGTGCTGGGGCTAACTGCAAATAGAATACAACAAGACTTTATGTTGTATGAAAGCTTGGAGTCTGAGCATTGTAGTTGGAGAACGGTCAAACATATGGCAACTTAGATTCGATGCAAAGGTAGTAAAGTAATGACCTGGGAAACAAAACCCAGGAGAAGAGTAGGGAGGTACTAACAACAACAAAATGGAAAGGGACTTGGAGGTATTCATATCAGATGACCTAAAGGTGGGTAAGCAGTGTGAGAAGTCAGTAAGGAGAGCCAGGGGGATACTGGGATGCATAGGAAGGAGCATCACAAGTAGAAAAAGGGAAGTGGTTATCCCTCTGTACAGACAATTGGTGAGACCTCATCTGGAATACTGTGTGCAGTTTTGGAGACCCCATCTACGCAAGGACATAGACAGGATGGAATCAGTCCAGAGGAGGGCAACTAAAATGGTGCAGGGTCTGCATCAGAAACCATATGAAGAGAGACTGAGAGAGCTTAATATGTATACCCTTGATGAAAGGAGGACGGGGACATGATAGAAACTTTTAAGTACCTCAAGGGAATCAACAAAGTCCAGGAGGGTAGCATCTTTCAGAAAAAGAGATGTGTAAGAACAAGGGGGCACAATTTAAAAATAGAGGGGATGGCTCAGGGGTAATGTGAGGAAATTCTTTTCACAGAGAGAGTGGTGGGTGCATGGAACCGCCTTTCTGGGGAGGTTGTTGGGTCTAAAACAGTGGGGGAATTCAAACACGCATGGGACAGACATAAGACAATTGTAGTGGGGGGTTGCAGGAAGTAGGCTGTTGGTTAACTAGAATCTGCAGCTTATCCAATAGGAAGGGAAATGGTCAGACTGGGTGGGCCAAGTGGTCCTTATCTGCCGTCAAAGCCTATGTTTCTATGTTTCTATGTAACAGATTGATCTGAGGCAGGCCAAACCTCTTGCACAGGAGGTCAAACAGTTCTGGGTTCAATCTCCACTCCTCAGGATGAACATTTTCACAGCTTAGTCAGTCTGCTTGAATGTTCAACTCCTGCCAGGTGGACTGCTGACAGAGAGAGAAGATTCTCCTCTGCCCACCTGAGAAGATCAGAGGCTTCTTTTAGCATCTCCCTGCTCTTTGTGCCGCCTTGTTTGTTTAAGTAAGCTGCAGTGACTGCGTTGTCTGACCTTATTTTCACCACTTTTGACTGCAGCATATTTTAAAAATGAAGAATAGCTAGGTGGACTGCCCTCATTTCCAGAACATTTATATGAAGATGTTGTTCCTGGACTGACCAAGTTTCCTGAGTGGGTAGTTTATTCAGGACTGCTCCCCAACCATGCAGACTGGTATCCATTGTCAGAATCAGTTCTGGTGGGAAATTCCAATAGAACCCCTTTGCTCAAATTTTCCATACTCACCCACGAACTCAGGGAGTTACATAGCTGAGGGGAAAGGGAAATTCTGGCTTGATAATCTTTTGGTGTCAGATCCTAGGCCATCAGCAATCCCATTTGCAGGAGTTGCATATCCCATGGGACCAGATCTAGTGCTGCTGCCATGAAACCCAGGATCGTGAGCATGCTGAGGTCTGAGGCCACTGGCTGAGCCCGAGCCACTGAACTTCCTTCAAAAGCACTCTTTCCAGAATGATGGTAGGAAAACCTTTCTTGATTCGTGTTGATGACTGCCCCCAGGTATTCCAAGGTCTGAGATGGTTTGAGAGAGCATTTCTCCCAGTTCACTACCCAGCTGTGAGAATTTGAGTATCTCCAGAGACCTGAGCACCAACCTCCTTGCCAAGGGCAATGTCAATGCATGAATAAGCAGACTGTCCAGATAAGGACAGACATGATGCTCTTCTTTTTGAAACTGAGCCACCAGGACTATCAGCACCTTCGAGAAGACCCTGGGGTTGTCAAAAGGTAGAAGGGAAGTGCCCTGTATTGGAAATGTTGACCCAGTATCGACAACCTGAGATACTTCTGGTGCGACTAATGGATGGGAATGTGTAGGTTAGCGTCCATCAGATCTACTGATGCTAGGAAATCCCCCAGCTAAAAAAAACATGAATGACAGAGCTCAGGGACTCCATCTTGAATGTCGTTGCATACGAACCTGTTCAGATGCTTCAGATCCAAAATGAGCCTGAAGCCCCCCGCCTTTTTGGAAACTACAAAATAGACTGAGTAGAATCCCTGACCTTGCTCACTTGGCAGAACAGGTATTATTGTCCCAAAAACAGAAAGTGGTGGTAAAAGGTATACAGTCAGAAGAGATGCAAGTCACAAGTGAGGTACCTCAGGGATCAGTTCTGGGGTCAGTTCTCTTCAATATCTTCATCAGTGACACTGCAGATGGACTGGAGGGTAAAGTCTGTCTGTTTGCATAAGACACCAAGATCTGCAACAGAGTAGATGATCCAGATGGGGTGGACAGAATGAGAAGAGATCTGGATAAACTGGCAAAATGGTCGGAAGAGTGTCAACTGGGGTTTAACGCAAATAAGTGCAAGATCATGCACATAGGGAAGAGAAACCCTGAAGCCACCTATAGGCTGGGAGGGAAGTTGCTGGCAATCACAAAGGAAGAAAAAGACTTGGGCATCATCATCACAGATGACCCGAAATCATCCAGAATCACTAAAACAGTAGGTAAGGCTAGAGGGATGTTGGGGTGTATTAGCAGGGGTATCACAAGTTGTAAGAGGGAGGTAATAATCCCTTTTTACAAGACACTGGTTAGGCCCCATCTGGAGTACTGCCCGCAGTACGTGAGGCCGCACCTGCACAAGGACATTAACAAAATGGAGGCAGTCCAGAGAAGGGCAACCAAAATGGTGCAGGGACTGCATCAGACAACATATGAGTACAGATTAACGGAGCTCAATATGTATACCCTAGAGCAAAGGAGGGAGAGAGGTGATATGATCGAAACATTCAAACATCTTAAGGGTATTAACAAGGTGAAAGAGTCTAACAAGTTTCAATATAAGAAAAATAGCAGGACAAGAGGACACAGCTTGAGATTAGAGGGAAGCCGATTAAGGGGTAATATGAGAAAGGGGAGATACTGTTGATGGGAGACCTGAATATGCCAGATGTTAACTGGAGCACATTTGCTGCCACATCCAATAGCAGGGCCATTCTTGATGCCCACAGGTGGCAGGCCTTGACAGCTAGTTTCGAACCCACTGTGAGGGAGCAATCTTAGACCCTCGTACTCTCAAACGGGGCAGTGAGAGGATCTCAGATCTAGAAGTGGGTTGCCATCTGGGACAAGTGACCATCAAACAGTGTGGGTCACGTTAAACTCAGCTACAGAGTCAAGCCATACAAAGTGAGGGTACTGGACTTTAGGAGGGCTGACTTTGGCAAGATGGGAGAGTGCCTCAGAAAAGCACTAGCAAACAGGCTAGAAGGAGGTGTGGAGCAACAATGGGGAATCATCAAAACTACCATCACAGAGGCAACAAGCCTTTGTGTAAACAAATAAACAAATCAAAACAAAAAGAAAAGCCACTACGGTTCTCAAAAGAGGTGGCTGTGAAAGTCAGGAAGAAAAAGATAGCATTCCGGAAGTATAAGGAAACACAGAAGGAGCAGGACAGAGAGCTGTACCAGTTAAGGCAGAAGGAAGCAGGGAGGGAAGTCAGAATAGCAAAGGCCCAAACTGAGGAAAAGATAGCCAACTCAGTTAAGAAGGGGGATAAAACCTTTTATAGGTACATCAACAAGCGTAGAAAGACAAAGGGAGGGATAGTGAGGCTGAATAGAATGAATGGTAGGTGGGCAGAGGGGGACAGTGAAAAAGCAGGGATACTGAACGAATATTTCTGCTCAGTATTCACAAAAGAGGAGGGGGAAGTGCCTAATCCAATTAACAGAAGCACTCTTGATAGGGGGTCGATCCCAGTCCTTTCACAGAAGAAAGGGTTCTGCAAGAACTCCTAAAACTGAAGGTGGACAAAGCAATGGGTCCTGATGGAATTCACCCCAGAATTCTAAAAGAGTTAAAGGGAGGAACTAGTGAAACCACTGGCTACTCTTTTAATAAATCATGGGAGGATGGTGTGGTACCCGAGGACTGGAGGAAGGCGGATGTGATTCCCCTTCACAAAAGTGGGACCAAGACAGAGGCAGGAAACTACAGACCTGTCAGTCTGACCTCTGTGGTAGGGAACGTGATGGAGTCACTTCTGAAGGAAAGAATAGTTGAGTACCTAGAGGCCAGTGGAGCACAGGACCCAAGGCAGCATGGGTTCACTGCGGGAAGGTCATGTCAGACGAATCTAATAGATTTCTTTGACTGGGTGACCAAAGTAGTAGACCAGGGAGGGGCTGTGGACATGGCCTACACAGACTTTAGCAAGGCATTTGACACAGTCCCACACAAAAGATTAATAGTCAAATTAACCAGCCTGGGAGTGGGTCCCAGGGTGGTAGCCTGGGTAAAACATTGGCTGCACAACAGGACACAGAAGGTAATTGTAAATGGAGTCCACTCTGAAGAAAGAGGGGTTACTAGTGGGGTACCGCAGGGTTCAGTATTGGGTCCAGTCCTTTTTAATGTCTTCATCAGTGACATTGCAGAGGGACTGGAAGGAAAAGTATGCCTTTTGCAGATGACACAAAGATCTGCAACAGGGTTGATACACAAGGAGGTGTGGAAAGGATGAAAAGGGACTTGGCAAGGTTGGAGGAATGGTCTGAAGTATGGCAGCTAGGATTCAATGCAAAGAAGTGCAAAATAATGCACCTGGGAAACAAGAACCCAGGGGAAGAATACACAATGGGTGGGAGGTAGTAACAACAACAAAAAAAGGAAGGGACCTGGGGGTAATCATATCAGATGACCTTAAGGTTAGCAAGCAATGTGAGAAGGCAGTAGGGAGGGCTGGGGGTATACTGGGATGTATAGGGAGAGGCATCAGCAGCAGAAAACAGGAAGTTGTTATCCTCTGTACAGACAGTTGGTGAGACCCCATCTGAGTACTGTGTCCAGTTCTGGAGACCCCATCTCCGCAAGGACATAGACAGGATAGAGGTAGTCCAGAGGAGGGCAGCTAAAATGGTGCAGGGTCTGCAAGAGAAGCCGTGAGAGAGACTAAAGGAGCTTAATATGTATACCCTTGAGGAAAGAAGGAGAGGGGGACATGACAGAAACTTTTAAGTACCTCAGTGGAATCAACAAAGTCCAAGAGGGTAGCATCTTTCAGAAAAAGAGACATGCAAGAACAAGGGGACACAATTTAAAGATAGAAGGAGGGGGTTCAGGGGCAATGTGAGGAAGTATTATTTCACAGAGAGGGTAGTGGATGCATGGAACAGCCTTCCTGAGGAGGTTGTGGGGTCTAAAACTGTGGGAGAATTCAAGAATGCATGGGACAGACATAAGGCAATTCTTGTGGGGGGTAGCAAGAAATAGGCTGTTGGTTAACTAGGATCTGTTGCCTATCCTGTAGGTAGGGAAATGGGCAGACTAGATGGGCCAAGCAGTCCTTATCTGCTGTCAAAGTCTATGTTTCTATGTTTTTCACAGAAAGGGTGGTGGATGTACGGAATGGCCTACCTCAGGAAGTGGTGGATATGAATACAGTGCAGAGCTTCAAACAGGCATGGGATAGGCATAAGGGACCAATACAGATGAGTATGAATAGACAGGCCATTGACAGAGTACAGGCCTATGGCACATTCATAAGGTAGAGAAATGAGCAGACTGGATGAGCCTTGCGGTCCTTATCTGTCGTCAATTTATATGTTTCTATGATTTGAATGAGATGATTTACAGTCTATGACACCTTCTGTCTCTTGCAGCATCCTTGGAGAATGGGGACGGTAAAACACGCCCCTTGAAGGAATTGTTGAGAATTCTATCACATGGCCCAGTGCTAGAATTTCCAGAACCCACCTGTCTGACATTGTTTGGGACCATCTTGAGTAAAAGTCCTGTAATTTTCCACCAAGGGAAGGGGGGGGCAGGGATGGACCCGTACCCTCATTGTGAGGTACCAGGCTTTTGGCTTGGCTTGGGCCTCCAGCATGGCATCTGGCCAGGGCTCCTCGATACTGTAAACCTTGTTACATGGGTAGGCTCCTCTATTTCTCTGGTTGCCAAAGTTCTGAAAGGATGACAACCTCCGCAACTGCCCGCTCGGCCATTACCTTGACCCCTCTGAACTAAAGTAGTCTTACGCTTTTGTTTTGATACTGGAAGATGGCCATTCTTGTCTTGGAGATCCTTTAAACTAGCATCCAGGCCAGAACCAAACAACAGCCTCCCACAAAGGGGAGGTTAAAAAGCTTATACTCTGAAGCTTGATCAGTGGCCCAGTGCCTAAGCCATACACCCCACATGGCCGACACAATGTGGTAGGCCGAACGGGCCGACATGCACAAGTTCTCCACTGTAGAACCACTGAGAAAGGTGGATGCCATGGCAGCCTATTGCAAAATGCTTGCCCCTTCCGAATCCGGCAGGATGAATCTGCCCAGGGTAGTGACCCACAAGTTTTAGGCTCTGGCAACAATAAAGGAAGTATAGGAGGTATTTGAACAAATGAACATATTCAGAAGGCCATCTGGTCTATCTAATCTGCTCAGATGCAGGGTCCACAGCTTGAGCTAATGCCCTGCTCTCCTCTCCACTTGTCCCATCCTCCCTACCAATGATCCTTACTTTCCCTCTATGCCTATCCCAGCCTCTCTTAAAGTTGCCCACTGTCTTCAATGAGATGACCTCTTCTGGCAGTGCATTCCAAGAGTCCACCAACCTCTCTGTGAAGAAGTGCTTCCTGACCTCCATCCTAAACCTCCCACCCTCCAGCTTAAGACTGTGCCCCCTAGTGTTATGTTTGCCACTCAGCTTAAAGAGACTCTCCTTAGCAACCTTATTTATCCCTTTCAAGTACTTGAAGGTCCCAATCATGTCCCCCCCTTTCTCTCTCTCTCTCTCTCTCTCTCTCCCCTGTCTTCCAGAGAGTACTTGTTCAGTGCCCTCAACCTCTCCTCATATGCCTTACCCTGCAGACCCACTATCATCTTTGTAGCCCTCCTCTGGACCTTCTCCTGCAGGTTTGTACCGTTTGAAGCAAAGTCCTTCCTACATGCGGCATCCACTCGTTTGTCATGGGAATTTGATAAGGCCAGAGAGCCCTTGATAGGGATATCGGTGTACTTGACTGAATTATACACAGCCTTGTCTGGCCAGCGGAGGGCTTCCCACCTGTGGTATTTTTCCTCTAAAAAGGAAAAAAAGTCTGTATCTTCAGTTTTGGAGGATACTATCTCTGATCCACACCTGCCCATTCTTGTTCAATAATCTGGTCACAGTGAATAAAACTTGGGAAAACGTTTTGGAGCAGAAGAGGACGGAAAACAGAATCTGAGTAATGTCCACTGTCTCTACGGAGTGTTCTTCCCTGAGCTGTAAGGACCTACATGCCTCAACTATTAAAAAAGAAAAGGAACTGATGTCAAACAGGAGAGGTATAGGAATCCTCGACCTGGGTTCTGTCCACTCCACTTCCTTCTCCTCAAAGGGGATGTCCTTTTCATCAGTAAGCAATTTTTGAATACCTGGAGTTTCCCAAAGATCCTCATCCTGACCCACTAAGTAGTCAGGGATGGGGTCTGCCTGCACATCTGCCTCTGCAGCCTCATCTTGCAGTGATGCACCAGCACATGCATGCCTGTGTGGGTCCCACTAACCTGAGGGGCCCAGTTTGGGGTCGGGTGTGTCTGCTGGGATGTCCTGCAGAACATCAGGGCTCAAAAGCTCCCCAAGGAGCAATAAAAGTAATTTTCACAATTCTGCTTTGACACTGCCAACTGAAGATCCAGGCGCCCCCCCCTTCCCAGTTCCAAGGACCGGCTGGGGGAAACCATGAGAGATATATTGTTCTGGGCAATACAATGAGGGCAACAGAAATGCATGGTGGAGGGCTTCATCACCCTTTTGCAGGTCTTACACCTTTTCATAGTTAAAGATCTCCATAAGGCATGGTACCAAAAGGACAGTCCTGTTTATAATTATGAATTCTTGCTTGTACTGAAAGATCCTATGAGACGTTAGCACGCTAAAGGCACGTAGACGCAAAATAAAAATTATGTACCTACCATAATTCTTGATCTTCTTGGACAAGTCTTCACCATTCATTCATACTGCTGGGACTATGCTAGAGGTGCTAGGACCCAGCGGGAGTCAAAAATCTTCAAGAGGGCTGGTGCCAAGGTAGGACCATGCATGCATGACACTGCGAGACTGGCCTGTGTCTGTGTAGGCTGTCTCGGTATCAACCCTCCAACTGCCTCAGTCCCTTTTTGACTGAGGAGGTGCAGCATAAAAGTAGTTACGTAAGAGCTTACCGTAACAGTAGATCTTTGAAAGAGGCTCTTGCAGTAGATAATAGCTTATAGAACTGCACCTGCTGTCGTCAGGATCACACAGAAACTTTTGCTAGCAGTGTCTGATGGGGGACCACCCATCCGACGTCACGCCGCTGACGTCAGCGGGACACAATATAGTGGGCAGTCCCCACATCTGCCCTTTAGTTCTCTCTCTAGAGACCTCCGAGAGTCATGACAGGAGAATGGGAAGAGGCTCCTTAACCCAAGAAAGGGCTTTGGAAAAGAGCTGTGAGTACAGAGGGAAAGGTGGGTGGGAAAAAGGTTACCTACTGCAGGAGCCTCTCTCAAAGATCTACTGTTATGGTAAGTTCTTACATAACTGAGCAATCTTACTTTGAGAGGGCTCTTGCAGTAGGTAACAACTTGTAGGACTGAGTCCCAAGGAATCAAAGGACAGGAAAACATGGGAGGCTGAAGCAGAGCTCTGGTGGAAAGCCAGAGAGTTAGGACAGAATTCCCTGGAGGACTGCTAGTCCAAACCAGCCCTGCACCTAGAAGCAATGTCCAAACTGTAGTGTTTTGTGAAAGTGTGGACTGAACTCCAAGTAGCAGCTGTGCAGATGTCTCAGTAGACACATTTCTGAAAGAGGCTGTAGAAGCAGCCATTCCCTGTAGAATGTCCTTTCACCTGCCCCAGATGGACTTTACCATACTTCTGGTAACAGAAAGAAATGCAGCTGGCCAACCATTTGGAAAGGCACTGTTTGGAAACTGCTGCACCTTCTCTTTTCAGTGTGAAAGAAACAAAAGCTGATCCGATTTGCAGACATATTTAGTCCTATGAGTGTAATAACATAAAATCCTGTCAACGTCTAGCATATGCAGGATGGTCTCCCATTAGAATGCTCGGGTAGTACACCGCAATTCAAGAGACTGATTAAGGTAGTCTCAGAAACAACCTTTGGAAGAAACTGAGGATTCGTGCAGGGCCACCCAGTCTGTGTGAAAATCAAATAAGGCACCATACACATCTGGGCCAGAAGCTCGAAATCCTTTGAGCAGAAGTGGCCGCACTAAAATTAGCATTTTCCAGGACAAATAGCGATGTCACATGTACTTGCCAGTTCAAAGGGAGGCAAGGTCAGTTTTTCTAAAATAAAATTAAGGTCCAACGGTGGAGCAGGGTTATGAACTGGGGATTTTAGATGCAAGATACCTTTTCAGAAGGTTTTTGAGACTTCTAACTGGGCCACAGTCTTGTCGCCTATTAAATCATGGTAGGCAGGGATGGGCACTAGATGCACCTTCAGTGACGAGTAGCTCAATCCCAGATCCGACAAATGGAGAAGATACTCCATGACATGAGGAGCGGGGCACGAGAAAGGGTCCCAAGACTTTGAGGTGGCCCAAATGCTCTGCTGGTGACTAAGGTAAGTACCTGTTTTCCTGTTGTTGCAGTCACTGTTGGGACAGGGGTACGGGTGAAGTAGGCCAAAATATTGTAAAGGTTAAAGTGTATTAGAGTTAAATGTTGTAGCTTTTTAGGTAGTATGACAAAAGTGATGTAAAAAAACAATGGGGTTAAAAACATCATATTGCTTGTTTAGTGCATACTCTAAATTGTGAAATGATAAGCTGTATAGTTTAATTACTCATGCTGTAGACAGACTATTGTTACTGGGTTCAGGAAGTGAGGACAGAAAGTATAAGGAGTACAATAATAAGAAATGTGGGAGGAGCATTGCAGTGATTGTGGAACAGCAATCTTTAGAGAGACCTTCTGGAAGCTGCGTTACTGCCCCATCTGTGTGCTTTCTCTTGGCCGGCAGGGAAAGTCTCTAAACTTGAGGCTGCATTCCTTTTGAGCCAGGTGAAGGTTACTAGACTTGAAGCTGCGTTGACTAAGAGTTTGGAGACCTTTTCCCTTACTCAGGAGTCATCAATTCCAACACCATTACCTTACAGAATGCCAGTTAACAGGAGCAGCTGGACTATGATGGCCTTGAGGAGGCAGAGAGAGAGGGTGGGGTAAGGAAGGTTGAGAGGACGGAGTCATAGACACATTCCGCAATGATAGACACAGTTCCACTGCATAATTCCTATGCCATTCTGGTGGAACAGGACAGCAAGAAATAGCACCCATAGTACTGGCCAGGAAGGAAATGGGAGACCTGTTAAGTTGAGGTCTTAAGGAGAGTGGAAAGAGGACCCTGAAGAAAGAGGAAGCAACTTTTGGTAGGGTCTCTATTTTCAGGGAACAGAGTTGGATTTGGAAAGGGGCTGGGAGGAATGCCAGATGCCTGCTAGGAGCCTCTGCCAGGAGACATGGACAGCAAATACTAACGATAGCTAGGGGCAGGGGAAGGGAGCTGGATGTCACTGTCCACCTGGGAACAAATGACCTGGCTAGGGATGAGGTAACAGCAGTGTAGGAGAAGTTTAGAGAGCTGGGAAAAAATCTTAAATAGGTAGTATTCTCTGTAGCTTTTGCAGAGGTACTGTCTGTCTATGATAGAGTAAGAGAGAGAGGGAGCTGTGAAGAAAGGCTTTCAACTTATGGTTGAAGGCCTGGTGCAAAGAGGAGTGGTACAGCTTAATTGGGGACTGTTAATCCATCTGGATGGATAAAAGCCTACAGAAAGGTGATGGCTGCATCCATCTGAAAGGGGAACCCCAGTTCTCAGTGAAAGGTACAACAGTTTCTTTGATGAATGTTTAAACTAGTGGGTGGAGAGATAGAGGTAAGTGGGGAAGCAGAAACAGTTCCCCATCTCCAAAAGGATGGGACAGATTGCACAGAGTTTCTCTGGGATAACAGTCCCACAATGGATAAAGTAAACTGAATAAGCAGGGTGCTAGAAAAGTGAGAGGGGGGAAAAATAGAATGTAATTGAAAAGAGGGAGTAAGGGGGGACAAAAGGTCTGGGAAATAAAATCCCAGACCTAGAAGCCATCATGACAGAGGTTGATCTGTATATCATGGCCATTACTGAGACATGTTGCACTGAAAACCATAGTTGGAAAATGGTCATACAAGGGTACACATTATTTAGAAGGGACAGGGTAAGAAGGAAAGGAGAGGGAAATGTTACTTTATTTGAGGGACCGCTTAAAAGCAACTGAAATACAAGGATCTCAGAGAGAAGCAGAGATGCTGTGGGTTACCCTCGAGATGGGAAAATGAGCTAATATTCTGGACAGGCATGAACTGTAGGCCTGGTGCATGGAGAGGACTTAGATATGGTAATGTTAGAAGAAATTGGTAAAATGGTGGAAAAGGAGGAGGTATTAATGTTAGGGGACTTTAATCTGCCGGATGCAGATTGGAGCATCCCTGATGCAGTTTCAGCGAAAAGTAGAGACATCTTGCACTCACTTCATGGGACATTCTTCAGGTAATTAGTCAGTGAACCTGCTCGTGATAGGGAAGACAACAAAGCTCTGCATCAGGCAAGTAAACAAAAGCAAGAGGAAAAAGAGACCGCTATGGTTCTCAAAAGAAGTGGCTGAGAAGGTAAGGGCAAAAAAGTTAGCATTCAGGAAGTATAAGGAGACACAGAGGAAGGAGGATGGGCAGGTGTATCACAGGATGCAGAGGAAGGTAGGGAAAGCAGTCAGGAGTTTAAAGGCACAAACAGTGGAGAAAATAGCACAGGCAGTAAAGAAAGAGGATAAGGTATTTTTCAGATATATAAGCAAAAGGAGAAAAACCAGGGTAGGAACTGAAAGGCTAAGGAGGGAAGGGGAGGCGAATGTGGAGGGGGACCAGGAAAAAGCAGGCATCCTGAACAAACATTTTTGTTCTGTGTTCGCAGGGGAAGGGGAAGGTGAGGGACTATAGTTAAGTTACAGGAGCATCAAAGGAAGGGAGGTGGACACTAGTCCATTTACAGAGGCAAGAGTTCTGAAGGAGCTCATAAATCTGAAAGTGGACAAGGCAATGGGGCCAGACAGGATACATCCAAGGATGTTGAAGGAGCTCAGGCAGTTGAGGATAGGCAGGTGTGATGCACTTGGGGAGTAGAAATCTGTAAGCAGGATACACCCTAGGAGGGAAGGTCATTAAAGTAAAAGAGCAAGAAAGGGATCTGGGGATTATAGTATCAAGCAACCTTAAGCTAGGTAACCAATGTAGCAGGGCAGTGGGGAAGGCTAATGTAATGCTGGCATGCAACAGCACGGGCATTACTAGCAGAAGGAGCAAGGGAGGTAGTGATGCCCCTCTACAAAACCATGGTGAGGCCGCACCAGGAGTACAGAGTCCAGTTCTGGAGACCACACCTGTGAAAGGACATAGATGATATAGAGAGAGTTCAGAGAAGGCAACCGGATGGTGCAGGGTATGCAAGGGAAAACATCGAGCAGAAGAAGGAACTGGATCTGTACACATTGGAGACTAGAAGGGAGAGGGACATGATTGAAACTTTAAGTATGTGAAGGGGATCAACAAAGTGAAGAAGGGCTGTTTACTTAAAAGGAAGAGGGGCTATAACTACAGGGCATAGCCTAAGACTGCAGGGAGGAAGATACAGAGGCAATGTGAGGGGGTGACTCTTTGCAGAGAGGGTGATGGAGGCCTGGAACAGACTACCAGAGGAGGAGGTGGGGCTGAAACAGCGGAGGGATTCCAGAGGGCATGAGACAGGCATCTGGGGCTGAGTATCAGGTGGAATGGGGCCAGTGGAAGGAGGGATGAGTAAGGGGGCAAGGAACAGACTAGATGGGATGATGGGGTCCTTTTCTGCCGTCATGATTCTATTATTCTATGAGTTGCTGGCTGCACCTCAGACAGTCTTGTTCAGCCACTCAAAGGAGACGGAGTGGTCCCAGAGGACTGGAGGAGAGCAGATGTTGTCCCACTTCACAAAAGTGGTAGCAAGAAGGAAGTTGGAAATTACAGGCCAGACAGGCTGACCTCAGTGGTGGGGAAATTAATGGAATCACTGCTGAAAGAAAGGACTGTGGAATATCTTGATACCACCAACTTACAGGATCTGAGGCAGCATGGATTCACCAGGGGGAGGTCATGTCAAACAAATCTGATAGATCTCTTTTACTGGGTGACCAGGGAGGTAGATCAAGATGGAGTGGTGGGTGTGGTCTACCTAAATTTCTGTAAGGCCATCAACACCATGCCACATAGGAGACTAGTAAACAAGCTGGGCAGCCTGGGAGTAGAGCCAAAAGTGGTAAACTGGGTAAAGAATTGGTTGAGGAATAGGCATCAGAAGGTGCTGATAAAAGGAGTTCACTCCAAGGAAGGGAGTGTGACCAGTGGGGTGCCACAAGGATCAGTACTGGGACCAGTCCTCTTTAATGTATTTATTAGTGACATTGCAGAGGGACTAGAAGGGAAGGTGTGCCTTTTTGCAGATGACACTAAAATTTGCAATAGGTTAGACATTTTGGAGGGATGGAAAAGTGAATAGGGATCTAGGAAAGTTTGTGGAGTGGTCAGGAATGTAGTAACTAAGTTTCAGTGTGAAGAAGTGCAAAGTCATGCACTTAGGGCATAGAAAACCAGGGGTGGAGTACAAGATGGGGGGAAGTGGTGCTGATGGCCACCAAACAGGAAACAGACCTGGGGATAATCATATCTGATAACCTAAAGATGGTCAAACAGTGTGACAAGGCTGTGGGGAGAGCCAGCAGGATGCTGGGGTGCATGGGGAGGGGTATCACCAGCAGAAAGAGGGAGGTGTTGATACCACTGTATAAATCACTGGTGAGACCTCACCTGGAGTACTGTGTCCAGTTCTAGAGACCACATCTTTGGAAAAACACAGACAGAGTAGAGGCAATCCAGAGGAGGGCAACAAAAGTGGTGTAGGGTCTGCACCAGAGACCATATGAGGATAGACTAAAGAACATCAATGTGTACACCCTGGAGGAAAGGAGGGACATGACAAAGACTTTCAAATGCCTCACAGGTATAAATAACGTACAAGAGGGAAGCATTATACCCTCTTCACTTCCTTAATAATCCCAGCAAATAATCTCACCATAGAACAAAAAAAGCTTATTACAATTGCATTTATTACAACAAGGAAGTGCATCCTTTTGAAATGGAAGGACTCCTCCCCTCCGGTTGTTCAGACGTGGCTGAACTACATGGTGGATCTGATGAATCTGAAAAAAAAAAATACAATATAAAAGAAGATAAAGTGCAACATTTTCACAAGACCTGGGCCCCATTCCAGGGCTTGATACAATCTAATGGTTTTCAAGATCTTCTTAATTAAATTAGAATTAAATTCTAATATTTAACAGCCTGAACCCCCTCCCAGCTATGATGATCCCTTAGCTCTAACCCAAGGAACTGATATCTGTTTCAGATGAAATTAGGGCTGGCATAATTTCTGAGCTGGGGAAAAAAAACAAGAGGGAAGCATTTTTCGGAAAAAGATACTCAAGAACTAGGGACGTGCTATGAAGCTGAAAGGAGGTAGACACAGGGGAAAACATAAGGAATTACTTCTTCACAGAGAGAGTAGTGGACGTCTGGAACAGCCTTCCAATGAAGGTGGCAGGGGCAAAAACTGTGGTGGGATTCAACAATGCATGGGCTAGGCATAAGGGAACCTTAGTCATTAGGGAAGGGAGGGCTAAAATGGAGATTAAGTAGAGTCTACAGTATTACGGTAGGTAGGGAAAATGGTCAGATTGGGTGGGCAAAGCGGTCCTTATCTGCTATCAAATTCTATGTTTCTGTGTTTCTATGTGATGATGTAATACTGGACTTGGTGCTTACAAACAGGGACAGTGTTGCAGATGTCAAAGTGGGAAGTCATCTGGGACCAGCAATCATTGTACAGTGTGGTTCAAAATTAGGACAACTGTAGAATCGGATCACACAAAGACAATGATCCTGGACTTCAGAAGGATTGATTTTGCTAAGATGTGTGAAGGTCTCATGAATGAACTGACAGGAGATGAGGGTCTGGGTGGGGTGGAAGAAAAATGAGGCAGACTAAAAGACAGCATAGTGAAGGCAACAAGCCTCTGTGTTAAGCAATTAAGCAAAAGTAAAAGAAAGAGGAGACCACTATGGTTCTCAAAGATGTTGGAAGAAGAAAAGGTAAAGGTAGTATTCAGAAGGCACAAGGAAACACAGAAAGAAGAGGATAGGGAAGTGTATCAGGAAAACAGAGAGGCAGGGCATAAGGAGAGCAAAAGCAAACTGAAGAAAGAATAGCCCAGGGGATATCAAAAGGGAAACAAGACATTTTTTAGATATGTTTAAGACAAAAGGTAAACAAAGGAACTGATTGTATGGTTTGGGGAGGGTGATGTACAGATGAGGACCAGGAAAAGGCAAACATCCTGAAAGAATACTTGTTCAGTTTTCACAGTAGAAGGGGAATGGAGGGAGCACAAAATGCACCAGAAGCATTGTGTGGAGGGAATCTGACAGTGTATTTTCAGTGGGGAGAGTCTGGAGAGCATTTGAAAAACTGGAAGTAGACAAAGTTATGGGGCCAGATGGTGTACATCCAAGGGTACTGAGAGAAATTGGAGAGGTACTAGCTGCACCTCCACTTCTGACACATATTTTTAACAGATCGCAAGAGACTGTTGTAGTCTCAGAGGACAGAAGAAGAGCAGATGTGGTCCCACTACATAAATGTGGTAGCAAGGAAGAGGTGAGCAAGTATAGACCTGTTAGCATGACATTGGTAGTGGGTTAGATAAAGGAATCACTACTGAAGGAAAGGATTGTTGAATATCTTGTATGAAATGGGATACAGGACCCAAGGCAGCATGGATTAATGGAGGGTAGGTCATGCCAAGCAAATCTGAGAGACTTCTTTGACTGTGTGGCCAAGACACTAGATCAGGGAAGTGCAGTGGACATGGCTTACCTCGATGTCAAGAAGGCGTTCGACACCTTTCCACACAGGAGAAAAATAAGCACGTTTTTAGTAACTTGGGGTTAGATAGAAACATTGCAACCTGGATTAAAAACTGGTTAGCCAGAAGGACACAGAAGGTAGCGTTGAATCGAGTGTGCACCGGTAAAGGCAGGGTGACCAGTGGGGTGCATCAGGGATAAGTGTTGGGACCAGTCAGTTTCAATACCTTTATAAATTACACAACAGAAGAACTGCTAGGGAAGGTCTGTCTCTGTGTAGATGACAAGATCTATAACAAAGTGGACACACCTGGGGGAGGGTAGATAGAATGTGCATAGATCTAAAGAATCTACAAGAGTGGTCTAGGCCGGTATGACAACTGGGTTTTGATTAATACAAAAAATGCAAAATAATGCACTTAGTCTTTAGGAACCCAGGTGGAGTGGAGTGCTTCTGACGAAGACAAAACTTCAATCTTCGTCAATGACATTGGAGATGGCATTAAGGGCAAAATGTGCCTATTCACAGATGACACCAAGATCTGTGGGAGATTGGACCCAGCTGAAGGGATACAGGACCTATAGAAAGAACTGGAAAAGCTGGGGAAGTGGTCCAAGATCTGGCAGCTTCAATGCCAAGAAATACAAAGTTATGCATATTGGAGACAAAAATCCTAGGACAGAGTACTACCTGGGTTGAGTCCGAGTATCTGCATCAGAGGAGGAGAAGGACCTGGGAGTGATAATCACTAGTGACCTGAAGCACTCCAAGCAGTGCAAGAAAGCAGCAGCAAAGGCAAACAAGATGCTCGGATGCATATCTAGGGGGAGCAGTAGTAGGAGAGAGGAGGTTCTACTGCCCTTGTACAGGTCACTGGCAAGGCTGCATCTAGAGTATGGAGTTCAGTACTTGTTCACACACCTCAAAAAGGACATTAACCTGCTGGAAAAGGTCCAGAGGAGGGCTACAAAGATGATAGCTGGTCAGCATGGTAAGGCATACGAGGAAAGTTTGAGGGCACTGAACATGTACTCCCTGGAAGACAGGAGTGAGGGGAGACGATTGGGACCTTCAAGTACTTGAATGGAATAAATAAGGTTGATAAGGACAGTCTCTTTAAGCTGAGTGGCAGCCAAAACATGAGGGGACACAGTCTTAAGCTGGAGGGTGGCAGGTTCAGGAGGGAGGTCAGAAAGCACTTCTTCACAGAGAGGGTGGGGGCACTTGGAATGCACTGCTGGAAGAGGTCATCTCGTTGAAGACAGTGGGCACCTTTTAAAGAGGCTGGTTAGGCATAGGGAGCTAAGGATCTTGGGTATAGAGGATGGGAGGAGTGGGGAGGGAGGGAGGGCAGGGATATTAGCTCAAGCTGTGGATCCTGCAATACAAGCAGACTTGATAGACCAAATGGCCTTCTTCTGCTGGCTTCTTCATATGTTCATATGTTTATACATAAAACAGGAAAGAGACCTAGAGGTAATCATATTGGATGACCTAAAGGTGGCCAGGCAGTGTGATCAGGCAGTTTGAAAAGCCAGTGGGATGTTGGGATGCATAGGTAGGGGTTTCTCCAGTAGAAAGAGAGGTGGTTCTGCCCCTGTATAAATTGCTGGTGAGACCTCACCTTGAGTACTGTGTACAGTTCTGTAGACCACATCTCAGAAAGGACATAGAGTGAAGGCAGTCCAAAGGAGGGCTAACAAAATGATGCAGGGTCTACAACTAAAGCCCTATGAGGAAAGGCTAAAGGAGCTAAATATGTACACTCTAAAGGAGAGCATGGAGAGGGGAGATGTGCTAGAAACCTTTAAATACCTTACAGGGCTTAATAAGGCATAGGAGGAGAGTATTTTTGGAGAAAACGGTGCTCTATAACAAGGGGACATAATGTGAAGCTGAAGAGGGGAATTTCAGGAAGGAAGTGAGGAAGTTATTTTTCACAGAAAGGGTGGTGGATAGTTGTAATAGCCTTCCAGACAAGGTGGTGGGGGCAAAAACATTAACTGGATTCAAAAATGCCTGGGATAGCCACAAGGGAATTGTGGCAGTGTAGGGTAGAGGAAGAGATTTATATGGATTAATCAGGTAAGGCTGGAAAACACAACTGGGAAGACTGGTGGGCCCAGTAGTCCTTATCTGCCATAACATTCTATGCATCTATGATTCTGATTCCACATCTAACTACTTTTTAAAACTGCCCCAGTATATTGTTATTACTTTTATGAATTATTTTTATGTATAGCTGTAATAAAAGAGAATAAGGTATCCTTGTGTATTAAGATCTCATTGGAAATGAGCTTGACTGAATTGAGTTTGAGATTCATTAAAAATAAATAAAAGTTTTACTACTATTACTACTACATAGGTAGTTAGGGTTTTTTATGTTCCATGGAAGCCATAATCTGTGCAAGGACTGTGTGGAAGGATACATAGCTCAGGCAGAAGAACTGCATAGGGACCATCTGGTCAGGATCAAAGTTAGTGTTTGGTTTTAGTTTAAGTACACTTACTCTGTACCAGCCTGTGACGCTTGTTATTGAGTCTTCGCAAAACCACCAGCTAACTCTAGTAAGGGAGCACCCTGGGATTAGGCATTACTAATCTGGGTGCACTAACTAGCTCAATGACTTGTGTGGTACTGTCCAGTGTTGGATCAGCAAAGACTGAGGGGTTACCCTGCTTATTTATTATATTGTTTTATTGCCCTATTATTTGTCTAGACTGTACACCTCATTTGTCATCTAGATCCCTGTTTCTGTCATTTACCAATACAAAATATACTCTCAGTTAGACAGTATTTCTTTTTCTTCCTATATAGAGTTTTTCCTCCTGGGCAGGAAGGGCACCATTTCATTCCCCTGTTCCTGTCTGTCTGCCACAGCTATCTCCAGCTACCTCTGAGGTCTGTGGTTGTATCTTCCATGGTGCACCCCTCGTGGCAGGACCAGGAGAGGAAAGATGTCCTCCTCCCTCCGTTTACACATCTAGACATGCCTCAGACCTGGAGTGGCAGAGTGGGCTCGGGCCAGATGGACAGGGCTTCATCAAGCCATCCTCCACTTTTTTCCTCTGTTGTTTCTCCCCTATCTGCCATGAACATGCAATAAGCATGATGTGTGAGCTTCACTTCCATGGATATGCCCTTATTACATTGGACGTGAGGCCCTCTGACTGTATGTGACTGCATGTCCCACCACCTGGATTCCTCCTTCAGGTGGCAGTAAAGCAGTAGATCACAGAGTCCCCGCTTCACTGAGGGAGGAGAGTTGTCCTCAGGATGCTCAATCCTCCCTCCCTCCCCAGGCCAACTCCTGACTACCTGTGTCCATTCCCAAACATGGTTCGTTGGTGTGGCAGGAGGTAAGGTGCCTACAGCGCCTCAGCCCTCCATGCCACTGGTCCAGTCATTAGACAGTATTTCTTGCACTCAGATATATTATTGCATGCTGTGCTAGTGTAGGTATGTCAGGTTGTTCCACTGGGAGACAGTTAGCATTCTTTCTGGAGGGAGTATCATCCCTAGATGCTGTTCTTGCAGATCAGAGGACTTCCTGGATGGATATACCACCATCTTGTACCTTTTGAAAACCCAAGTGTTTACCCAGGAAGCCTAAAGACCATGTCCCATAAATACTGTTGGACTGAGTCACATGCCTGGTGGGTAAGGTGTGCCATCACATCAAGTACAGTATATTGAAAAGTTGTAAAATGGTGCTTACCAATAATGTATAAATCAAACATTTCAGAAGGAACATCTGCACATAAGCAAAACTTTATGCAGGCAGTGGGCCTAACTGTTGGACTTACCAGTGAAACACAAGTGTGCAGGAGCACACAAGACCTTTAATAAGGATTTTTTTGTCTACAATCTGCTGGTGTGGAAATACCGTACATTGTGCATTACATGTGTAAAAGCTAGCAGAGGGTCAGTGCCTCAATTCTTTCCTTCTGCATAGTTTTTACAGCTGCTGGGAGCAGAGCCCTACAAACATCTTGCTATCACTGGGGAAAAAGGGCACTTCAGACTCCATCGAAGCACAATTTTGGAGCTGAACCACGATCCTTCTGCTACTGAAATCACTCTGCTGAGGTGGGGTGGGGGGAGAAGGAGTTCTTTTCCTATATGCAGCATTCTCATGCCAGCTCAAATTATAATCCGTGGATACGCTTGAATGTAAACAGCACTGGTATCTTGTTTTAGTCATAAAGGACACCTAAACCCTCTTTTTACAAATTTTTACCTAAACAATGCCCTGTTGGCAGGGGTGTAGGGCTCCAATACTTCTTAAATTATTTTTTTTATGTGGTTCTACTAAGGTAAGTAATGATCATGTAACCATCTGTCAAGTTTCTATATTGACAATCCTGTGGAAAAATGTGGGTGGTTACACTTTATTTGCATTTGTAAGGAGTTTATTTGGAAATACTGCTTGATTGATAATAAAGTGACATTTTTTTAGTGCCTGTGTTTAATGGCTATCTTCCATCTGGGACTTGCAAGGTACTGAAAGCTCCAATGGTGCTGGTGGCTGAGGGGTTGAGGGAGGGGAGGGTGAGGCTTCAGTTTTGTTTTCTTCTTTTAGCCAGAGTCTCCTCTATTTAGTACTATAATCAAACATGTAAACAGTAAGATAGGGTAACTATGACATTAAACCGTGATTACACTTAGCTGATATCTGCCCTGTGGTGGTGCCTACTTATGCACTTGTGATAGCATGGACTCTGGAGTTGAATGCACTGCTCTGCTTTGACTTGTCATATTGTGTCCTACGTATCTACTTGTGTAATATTTTTCTGTTTGTATTAAAGGAAGCATGCCTTGCTGCCCAAACAAACGAGCATAAGTCAGTGCCAAACGTGTTTGCTTTCCCGCTGTTACAAGTTAGAACAACAGTATTTTGAGGCTATAGGCAGGCCTTTCTTACCCACATGAGCCACTATTTCATGGACTTCGGGTTCCACTGAGCTAAGGAGTATAGGCCCCCATATTCAGAGCTGGCCATATGTGGTCTGTGGCAGTTTGAATACAGCCTGCCTAGGAGGCAATATTCAGACAATTAGCTGACTGCAACTGGAGTGTGCAAACTGTCTAAATATGAGGCCATGCCAGTGCAGTGCAAAGTGACTATGTGCTATGCTGACTCAGGCACAGGCTGATTATGGCTGACAGGAGTGCAATGGAGGTAGCGTGGATCAAACTGGATAGTGGCAGGGCTCCTGAGGGTCATATTTAGCCCTAGCATGCTAATGACCCCTTTGGGCATAGAAGGTGCTGTGGCCCATTTGCATGCCCATTATGGGCCCATTAGCACATGTGCCTGGCCCTCATTCTGTAGCTGTCTTACATATTCCTTGTGGTATAGTGGTCTCCCCACTGTCCTATTTGCCTGTCATGTAGCTGTCTCAAATATTCCTGGTGGTGTACTGGTTCCTGTACCCCCTGATTGTCTTGAATATTCCTGGTAGTCTAGTGGTCACCCCCCCAATAAGGGCATCTGATCCTCTGTCAATTCACCTGCTCAAGGCCCTCCCCTCCACCCACTCAGGTCACCTAAGCTGAAGTATGGCAATAGTGACAGAGACCTGCACAGCCCTCTACTCACCACCTTGGTCAGCCACTGTCTGTTTCTCAAGAAGCAATCATGAGCACAGTAGAAACAGGTGTTTGTACAGAACTTGCAATTGCTCAAAGACCGTTAGATGGAAATCAGTTGAGGTGATGAGCAGAGGGCTGTGCCAGTCATCACTATTGCTGAAGTGTGCATTATGTGACCAGGGCTGCGGTGGGTGCCTGAGAGGTTGAGTTGGGAGGGGGTCAGATACCCTTATAGAGGGGACCACTAGACCACCAGAAATATACCAGACAGGTACAAGACAGGGGATCTGGTACAATGTATTTTTCCAGGACAGATCAGCTTACATGCAGCATCTTCTTTTAAGTGGGGTTCTGCTGTAGAGTCCTGCTTTTACAGTTTTACAGTTTATTTACTCAGGGTAGTCCAGCTGAGTTGTGATATCTTATTTGCAGTGTGGTTTTGTTTGACCCAGTTTTTATATTGTATTTACCCAGAATAGTACAGCGGAGATGTGGGGTCCTCCTTTTTCTCGTGTTTATAATGCACCTACCCAGGATAGCCTAAGTGAGAGGCAATTTCTCATTTTCAGTGGGGTCCAGCTTTTACTATGTATTTTTCCCGGATAGAGCAATATAGTGGACTTATTTGTTTAATTAACTTATTTAATGTGGCAAAGCAGTAGTGCATGTTTAAATGTCTTCTCCATGAAGGATTAGTAACTTTATAACCTAGTAGTGATAACTTCGTTCTCATCTTGAAGTTGGTACTTTTTGTTCATATGAAAGATGGATCGACAGTTTGGAGAATGACCTGCAGAAATCCTCTAACCCAGCGAGTGGCAAACTGTACCTGTGTGACTGGAGGTGCTGCTGGTACTACGCGGAGTGCAAGCAGGGAGCAACTGACTAGTCACACCATGTGAGCCTAAGAGGGATTAGTTCTCGCAAGTTGGGACTTGGCCAGGACCAAGTGAGTTAGACGGTCAGTGCCAACAAAACAATATGAATTAATAACCAGCCTGCCTTTATCGTAAAAGGAGCAGTGAGGTACAGTAGCAGCCACAGACACTGCCAGCTATTTCCTGAAATTTCTGTGATATTTCCAGAAATATCTCATGCTTTCTCCATTTCCACAGAAGGGGCAGCAGAGAGAAACTCTTCAGAAATTTCGCAAAATATCTGGAAATAGCTGGCAATGTCTGTGGCTACTACTGTAAGTGTGCTGCTTTGCATTAATAATTTTGTTTGTATTGAATGGCCCTATCTGATGGTGAGGGGCTGGGCTGGATCCAGTGACTTGGGTAAGCTCTCTTCCCCCTAGATTGCACTCAGTCTCCCATCCCTCCACTGTGAGTGAGCATGGAACCGATGAAGTGAAGTCCACATGCATCTGATGGTGGATGGCAATTCTTCAGTATTAAAGCCTGTGCTGCATTCCAGTGAGGCATTAGGCAATTTGTGTTTTTTGGTTTTGGTGTCTGGGATGACTTCTGAGAGGGTGTTTAGGGTGGGTTGAGCCTACCACTGGCACTGCCTCTGCTCTTGCCATGTGACTGAGCTGTGAACATGCCACGTGATGTGCTTGGCATTAGGTCATCATCTGTTACAGTTGTCTGTGGACCCCAAACAGGTTGGCTATCATGTGTGGGTGGTGCTGGAGTGCTTGATGGTGTTGCGATTCCAGTGTATAACATATGTGGATTTGGGGTTGCTGTACAGCAGTGACAAGTATGGTCATTTCCATTGTCCGAGGTCTCATACAGGTTGCTGAACACTTGCTGCATGTCAAGTCTGTGGGCTGTGAGGTAACAGTCTATGCCCTATATTTCATGCAGCTGTCCCTGCTGAGACTCACCTTCCCTGCTCCAACTGTCTCAATTCAGGGTGCAGATAGAGATAAAGCATTCACGACCTGGTATGCATCCTGTGTCAGTGTTTGACCTTGAGGGACACTCCAGTGGGACCTGTGTATCAGTTTCATTCTCTGGCATAGATGGTCTGTGTAAGTGTCTGCTGTGTGACAGACACATGCACATCCAGGCTTGTGTTTTGTGTGCCCTTCTCGCTAGCTTGTGTGTCTGACTGTGTGGTGCACTGTTGGGGAGAGTGGCGGAGTCTTCTGTTCAGGTTGTAAGGTAACAAGTGTAATGCCTGTTGTGATAGCTGACTGTATGCAAGAGAAGTGGTATACAGTCGGGTGTTTGAAGGGAGACTGGAGTTGAATTTTTTGCTTTAGTTTTTACAATTTTATATAAAGAAAATAAAAAACAGTTACTTTGATAGTGATATTGGTTGTTTGTAACAAGTCAAAGAAGGCTTTAAAAGCAGCCAAATAGTGTCAAAATTACCCTCAAAATGCACCAGAATGCATATAAAACCTGACAGCTTCTGGGGCCTAAGCAGCCCCCAGACCCCCATCCTATGGAGGGTTGGGGATGTCATAGTTCAAGAAGACCCCACACTTCTAAATTTAGCACTAAACCACTGCCTATTGGTCAAAATTGAGTTTGTAAGGAGACTGCGCTGGTGCAGAATAGATTCAAATTATACCACTCTCTCTCTCTCTCCCCCCCAGTTGTGTGTGTGTGTGTGTGTGTGTGTGTATATATGTGGCACTGTGTAATGATTCTTTCCAGGTAAACAATCATTTTACGCATTCATATCTAAACAATGCCCTGTTGGTCAAAACTGAGTTTGGAATGTGACTGTATTGCTGTAATAGAGCTTCAAACTACACTTCTCTCTCTCTCTCCAAATTGTGTGTGTGTGTCAGTGTACAATTATTTACTGCTGTCTGTAGGGTTTTTTCACCCTTTTGTGACCAATCTAAGACCGAATGATAAACAGAGCTCCACTATTCCTCCTCCCCTATCGCTCCTCCTCTATCTCTCTCTCTCATGGAACCAGACTTATACAGGGAAATGCTGACACGCTAAGCTGACCAAATGTGATGAGTTACTTGACTGTTTTGTCAACTTAAAACTTTTAAATTTTTTCCCAGCCTTTTACAAATACAGTTTACTATGTGCACTGAATGGAGGCTGATGGCTTGGATAGAAAATATGTATTTCTGAAATCACTGATTGTAACCTACAGAATATGTATGTAATGTTCATCACTGCTGGGCTTAATGGAGTGCGTAGTACTATATGGCACAGGTATTTAATTTGTTTGTTTTTACTTTCATTTGATCCTCTAGCCTGCATCTCCTTACCCGTCCCTCCAACAACTACCTCACATTTGTATCTAAACTTGCTCTGTAAACCAACAGCACAAGTGCAAAACTGTTACAACTGTGTGCCTTATCCATTTGAATTACATAACCTGTCATACATAGAAATGTAGCCCTCCCTCCCCTTGTCTATGGGTATGGATGGAATATGTCTGTGGGGAAGGGGCACCCACAGCAGCAGAAACACTTCCAGTGGGCACGTTACCCAGACCCAGATGTCACACACAGGGTCCCTTTCCTCACTTGTGCTGGATGAAAACAACAGGTTAATGCATATTAAACATTCCTTTCAATAAAGGAATGCCCACATGGAGCTTGAAACAACAGGGATCCAAAATCCATTAAACATATTCATGCATAACTCCAGTGAATATAAGTTAATTCGTGGGGAACACATTCAGCTTCACATGGCCAGTATGACCATAATAGCAGCTTTTACCTGGACCGGGGAGATCACACAATCTTTAGGGAAGCATTAATTCTGGACTGCTATGGTCACAAAAGTCTGAATGCAGCAAAAGTCTCAAAACAGTTCACAGTGCTTAACAGCCCTTTATTCTTCACAGGCATCCAAACTTCAATGATCACTCTCTCTCTCCCCACACTGGCTCAGTGGTCCCTCTCGGAACATGCACACCTTGTGGCATGAGGATTTGTGGGTTCCCTCATGATGCTTGCATTCTTTCCCAGAACTGGCAGCAAATGTCTCCGAATTGAGAAAGGGGACACGTCTTGTGGAACTCCAAGGCAACTCACCCTCTGGACACTACTCTCCCTGCTGCATTCTTGCCCACTGGATCACTACACGAATTGGTGCAGACTGCCAGGGCACTCAGACTTGCAGCTGCTGGCTCCCTTCTCAGCTTTATCTGCCCTGCAAGATATTATGTGGCTTGTGGTTACTGGTTCCCACTTTTTCCTCCGAGTCCCCCCAAGTGCCCCCGGTCAGGAGCTAGAGCGGGCAATCACCCCACCCGACCCCAACCCACTCTCACTCCCTTGCCACTAATTCATCTGACAGAACTCCTCTCCTGCCTAAACTGCTGGGCTTTATACCCCCACATGCCTGTGGTGACCTCCTAGCCCACAGAAGACTCCACCAGAGTGCTGAGAAGAATTAACCATTTTCCCCACTGGGCTGAATTATGCCACTAAAACGCAGAGGGTGAACAGACTAGTAATCTCCCAAGGGGGTTACATAAACATAGACACTGAAGACAGATAATGACCGCTGGGCCCATCTAGTCTGCCCATTTTTAATTATGATCACTTTTGCTGCAGACTCGACTTACTCTACAGCACCTTTTTCACTCTTCCTCCTACTTTCTTCCTCCTAGGATTCCTTTGTTCCTGTCCCTGGCATTTTTGGAACCCACCACTGGTTTCACCCCCAATGCCTCTCATGGAAGGCTGTTCCAGGAATCCACCACCCTTTCTGTGAAGAAGTACTTCCTCACATCTCGCCTGAATCTACATCTTTCTAGCTTCACATCATGACCCCTTACTCTACAGCACCTTTTTCTCTGAAACATATTTCCTGTACCTTATTAACCCCCAATATATATTTAAAGATCTTCATAATAACCCCACTCTGCCTCCTGTCCTCCAGGGTCTTTATATTGAACTCCTTCAGTCTCTCCTCATAGGGCATCTGATACAGACCTTGCACAATTTTGACATCCCTCACCTCTCTACTTGCTGCTTTTTCCTTTTTTCAATTGTTCTGCCTTCCACTGTTCCTTCCCCCTTCTTCCTTTGCTAGCCCCCTGCTTCCTTGAATAACTTGCATCCTGGTGGGACTCTCTCCCCTTGTGATCTCCCTACTCTCTATCTCAGCTTATGGTGACCCACTTTCTGCCTCCTTTATTTCTTCTGTAACCCCCCCTCCCATCTACTTTAAATGTCCATCAATGTACCATTTGAATCATTCACTGAGGACTGTGGTTGCCTCCTGGATGAAAGCAGGCCATCACCTTGGTATAGGTTCTTATCCTTACAGGTTGGCTCACAGACCCCAATGTAGATATACCTCTCCTCCCTGCACCATTCTTTCTACCACTACTTGAAGGCCTTAGTGTGGAGCACCCTCTCCTTCCACATATAGTACAACATGCACTCGCCACTCACATTTTAAACACATAGGAAACACAGCATCAACCAGATATATTATCTGCCTCTACAAAAAAATGAAATTTACATATGGAGCTGACTATGTCAATTCATCTTTAAGTTTAAGGCCATGAAACACCGTTATCAAGTTAATGTATTAGCAACTGTAGTTGCTCTGACCAGAATTTGTTTTTATTGATGGCACCATTGCATTTTCTGGTATGAGTGTGACCTGTTTAATTCTGCAAATCAGAAAAGCCCAATGGATATACTAAAAAGAAGCCTGTAAAGATAGAAAATAGCTGAACAGAAATAAGTATTTCAAAACTCTTTCTGCAGAACATACAGTATCAGCTCACAGGTTAAATGCAGTTGTCCTTTAATGGTTTAAATACTTACCAGGTTTGCAAGACTTGTATATTTTTTTAGCAGCTCCAGACATTGGTCATCTGTCCAGTCATGCATAATCCTGGCCATAATATAGAGGTCAGCTTCTGGAATTTGATCTTTAAAGAAATCTCCTGTAGTAACAAATATAGAAATTATCAAGTCAGCGTACTGTTTTACCAGTTTTCTGCAAAAACATTATAGTTGGCATGATCAGAGCTCAGATTCCATAAAATCCCATAAGTATGTGAATTTCAGGAGGTAACTTTGTGTTTTTTTACTACAACTGTTTGCATGTAATACATGATCAGTCGGATTCTGCAGAGTTTTGGAAAACCAATAAACTATCACTAAGAACATTTGGAGAAATAATTCACAGTTTAGAATAGGAATTATCTCTCTGCATAGCTGCCCAAATCAGAATTATGCTCTAGCCAACCAGACACATATGGCCTGGCACACAGGCTGATTAGTACAGCTGAAGTAAAACAAATTATTTTTGAGCACTCTTTGTAAATAGAAAACAGTAATAAAAAATACCCACTGAACCTTACATTGCATACAAAACTGGGCAGAAAATCACACCTATCCTCTCATAATGGATTCTTTCCTCTGAGGAACTCCTTGTCTTCTTCTTATTTTTAAACAGTTCATTTAACCATCTCATAACACATTAAATATAATACATAAACTCTGTGAAGAACTCACTGATTACCCCATATCTCGTGAGGGTGGGGACATCATAAGGGTAATCAAGCTTTCCTCTCATGTCCATGATGTCACCACCACCCTCGTTAAGTGAGAGGTTACCAGCTTGTTCTTCACAGATGGGCTAGTTTTTCTCTATGAAAGCAGGCCAAGTGCCTTACACAATGTCTGTTCCTACACCTTTTACTGCTGTGCAGTCATAAGCATTCTGCTTGTGACAATAGGATCATTTCCATGTAAACAGGTTGTGATGTCATAAGCAGTAGGACTATGGCTTCATGGCAGTTACTGTATAAGCAATGTGAACAGGTGAAGTCTAAAGAAAAAAGGCCCTATTTTAATTATGTTGTGTTCAGTAATAAAAAGTAGTTGGTACTGAAATTCAAACAGGGGAAGTATAAATGAAATTGAAATGGGGAAGTGTAACTGACTTCTACTGAGTTTTAACAGTAAATTATTGACTGGAAACTAAATATTTTCATTAGTGTTGCAAATAAAATTAACATATTTAACCTATTATCACAATTGACATTTTCTAAATGAATCAACAACTATATATTTATGAAGGCTTTAAAAAAACTTCATGCATCTTTTTTAGATTTGAAAATAGTTTTTTATTTAGTAAATTGTGACATTTCATGGGAAATTTTGCACTGCACTACTCTAGATACAAGAATGATGGCCATAATTATAGCTTTACACCACAACAATACAGGACAGGTCAGGTACAGTAGAAATGGACAGCGATCAAAACTGATTAGAACTGAGCAGGGGATGAATTGGATTGCCTCCTTGTCCTATTCCTATGTAATGTCTACATTAATGTCATCACAGACAGCTCCAAGTATACCCTCTGTGCCCCTCCAGCAATACATAACACATTGGTTCCTATGCTCATGCATGTCAATGACATTATGTTTTTGTCCCTTATTCCAGCAGGGCTACAGAGGGTCGTGAATGTGCTGGCATCAGAACTTAATAATCTTAAGTCTATAAAATGAATATTGATAAATTAAAGACAGGTGAGAGGTGTCTGCAAAAGAAATTGGACAATAAGTGGGCAAGAATGGAATCATTAAAAAGTTAAAAATATTTGGGAATTACTTTTGATACTAATGGTCTCAGGAATTGGTATTGGGACTTGAGTAACAAAATGCAAAAGCAGTAAGTCGACAGAATAATCAAGTTTTATAATAACTTTATGGGGCACTAGAGTTTTTCAGTATTCTCTTCATGACATTTTATAGGATTATGAGGGTGTTCAGTGCAAAATTAAATTCAAGCATACTGTATGGGGCTGAAGTATGGGGCACTGACCTTAAAGAACTCACTCTTGAAAAAAATCTTAATTCTTTTTTAAGAAGGATATTGGATCTCCCACATTATATCCCTGGTGCTCACCTCAGAGCTGAGATAAAATTGCTATCTACTGATACACATGCCTTACAAAGAGTATTTGGATATTTAATAACAATTTGAAGGATGAGGCAAGGCAATTTTTATTTAAAAAGACACCCAATCCCAGAGCCTCTGGGTGCCATACAAACAAAATAAACAAAAACACAACCAAAACTCAATAACTATCAATTCCATAAATTATAAAATAAAACAAATTTGCCTAGAAAAATTTAAAAGCATTGTGGCCAGGAACTGAGATCGAAACCTTGACATGTTGATCTCTCTTAAAAAGCTAGGTTGAGTAAAGCTTGGATGAACAAGAGGGCCTTGAATACCTCCAAAGATGGGGCCTCCCTAACCCCAGGGGTAGTAAATTCCACAGGATGGGGTTGGTGACACTAAAAGCCCTGTTGCCGGCCATTCTTAACCTCATCCTGGGAATCGCCAGGAGGCCCTTACTGGAGGAGTGGAGGGGATATACTGAGACAGCAGGTGTAAGAAGGTTCTTCAGGTAACCAGGGCCCTGGTGATGTAGGGCCTTAAAGGTGAGAAGATTCACCTTAAAGAGGATCCTCCACCTGACTGTCAGCCAGTGCAGTTCACGCAATATCAGTGTAATATGGCAATATTTAGACTGCCCCATAAGTAACCTGGCAGCTGCGTTCTGCACCAGCTGCAATCTGCAAAGAGATCCTCCCATGATCCCAAGGTAGAGCGCATTACAGTAGTCAAGCCTTGATGTCATCAAGGCATGTATCAAAGTGGGGAGGTCCAGAGGTAGCAGAAGGGGCTTTATCCTGGCAACATTCTAAGATGGAAAAAACAGGAGCAGACAGTGAAAGACACTCGTGCCTCCATCGACAAACCCCTGTCCAGGATGACACCAAGATTCCACACCTTAGAGGAGGCCTTAAATGGGACCAATCCCAGAACAAGTCCGGTCTCTGCACCAGAGGCCATCCTATCCTGCACTCTGTTCAACTCCACCACCAGTATCTCCATCTTATCGGGATTCAGCCACAACTGTCTGGAGGCCATCCATTCATTGATCTCGGTAAGGCAGCTGTTTAACATGTCTGCCATGTTGGATGTTCCTGGGGCAAAGGACAAGTATAGCTGGGTATCATCAGCATAGCAATACCTACAGACCTCTGAAAAAGATTCTTTGTGAAGAATTAGATCAGAGCAGTAGGATGGACTCACTTTTGATTCAGTTTAAGAAGTTATGAAAAACTAAGCAATTGACATATACTGATGTCAACAAAGACTGGCTATCCATGCAGCAGTCTGAGATACATTATCTTTCATGCAGAACTCTTGCTAAGACAGCAGAAAACAATTTCAGCCAGACCTGTTAATAATGATTGAGTCCTCTGTGCTAAAAGCATATAATATTTTCAAAACCAGAAGGGTAAAGAATACTATCTAGACTGTTGTAAAAAAAAAAAAATCAAACACAGAAAGGCCATTGTATGTTGCAATTCAAAATTATACCTATTGTGTTTAACAATCTTTACCTAAAGACTAGAATTTTATGTAAGTGCTATGATTATAATGCCTCTGAGGAATGTTTAAAACATTACTTGTTACTATGTGGTTGTTTAACAGCTGCTAGTGAAAACTGGTTATGACCTCTATGGTCCAAACCTGTTTATAATGATGATGTAAAATAGTATGACATTTTTAAAGTAAACAAAGACCACTGGATTTTTGCTCTTGTCACTTTTGGGACTCTGGCATAGAAAATTATGTTCAGCTAATGAATCAAATTATGAAGTCTTTTTAAATATGTACTTTTTTCTATAATGTTTCATATAATGATTGTCATTGTTGTGTACAATTGTTTTGCATGTTGTATATGTCTTAAACCTTTTTATGTCTCTAGGATTCAGTAAGTGTAACTGCACCAGTCTTGACAAAACTGTTTATTTGGAGTCTTACTGAAGAAATTTTTCCAAAATTATGGAAAAAAGTGAAAATCATTCTGATCCACAAAGGGGATCCACTGGTCAGGCCTACAAACTACAAGCCTACTGCTCTATTGTTGGTGGTGTCGAAGGTCCCGGAGAAGCTGGACCACCAAGAGCTTGGGGAGTATCTTGATTGGTACTCCCCGCTCTCGGTGTACCAGTCGAGTTTTAGAAAAGGTCATTCTGCAGGCACTGCACTCGCTGACTTTGTGGACCTGATAGCATCCCAATTAGATGGGGAAGGTTGGTGGGTGTGGTGTTCATGGACCTCTCGAAGGCCTTCAACATTGTTGACCATGGTCTGTTATATAACAGGCTATTAGAGACAGGTATGTCTACAGAAGTTAGGGGATGGTTTAGGTCCTATTTACAGGACCATACCCAACAAGTTCTTCTGGATGGAGACCTCTGGGACAGAACTTTTGTCCAAAGGGGTGTATCACAAGGATCAATTTTAGGACCTACCTTATTTCTGATTTATATAAATAAATAAGTGGATATAGCAAATTTCTCCAAAGTTAGGCTTTATGCTGACGATACCATTCTAGTTGCTAATGGAAGAAATCTAGACTTAATGGAGAACCTTTAAACAGATTTTTCTGCACTATACATGGATAACAGACTCTGGTTGGGTAATGAATAACAAAAAAAAATATGGTGTTTAGGAAGAAGGGGACTAGGGAGGTAAATTGTGTTTTTGATATAAAAATAAAAATAAATAATGGCAAACAAATAACCCAAATATAAAACATACAGATACTTAAGAGTCTGGCATAATGAATACTTAGACTTCGATTACCACATAAATGACACCATAACCAAAGTAAATAAGAGGCTAGGTGCTTTCAGGCACTCAAAGTTTAATATGAATAAGCAAATGAGGTCCCTCATTGTAAATCAACTCCTGTTGCTGGTCTTAGACTATGGAATTCATGTATATGGCTTTGCCAACAAGAAATGCCAGACTAAAGTTGATATGATGCATAATAGGCTAGCAAGGTTTACTCTGGGTAAAGATTTTAATACCCACCATTGCACTTTATTTGAGGATTTAGGATGGTAGGTACTGTACCTTTGCATAAAAGAAAGTTGCAATGGGCAAATTTGATTCACAAAGTACTTCACACACAAAACCCAACTTACCTTTACGAGAAGTCAGAAAAAATCCAATATCATCACAACTTACATCAGACACTTCTACGAGGGTTTAATCCTCCAACGTTAATACATAAACACAGTAATATGTGTTTTCCAGCTATCATGTTTCAGGTATGGAATTCAATTAACAAATTATCTATTGTTATCCAAGACAATGTTAAAACTTTTTACTACGGAGTTAAAGTATGAAATGAGGGTGCAATGTGTGTGTAATAACTAGAATGAGAGTGCTATGTATGTTGCATACGATGATCTGATTTCATGTTTTGTAGACATTTTTTTTGTACTGTAACTAAAACAGGAACATCTATAATATAGGACTTTTATCCAAATATGTTTTGTTCTGGCTTATCCTGTACAAAAATAAAGATTTTTGCTACTACTACTGCTATGGCAACCTCATACTGTACATGATTTACAAACAAAAGATATTCAGCATGTGACTGAAAGCCAGCGAGCCGAATACACATGAAGTACTTATATGGCTATAACAGTGCTTCACATGATCTTAAATACTGTAGTCTGATTGGCAATTGCAGTCCAGATGATCTATAAGATTGTATAATGATATACCTTGGAAACAATGAGTGGCACCCGAAAGATCCATTTACCTTCAAGTGCCAGAGAGGTCCCAGCATAATGCTCATATTAAATAGTGTTCTTATAATTGTAAAATTACCATGTTTGAATTGTAATACTTTCAATACAAAGAACTGCATAAGTTTACCTTCCCAATGAAAAAGAAAATATCTTTTCATTCTCTTTGGAGACTCATTTAAAATGCATTTTCCAGGGATTCTTTATTAAGCACTAAGGCATGATCAGTGCTTGGGTTATCATCAGTTAATCAAACCATGAAGGAGTCAGCAGACATGTAGAAATAGATTAACCACGCAAAATGTTTGCTTTTTTTCAGTGTTTTTATAGATCATCTTCTAGTTCTACTATATAAGCCAATTTCCAGTCAATAAAATAAAAAAACTGAAAAGTTCAAATTTTTTAACATTTTTATCATTCAAACTCTAGTTGTATTGTACAAGACGTTTCATTAAAGTTCAGCAACTGTGGTCCTGAAATTCAAAAGAGTTGACTATGGAAAGATGGTGGAAATGTTGAAATATAAGCAGATAAAAGTATAGGGCTTGCAAAGGGCAGAAGCTAAATAGGAGGTAACAACATCATGCATGAGATAGATCATGAAGAACAAAATGCACAGAAAAGCTGATATGGTTTTCTAGAGGAGTGGGATAGGCAATAAGGTTAAAAAGGGCAGCATTGCAAAAATACAAAGGGGAAACAGAGCAAGGCCAACTGGAAGGCTTGTCTGAAAAGGCCAGAATAATGTTAAGAAAAAGAAGGGTAGATACTAAGCTGAGAATTACAGAAGGGGTTGGGGAAGGGATGAAAATCTTCTTAAGGTACATTAGTGATGAAAGAAAAGTAAGGAGGGTATTAGATTAAAGAAGCGTGGGACATAGATGGGGGAGTATGGGAAAAGGGCTGCAATACTGAAGGTTTACTTTTGTTTACTATTCACCATGAAGAGAGACTGACACTACTGCAATGCTGACTACAGGCCAAAGAGTGTGTGGTGAGATGACTGGATTTAAGACCAATCTCAGAAGAAAGGTTATTCAGGAGATTCAAAACCCAGAAGATGAACAAAGTACTTGTTCCTAACAAGTTGCACACTTGAGTGTTAAAGGAGGTGGAGAAGACACTGGCAGTGCAATTGGTAAATCTGTGTAATTGTTCACTGAAGAATGATGTTGTTCTAGCAGAATGGAAGATAGCTTTATGGTACCACTTCACAAGATCAGGGACATGGATCACCCAGAAAATGGAATACTGTATAGTCTAGCCTTGATCATAGGCGCACTGCTGGAAACCATCATTAATGAACGTAGTGGGATTTTTGGTGGCAAATGGGTTGCAGTACTGGGCAAAGCAGGGGGTTGTAGCAAGGGAATTATTGCCAAATTAACTTGATCAATGTCTCTGAGTAGACTGCAAAAGAAGTGGACAGGGACGAAGCAGTGGACGTGCCGTACCCCAACTGTAGCAAGGTCTTGATTTCTGTCCAATGCAGAAAGCTAAAAACTGCTAGATAACCTGGGAGTAGGGGACAAAGTGATCTGGTACAGTAGATACGGAACTGGGGTGGAGGCAGTACTCAGAGAGTGGTTATTATTGGTCACAAAATAGAATCTGCCAGCAGTGGGTGCAGTATTTGAAGCCAAAAGGCTATTTTTAAGACAAAATATTTTGGGTGTTGTATAGGAAAAACCTTTTGAAATTACATCTGCAGAGATCATTTAGACCAACCATAGTATCCATATTTAAGGTACAATATTAGAGAGTTGTGTCTTTCCCTGTATGATAGGGGCTGGGTAAATTTACTGCAGCATCTGACCTGGCTGGGCGATGAAGTAGAGATGTTGCTTGCCTGTGGCAGGTATTCAAGGTCCAAACAGAGAGGAGTATAAAAGGCATTTTATAGGCCTGCACGGAGAGAAATGATGGGGTGCATTTCCAAGCTAAAGGCACCAGGTAGTATAAAAGAGAACTTCTACTACTAGTAGTAAGCCAGATGGCAGTGACTGTGCCACTTGAAAAGTGGCACTCAGACAAATGCCATGAAAGGAAGTGATGAGAGGGACTTCAGAAAACAGGGACTTTAGACAAGAGAGACAGGGTAGGGAATGGTGTCAGTGGATCAGCAGGTAACACACTCGCCTCTGAGGCTGGGAGATCAGAAGGCTGTGGGTTCTATTCCCACACCAGGCACTTGGGTTAAATCCCAGTACTGACACTGTAGTGCAGCATGAGGGGGCGTGCTGCACTCCTGAGGTGCCATCTTTCAGATGAGATGTTAAACTGAGGTCCCATCTACCTGTTCTGGTGGTAGTTCAGGTGGATGTTCAAAGATCCCATGGCACTTCTCGAAAAAAGCAGGAGAATTTCCCCATTGCCGTGGCCAAATTTTCCTCCATTCACTAAAAATACCACCAACAGTTTAATCTAGTTCAAGGTCAGTTGGCATTTATCTGTATCCCCCTCCCCCAGGTCGTGCCTGAAAATAGGCAGAATTCATCTAGTGCACTTACCCAGTCAACACAAACTAAATAAAATTAAAAATAAAGTGCTGCATAAAGGTTTCCATATCTGGTCAGTAGATTCAGTGGTTACTGTTACCATATTCAGGCAAGTAGGAGTGTGGAGAATACACGCAGTTGCAGGGAATGTAGAACCACCATTTTCCAAAGGGTGCTCAGGGAGATAGGGGGATGTCAGTTATGTAGGAGGTCTGAGGATCTCATGGCAGTGGTTCTTTATATAAGAACTGAGCTTCAGCACCTGAGGTGAGACCATGCTGCTGTTCAGTAACTCCAGAGGCCCCCAAGGGTCTACTTTGGGGGATGGACATAGTGTGGAATATAAGGAGGTAGGTTCATTTAGTCAAGATGGTGTTCCCAAAATTGCTTATCTGGAACCACTTTACCAGTCTGGAAGTGGAGGAATTAGATGAAAGCCCTGACCTCACAGATGTAGTTGCTACTCCAAGGTAGGAAGCTCCATCCAGGTATGATGGCCCCCTTTTCACTCACTCCTTCACCCCCGGTTTTTCTCAGTCCCCTCTCACCCTTATATGTCAGCTCTTTCTATCCCCCCTCTCCCCATCCCTACCGCTACTAGCTACCTTGTTTTCCCCTGTGTCTTCCCCTCCTCCTCTCCCTAGCTCTTTGCCCTATTTGTCCTTTCCTTGTACTTCTACTCTTCGTTCCCTCCTCCTTACCCTAGTACATAGTAACCTTGGTGTTAGCCTCCATGTCACCACTGGCACTTAGTTTGTCTGCTTTTCTTCATCTCCTCTCTAGTACTCTTGGTGTGTGTCTCTATTTACCACCACTGGCACCAAACTTCCCTGCTTCCTCCCTGTTCATCTCCATCTAGGTGTTGCTTGTTGAACCGTTTATCCTCCTATGTTACTATGGTGCAGTCTGTTTGCCCTGTTTCAAATTAGTATTACTGTTTGTAACTGATTTTTCCCACTACCCTGTGTCAATCTATTGTTGTACAGCTAGTTATCTGATTTCATCGGGCTTGCAACTGTACATTGTTCAGATACTTCTCTGTACCATTGCTTATTGCGCTCTGTATGTTTCTGTTGGGACTTATGTCTCTACAGCTTGTAATTTACTACTCTTACTGGGTTGTAAATTATCTAAACTGTTTGATTCTGTGCCACTGTTTGTGGCCTGGGTCATGCCTGAAACCGGTCCTTGATCAGTGCACTTACCCAGTAAACAAAGACATACACACATAACATAAATAAAGTGGAAGGACAGGAATCAAAGGCAGTAAGAGCAATAAAATGTAATAGTGATTGGGGACTCTACAGCCATAGAGACAGGAGACTAGTCAATGGCTCAACACTGGGGAAATATCTATAATATGCCTTCTTGAGGAGATATCTGTTAAGGCAATTCCATGGCTGGACAGTTTGACCAGGGTGGAGGGAGGAAATAAGATACTATAATTTCCTAGTGAACAACAGTCTCACACATTGCAATGTAGACAAGTTTAAGGAAAGGTTTGGAGAACTAGCTACAGTAGTAGGTTATGAGATGTTGCAGATATAGTAGCCTTCTTGGAGGTCATGTGGATGACATGTGTAGGAAAAGATAGAACGGTCAGGATTCTAGAGTTTAATGTATGGTTAAGGTTGATGTGGAATGGAGCTGTTCAGGTTTGTGGGGATGCCTAGGGTTCCTTATCAGGTGATGACAGACATTTCGAAAGGGACTGTCTGTATCAGCACAGAGGGGACACCAGTGCATTGCAGCAAATGTTAGATGTTTAGCTTAGAAGGAGTTTAAACAAGATGAGTGGAGGACTGTATTAAAGCAAATGAACCATAGCACAATCATAGTAGGAGCCTTGTTAGCCCCCCCCCAAAAGTGGTGTAGTATGAAGTACTGGGGGGTGAGGAGAACAGGGGAAAGGCAAGGAACACATTAGAGGGCAAAAGCAAGAAATTCTGAAAGAGGGAGTGAAGACAAACAGAAGGTGTTGTATGCAAATTCCAGAACTCTAAGACACAAGATGGATAACGTTTTCGAAGTGATGACTGCAGAGGAAATAAACACAGTAGTCATTATTTAAAATTAGGCTAACCTGAACAGCTGTTGACAACTCACTGTTTCAGGCTGCAAGCATTTCAGGAAGGACTGGTAAATAGTGTGAAGGGGCAGCAGTTTATGTAAGGGAAGATACTGAGTGCCTGAAGATGCAGCAATCAAGCAGGGCTGGGAGTAGCGTCAGTGTAGATAGAGGTGAAGGAAAGGGGAAGAAACACAAGGCAGGTGCTGTGTACAGGCTACAAGATCAAACAATTGAGATGGATGAAATTCTGGTGAAGGGAGAAAAGGAATGTGACAGGATTGTGAGGAATAGTATAAATGGGTAACCTCAGACTTCCAGACATAGCCTGGGAGATGACAAGGTTAGGTGTCAGAAAGAACAAAGATCTGTGGATATCTGTCAGTACTGCTTTTTTCACCCAATCGTGATTGAGGCTACAAGGGTGGAGGCAGTAACAGACCTGGTGATGACCTATGATCAGGCAGTCCCAGTTCGCCAGAGAGGCCATTACATGGAGAATATAATTCAGCATGAAGCTGGGGTCACAAGTGGACATTGACACACATGTGCTGGACTTCAGGAAGACATGTTTCAGGAAAATTGGGGGAAATATGAGAAAGACTTGGTGACTTCCATAAGATTAAGGGGTAGAGGAGAAGTGAGCAGCTTTAAAGAATGCTATTACAGAGGCTAAGCAAGACTGCATCAGGACTGTAAAGAAGTCTAAAAGATATAGGAAAATGTTATGGTTAGACAGATATAGCAGGCTAACAGTGACAAAGGGGGGCATTTGTGCCTTATTACAAGGAGCAAAGTGAGGCAGAGAGGCAAAAGGAGAAAATGGGTATAGTAGAAAAACTCACCAGGAGGAAAAAGCAAAGTCAGACTTGAAGCTAGTGGAAAAGGTCAAGAAGAATGAAAAATCCTTCTTTAGATACGTTACAGAAAGGAAACAGACATGGGACAACTTAGTAAGGATTAGGAAGAAAGTGGGGAGTACAGGAGGTGATGTAAAGAAGGCAGGAATACTTGAATGAATATTTTTGTTCAGTATTCACTGTCAAGAAGGCATATCCACTCCCTAACAGCAGGAGAAACTTCAAGGTGGATACAGGGACCAGAGCTGATAAACTATAGGTAGGGTAACAAGGGAATGAGTACTAAAGGGTCTGCAGAGCCAAAAATCAATTAATCATCAGGGCCAGTCGGGCTCACCCTAGGCTGCTGCAGAAAACTAGGCAGGTGGTAGCAGAACCAGTGTTAGTCCTCTTTGGAGACTCAGCAGCAACAGGTGTAGTGTCTGAGGACTGCAGGGTGGCAAATGTGGTTTCATTACACAAAGGGAACAGTATGGAAAATCTAGGAAACTACAGTCAGGTGAGTCTGACACTGACAGTAGGGAAAATGCTGGAGACAATTATTAAAGGGAGATAGTTGCAATGAGAGAGGAAAGGGCTGAGAAGATGGGAACCAGTGTGGATTCACAAAGGGCCAGTCAGACTAACAAACTATATTTTTTATGCAGTGATACAAATGGCAGACATGGGCCAGTCAGTGGACATACTACACTGGAATTTTATCAAAGCCTTTGATTCAGTGCCTCATAGACTGGTTAAGAAGGTAAGTAACCTGGAAATGAGGCAAAATAACTTGATGGTCAAACAAATGCTGACAGAACCCAGAGAGTAGTTCTAAATGGTAAATTCTCTGATGACAGGGCAGTGACCAATGGAGTACCACAGGGACTGGTCCTAGGACCACACCTGTTTAATATGCATTGTATATCTGTGACATAGGAGAGGATAGCTAGAACAAGTTGAGCCTGTTTGTAGATAATACCAAGCTCTTTGGGAAGGTCAACAGTGAAGAAAGGATTAACATTATGCCTCACGAGCGCCTAAACCTGGGTGCCCGTGACCGGGCGGCCGCTCACTTTCCACGGTGGCAGCAGCTGACTAAGCTGCTGGCCGTCATCCTTCGCCTGCCTGCCTCACGAGCACCTAAACCCGGGTGCCCTTGACTGGGCGGCCACTTACTTTCCACGGCGGCAGCAGCTGACTGAGCTGCCGGCTGTCATCCTTTGCCTGCCCACCTCACAAGCACCTAAACCCGGTGCCCTTGAACGGGTGGAGACTCACTTTCCATGGCGGCAGCAGCTGACTGACCTGCCAGCTGTCATCCTTCGTCTGCCTGCCTCATGTGCACCTAAACCCAGATAAGCCTGCCTTCCTGACCAGGGAACCTCACTGGACACCGATTGACTAGCCTGCTACACAGCCTGCACCTCATTGGCTGCAGCCTTCCGGCTTCTTCAGCGATTGGTTCCTTCAAGCTTTCTCCCTCTCTCTGCTTTCCTGCCAGCTTTTATGGCTTTCACAGAGATGTTATTAACTGTGCAAGCATTTTTTAGCAGCCAGTAGTAAGAATTATATTTGCAGCTGTTCAAACTGTATTACTGCTAGTATGTTTTTTTAATTGTGGATTCTGCCTCCTTGTTTTTACTCCATCTGCACTCTCCCTCCTTGCTCTCTACCTCCTGTTGTTTTTTTTTTATTCTTTAACTCTCCCTGGCCCTGTAAGTTTCCCAACGCTACCTCTGTAGTTGTTTTACATCTGCATAACAAAGCACAGCCAGCGGCGCCTGCCTGCAATCTTGCTGTCTGCTTATTCTCTGCCCCACGTCATCAGCTCCTGTCTCTGCACTGTCCCTTTTCTGTAACCCCTACCCGCCGATTTAGCCCTCAGCTGTTTTCTTTGTGTCAGGTTGCTTATCTGCTTTAACCCTGTCCTTTTCTTCTCTGTTTCCAGGTGCCCTGGACGGGTGGCCGCTTGCTTTCCATGGCGACAGCAGCTGACTGAGCTGCCGGCCGTCATCCTTCGCCTGCCTGCCTCACGAGCACCTAAACCCGGGTAGGCCTTCCTTCCTGACCGGGGAACCTCGCTGGACACCGATTGGCTACCCCGCTACAGAGCCTGCACCTCATTGGCTACAGCCTTCCGGCTTCTTCAGCAATTGGTTCCTTCAAGCTTTCTCCCTCTCTCTGCTTTCCTGCCAGCTTTTACGGCTTTCACAGAGAAGTTATTAGCTGTGCAAGTATTTTCTTCCCACACCGCCCACCCCAACCCCGGCCTTTATTAAATACAGTCCTAGCCCTCCGCTTTACAATAATTGGTCATCGCTGAGTTCTTGCAACCCTTTTGGTTTTTTCCTTCCACCATCCTCCTACAGGTCATACCACTTACAACCATAATTGTCACCTTGGTTCTCTTATAGCAATCCGCATGGGTCCTTACTCGGCCCCAGGCATTGAACTTCTGATCTTACACATTTTCCACCAAAATTTCCAGAGAATTGTACTCAGTATATCCTTGGCATATTATACTCCACTAGAATCTTGGACCTTTCTTTACTTCCTCCAGACGTTATTCTTGTATACCTATAATTCACTATGCCCCAATAATACTCCTGGACTTATTATCTCTCTCCAGGGTTGAATCCTAGATACTCAGCTTACATCTCTTCCTGGCCCTTAATATAAGATGGGCGCAGGCACTGCCCAATGGTTGCTGCTATGTGTGTCTCTGCTTACATCTTGCACCCTCTGTTTAAATCTGCCATCAAAGAATACACCCAGTGATATACAATGTGTGGACATTCTAACTTCTATTGAATACCTTAGCTGTGCTATCCACTCTCTCCTTCCATGTTTGGACACACATCCTTCTTGGCATACTGGTTCCCTATCTGGATACACCCCTATCTGGATATAAGAAAAATAGCAGGACAAGAGGATACAGCATGAGATTAGAGGGAGGCTGATTAAGGGGGAATGTGAGGAAATTCTTTTTCACAGAAAGGGTGGTGGATGCATGGAACTGCCTACCTCAGGAAGTGGTGGCTATGAATATGGTGCAGAGCTTCAAACAGGCATGGGATAGGCATAAGGGAGCAATACAGATGAGTATGAATAGATAGGCCACTGACAGAGCAAAGGCCGATGGCACATTTATAAGGTAGAAAAAGAAATGGGCAGACTGGATGGGCCTTGCGGTCCTTATCTGCCATCAACTTCTATGTTTCTATGTTACTCCTGTGGACTTACAACTGTCCCGTTGCCCCATATACTCTTCATTATTTGTCACTGGTAAAGTCTTACTGCATATAACTCTAAACCTACTAGGCATCAGCCTTAAGCCTCCTCCTTGTCAGTATCATGCCCCCTATAGATGTGAACGAATCAGAGTCTTGAAACTCCTCTTAGGGTTATCCAGGAAGCTACTGCTCCTTCTATTGTTATGCTCAGGGAATGCTGAACTTAATCCTGGACCCCTATCTCCCATCGGATCACCCAACGACCTATCTAGCCTTAAAGGCCTAAGCTTTATGCATGTTAATGTGTACAACCTGTTGAAAAAAATCGGCTCCATCCAGGCCTGGATATGCCACACTAACCCTGACATTTTGGTTGTCACTGAAACGTGGCTCTGCCCAGCCCCAACCAACTTTGAAGAAAACCTCCCTGCCTACTCACTGTTCCGAACCGATAGGCACTCTAGGGGTGGTGGGGTTGCTATCTACATTAAGGAAAAATTCTCTGTCTCTGTCGTCGACTCTACATCTGTCCAAAACGAGTTTGAAAGTCTTATTCTTCAGGTTGGGATCTCTCCTGGTATCTCACTTTGTGTGTCAGGCTGCTACAGACCCCCTTCTGCATGGTTACAGCTTCTGGATCATTTAAGTAAGGTATTGGGTCAGGGGTCCTCAGAGTCTGTAATACTAGGAGACGTCAACCTAGACTGGTGGTCTAGTGCTTCAACTCCTCTATAAACACTTTGTGACTCACTTGGATGGACCTAGCTTATCAATGAAACTACCTGCCCAAACAAGTTAAATCCTACCAACAGCACCCTGCTGGATATTATCTTACTTAATAAACAGTATTTGTTTACCCATGCTGGAGTAGTCTTCCCTGACATCAGTGATCACTGCTTCATTGCTTGTGTCAGGTCCAATCATGCTCCGCCACCTGCTTCAAAATTTTATACCAAAAGATGTCAACGCAACTTTGACCCTGGGGAGTATATTTTGGAGCTGAGCCATTCCATGCGCTGGTAGGATTTTTACCTAGCTAAATTTGTCACCTGAACATATGACATTTTTCAAGAAATTGTGCTAGGAGTACTTAATAGGTAAGCACCACTAGTGAAGGTCCGAGTCAGGAACAAATCTTGTCTGTGGTTTACTGAGGAATTAAAGGACGCAATGCGGAATAGGGGCAGGTTTTGGAAAACTGTCCGTAAAACTAAACTAACAAACAACTGGATTTCCTTCAGGAAAGCGAGAAACCTTTGCACTAAGATGGTTAGAGAAGCAAAGGCTAATTTCTTTTGCTCAGAACTTGATCTCTCGGCCAACTGTCCTTCCAAATTCTGGAGGGTAATTAAGGGTATAGAAGGCCATTTGGCCAGGACATCCTTGTCTACAAAAATCTCAATGGGTAGTACCATACTCACTGATAAACCATCAATCCTTGATGCCTTCAACAATCATTTTGCTACAGCAGGTCTAGCCTTTGACTCTTCCCCGCCAGTAACCTTCGAGCACAACTTGGGATTGATAAACAAGGCACTCCCTCCTCCAGTCATACCTTCTCGCTTCAACCCACATCTCTGAAGGAGGCGGAAGAACTCCTGTTAAAATTGGACATCAGAAAAAGCACAGGCGCTGATCACATTGACCCATTTTTTCTGAAGATGAGCTATAGGGTCCTAGCTGCGCCTATTACACATCTGTTTAACCTATGTCTGTCACATGGTGACCTTCCTCTCATCTGGAAAACAGCACATCGCATCCCTTTGTTTAAGTCATGTGACCCCTGTGACCTAAATAACTATAGGCCTATTTCCCTTCTCCCTATCCTGTCTAAGTTATTGGAAAAAATTGTGAACACCCAGCTCAAGAACCATCTGGAATCGTCAAAACTTCTCAACCCATTACAATCAGGGTTCAGAGCACAACACAGCACTATGTCCGCTTTGGCCAAAGTCACTAATGATTGGCAGAGTGAGTTGAATAATAAGAATTTCATCTGTGCAGTTTTCCTGGACCTAAGTAAGGCCTTCAATACCGTTGATCATAGTCTGCTCCTCACAACCCTTCAAACTACTGGACTGGATGCTGTTTCTCTCAGATGGTTCGGCAATTACCTTGCTGACCGTTCATAGCAAGTAAAAGCGGATGTGAAGTCTCTCCTTTGAAAGTCCTTCAGAAAGGTGTTCCCCAAGGTTCCATTTTGGTCCCCTGCTCTTTGCACTTTACATCAACAGAATCGATGCTACCATCAAAAAGGCCCACATTCATCTATTTGCAGATGATGCAGTACTTTACTCTAGCGGATCTTCCCCCCAAATGGCATACTCTGAACTACAGGATGATTTCAATTGGCTACAGACTCAGCTCCTAAAGCAGATGCTGCTTCTAAATGCCAAGAAGACAAAAGCAATGATCTTGTCACCCTTTCCTAACCTAGCAAACCTAGCTGCAACGGGGCTACTCCCCCAATTACTACAAAACTAGGTGAACAGTTGGAGTACGTATCAAAATTTAAATATTTGGGGCTTTGGCTGGATTCTAGACTCTTTGTTCACATAAAAGATCTGATAAAGAAACTTAGAATGAGATTGGGCCTTTTCTATAGGATAAAAATCTCCTCACCAGGGATGCAAAATTGAGGGTAGTCCAAACTACCTTTCTGTCTTTATTAGACTACACTGATTTCCTGTATAGCCAGGGTCCTGCAGGTGCTCTTTCCAAACTTGATACGCTCTACCATAGAGCTTTGAGGTTTATAATGGGCCTTCCCTATTCCACCCATCATTGCTCCCTGTACTCTGTGGTAGGCTGGTCATCCCTTAGCTTTAGATGCCAGAGAAATGCTGCAATCTGGATCTACAAAAGCATCCTAAATAAATTGCCTAATTACATTTCAGACTGCTTACGTCTCTGCTCCTTAAGTAAGTATGCCCTGACAAGTGCCTCTTATATTTCGCTGAAAGTGTCCAAGGCCAAATCCCGGTTTGGTGGGGCTTCTATTAGTCACGCATGGCCCCTTCTATGCAATAAGATTCAAAAGAATCTAAGAATCAATTACCCCATTAGTCTGGCAGCTTTCAAAACCTGATATACAATCCATTTCAAGGAATCCTGTGTCTACTCCTCCTGACCTAGATCCCTTTTCCTTCAGAGCTACTTGCTCTTTTCTCTGACCTTTGCCCCTGCCTTGTCATGACTTTAGGTCTCTTTCTGTTGTTGACTCCACTCTTTTGCCATACCCACTCCTTTCTCCTTCACTCCCATCCCCACATCTACACTTAATCCCTATGTTTGTCTGTTTATGTTGGGTTTTTTTGACTGAGCACACTCTTTACCTACTGTTTCCCCCATGTCCTGCACTTTGTATACGATGCGCAAATTAGTTATCTGTAATTCAAAAATTTTTTTTACAATCTTTTGTACCATTTTACTTGCATTTTTACTGCATTTGCCTAATTATTGTACACATAACTGACATTGTATGTTAATCTCACCTAAATTGTAATTTGTTGTACACAATACTTGAAATCATATGTTGTTCTCACCTATATTGTATTACCTATTGTTTGTCCCAGGTCCACCTTGAAAATGAGCTTGCTTAATGGTGTCCGCCTAGTTAAATAAAGATTTTGATTGATTGATTGAAAATGCGAGGAGACTGATGATTCAGTAATAGCATTAAGAATGGATTGAAACAAATTCTAGTCTCTGATTGACTGAGCCTTGAGACTGCTCCCTCACTATTCAGTGGGAACATCCATCAGTTAATTTCTCTGTAATGTAATAATCTACTCTATTTTAAATATACACATCATGGTGTCTGCTTGGCAGGGGTTCTATGCTGGGAAGTGGATGCAGCCCTGCACATCCTCCCTCTGCCTCTCCCTCTGAAAAAACCCTCTGCTGGAAGGTAAAGTAGGCCTGTGCTTGGTAAAAAGGCCTCTGAAAAGTCTTACCCCTGCCAGCCCTAGACTGCTGCTTCTGAGGAGTAGCCTGCCTTTCCTTGGCCACTGCACTCCTATAGGTGGTCCTGTATTTGTCCATTTTCTTCATATACACCTCTGTCTGCTCCCCATATGGAGAGTTCTTTACCACAGGAAAATCCATGGCCTTACCCTGGGTGTCCTGAGAAAAGCTAGTACATCTGAGCCAAGAAAATCTCCTTAAGGAGACAGATGTAGTCATGACTCTTGATGAAACATCATTCGAGTCTATTGCAGCATGAAACTGAACTTTGGATGCCTCAGTCCCATCTGCAGCCATCTGTTCCAGCTCTTTGGCAAGCTGGGAAGGGACATTCTTTGCTAGTTCCAGAATAGTATCCAATTTACACTTCAGGTACCTAGCCACATAAGTCATATAGGAGGCCTGCCTGAGTCCCAAGGAGGATGCTAAGTACTGTTGTTTTGGGCCATAGCATCCAGATTTCTGGAATCCTTATCGGGGGGGTGGGGAGTGTGAAGCCAAGGGGATATTAGCCTTGTCACAGGCTGCAGCCTGCACTATCCCAACATAACTGCAATGGTTATAAAGGAATTCCATCCCAGAACCTGACAACATATAACTCCTGTCCGTCTTTCTATCCACAGGAGGTATAGAGGTGGGTACTTGAAGAATTTTTTTGTGTTTGGTTCCCCAAAGATTAGTGCAAGGGAATAGACAGTATTTTTGACTCTGGGACATCCATCATTTCCACAAAGTTAGGTTCCTCTTCCTCTTCAGAGGCTACCACAGTGGGAAGCTGAAGAGTTTCTGCCACCTTTTTGTAGAACAAAAAGTGGAAAGGGGACTCAAAGTCTGGGAGGAGAGACTGAATTAGGCCTGTCTGGGGAGATATCAGGCTCCACTAGCTTATCTAGGCCTTCAAAATCATCTTCTTCTTCTTCTCCCTCACATTCCAATTCATAAAAGGCCTCCGGATCATAACTGGAGTGAACATGAACCAACTCAACTGACCGTCTTGTAGAAGTCATCGGTTCGGTCAGAATAGGTTGAAGCAATTGAACTATACTGATCACTTTAGCAATCTCCTTGGTGGTTGGGATCTGCAGATTCAGATCTGAACCAGCTGACTTTCTTTTTCTTTTCGTCAGAACTGATCCCTCAGAATCAGCTTTCCGTTTGCCCGAGGAGGTGTCATCTGGGTCTCAGGCACCTCCTCAGGTTCGGTCAGGACAGAGCCGGGTTGGCCATCTGGGTCAGCGGATTTTTCCGCCGCTTTTTCCTTCAGCCGGTTCAAGCACTTATCCAGCGTGGCTTTAGGAAAATTTGCACAAATTTGGCAGTTTGTTTTCAGGTGATCAAACCCCAGACAATAAACACAGAGGAGGTGGGGATCAGCTTTAGCAAAAAGTCTCCCTACACTCCATGCAGTGCTGAAAGCCAGTGGGACTGGTTTTCTTCTTGGGTTTCTCAGACATTGTGCTTTTTCTACCAAGTTACCCTATGAAAGCATTCAAGTCAGGTGACACCAAAACTTTTGGTCACCAACCGGATCAAGGGTTGTGGACAAAAAAGGAAAATAAACTCAGTTTTTTGAGACCGAAAGATACCAGAACCCACTACCAGAAAAACACTTTACAATTTACCACAGAAAAGGCTTGGTGTGTTATCACTAGATTATAAATTATCTACACCGGACCGACTGATGAAGAACCAAAAGAAATAAATTCTTACCACTATCTACTAAACTACACTGCCTGTACCGCTGACAGAGATTTAAAGACCAAAAAATGATAACGGTTATACAAAACCGATTTTATTACTACCGAACCGAAGTAGCGAGGAGAAATCTCCGGAGCATCTTCACAGTAAGGCAAAGTAAAGAATCTGATGGTTATATTAGAATGTCCCTGGGACAGAGGTTTGAAAACTGAGTTCAAGCTCAACATTCTATGCTCTACATAGAGTTTAATCCTTTGCTCTCTGGGGCAGTTCAAGTGCTGGGGCTAACTGCATTTTGTCAGAATACAGCAAGACCTCATGTTGTTTGAAACTGGAGGAACAGGTGGATTCCATGGATAAGTCCCAGAAACAGTGGGTGATGGGGTTGGGGGACTGTGGAGCTGAAGGGGCCAGTCAGGGCAGGAGGGAAAGAACATATTTCTGTTACAACTAGTGGTCACTGATGTTGGTAAAGAGTTCCAAATACCAGCTTTTCACTGTGTATCACAATATCTCTCTGCTTCACTTGAATTGCCTTGTTTGTATTTATAGGTTATGCGCCCTTTTCTTGAACAGGTGATGTATTTTCAGATTTAAATCTAGCATCAGCTTTTCATCCTGTATAATATTATAAAAGATAAATGAATTCCATCTCATTCATACTGTCTCTAAGCTGCAAAGCATCAACCTGATCATTCTATCTTGGGATAAGGGGTCATACATACCTCTAATCGATTTTATGGCTCTTCTCTCTACTCATTCCACACTGCCAGATCTTTTCTAAAACACGGGGCACAGAACTGCAAACTGTAATAGTAATTGTGAAAACATGCAAAGAACTGTATTATCAATACACATGGTAACTTGATGAGAATATCACCAGCAGTTCACTATTTTTACATATATCTTTAGGTTTCTAGCTATAGTAGCTCATTCAAAAAGGTATTTTACTGGATGTGGTTACAGCAACGCAGCAGCCAAGAGAGAAAGAGGCTCTGTTAACTTTTAACCACTGGAGTTTGATGTATTTTGTAAAGCTAAACTGCCGTGCCTCTGGAAGACAACACCAGTCATGTCTCCTTATGATGATCATTATTGTTGCTACAGTAGGGTGCACATGAAGTTTTAATCTGATGTGGCATGATGAATGACAATGTCATGATTGATCATATCACATCATATAGTGTAGTGGCAAAATCAAGCTTTTGTTTACTTTACAAATAAAGGTGACTGTTAACTCATACTGTGCCATTAAGAGAAAACATTACATATGTCAGTAGTCTGATGACCAATATCATTAAGTGGAACTGTTAGTCACCAGGAAGGAGTCATTTGAGGATGTTAGAGAATTTATTCATCTGAACACTACAGTAATAGTTGCTTTTAAGATCAAAAACAGTTATTACCAGAATTTTCAAGGCTTCCAGGGATTCTCAGAAGCTCCCTAAAGCAGGTCACTCAACAACATTGATACAGTAGGTAAAGAGCATTGCTATCTAAAGTGGTAGCCAGAGATATTCAGACATCCAAATGTATCTGGATATTTCACAGGAAATCTCCATTCATTTCAGAGGGTTCCTTGGTGAAATGTCAAAGCATGATAGTTACTGGGACATAGCTCTGGCTGGATGAACTTCACTGACGCCAAGTCTCATACACTGAAGGTGTTTTTCTTTATTCTTGATACACACAAAAATTCATGGGTGGCGGTTTTATGGCCTAGCCACTTCCTCAGGCCCTTGCTGTGTTGTTACTAGATTATAAAATATCAACAACCAAGTATCACTGTGTTGTATTTACATCATTTATGCACTTAAAACAAAAATACAGTTCCCGATTATAAGACAACAATTATTAAGTGTTCACCAACATGTAAAAAACACTGCAGCAATGTGTTGACCATGGTATAAATTATGTAAATACAACACAGTGATACTTGGTTGTTTATATTTTATAATCTACACAGCAAGGGCCTGAGGAAGTGGCAAGGCTATGAAACTGTCGCCCATAAATTTTTTGTGTGCATCAAGAATTTAAAAGCATTTTCAGTGTGTGATATCTGGCATCAGTGGAGTTCATCCAGACTTTTTTGCACTTTACTGATCTTGTCACTTTTGGATGACCCAGCTTGGAATAAAGACTTCTACTACATATAGGGGCAACCTTATTCTGCTTTCTACAGTTATATAGCTCTGGCTACCACTGTAGGGAACATCTTGAGATATCCTGTTATAGGGGTCAATAAGCAAGTGATTAAAATCAAGCTGGATGGCATTAGAAGGTATGAATAATACCTAATTTACAGACAGAAGACTGGAGGGAGAGGAGCTCAGGGCTTATTGATTGTGTACCACCTGACAAGGAGTTGCAAGCATAGTAGAGAAATGATACATCTATTGCAAGTGTTTTTCTAATGTGTCACCTAGAAAGAGATGAAGTAAGAGTACTGGAATCACACTTTTGGATAGGGTTAGGACTATTTTAGGAATGAAAGATAATGAATGAGATTTCGAACATGGAAACTTAGGAAGTATTAGCCAAAAGTCCAAAGGTCCATCTGGTTCATTCTCCTGCCATCCAGGCAGCTGCAGCATTCAATATCTTGTGACGTACATGCAGCCACTGGTACATGGGAAAAGCTTACAGTGCATTTCATGGTCATTTGTACTATGGAGAGGAAAACAGTGGTGGAAATCTCTAGGAACCCCAGATAGGCAGTCTTGATGGACCAAAACATTTTTCTGTCCTTACTTTCTATGTATAACCCCCCCTACCAATTTGGGGGCTTACCTGTAGTCCATATCTCTTGTGTTTCTCTCCTTAATGGCACCTCTGTCTGCCTGCTACTTTTTTTCTTGGTCCCCCCCCACTCTGGCCAGAGTCCTTGGTGTGCCCATGTGCCCCAGATGTCAGCCCTGGTATAATTCTACCCCTGCAGGGCCCCAAAGTCCAAACTGTGATCCCCCACTCGAATCCATGAACTCCATTGTGGCAGGGATCATGCAGGCATGAGCAGCACCTTTGATGTTCAACTGCTTCCATTTGCGGTCGAATGGAGAAGAGTTCGGCAGTCCTGGTGTTACCACCTACTAAGTGGGACCCGGTGACCACTCCAACTGCCAGGAGAGCTTGTTCTTCAATTTATTTAAAAAGATTCAAGGAGCATTTAGATCAGGGCTCATGAATATTAATGAGCCAGAGGCCCGATCCATATGAATATTCATGAGTGTGCCTCTGCCCTCAGGAAGCCGTGTTCGGCAATTGCAGAAAAAGCAGAGATAAATTTTTAAAATAAATCTATGTAACTGCTGTATGTGTTGGGACAAATGCGTACAAGGGGGAAAGAAATGTTTAAATAAATGCTCTATCCTGGCTGCACCAGTATAATTTTGGGACTCAGATAAATAGCCTGCCTGCTGCAAGGCATCCTTAAATATTGGCAGCAGCGACAGGCATACAAACTGAGAAAATTACTAAGTCTGGGCAGCAACTGCAAAAACACACCAGTGGATACTAAACTGTGGTGCAATTGGGCCATTTAAATAAATATTCTGGCTGCATCAGGATTGTATTTGGGACTGTATCTATTCTGCTTCAGGGACTGTGTGTTTAAGCAGCAATTTCTAAGCAGCCACAGCCAATCAGAAAGCTATGATTTTAAAGCCAGGACTTGTGGGACATTTTCCAAAGCTCATGGGAAACTTTCAAGTGCTCATGGGGAACTGCAGGGACCTAATTTCAGGTGCCAAAACAGTAAACCAACTGTGCATCAAGTGAGGTTCATGCATGATATGCATCTTACGAATTTTAAAGTTGCTCTGTTATGATTGTTTATTATTGTATGTGTTTTGTTCTAATGTATTTACAAGGGCTTTGGTTTTGAGAAAGGGGCTTTTTATAAATAAAATATGATTGATTGATAATTAATTTTCTTTATTGACAGGCTGTCCAGCCAATCAGAGGCCAAGCATCCAATAGCTACAGCCAATCAAGAGCATAAGGAGAGCCCATAAAGATTCTTAGATTCAGTGGGAGCCCCCACAAGTGGTGGCAGCTCAGGCCACCAGCCATGTAACTGGGCCTGGTGATCCAGTGTGAGCCCTCTATCCAGGAGTTGTTTTTTCTCCTTTGTAGCAAAAGTTTAAAGTAATTTAGTTAATGCAAAACTTGCTAGCCTGGGGGTTTCCAAAATGTCCCCCAGGTGCTAGCCCTCCCTTCCACTTTGGGGAAAGATATGGACCTGCAACTTGAAGACATCAAGCCAGCTGTGAGAGATCTGATTCTACCTCAGTTGTGAGAGGACTGAAGACATCAGTAGCCTTCACTGCGGAGATTCTACCATGAGGAGAATGAATGAGTAATCTTGTACTCCCAGGTACAAGAAAGAAAGAAAGAAACTTGCTATTGGGGCTGTCAGTGCCCAGAGACTGTCTGATTTATATTGTTTATCTGTTCTGCATGCTGCATCCTACTGTGCCTAACCTTAACCCAGTGTGGGTGGACCCTTTTGAAACTTTGGTTGTTTGAGACTGTCCAACTGATCTGCGTCTTGCATCTGCTGAGCCTGTCTTGCCCAGCGCAGGTGGACCTAACTGTTCTAAGGGACCCAGGTGAGTCCAGCTAATTGTATAAATGTGCTGATATGTGTTGTCTGCTATGGAGCTTACAGGACTGGAAGGGGAGTACTCAGAACTGGGGATCTACCTGACTTTGACTGGGAGGTCCAGTATTTGCTAACTGATTCGGTCAAGATGTCCAGTGGAGCTGCAATCTACAGCCTTGTGCCACAAATGGGACTGAGACCTCAAGTTTATCAGATTTGACTACTTTACTTGGAAATTACTGTTTTCTGAGCAAACTGACTAGGGTGGCCATCCTGGCCCCTAGTTGAAGGCGCTATACCTTCTATAAATGTAATAAATGTTCAACATTTAAATTGGGCTCAACCCAGTGTAATCAGCTGGTTACACTTACCTACTGTTTTCAACTGCAACATACAGGGCAATCCCTGCAAGCTCCTGAAAATCTGAAAATAGTTCAAATATCTATTATTGGGAAATCTAATTACAAGTTTTGCTAATCAGGTCAGCCAACAAACAGCTGCACCATCCACCAGGTCTGCAACCCTCAAGGGACTTTTTGGTAACTGGGTACCCAGGTTTAAATATTAAGATTGCGGGGTTTCAATATAACTTTGGGAAACTGGTACCAGTGTGAGAACCAACCACAAAAGACTTGCACTTTCCCCACCTCTAGCACTTGGGTTACTGACCCCTCTATACCCCTTCCCTTCTCTCCATACATTACACACGTAAATGTTTCGGCCACTATGTGTTTCTGTCTTTTTACTTTATTGTAATCGATTGCCTCCTGTTTTTCAGTTTATGAAAATTGTTGTAACTGTTAGTCTTTGACATTGTTCTACATATCTAAACCACCTCTTTGGATTGTTTCCCCCTGTATAGATCTTGTTTCTGTTAGACTCTGTTTTTTATTGTCATACCTTCTTGGTATCTCTCACACTGGACATTTGTGAAAATGGGCATTTTTGCTCACATACCTTCCAATGTACAAATAAAGATTGATTTATTAAATAAAGATTGGGTAAAAGTGTAATACTGTGTTCCATCGGATTTCTTGCAGTTTAATTTAGATAGCCAGGGCTCTGGTCATCTAGTGTTGGTTAAATGTGCAATTATATCTTGATCTGCATAACAGGTATCCACCCAGCTGGAGGGTTTTCATCAGCACAAGCCAAAACTCTAATTCTCTGTACACACTGTAAATAATAATAACATTGCTTGTATAACTTCTACTGCTTTGTTTCCCTGTTCCCAAGCCCTAATCCCCCTGTAAATAAATTGTTGTTATTGTTGTTTGCAAATAATGGTGATGTGAGCATATTATTATTAGAGAGAGTCATTAAATAGTAAAATGTCTGAAATGTGGAGAAATGCCTATCAGATCATGTTATGGGGTGGCTAATGGTTATAGTGGGTGGTATGACATCCCAGGGGGTTGTACCAGGTGAAAGCTAGCCCTTTTTAAAGCTAAATGCTGAGTGGAGACACTGCACATCATGTAAAATGTTGGGTAAGAACCAGTTTTAATCTTATCTTGGGAATCCAGGCCCCTCAACCTTGGTCTAGCCAGGCAAGGCAGGGGTAGTAACTCTAGGAATAGTGCTGCCTAGGGGTTACATGATATGTTTCTATGTTGTTACAGGCCAATAGGGCCATCATTCATCCTAGTGTACTAATTCTACTGTGATGTACAGTATGCTCTTCATGACCCTCCCATCCCCTATGCATAATACTGTAACCAACAGTGCTATTCTCCATGAGTGACTGATCCATCTTGAGTTTAAAAGTTGCAACACTTCTAACATGCACAGCATCCTTAAAAGGATTCTCCATAGATTTACTACTCTCTGGTTAAAAAAAAAATGCTTTCTCGCATCACCCTTGCACCCCACCCATGCGAAGGGTATGCTGTCTAGTGTGGGACCTATAAAGTCAATAATTCACGTCAAGTTTAAAGTCTTATTTTCTTATAACGCAAAATTATTAATTTCCATCTGATCTATTTCTTTTATAAAAAAAAAATCAAACTTCTCATTTATATTAGTAAGCTCAGTTTAACTTGTTGTTTGAAGTCTGCAGTGCATCTCTGTAGTAACACTGTTGTCTATATAGTTTTGGACAAGAGTGACATCTAGTGACCCTGCTGTGAAACCAATGAGTGGTGAAACGCTGTTAAGAAAAACGGTTTAAAAATAATGACTGCAAGCCAGCCTGTTGGTGCAGCAGTAGCGCTGCCACCTCACTGCGTTGGAGACCTGGGTTCAGAAGTGAGCTCGAGTCATCAGGGACTGGCAGAGGTAGAATAGAAACATAGAAACTGACAGCAGATAAGGCCCGCAAGGCCCATCCAGTCTGCCCATTTTTTCTACCATAGACCTGTACTCTATCAATGGCCTATATACTCATACCTATTTGTATTGCTCCCTTATGCCTATTCCATGCCTGTTTGAAGCCCTGCACTCTATTCATTTCCACCACTTTTTGAGGTAGGCTGTTCCATGCATCCACCACCCTTTCTGTGAAAAAGAACTTCCTCATATTACCCCTTAATCAGCCTCCCTGTAATCTCATGCTGTGTCCTCTTGTCCTGCTATTTTTCTTGTATTGAAACATGTTTGACTCTTTCACCTTGTTAATGCTCTGAAGGTGTTTGAATGTTTCGATCATATCACCTCTCTCCCTCCTTTGCTCTAGGGTATACATTTTGAGCTCTGTTAATCTGTCCTCATATGTTTTCTGATGCAGTCCCTGCACCGTTTTGTTTGCCCTTCTCTGGACTGCCTCCATTTTGTTAATGTACTTGTGCTGGTGCGGCCTCCAGTACTGCATGCAGTACTCCAGATGGGGCCTAACCAGTGTCTTGTAAAGAGGGAGTATCACCTCCCTCTTATGACTTGTGATAACCCTACTAATACACCCCAACATCCCACTAGCCTTATCTACTTCTTGGGTGATTTCAGTTCATCTGTGATGATGGTGATGTCTAAGTCTCTGTCTTCCCTTGTGATTGCCAACAATTCTCCTCCCAACCTATAGGTGGCTTCAGGGTTTCTCTTCCCTATGTGCATGATCTAGCATTTCTTTGCGTTAAACCCCAGTTGCCACTCTTCCGACCATTTTGCCAGTTTATCCAGATCTCTTTTTATTCTGCTCACCCCATCTATATCATCTACGCTGTTGAAGATCTTGGTGTCATTTGCAAACAGACAAACCTTACCCTCCAGTCCATCTGCAATGTCACTGATAAAGATATTGAAGAGGACTGGCCCCAGGACTGATCCCTGAGGTACCCCACTTGTGGCTTGCATCTCTTCTGACTGTATATCCTTTACCACCACTCCCTGTTTTCTGCCCACCAACCAATTTGCCACCCAGTTGACCAACTTCTGACCCACTCCGAGCCTACTCAGTTTAATCAATCTTCTATGTGAAACAGTATCGAAAGCTTTGCTGGTCCAGGTAGGTGATGTCAACTGCACCCCCTTGGGTGTAATGGGAACTAGACTAAGACCACCACAGCTCGTTTCACATAGGGCACTGAGGAATTGATCATTTGATAGGATGCACTCCTGCTCCAGAGATGGAGGGCAGTCTGCTCTTGCACTTTACTGCCCCATGGGTAACTATAGGTGGCAGTGCACTCAGAAGCATCTGATTGGGTGGGGAGATGCCAATGGATGATGCACACCACATGCTTGCATCACATCCCCTGGTAGCAATCTCAGAAAGGAGGAAGAGAGGAGGAAAATGATGGCAGGCCCGTGGCAAAATGAAGGGCCAACCTTTCACTGGCCCTGAACTCACCACATGGCAGCCCTCCCAGAGATCCAGATCCAACTGTGGCATTTGAAGCCCTGACATCCCCTGTCACAGGGGGTAAGCTGGGGGGGGGCAGACATGAGAGGAGAACAGGGAAAACCACACAAAGTTGGGTGATGGTGCTGAGGAGTGCTCTGGATGCTGGGCACAAGCCTGCCAGGTGGCATAAATACAGAAACAAATAGAAACAAAAGGTAGTTTTGTTTTATAATGTATTAAAATCTCACTTAAAGAAATATCAATCAGGAAGGCTTTCCTTGTATTATCACGTTATGGCAACTACTGTAGTGTCGCACCTGTTACGTGAATGCTAAGATTAAGTACATATAATGCTATTCATTATTTTATAAAATACACAACAAACTTCAAAACCCATTCTGCAGACTTTACCAAGAATATTTTGATATCAGAAGGCATTATGGTGGAGGAAGTGGATGGTTCAGTGGATTGGTTTTGGGTTAAGAAGCCATCTACCTCTAGGTCACAGGTTCATATCAAGCACAGGTTGGTAGCGGTCGAAAGCCATTATCATCTGATGGCTGTTCAGTGCCCTGGTTGAAAAGAGTTGTGGTGGTCTTAGTCCAGTTCCCAGATGGCAGGTGCCACATCACAAAACCACAACATAGTTAGCACTAAATGGCACTCTTGTTGGCAGTCTCACATGAGTGACCAAGAACTGAATGGCATGGAGTCTGAACTACCAACTCACATATGTGCTGGTCCCTCCATGGCCAGGTAGAGGAACATTGGTGGGGCAGTGAGGGGCAGCTTACATTGTACCTGTCACGTGGATAAAAACAGGACTTCAGGTTCCAGTGCTGTCAATCCAGCACCTTTCACAAGCACTAAATCCACACACAGAAAAAAAATCTTTAAAAAAGAAGGCATTATTGAATGTAAACAAACTCTGCCTGGTTATCTTTCCATCTACTGATGTGTAGATGAGAAATGTCAGTGTAAAATGTACTGGATACAAGAATGACCTCTTCCTGAAAGAGACAATGCAGCTTTCTGCATCCAGATACCATCATCATGAAAATTAGCAAGCAACAGAACTGCAGAAGAGAAACATGGAAACAATTGTCTTTCCTACTGAGCTGTCACAAACAAGACAAGACATGCAAGCCAGGAGCAATGCCCATCAACCCCAAACTCCTACCAGTAGAATGGAACATTGAGTGGTGTGTCTGTTGAGCTTACTGTACCCACATCACACTCGGTTAAAACTGCAAGCTTTTACAAAACAATACTACCTACAGCAGTACAGTAACTATAACCCACTACGGTACTGAGCCAGTGCGAGCACATCAGCACTCAGGGCAGCAGCAAGAACTGAAACTCACTTTGGGTACTTCTGTGCTGAATCAATGGCAGCACATTTGTGCTCAGCACAGAAGGGACAAAAGCAAACAGCAAGGAGCCAGCTGATGGGGAGCAGTGCATGGTCCTGCTACTGTAACAGAGCTGTAAATAATTTTGTTAGACTTTTTTATCTGTTAGAAGGCAGCAGGGTGGCTAGACATTCAGGTGAGAAAATGGACAAATTAGTGGCTGTGTGGAAGGGGTCACGGAGGATCATGTGGCCTCCCACAGCCAACAGAGAAAAACCAGGAAGAAAAAAGGTCAATAAAATGAGACAGTGAGAGTGCTTAGCACAACAGCTGCAACCCACTAGGGTACTGAGCTAGCGGGAGCACATCAACACTCAGTGCAGGAGCAGGAGTTGAAAATCACTTGGTTATTTCTGTGCTGAACCTGTGGAAGTGCATTGGCACTCAATGCAGAAAGGACAAGAGCAAGCAGCAGAGAGCCAGCTGAGGGTGAGTGGCTCAAGGCCCTGCTGCTATAGCAGATCTGTAAATAACTTTGTTAGACTTTCTTACTGTTTGGAAGGCAAAAAGGTGGTTAGACAGTAGGGAGGGAAAATGGAGGCCAGAACAAACTAGAAGCTCTGTGGAAGCAGTCACGGAGGATCACATGACCTCCCACAGCCAATAGGGGAAAACCAGGATGTAAGAAATACTGCGTAAAAGCCAACACACCCAGCATGACCCAGTACACTTGTGTCCCAGTGAGTGAGTGGAACAGATCCTGGCATCTTTGGTCTTGGCAGGCATAGCAAGAGGAAGCAGGGAGGCAGGAGGCTTTGTGGTTGACTAAGGTAAGGTACCTGGTCACTCCAATTGTAACACTCACTGTAGAGAAGAGTGGAGGGTAAATGGTAAATCATAATAGGGAAAAGGTGCAACACCCTATCTAGGGCAGGAGTACAAAGGGACTTAAGGAAGGAATAGGGAAAAACTAATAACACCCTATCTAGGGTAGGGGTATAAAGGCATTTAAAGAGGGACTAGGAGAAAACTAACAATACTCTATCTAAGGTAAGGGTATAAGTGGATTAAAGAGTGAATGGAGAAAACCAATAATGCCCTATTTATGGTCAAGCAGCATAGGGATAGATGAAGCAAAAAAGGGAACAATTAGAAACACCTTGTCTGTTACACGTTGACAGTGTTCTTTCAATTTCAAGTGAGCGTAGGAATAGTAACGTTGAGAGTGGTACAGTGCAGTGGCTGTAGGGCAGCAATTTTCAGAGAAATCTTCTGGAGACTGAGATACTGGTGCATCTGTATGCACCTCTCTGGGCTGAGGGAAGAGTTCAGTATAGGATCTGAGGGACTTCTTCCCGCACCGAGGGACCACTAAGACTTCCAGTGTTCCCCAGTGGATGTCACTGAGGAGGAATGGATGGACTGTGGTGGGCTCCAAGAGGGTGGGGGTGGTGCTACGGAGACACGTTCTTCAGCTAATACCATTATAGAACTCATTTGCCACTGTGGTGGGATGGGACTGCTAAAAGGAGGCACCTGAGGTAGTGGCAAGAGAGGATGTGGGTCCTCTGCAGCTGAGGCCCCAAGGAGGGGTAGTACAGGACCCTGAAGAGGAGGAAGCAACTTCTGTTGCGGACATGATTGTTATGGGGGTAGATCTGGGAATAAAAAGGGAGAGAGGGATGTGAGGTGCCTACCTGGTGCCACAAGTCAGAGGGATGGAAAGTGGATCTTAAGGATCACTAGGGTGGCTGGGCAGGATGTGGAGCTGAATGTCATTGTCCACCTGGGGACTAATGATCCTGCCACTGATGTGGTAGGGGTTGTGCAAGGGGAGTTCATGGAGCTGGAGAGAGATCTTAGATAGCGGAGGACAGAGATCTCCTCACCAGATGCTTCAACTTATGGTTGAAAAAAATGGTGCAGAGAGGAGAGGTTCATCTTCACTGGGGACTGTGGACCCATCTGGAGAGATAAGGGCCTATACAGGGGAGATAGCCTGCTTCCATCTGGGAGGGGAACTGCAGTTCTCAGTGGAGGGTTTAAATGTTTTTTGATGAACATTTAGACTAGCTGAGGAGGGAAGCAGAAGGACCCAAGGAGGCAAAAACTGTTCCCCTGTACAGACTGAAGCAGAGAGTAGGGAGGACTCTAGGGGAGATAAATCCCCCAGAGTGCACAACAGACAAAGCAGTAGAGTGGTAGAAATGGAAAGTGATAGGAAAGCAATTTATAAAAAGAGAGAAGGAAAGGAGGTAGGCAAAAAGGAAGGAAGAGTGAAGCAGGCGGAGTAGTAGCAAAAAGGTGGAAGGTCATGTGTGCCAATTCAAGAAGTCTAAGAAATAATATTGCAGACCTAGAAGCCATCATGATGGAGGTAGACCTGAATATTGTAGCCATTACTGAGTCACTGTGCACTGGAAACCATTTATTTATTGTTTATTTTTTTATTTATTGAAGTTTTGGATAACACCTTTGAGAACAAGATCATTTCATAGGTTCCACGTCAGACGAACAATACATATTGGAAAAGTATGAGACGGAGAACAAACAAAACAAGGAATTATACAAGACATTACAACAATATATAACTAGAGAAGTTCCAATACATGCGGCATTGTACAATGTATGCAAAGGTGCATACTTGATTAAAACCTGGAATTCAAGGGTCATATTAGAGGGGGTGGGGTCTTATGAAAGGACCCTTTACAGGAAGATGAGAACAGACTCAGCCTAATATCTAATAATCAACATGGTATGGGATGGCATCAGCCCAAGGGCCTTGTCAGAGATGAGAAGGTATGGGACAAAACATTTTAAAGTGAGCAAGTGTGCTCAGGAGATATAACGGGGGGGGGGGGATAGCCATAGAGGGGTGAGGGGAAGGAGTGGAAGGGATCAAGACGAAATGTGAAAGGAGAATGATTAGCAATTTAGAACAGTTATTTACATGCTGAGAACAGTTATCATAAGGTTAGGACAGAATAAGGTTAGAATAAGTGCTGGTCACAAGAGGGAAGGTTATTGGAAGCAGTCACAACTGGCATCAGCAACTAGCTGTTGCTTAAGTTTAACCTTGAAGGAGCCCAAGGTGGATGCTGAAGTGATGTCATGGTGCAGCGAGTTCATCCATAGCTGGGCACTGTAGGCAAAGGACTTTTGTCTCAGAGAAGTGCGACAGTGGGTTATATTAAAAATCTGGCTAGTAGAGCTTCTGGTGCAACGATGGTCGATAGTGGGAGTAATAAGCTTTTGCACTCCTGGGGGCATTTTGCCTAAGCTTACTTTTTTGGACAGTAAACATGTTTGGTACATGAGTCTACCTTTGAATTGGAGCCAGTTAGCCTGAGTGTACATGTCGCAGGTATGGGACAGACGAGCTGAGCCGGTAAGGAGCCGGCATGCTTTGTTGAGTGCAACTGTGATGCGGTGAAGAGTTGTTTCAGTAGCTGATCCATAGATGGGTAAGCCGTAATCAATAAATGAGACAAGAGAGCTTGAATGGCCAGGTCAAGAGTCTCTGGGGTCAAACATTGCTTATGCCTATAAAGTAGCCCAATGCAGGGTGTTAACAGCCTTAGCAATGTTGTCAATGCGATAGGCATAGGTCATCGTACTGTCAATAGTAATCCCCAGATATTTAAAGAGCTGAACTAGCTCCAGGGGAGAATCCTCTTCGTTGGTGATAGAAAGAGGGTAAGTTATGTGCCTTTTTTGGGAGCTGGAGAACATCATAGTTTTAGTCTTGCTGTAATTCATGACTAACTTGTGCTTATGGAACCATCTTTCTATGACTATGAAATTACTCTGTAGCCTGGATTCAAGAACCTTAGGGTCTGGATCACTGGTAAACACGACAGCATCATCAGCATACAAAAGGATGTGACCCAGACAGGAGAAAGGAAGGTTGTTGAGGAAAATGCTAAATAAAAGAAGACCCAAGATGGACCCTTGAGGAACTCCAGATAGGACAGGTCTGCTATCTAAGAGGGTGTTAATCTTCACCTGCTGTGTATGGTTGTGCAGGTAACTTTCAAACCAGGCTATGCTGTCATGAGCTAGGCCAATGGTGGTAACCTGTTCAACCTGGAGGGCATGATTCACTGTGTTGAAAGCTTTGGTAAAATCAATGAAAACAGCACCGGCCAGGTGTCCTTGATCTAAGGAGTGGTGAATAATGACTGGGGCATGGCCATACCAGGCTATACTCAGCTTATGAAAGACAAGGTGGGTAGAAAGGGAAAAGGGATGGTGCTATATGTAAAGCAAGGCATAAAAACAATGGAGATAAAAGGAATCCAGAAGGAAGGGGAAGGCTTGGAGGTACTGGGGATCACCCTGGTGAAAAGAAATAGAGTCACTCTTCGTATTGGTTTTATACAGACTTCCAAACCAGGGGGAGAATCTAGATAAAGCACTGGTGGAAACCACTGGTCAAATGGCAGAAAAAAAACATGTTACTCACCTGTAACAGTAGTTCTTGGAGTGGTATATGTTGTTCATCCACACTGTTTGGCATGTCCTTTCCTCTTTAAATCTTACTGGAAGGTCTTAAAGCTGGCTCCTCCCATCCACCCAGGTGGTATAACCCTCGGCTCCATCCCATGATGCCAGATCTTTGCCAGTTGGAAGCTCAGGTTGTGCGTTAAAGCCGGGGAAGTCGAGTGGGTTCATGTGGATAAAAAACATATACCACTCCTAGAACTACTGTTACAGGTGAGTAACCTGTTTTTCTAGGGATGTGATATGTTGTTCTATCCACACTGTTTGGAAGACTCCAAGCAGTTTTCTGGTAGCAGGGAGGCAAGGCACACTCCCCCTACTTTGGAAACAGAGACTGGAGAACTGAGGCCCCAAAACCAGCATCCTGGTGTGACTCTAGGTCAATGTGGTAGTGGATAATGAAGGTGTTTTCCATCTTCCAGGTAGCAGCCCAACAGATTTCCTGGATAGCGGTGTCCCTGGAAGCAGCCACCAATGCAACGGTATGGAGGGGAGAATGAGCTCTCATCCCTCTGGGAGGATCCTTGCCTGCCAACCTATAACAGAGATCGATATACAATGTGATCCATCTACCAATCATCTGTTTTGTGGCAGGTCTGCTAGGTGCAGCTTCAGTGTAGGTGACAAACAGTGGGTGAACCTCTCCCCGAATTTCCGCCATTCTCTCCTTATAATAGGAGAGTGCTCATCTCAGGTACAGAGTATGGAGCCTGTACTCGGCGTCCGAGGTGTAGTTCGGGTAGAACACAGGCAGAGTCAACACCTGGTTAAGATGAAACTCTGATACCACCTTCGGGAGGAATTTCAGGTGGGGGTGCAGGACCACCTTGTCCCTGTGGAAGACCAGGTAAGGAGACTCCGCCAAAAGAGTCTGGAGCTCGCCAGTCCTTCTGGCTGACATGATAGCCACCAGGAAGGTGGTCTTCCTCGACAAATGTGACATCTCACACTTGTACATTGGTTCGAATGGCTTGCCCATGAGTTTGCCAGAACTAGCAGTAAATCCCATGGAGGTGCAACTTCACGCACCGGAGGGGATATGTGATCAAGACCTTTGAAAAAACGCCAGACCACCTTGTCCTGCTCCACCGTCTGCTGAACAGCCCGTGCCTGGTAAGTAGATATGGCTGCCAAGTGCATCTTAAGGGTCATAGACCAAAGACTCCCTTTGGACAGAGACCATAGGTAGTCTAGGATGCTAGGCATTGGACAGGACAGAGGGTCCAGGCTCTTGCTCTGGCACCAAATGGAAAAACACTTCCATTTGAAGGCATAGCACCTCCTGGTCAACTCCTTTCTGGATGCTTCCACAACTGTCAGTACATCCTCAGAGAGACCCAAAGTCTGGAAATGTAGCCTCTCAGGAACCAGGCTGTCTGATGCAGGGATTGAAGACCTGGATGGAATACCTTCCCCTAACTGACAGATAGCAGGTCCAGACATACTGGAAGATGCCACAAAGGCCTGGAGCTGAGGCTGAGGAAATCTGGATACTAGAACTGACGTGGCCAGTCAGGGGCTATCAGGATCACCTGCACCTTGCCCCTCCTCACCTTGAGAAGCACCCTGTGGATCAAAGGAAATGAAGGGAAGGTGTTAAAGAGGCCTGGGGTCCACAGCCTTGAGAAGGCATCCCCCTGCAGCGAGCCCTGCTGAGGGGGGTGGGCATGAAACAGCCTCAGCTTGGTATTCTCCCTTGAAGTGAACAGGTCCACCAGTGGTTTGCCCCAGAGGGAGAACAGGCTGTGAACTAGATCTGGATGGAGAGACCACTTGTGAGACATCTCGCCCACACGGCTGAGAGTGTCCACCAGTTGATTCGAGGCTCCTGCCACAGGGATGGCTAGGAGATCTGCCTCCAGTCTGCTCATGAGGGTCCAGATGCAGAACGCTTCCCTGCACAGCAGCTGGGAGTGCGTGACACCCTGTCTGTTGAGGTAGTATATGGTCATGGCACTGTCCATCTGGACTTACACCATTTGACCCCAAAGGAGTGGAGCGAATGCTGACAGCACCAGTCTGACTGCTCTGAGCTCCATGGTATCAGGATTCATCAGGGGTCCAGAACCTGCGGGTTCTGTGGTTCCCCATGTGGTTTCCCCAGCCCATGAGAGAGGCATCGATTGTAAGAACAACTGTCGTCTCAGGATGGACAAATGGGATCCCTTCCTGCAGGTGATCTAGGATGGTCCACCATTGGAAAGTGTCCCACATCTTCTGAGTTACAGTGATCAGCTGGTTGAAGTGACCATGATGCTGGGTTCACTGGCCATCCAGCTCCCAATGCAGGGGGTGCATATGCCACCAGGCCCATCAGACCACGGTGGTGCAGGTTGCCATGTACCCCAGAAGGCACAGAAAGTCCCGGGCAGGGCACAAGTGCCCAACCAGAAATGATTGGGCAAAGGAGGAGGGAACCTCTGCCCTGTCCATTGGGAGCCGGGCTCTGGCTCGGCCGGACTCGAGCTCTTCCCCGATGAAGCATATCACCTGCGAAGGTACGAGTTCTGACTTGGCCTCGTTGATCAGGAGACCAAGTTCAGTGCAGGTCTGGAGGGCCAGGTCTGTGGACCTCTTCACCTCTTGCTGGGTGGAACCTGCCAAGAGTCAATCATCGAGGTAGGGGTAGACCCTGACCCCCCCCCAATGCTGAAAGTGGGCTGCCACCACTGCAATTCATTTGGTGAAAACCCATGGGGCCAATGACAGGCTGAATGGCATGGCTCAGAACTCGAAGAAGGAACCGTTGGTAAGATGGATGGATTGGTACATGAAAGAGTGCATCCTGAAGATCCAGAGAGCAGAACCACATGTTCTGCTTGAGGGATGTTATGATCTGAGACAGAGTTACCATCCGAAAGGTGCATGACCTGAGGAACTGGTTCAGGTTGTGCAGATCCAGAATGGGGCACCAGCCCCCCATCCACTTCGGAACCAGGAAGTACCTAGAAACAAACCCCGGCTCCATGACTCTGGGCACGACCTCCTTGCAGAGGAGTTGGGCAATGTCATCTCGGAGAGAAGACTGAGTAAGAAAGGACACCATCTCCTCCCGTGGGGTGTGGGCTCGGCTGGGTAGGTACTGCTCAAACTCTAGAGGCAGACCCTGGCTGACCACTTCTAGAACCCACCTGTCCATGGTAACAGTGGATCAGGCAGAAAAGAAGTGGCAGAGCCGACCCCCCACGGGAGGACCCATAGTTGGCATAACAGGTATAGGGGTGGCAGCCCCTATCCCGTCCCTGGGTAGGCTTGGAGGAAGAGGGTCCAGATTGGGGACCACCTGAGCCCCGTCCTGCAGGTTTATGGGCCACTGGAGGCCTGGGCTTGGGCAGAGGGTGTCAAGACTGTACCTGCTGTTGATGTCCTGCCTGAAAGTGGGACTGCTTGGCCACAGGAATAGGGTGCCAAAATGGCTTTTTCGTCTGCTTTTTGGAACCCTGGGATTCCCACTGAGCAGAAGTGACAGAGTCCAAGATGGCGCTGGACTTCTCGATGTGCTAGAGGTGCCTGTCCACACCTGGGCTGAAAAGGTCAGTGCCCAGGAAAGGGATGTCTATTAGCTTGTGCTGGGTGTCTGCCATGAAGGTGGAGAGCCTCAGCCAAGCCCTATGGCACATGGCAACTGCGGCTGCCACCGAGCAGGTGCACGAGTCCCTGAGGTCCAGAGCTGTCTGGAGTTGCTGCTTCACAACAGCCTGACCCTGGTCCTGGACCTGCTCGACCGTGGTCTGTAGCTCTGTGAGAGCTGAGGAAGGATTTCATCCAGGGAACCCAGAAGGGCATGAGAGAAATGCGCCATGATGATAGCCAAGCTTGCCTGATGGAGGCCCAGCGAAGAGGTAGCATAGACTTTTCGGGCAGAGTGGTCCAACTTTTTGGATTCCTTGTCCAGAGGTCTATCTCTATCTGCTGAACTACCTGAGCATCTGAACACAGATTTGGCCACCAGACCCTCCACAGAGGGATGCTCTGTGAACCCCAAAAGGGACACTATAGGCACCATGTACTTGTGAGCCATACTGGCAGATGACACAGTGCAGGAGGCAGGGTGGTGCCAAAGCTCCAAAGCCAGACCGACAATGGCCTCGGCCACCAGGCAGGCTTCCATCGGTGAGTCCTCTCTCTTAAGGATATCCGTGAGGGGACATTTAGCCCATTTCTGAACGGGCTCAAGAGGCATCTCCGTAGATTTGGAGATCAGATGGAGGATGCCCAGAAAGGAAGAAGGGCCTTCTTCCGTCAAGAGACTGCTGACCGATTCATTGTCTAGGGGACAAGAATGCAGGTTGGAGTCATCAGACTCCGAAAAGTCCAGGTAAATTGGCTGACCACCTACAGTAAATCTCCCTCAACCTGCCTGGGGCGGTCAGGCATGAGGGTGACTGAGAGCCTAAGCGGAAGGCCCAGAATGGTCCGAGACTCTTTAGTAGGAGGCCATCCCAAGGGCTGCTTAGGTGGCAGTTCCACCATTATCGGTAGAGAGGTCGATTTTGGCCAAACTGGGACAGTTTTGACTGGCTCTGCGAGGGGTGGAGGAACGGTTAGCCAGCACCAAGAGACTTGACTTCAGCCTGGGAGGCTAGAGTCAAGGATGGATGTTGTGGAAGCCATAGTCAGCTTCTGACTAGACAAAATCAACTGTTGTCACACTAAGTCTTCATAGTGTCGATGGAGTTTCCACTGAAGACTCTCCTCGTCTGGGGAGGATGAAGAAGAATGCCGGGGTCGACTCTTTTTAGAGTGCTTATGTGCCTTCCTCAGCCTGTAGGTTGAAGGGGTCTGAGACCTCAACCTTAATCATCATGGGGACTGACTAGATTGCTTGGGAGACACCAGGTGGCCCTGCAATTTTCTAGGGTCTGGGACTGGTTTCTCGATGGGATCACCAGTGGGCTGGGTCTCCTCATTGGGAAGAGGCAGGACCGGGGCCCTAATGAGAGAGTTGTCGGCCTCCTTGGAAGACAATGGGTTGACAGGGTCGAGAATAATCTCAACCTCGTCTTCGACCGAAGTCTCAGCCGGCTGACCTGACGGTGGGACCGAAAAGCCAGCGGCCGAGGTCGAGACTGGAGATTCTTGGTACAGAGATCTCTCATGATCCCAAGAACTTGGTTTCTTGTCCTTTTTACAGGACTGGGAGACATGCAAACCCGAAGATCCCTCACCCTCAGTGGGGAGAGATTGGCACATTTCCAGAAAGGAGCCCAAGAAAGTTGAGCTCATATTAAGCAGGATGAAGAAGGGACTTGAAGAAGGATCCGAGGCCCAAGACGCCTCTTCCTTGAAGGCCTGCATCTGTTGGAGCTGCTCAGCAGACCTCGCAGCCACGGAGACCACCCATCAGGCTTCTTTAGATTTGACTGGTGGATTCCGTTTTACTGGCCTGCCCAATTTTAAACATGCAATACGATTGTCAAGGATGTTAGGATGGAAGGAGGGACATATTTCACAGGCCTGACTGTCACGTCTGTCACCCAGGCAGTAAACCCACATGGCATGTGGGTCTGTGCGTGACATCTTTTGCCTGCACGGGCAACAGTGGAAACTGGGAGAAAATTTATCTTCCATGATGGTCGAGATCGTGAAGTGATCATCGGTAACTCTGATGAGTTTAATTTTCAATAAATCCAAAGATTTAGAAGCCAGGGCCTACTGACTGCAAGAGCGGTAAGGAAGCAACCTGTATCTTCGAGTGGAAAGGAAGATCTGGTGTCATGGGGCAGAGCCGAGGGTTATACCACCCAGGTGGTTGCGAGGAGCCAGCTTTAAGACCTTCCAGCAAGATTTAAAGAGGAAAGGACATGCTAAACAGTGTGGATAGAACAACATATCCACATCCCTAGAAAGGAGAGGCGCAGCTGACGGGGGACTTCAGTCTACTGGATGTAGATTTGAGCTTCCCAGATGTAGCTTCAGCTAGAAGTAGGGATGTTCTAGACTCCCTGCAGGGACTGTCCCTCAAGCAACTAGTCAGGGAGCCCTCTTGTGAGTGGCAATACTGAACTTGCTGCTCACTAAAAGGAATGGGGTTGCAGACATCAGGGAAGTAGGCCTCCTTGGGATCAGCAATCACTGTACAATGTGGTTCAACATAAGGACAGCAGCAGAATCTGACAACACAGGGAAGAGAGTCCTAGACTTAAGAAGGGCAGATTTAAAAAGTAAATGAGTGAATGCCTTAGGGGTGACCTAACAGGCAGATGACCTGGGTGAGGTCAAGGACTAATGGACAAGGATAAGGAAGGGCATAGTGAAGGCAATAAACCTCTGTGCAAAAGAAGTGAGCCATAGCAGAAAAAAAAAGAGACCACTATAGTTATCAAAAGAAGTGGCTGAAAAGGTAAACGCTAAAAAGGTAGCATTCAGGAGGTACACAGAGGGAGGAGGAAAGGGAGGTATATCAGGAGAAACAGAGGGAGGTAAGGAAAGTTGTAAGGAGTGTAAAAGCACAAATAGAGGAAAGAATAGGAGAACATTTAAAATCGATCAATTTTGTAACTTGTACAACACCATTTGTAGTGTACTGTATGTCTGCTGCTGTGACTGCCCAATGTATTATGTAGGAAAAAACACTCGTCCCATCAAGGAGAGAATTCTAAAACACATTAGAGCCATAATTAATGGCAACACATACAATGCCTTGGGAGCACACTTTTTGCAGACACATGGAGGTAAACCTGATTGTTTTAGATTCAGGGCTGGATATTCAGACTGTGCCGGGCAGTGGCGCAAGCCTGGGCGCAGTGCAACTTGGCTGCACCGGGGCGGGGACCAGGTTATCTTCAACGGTGATGTGCCATGGCGCAGTACCAATGAATATGGCAAGGGCGGTGTACATACTGCGCATGGTGCAGTGGCACTGCACCAGTACAAGCCACAGAGGGGGAGCACGGGGATGTGCCAGTGCAAGTGCCATTGTGCTAGATGCATCACCAGCAATATTCAGCCAGGGGCATGCAAATGAGGCCATAATCTATGCAAGGTGCAAATGGGGCCATTTGCGTGTCATTATGGCCCCATTTACATGCAATGCGCTGGGTGTCCTGGCAAATTGGGCCTGGCGCCCTGCCAAGCTGCCATCATCGGGGATGGCTCCCTGGTGGGCTATTGTAGCCCCCCTCCCATATGCTTGATCACGGGCAGTAGATAGAAAATTAAGAATCCCATGCCCGATCGTGGGCAGTAGTTTGAAAACATGCCATCCCATGCCCAATCGCGGGCAGTAGTTAGAACAAGATTAATCCAATGCCTGACTGTGGCTGTAGTGTCTAGAAAGAGATCCCTGGTGGACTAGTGGACCCCCCCCCGTATGCCTGATCGTGGGCTGTAGTGTAGTGAAAATGATTCCTAGTAGTCTAGTGGAACCCACGCCGAAAGCCCAATTGCAGGCCATAGTAATAATTGACATCTGCTTGATGGTCCAGTGGTACCCCGCCTCCTCACCCACCCACAGAGGCCCAGAGCCACCCAGCATCCCCCCGTCAGCAGTGGGCGGCAGCACCCCACCCGTGTACTGCCCGTCCGCCAGCCGAATGACAGCATACAGTATGATCTGTACACCCATTGGGCCACAGTGTGGTACAAGGGGCTTGCAGACCATACTGTACTACACGGAGTCCAGGTCTGTGAATGAATATTCACAGATCTGGACCTGTGTGTGGCTGCTGGTCTGCAAGCCATTGAGCCACACTGTGGCCCAATAAGCGTGCAGGCATGCTGGTAACATGTCGGTGGTGGCGGGTGGGCGGTAAGCAGACGGGGTGCCCTCCCCACTGATGAAGGGGTTGCTGAGTGGTGGGAGCTTCTGTGGGTGGGTGGAGAGGGAGCCTACTGAAACATTTCAGGTAGATGTCAATTATTACTATGGCCCATGATCGAGCTTTCTGGGTGGGGTCCACTAACTCTCAGGAATCATTCACTATACTACAGCCAGCTATCAAACATACAGGAGGGATATCTTTCTAGACACTGTAGCCCATGATCGGGCATATGGGGGGGGTTCACTTGTCCACCAGGGATATCTTTCTAGATACTACAGCCATGATTGGGCATTGGATTACTCTTGTTCTAACTACTGCAAGCGATCAGTCATTGGATGATATATCTGCTAACTACTGCCCACAATTGGGCATTGGTGTAGTTATATTCTGGCCACTGCCCACAATCGGGCATGCGGGGGGGGCACCGGACTTCCAGGGGGGACCGGGTGCTTGTGGACGGTGTTCCCACTAGGTGGGTGGCCACCCACGGCTGGCGGCAGTTGTGTTGCGCCTTGCAATATGGCTGCCTGCCTGTAGGTGGGCAGCTTTTGAACCTATATGTTTTCGGCTCAAGTTTGAGCACCTGTGTGCAGCGCATGTAGGGGTTGCGCCAGCATATGCACTGCACATCCCGGGCTGAATATCGGGATGTGCCACATATGCATGGGCAGGTCCCCTGCATCTACACCGCACAGGATTACATTGTGCCCCGGCACATCGAGATTTGCGCTGTGACAGGCAGCCTTTTCAATATCCCGATTGGGCACAATGTAGGGTTGTGCCAGGTGCAACCCCTTTGAATATCCCAGCCTCACTGTTTTGGAGCATGTTTCCAGATCCTTAAGAGGAGGGGAACAGATCTAATATTCTCTCCCAGAGAGAAACTAAGTGGATTTTGACTCTTGATTCAATTGTATCCTTTGGCTTAAATGAAGAAGTAGATTTTTCCCAAAACTTATACATTCTTTTAAACTTGCAAAAACAAAATCTCTAATGGAATAAACCTGTGATATTTCGAACATGACTAGACTGATTAGGTTACTGATCACACTATATGTGTATAGTGTCCTGTTTGACCTTTTGCAACCGTGATGACCTCCTTGGCTTTAAAGTAAAAAAGTAAAAGATTTTTCTGCTTTTATAGCAAATGTTTGGTGTGCAGTTATAGAGAACACAGTAAATATATTTTATCTATGTGCTGCTTTTTTGAAGGGATCTTTTACTATAAAGTAAACTTTGTAAGCGATCATGATGATTTCCCTGGTCACAGTGGACATTATTGTTCTTAGTGGTAGTATTTGGTGTGTAGTTTTAGCTATTATATTATATTTCTTTGCTTTTTTTTTAAATATTCTCTGTCAATGAATTTTGCATTATTTGACCTTTTGCAAGTATGTTGACCTCCGGGGCTATAATAGATAAATTTCTTCTTATAAACATGACTTACATGTAACTAAAACCAACATATTTCACTATTGTTAAGACCCCCCCCCTTTTTTTCCTGTTGTACTTAACATAATATTTTTTGGAGGAAATTAAATGACTTGCCCATGGGTATATCTCTACTAAATACAAGATATATACAAAGCTTAACTTTAACAGAATTAAAATTTAAGAGTTAAAACATTTTTTTTTGTGGCTTTACCTATGGACTAAGTTATAACAAAACATTCAACCCCCCCCCCTTCCCTTTATTTTTCCATTTTTTCCTTTTTAATGATATTCACTATGGTGATGGTGTGGACACTTTAACAGTTAAGTTTATAAGGAGTTAATTGTGTACTGGTCTGAACTGCCCCTAAGGAAGACCTGCTTGAGGGTTGAGTGCAAGGACTGTTGTGGCTTCTCAAGCTTGCCAAAATAAACTTGCACTAGAGCACTTTGAAAAAGGAGTTTGTGTGCAGATTATTTCTGAATCAGTATTCGTTAGTCTGCAAAAAAAAATAAAAAATCATCATATCGCTTTTTTCTTTGACAAAAATGCATTTCTTCCAGATTTTATTCCACCAGTTCACAATATATGTTGAAGTTTCATGGCCCTACAGCAGCACTTCATCAGAACTGGTTCCGGCCAGTAACATCGTGGAGGAAATATCAAGAGAAAAACAACGCAGAAGAATTAACGTGGACCACAACATCAAGGAGGACAAAAGAAAGCTGATCAGAAATTACGCAAATGTGCATACCCTGCACTGTAACAGTGCAGCCGATGTCGGTGTGTGTGCAAGCAACCATGTAGTGAAGAGGAGCCTCCAGTGTCCATCACCAGGACACCGCCAACAGAGCAGCAGGAGCCAATACAACAGGGCTGAGAGGTATCGGGGGGGGGGCGTCACACTGTTGAAAGAGGTACACATGGGAGGCCCGACCCCATAAGGGGGGGTAAAGGTCCTGGGGAGTGGGGATATGTGTGCAGGAGTTATGGCAATGGATCCAGGACTGGAGGACAACCAGTGGACACTGCATCCCATTACATCACTGCATAGGATGAAGGGCCGTGCAAGGGCAAGGAGCCAGCCTGCACCCCATGGAACAGGTCCATAGCAGAACACACAGGAGGTGAGTGCCCCACCAGCCAAGGTACACCAACTGCAAGATGTGTGTGCCTGACCCCCCCCCAACAGTGACACACACACAGGGTGATGTTGTGGCCATGGGTGTCTGGGCATGCAGTGACAGGCGGTGGTACCTGGGTTGGGGGTGGGTATCTCATCAGGGGGGTGCTTGCTGTGCTCTTGGCCAATGTGGACCTATTGGCCACTGCCAGGGACCTCAGGTGTTGGACCCCACACTCCACCCTATGAGGTTCTATGTCACTGCAGAACTCTCCACAACAGGTGTTTGCCAATGCGTCTCGGTGCTGTGTGTGTTGGCCATTGTATCTGTTGCAGGAGTGTATGGCAATGCTCTGTGTCTAGCTACCTGCATCATACTTCCCTTCTCCTCCATGCCACTGGCTAGTGGCCATGCCCAGTGCATCCACGCACTGGCACCATGCCCTGTCCCGTGTATTGCTGGGGGCATGCCACAGTATGCTTCCTGTTCCCTTGGAGCTGCTGCCATGTGGCCCAGTGTTCCCGCTGCTTGCTTTAGTTTTCCTGTCTATGTCCACATACCATTGTCCTATGGCCACATCTTTATCTTCCATGTGGGGGGGGGTCACTCCCAGTGTGTGAGTCTGTGCCTGTAGGCACCCATGGTTTGGGTCCAGTGACCTGCACACCACAGTGGTGCTCGTCCCCTGTTGTCTTCCCTCCCTATGATTCCCCTTTGCTGTACACGGGCACTGGTGCCCACTGCTGTGCCAGTCGGGTTCTGTCTTTGGCAGTTGGTGTTTGCTCCCAGCATCATCCCTGGCCTGCACTGTTCTGTCTCGTGTCATGATGTGCTGCCGACATTGTGGGTGGCTGTGTTTTTTCCACTTTGTTTTCATCCACGATATTGTGTCCTGCAATATTCCTGGCTGGATCCATCAGAACTAACTGGTGGCTCCTAAGATAAATGACAATGTGAATAAATATACATTTACTGGTTGGCATTATTGCCTGCTAGCAGTGGCTGGCAAACTCCGTTATTCACATGTGTGAATAACCAACCGTGAATTACTGAGTTTGCCCAAGTACCTTCTTCAAACCCTGAGCCAGCTTATCTGATGCCAGCTGAGTACCTCCATGGCTCCCTTCCCCTCGCGCTGTCAAGTCACTCATGCCACAGCGAGACACTGGCAAACAGCAAACAGCTCCTGTATCAGTCTGAAGTACTTGATTGCGCTTGTAGACACTGTCAACTCATTTGAGCCAAAGCCAGAAACCAGCAAACCACAAACAGCTTCCATGTCAGACTCTACAAAATAAACAGCAAAAACTACTTTAAATGTTTCTCGGGAAAATTAAAAAAAATGTCAACCTCTTTATGCTTAATTTTTTTATATTTACTGGTTCTTTGAGAATTGCAGTTTAGAAAACAGTTAGTGCCGTGTCACTAATTATTTCATGTAACAGAAAACTGCAATTCTCAAAGAACTCGTAAATATAAAAAAATAAAACATATGGAAGTCTGCTAAATTCGGATTTTATGCACACCCTCAGTGTGTGATGCCAATATAAACCTCTTGGGCTTTGCCTTTGGTGTTTATGGGGCATCACACAACGTTGGGTATGCATAAAATCCTCATTAACCACACTTCCCCATGAATTATTATATATTTTTTTGTTCTTTTAAAGCAGCAGTGCAATTACATTTTTTTTCCAAAACATTAGCTTCAGCTGTAATTAATAAAAATATTATCAAACTTGTCAAATCTACTTTTCAAAGTACTTTCTACACTGCTTACTGTATTTTTTTTGGTTTTTCACTTTCTCAACTTTAGCCCTTTCTAGGCTTAGAATGCTACGTTTAAGCTAAATTTGAAGGTCTTTTTTTTTTTTTTTAAGAATCTACATTAAAACATATATAAAATACTAAAATGTTGGTGAAACTGCAACATTTTGCCACTAAGTAAAACTGTAAGATATCTGGAATCTTTTATAGTGAAAAGGGTAGGGTCAACATTTTTTGCCTAATTTCATAGCACTTATCCTATAAACTATGGTATGTTACATCAGTTAGTAGATCCCAAAATGTTAAACCTCTGTTTCAATGATGCAAATTTATTAATATATGCATCATCCCAATACAACAATTGGACTTGCCACAGTGAGGGGGAAAACAACAGTTTCCATTTAATGTTTCTGAACAAATGTCTTTGAAACCTCTGTTCATAAATACAGGTTACTTACCTGTAACAGGAGTTCTAGGAATGGTATATGTTGTTCATCCACACTTATTGGCAGGTTCCTTGCCACTTTAAATCTTGCTGGAAGGTCTTCAAGCTGGCTCCTCCCACCCACCCGGGTGGTAAAACTCTCGGCTCCACCCCATGACACCAGATCTAGCCCGCTGGAAGCCAGGTTGTGCGTCGAAGCCGGGGAGGTTGGGTGGGTCGTGTGGATGAACAACATACACCATTCCTAGAACTCCTGTTACAGGTGAGTAACCTGTATTTCTAGGGACATGGATATGTTGTTCAATCCACACTGTTGGCAGACTCCTAGCAGTTCTCCAGGAGGAGGGAGGCAAGCGCACCCCCGATACTTACTTGGGAAATAGGGACTGGAGAACCGAGGCCCCAAAACCAGCATCCCGGCGTGACTCAAGGTCGATGTGGTAGTGGGTAATAAAGGTATGTGCCGACTTCCAGGTAGCAGCCCTGCAGATATCCTGGATAGGGACATCCCTGGAAGCAGCTACCGATGCAGCGGTATGGCGGGTAGAATGAGCTCTTATCCCTCTGGGAGGCTCCATGCCCGCCAACCTATAGCAGAGCTCTATGCAGGAGGTGACCCACCTGCTTATCGTCTGCTTGGCTGCAGGTCTGCCAGGTGCGGCTTCAGCATAGGTGACAAACAGCTGGTGAACCTCTCCCCGAACTTCAGCCATCCGCTCCTTATAATAAGTGAGTGCTCATCTAGGGTCCAAAGTATGGAGCCTATATTCGGCCTCTGAGGTGTGATTGGGGTAGAACACTGGCAGAGTCAACACCTCAAAAAATGGAGAGCAATGAGTACCAATGCCCATAGTCTGGGTAACAAGCTTCCTGAATTAGTGGCCTTGATGGAGGAGGAACATCTGGATATCGTGGCAGTCACAGAATCATGGTACATACAAAACCATGACTGGGACGTAAACATACCAGGATACACTATCTACAGGAGGGACAGGGAGGGTAAAAGAGGAGGAGGAGTAGCTCTTTACATAAGGGAAGGAATAAAAGCAACAGAACAAAAGGGTAAACAGGGAGGAGAAGAAGCACTGTGGGTAAATTTGGAGACAAGCAATGGCACCACAATCCGCACAGGGGTTGTATACAGACCCCCTTCTCAGGGGGAGGAAGTGGACAAGGAAATGATAGAAAGTATACTTAGAATTGCAGAAAAAGGGGAGATATTGCTGATGGGTGATCTGAATATGCCAGATGTTAACTGGAGTGCAGTTGCAGCTGCCACTGCCACTTTGAAGAGTGGAGTTATTCTAGATGCCCTACAGGGGGCATGCCTTAGACAACTAGTATTGGAGCCCACTCGAGAGGGAGCAATATTAGACTTGCTTCTCTCAAATGGAGATGGAGAGAGGATCACAGATGTAGAAGTGGGTAGCCATCTGGGAACTAGCTACCATCGAACAGTATGGTTCACAATAAACACAGCAATAGAGTCAAGCCATACAAAGACAAAAGTACTGGACTTTAGGAGGGCTGACTTTGCCAAAATAGGTGATGCCAAGGAATGCACTAGCAAATGGGCAGGAAGGAGGTGGAAGAACAATGGGGAATAATAAAACTGCCATCACAGAGGTAACAAGCCTTTGTGTGAAGCAAATAAACAAAACAAAACAATGTAAGAAACCACTATGGTTCTCAAAGGAAGTGGCAGTGAAGGTTCAAGAGAAAAAGAAAGCATTCAGGAAGTACAAGGAATCGCAGAAAGAGCCAGACAGAGAACTGTATCAGTTAAAGCAAAAGGAGGCTGGGAAGGCAGACAGAACAGCAAAGGCCCAAACCGAGGAAAAGATAGCCAACTCAGTTAAGAAGGGGGATAAAACCCTTTATAGGTACATCAGGGAGCGAAGAAAGACCAAGGGAAGGATAGTGAGGCTTAATAAAGGGGATGGAGGGTGGGCAGAGGGAGACTGTGAAAAGGGAGAGATACTAAACAAATATTTTTGCTCAGTATTTACAAATGAAGAGGGGGAGGTGCATAAAACAAACAGTAGAAACACTCTGGATACAGAAGTTGATACCAGCCCATTTACAGAAGAAAGAGTTCTGAAAGAACTCTTAAAACTGAAGGTGGACAAAGCAATGGGGCCTGATGGGATTCATCCCAGAATTTAAAAGAACTAAGGGTAGAACTAGTGACACCACTGACTACCCTTTTAACAAATCATGGGAGGATGGGGTGGTACCCGAGGACTGGAGGAGGGAAGATGTGATTCCCCTTCACAAAAGTGGGAGCAAGGCAGAAGCAGGAAACTACAGACCTGTTAGTTTAACCTCAGTGATAGGGAAAATGATGGAATCACTTCTGAAGGAAAGAATTGTTGAGTATCTAGAGGCCAGAGGGGCACAGGACCCTAGGCAGCATGGATTCACAGCGGCAAGGTCATGCCAGATGAATCTGATAGATTTCTTTGACTGGGTGACCAAAGTAGTAGATCAGGGAGGGGCTGTGGACATGGCCTACCCAGTGATGAAAGTGAGCCGGAACGCACAGGAACGGCGTTCCGGTACCTTTTCTTTGACCGGAACGCCGTTCCGTACTTCACGGCGTCGGAGTCTCAGGAGCCCAGGACGGACCACGATTGATTTTTATTTCACATACACCACAGTAACTCCTAGATCGATTCCTAATTTTTAAAAACTGGAGGGGTCAAGGGGCGTTGTCAATAAGTAATTCCACCAATCACAGATTGTGTTGTGTACACAACACAGTCTGTGATTAGTGAACAACCTGACCAATATGAGCATGAAGGCGGTGCATCTAATTGCCATGTGACCAAACAGTTACAGACTGAGCCTTTGTTGTGCACTGTGGCTGTGGTAGTGTGCGGAAGACGAGACTCAGACTCCTCGTGCAAGCAAGCATTAAAGCAAAAGCAAGGCAATAGGATAGGGTGCCTCATCAGCTGAGCTAAAGCTTACCGAGTGTTCGGGTCAGGGCGACCGTGTCCGAGTCTGGCTGCTGCTTGGAGTTTTGTGAGTATCCGGGCCGGGTGTAAGCAAGTTGGTGCTGCCGCCACGCTCGCAAATATTTTGATTTGGCTTCGCGACGGGCGATAATCATAGGCTCAGATTTAGGCAGTGAGTTTCCACAGCAGAGGCAGTGAAACTGCACCTCTGCTGTGGAACTCACTGCCTAAATAGACTCTGTCGACTGTCCTTTACCTGTGTGATTGGAGTGGAGGGCGGTGGCAGGCTGGCACAGGTGGGCTCCTCAAGACAGATGTCACCACAGCAGTTGGCGGGCAGGACAGAGCTGGTAGCCAAGGAGCACTTGCAAGCCCATGCGGCTGGAAGGTCTGAGCTAGGCAGGATACCACTAAAGGCTATAAAAGATTTAAGACTAGTCACATATTGGCTAAAGATCATCCATAATGCCATAAATCAGCAACCCTGGATATCCCTTAAAGAAAAAATCAGATGGTTAAATGAAGGCCATGACTCAAATTGGAGAAAATCACTACTGGATGTTTTAAAGAAAATTAATATGCAACACCTATGGATAGACTTTAATAGAAATATCACTATTCTCTACATTATAAATTATAATAAATTACTTAAAAGAAAACTGTTTATGCTAACACCACCAGAAGATATGGAGATAATAAGAGCACACAAATGTGCTCCTTGGTGCAAATGAATAAATCAAGCCACAGCCTGGAAGAGTATTTGATTACCTATATAGCCAGAATGCCACAAATGAATAACTTGGGCAAGATTTGAAATCCTAAATTCCAAATGCACATACTATGATAAGATAGAGATCATTTTGATGATTAACAAAGAAGTGAATTTTTCCCTGCAATACAAAATGTTTAGAAACAATACAGCACATTATTATAATCTGTCCTTATTTTCAAAAATAAGAAATTTATATTTATTTGACACCTTACTTAAAGATGCAGATGTTAGTTATGATGTTGTATTTATATTATTGCATCCTCAGTGCCTAGAAGAAGCCATAAAATAACAACATTTATGGCATCTGCTGTGAAGCAAAAAAGATATGATACAAGAAATATTTAAACCCAGGGAACTTAATGTGGTTGTTTTAAAAAACGTAAATCTTATTTTATAAAAAAACTGGTTCTGAATTTAAGAAATAATGAAATGTTTTAACTGTTTTTAAGTTAAACTATGTATTTCAATTGGATATTGTTTATTTGTATCAAGATTTGTAAAAACTAAAGTGTTTAGACTTTTATTCAGTCACTGTGGCTTGAGATAAATGATCTCAAGATTGATCTGATCATTTGCTTGGATCATTGCATAATGGGTTCTTTCTGGCCCCCCACTTGATGGTCCTTGCCCTGGGGAGATGGTCTGTTATTGCTGTTTTAAGGGTTGTTACCAGAGGGACTGCTGGTGGTAATGGACCTCTCAGAAGTGAGTGTTGCTTGTGGAGTAGGGACAGTCTGGAAGCCTGCAAGAAGGGACAGAGGGGATTAACACAAAGCCGACAGAAATCAGAGGGAGTAAACAAAATTAGCAGATCAAGCAAAGGACAGAATTAACTGGGAATCGGGCAGGTCTAAGAGCCACGGCAGGCACCAGCCACGGATGGCAGGGGAGGGGGCAGACAGCTAGCAGCTGCAAGAACCAGTGCTAAACTAGAGGAAACACACACACAAAACAGAAATACAGTAATTTTGAAATATCAGGCTAACTAGAGCAGTACAATTAGCTTACTAACATAACTCAGTAGTTATTATTACAGGCTAGAAAGCACAGCTCAGTAGTTAATTATTACTGGCTAGAGGCAGACTGCACTTTTCTTTAAAAATATTGCCGTTTCCCATAGTAAGTTTAAAACTTGGTGGCACGGTCCAGCTGGCGGACTAGTGCTGGGTTTAACAAATAGCCACTTAGAGGGCTCACCAGCATGGCAGCAGCCAATCAGGGCACAACAGAGAGATGCACCAGAAAATGAAAACTGAGCTGAAAATCTCTTGTGTGGCAGGAGTGCAGGGCTTCAGGGCAGTCTCTGGTCTGTTATCTGTGCGATTGGAGTAGAGGGAGGGTGGCAGCAGGCAGGCTTCCAGAGAAATATCTCTCTGCATCAAGCCCGATTTTGCTTTTCCTGGTGGCAGGTAAACTGTGGCAATTGTAATGGACTTGCATTTGGCAGCACCAAGTAAAACTTTTACGTCTGGCAGCTCAAAGTTGGTGGTTCTTGCTGACTAGAGGAGCCTCGCCTTGGAGTGGGCTCTTATATAAACAAGACTCCTCCCTCCCTTTTTGCTTGTTCTGTCTTGCCTGTAGATGGTGTGATCTTCTGGCATGATAGATGAGTTCATTATTTTGGGGACAGCTAGGTTTCTGTGAGGCAGATGACATCTGGCCTATGCTGGGTGACTCAAGCCTGGAAGACAGTAAACTTAGACAGGAGGCTGCATGTGTTCAGAGATGCAATCTTAATATGCCCTCTTTCCCATTGCTTCTTCCCACATTGGGTGCTGGCCCTGGGTTAAGGTGGATGTTCCCAGAGATTAGCAGGAGGATTAGGACATACTTTTTTGATGAGATACTATTGGTGTAGAATAGCATTTTATTCCTGAATTGCATAGAATTAGGGTGCCTTAGTAGGGAGGATAGCATGATGGCCACCAACAGGGTGGAATAGTGGCAGTTTGATGCCCTCCTCAGTGGCTGTTTCCTGCATGTGACGCAGAGCAAATTGGGGGGGAAGAGGATTTAGTCAGTGTGAGAGACCTTAGTGGTACCTGTAGGATGGCAGAGTAGATAGCTCATTATTGGTGCATGCTCTAGGCCTAGGGCATAACAGGAAGTTATGGGGGTGACTTGAAGGCACATCAATTAGTACTATTAGCAGTGTAGCAGCTAGCATGGTTAAGTGTCTGCATTGTGCTCATGCAGACTAAAGGGTGACAAGAGTGAAAGGATAGATATGTAATCTGCACTAAGTAAACAGACTACAATGGACAGTGAAGCTTATGTTGTCTTAGTGGCCCAATGCTATAATGAGCTAATGGGAAAAAAAAAAATAAAACAGCAAGATGGAAAATAGGCCCAGCCAGTATCCAATTGTGTGACCTAGGTTAACTATACATGTATGTGATCCAGAATTCTCTAAAATGCACCAAATTGACTCATTTTTTTGAAAATTTTTCCGGGGGGGCATGCCCCCGAACCCCCCTAGCAAAGCTCAGTTTTCAGACTTGAATATAGTTCCTGTACTTCTTTCCAACCACTTTCATCACTGGGCCTACCTAGACTTAAGCAAGGCATTTGACACAGTCCCACACAAAAGATTAATATACAAGTTAGCCAGCCTGGGAGTGGGTCCCAAGATGACAGCCTGGGTAAAGAATTGGCTGGAGAATAGGACACAGAGAGTAATAGTAAATGGAGTCCACTCAGAAGAAAGGAAGATTACTAGTGGGGTATCGCAGGGTTCAGTATTAGGACCGGTCCTTTTCAATGTCTTTATAAGTGACATTGCTGAAGGACTGGAAAGAAAAGTATGTCTCTCTTTGCAGATGACACAAAGATCTGCAACAGAGTTGATGCACAGGGTGGGGTGGAAAGGATGAGAAGGGACTTGGCAAGGTTAGAGGAATGGTCAAATGTATGGCAGCTTAGATTCAATGCTAAGAAGTGCAAGGTAATGCACCTGGGAAACAAAAACCCAGGGGAAGAGTACACAATGGGGGGGTGAGATACTAACAACAACAAAAATGGAAAGGGACCTGGGGGTAGTCATATCAGATGACCTAAAGGTGGGCAAGCAATGTGAGAGGGCAGCACGGAGGGCTGGGGGGATACTGCAATGCATAGGGAGAGGCATCACCAGTAGAAAACAGGAAGTTATTATCCCTCTGTACAGACAGCTGGTCAGACCCCATCTGGAGCACTGTGTGCAGTTCTGGAGACCCAATCTCCGCAAAGACAGACAGGATGGAAGCTTTCCAGAGGAGGGCACCAAAATGGCAGGGTCTGCACCGAAGACACATGAAGAGAGACGAAAGGAGCTGAACATGTATAGCCCTCGAGGAAAGGAGGGAGAGGGGGACATGATAGAAAATGTTCAAGTACCTCAAGGGAATCAACAAAGTCCAAGAGGGTAGCATCTTTCAAAAAAAGAGGTGCAAGAACAAGAGGGCACAATTTGAAGATGGGGCGGCTCAGAGGTAATTTAAGGAAGTATTTTTCACAGAGAGGGTTGTGGATGCATGAAACGGCCTTCGAGGAGGCTGTGAGTCAAAATCAGTGGTGGAATTTAAGCATGCATGGGACAGTCATAAGGCAATTCTAGGGGGTGGGGGTAGGAAGAAGTAGGCTGCTGGTTAACTAGGATCTGCAGCTTATCCAGTAGGTAGGGAAATGGGCAGACTAGGTAGGCCAAGCGGTCCTTATCTGCCGTCAAATTCTATGTTTCTGTGTTTCTATGGTTAAGGTGAAACTCCGACACCACCTTCGGAAGGAATTTTGGGTGGGGGTGCAGGACATCCTTGTCCCTGTTGAAGACCAGATAAGGAGGCTCGATGGAAAGTGCCTGGAGCTCTCCCATCCTTCTGGCTGACATGATAGCCACCAAGAAGGCAGTCTTCCACGACAGGTGGGAAAAATTGCACTGTGCATCGGTTCGAATGGCTTGCCCATGAGCTTGGCCAATACCAGCAGTAGATCCCACGGAGGTGGAAGTTCTCGCACCAGAGGGGAAATGTGGTCAAGGCCTTTGAAAAAGCGCCCGACCACCTTCTCCTGCACCACCAACTGCTTCCCGGCCCACGCCTGGTAAGCAGAGATGGGTGCCAGGTGCACTTTAAGGGTCGTAGACCGAAGCCCTTGCTGAGAAAGGGACCACAGGTAGTCCAGAATGCTTGCCAAGGGACAGGCGGAAGGGTCCAAGCCCTTCCCTGACACCAAATGGAGAATCTCTTCCATTTGAAGGCATAGCATTTCCTGGTCGACTCCTTACGGGACGCCTCAACGACGCTGAGGACCTCGTCAGAAAGACCCAAGGCCTGGAACTCTAGCCACTCAGGAACCAGGCTGTCAGGTGCAGAGATTGAAGGTCTGGATGGAATACCTTCCCCTGGTTGACTGAGATCAGGTCCAGGCGGGCTGGAAGCCGCCTCGGGAGCCTGAAGCTGAGGCTGAGGAGATCTGGATACCAGAACTGGCAGGGCCAGTCTGCGGCTACCAGAATCACCTGTGCCTTGTCCCTTCTCACCTTGAGAAGCACCTTGTGGATCAAGGGAAATGGGGGAAAGGCATAGAAGAGGCCCGGGGTCCACGGCCTCGAGAAGGCATCCCCCTGCAGTGAGCCCTGCTGAGGGGGGCGGGCATGGAACAGACTCAGCTTCACATCCTCCCTGGAGGCAAACAGGTCCACCTGAGGCATGCCCCAGTGGGAGAACAGATCTTGTACTACCTCCGGCAGGAGAGACCACTCGTGAGACGCAGCCCCTATCCAGCTTAGGGCATCAGCCAGGGTGTTGGAGGCTCCTGCCACGTGAATGGTTAGGAGATGCGCCTCCAGGCTGCGCACGAGAGACCATATGTGGAGAGCTTCCTTGCATAACAGCATGGAGCGCATCCCGCCCTGGCGGTTCAGATAGTACATGGTTGTGGTATTGTCCATCTGGACCTGAACCACTTGACCCCGTAGAAATGGAGCGAAGGTGGTGAGAGCTAGGTGGACTGCTCAGAGCTCCAGCAGGTTGATACGGTATCGGGACTCCCGAGGGGACCTGAGGCTGGGCGCGCCTGTGCTCCCCAGATGGGCACCCCAACCCATCAGAGACGCAACGTCGGATAGAGAGACCGTCAGCTTGGGGTGGACGAACGGGATGCCCTCCTGCAGATGTGCCAGAATGGTCCACATCTCCTGGGTCACTGTCACATGCTGGTCCAACGGATTGCAGCGCTCTGACCACTGGCTGGCCAGTCCCCATTGAAGGGGATGCATGTACCAACGGGCCCAACGGACCACGCTGGTGCAGGCCGCCATGAGGCCCAGGAGGTGCAGGAAGTCCCGGGCAGGGCGCGATTGCCCAACCAGAAATGATCGGGCAAAGGAGGAAAGAACCTCGGCCCTGTCCGCCGGGAGCCAAGCTCTGGCTTGAAGAGAGTAGAGCTCTGCCCCGATGAAGAGTATCACCTGCTTCAGCACGAGTTCTGACTTGGCATCATTGAAGACGAGGCCATTCTGAGAGCAAACCTGGAGGGCCAGATCTCTGGACCGCTCCACCTCCACTCTGGAGGGGGCTGCAATCAGCCAGTCATCCAGGTAGGGGTACACCCGGACCCTTCACCGCCGCAGGAATGCTGTCACCACTGCCATGCATTTGGTGAAGACCCTGGGAGCTAGAGAGAGGCTGAAGGGCATGGCCTGGAACTCGTAAAGGGACTCCTCCGCTCTGAAGCGGAGGAATCCCTGATGAGACGGATGGATCGGGATGTAAAAGAATGTGTCCTTGAGGTCCAGGGAACAGAACCACATGCCTCATTCCAAGGATGGTATTATCTGAGCCAGAGTGACCATCCTGAAGGTCTGAGACCTTAGGAACTTGTTCAGGTCATGCAGGTCAAGAATGGGGTGCCAGGCTCCATTTTGGGACCAGAAAGTACCTGAACACAAACCCCGGGTCTGGAGGAGGATCCGCCACCTTCCCGATCACCTCTTTTTCAAGGAGCAGGGCAATATCGGCTCGGCGGGCTGACAGCGAGGTTGTGGACCCCGTGGCCCCCTGAGGGGCGATGGCTCGAAAGGGTGGAGCCTGCTCGAACTCCAGAGGCAGGCCTTTTCCTACCATCTCCAACACCCAACAGTCCATAGTGATAGCAGACCAGGCAGAAAGGAAGTGGCAGAGCCGTCCACCCCACCGGGAGAACCCAGGGGGGAGTGACAAGGCTGGGGGTGGCACCCCTCAACCCGTCACTGGGCAGGCTTGGAGGAGAAACTGGCCGAGGGACCTCCTGGGCCTTTACCTCCTTGCTTCCTGTTGGAGGAAGCCGCCGGCTTGGGTTTGGGATGCCAAGCGCGAGCCTGCTGGCCCTGTTGCCGGTGCTGTTGGGCCAGTCGAGCTGCAGGGGCCAAAGGACGAAAGGACTTCTGCTGTTACTGATGGTGGTCTTTGTCCCTCTGGGCGGAGGTGACCGAGTCCAGAGTGGCATTGGACTTTTCGATCCACTGCAGGTGTCCCTCCACTCCAGGGTTGAAGAGGTCAGTCCCCAAGAAGGGGACGTCCGCCAACTTGTGCTGGGTATCCGCTGTGAAGGTGGATATCCTCAGCCATGCCCTGTGGCACATGGCCACCGCGGCCGCTACTGACCTGGCATAGGAATCACCTATGTCCAGAGCAGTCTGAAGCTGCTGCTTCACCACTGCCCTACCCTGGTCCCGCACCTGGTGGACTGTGGTCTGCAGGTCGGTTGGAACATGAGGAACAACCTCATCCAGGGAGCCCAAGAGGGTGTGAGAGAAGTGTGCCATCAGCACGGCCAAGCTGGCCTGTCAGAGGCCGAGGGAGGATGCAGCGTACACCTTGCGCCCGGCAAAGTCCAGCTTTTTGGACTCTTTGTCAGGGGACTTATCCACATCCCAAGCATTACCGGAATGCCGGAAAACGCTGTCGGTGACTAACCCCTTGGCAGAGGGGTGCTCCGCGAAACCAGGCAAAGAGCCGGTAGGGACTGCATACTTCCTGGCCATCCTGGCCAAGGGTGCAGGACAGGAAGCAGGCCGCTGTCAGAGCTCCAAGGCTGGGCCGACAATGGCCTCAGCCACCGGAAAGGCCTCCGTGGGGGAATCCCCTCGGTCCAGTATCTCCATCAGGGGATTCTTGGCCCGTTTGGACATGGGCTTGAGCTGCATCCCGGTGGACTCCGAGATAAGTTGAAGCAGACCCAAGAAGGACGATGGGCTATTGTCCAATGACTGGCCCCCGGAGGACTCCAGGTCGACCTGCCTGGAGAACAGGGAGGAGTCGTCATCAGATTCTGAAGAGTCTGCGAAGAGCTGCCTCGGCCCTGAGCCACCCTCTACCTGCCGAGGATGGTCGGGAGTGAGGGTGACCGACAACCTGTGGGACAGGCCGTGACCCGACCGAGAATCCTTGGTCGGTGCCCCAGACTACGGTTGTGGAGGCGGAGGTTCCACCACAATCGGTAAAGCAACTGGTTTTGGCTGAGCAACTGGCCCTGGAACGGGCAACTCGACTGAGGCGAGTGGTTGCTTCGGTCGTTTGGACAACAGCCACTTGATGGCCAGGGTCTGGACCGGAGTCGGCTTAGACCTGGACAACAGCAACTGCTGCCACATAAGCTCCTTGTAACGCCAACGTAATTTACGCCGAAGCCTCCCCTCATCCGAGGAAGAGGACGAGGAGGAACGGTGTCGCCGCTTACTTCGGTATCGAGACCGAGACCGCCGATGTCGGCGTGGAAATCCGCTTGACCGAGATGAAGTCTGGAGACCGAGGCCCTCGGGGGAACTGAGGGCGGGTCTGGGAAGGGGTGAGGGATACCCACTCTTCCCTCAGCTCGGGCACTTTAACCGGGGACTGCGGCCCCGAAGGCACAGGCAGATCCTCGGTCTCCACCAGGGGAAACGGTGAAGGTGGGTTGTTGGCTTCACCAGTCGACAGCCTGCCTGACAGATTGAGAAAAATCTCGACAGCATCGACAGGAGTCTTGGCAGGCTAGCCTAACGGGGACACCATGAAGCCAGCGGCCTGAGCCGCAACTTCGACCGAAGTTGATGGTCGGCTGTCCGGGGAAGGAGACCTCTCTTGCTCCTACGAACGCCGATGGTGGGACCTACCCTTCGACTCCTTCTTCTTGGGCCAAGAAGAATGTCCCGATGGCCCCTCTCCCTTCGTGGAAAGGGATGGACAAAGCTCCTTGAACGAAGCCAAGTATGAGGAACTCAGAGAGAGCGGGATAAATGCCGCGGCCGAGGAGGAGGAAGATGCGGCCTGGGCCGCCTCCTCATCGAGGGTGATCAACTGCTCGAGCTGCTCAGCTGAGCCAGTCACCGCGGACATCGCCTAACGAGCCTCTTTTGATTTTACCAGTGGAAAACGCTTCTCGGGGCACCAGAGCTGTAATCGGGCAGCGCGATCATCCAGGACATTGGCCGAGAAAGAACGGCACAACTCGCAGGCCTGCGGGTCGTGATCGAGGCCTAGGCAGTAGATGCACGTGGAGTGCAGATCCGTCCTGGACATTTTCTGCCCGCAAGGACACCTCCGAAAGCCGGGAATAGATTTGTCCATCACAGCCATGAGGGAAGATGAAGACTGAAGTTTAGAAAACTTCAAAACCAGTTTCGGAGGCTCTGCATCAAATGATTTTTTGGTGCAGCTACACTGAATAGCTGTGCCGCAACTGCACCCAGTTTTCTATTGTTGGGCACAGTTGTGACAGTTTCCTCAGTTTATGGCAGCTTGCACCAAATATCTGACACAAGCCCCAGTAAAACAGGATCCCCTGAATGCTACAAGCTAGACCAGGGAATAGCTGGTCTAACCTGGTGCACTTGGTGCATGGGATTGAAATCCCGATCGCCGCCTAGGAGAATGAAGCAAGCCCTGTGTGCCAAACTATCGGCACACGAGGAGGTTGCAGCATTCTTGTGGCTTTGAAAATCCAGCCCCATTATTCTTTATCTGCTGTAGGTGCTGAGTTTACTAGACCCATACATTTGTACCAGTTTCATACAGTGTCATGTTTTGAAATTTACAGTTTCTAGGTCACAACAGGATTTTCTATTTGTATTGAAAACACAAATGCTACCTTCTTGCGTATGATTCTGGATAATGATAATGTCAGTACCAATTTGCAATTAGGTTCTAATTAATATTAAGAGCTGTTGCAATGTACATTTAATAATATACTATATTATCTGTGTACTTAAAAGATGTTACATACTATAACACCTGAAGTGCAGACAAAGCTTAAAGCTGGAAGTATACAACCTCCCTTTTCTACAGACTAAAGAATTGGCTTAGGTGTACATAGAAGCACAGAGAGAGTGAATCGCGCTGGATGACTGCAAAACTGCGAAGTAATCCTGGTGCTATTGTATAAAATATATTTGGGTATTAGGTACAATAACAAAACATACTGTAAGTTTAAACCAAAAAAGCATGTATGAAATACAGAAAAAAGTATTGTGTATTATATCACAACAATGTACAGAAAGGTAGGAACACAAGCTACAGAGTGTTTAAGGTGGTCTGTTGATAAAGTGTCACATAGTAGCCAGAACCAGCAAGTGAATCCCTGGCAAAAGATTTAGATACAATATCAAGAGTTTGCTATAAACTTGGATATGTTACATTAAGGTATCTTTGTCAAAACGGGCAGTTATAAATAATGTTGACGCTCGTCGGTTTTCTGTTTATAATTTCAACCTGTGGCTCGAGTTTTCAGTTCTAAGTGAATGGAATGCTGTTTTATATGTACAGTCAGTACAGCGTTCCATTCATTTTGCTGACTGTGGCTGAACAGCTTTTCTGTTAGGTGGAATTTTGAGTGTGAACAACATTCCACCATACACTGTAGCATGTTATTAAATGTTCATTGTAGCAGCTAATAACTAATCTGTAGTACATGACAGGGTGTGGTATATCATGGGATATTGTCATGCATTAGGTGTGTTGTGAGACCTCAGGCCAAAGGATTAGTGTCTCATACACCTGAGAAGTGATGATATACAATGATATACCACACCGAGGAGTATATTACTGTTAATGTGAACTGGAATCCTTTTAGTATAAATTTAAAATAAGAAAAATGTTTAAATACTTAGTTTTATTGATTTTTTTTGGTACACAGAGAATTTCCACGGAGGTATATGTAGTTTTAAAAAAAGTCTGCAATTTGCATTGTCTGCATTAGGTGATGCTGCTGCTAGTTGTTGCTCTTCTATCACACGCCGGGCTTGTCCTTTTGGTTTCTGCTGTAGCTCTGTCCCCTTCTCCTTGGCTATTGTTGTTTCAGTGTTGCACTCACCATTGGTTTTTTTGTTCTTCCAGTATGTGGAAATATTAAAAGAATGAAGCAGCAGAACTGAAAGGAGGAGTTTGGTTAGTGTAGTGAGTGCTGCTGTTTGAAATGTGCACTCATTGAACAACTGGTATGCTCAGTTTCAGTTATTTCTTGGTTATAGCAGAGGTTTTTTGTCTGGATTGATAGACATGCCCATTTTTTCTTAATTGGGTGTGGGACAGGATCTGAGTTATGTGGAACGGTTTCGGAACAAGTGATAGGATGGAATTTAACTTTGTCTTGTTATATGGGACTACTGTTTGAGCAACCAATCACTTTACCACACCCACATGAAACTGCTGGTTGAGCCACCACTTGCGCTCATCATGCAACCAGTGCCTGAAGTCAATTCAGATGAAAGGCACTGACTTGTTTTAATAAAAAGAAAAGACCCAACTGCAACTTCAACCTGGCTGCCGAAATCTTTTACTTGACTGCAGCATTAGCTCAGCTGCTGAAATCATTGACTTGACTGCATCTTTAACCTGGCTGCCAAAATCTATGGACAGATGGACTGGGAACAGTTAAAAAGACCTGTTGGCTGGCATCTTTTCTTACCCTTGATTATGTTTTACATTTTAATCAAGGGTAAGAAGAGGGCTCAGCCAATCAGGTTGCTGGATTTTTGGCAATTGTTCATAATGCTAATTAGAACATAATGGTAAATTGGTACTGATATTATCATGATCTGTTCAAAATCACAAGCAACAAGGTAGCGTTTGTGTTTTTGATACAAACAGAAAATCCTCTCATAACCTAGTACCTGTATGATTCAAATTCGAAACATAAAACTGTGTGAAACTGGTATGTGTGTATGGGTCAAGTAAACTCAAAACACACAGCAGATAAAAAATAAGAATTATTTTATTAATGATCTTTTATTCATGTTAATGTAATGAATAAATTCTATAATTCTATGGAGATATTACAAATGTACGGAGTACAGTCAGTGGACAGTTCTTTTCTTTTTGTTATTGCATAGGTGCATTTGTAATGTAATTCCTGTACAAAGGAAGAGTGAGAATTATCAACAAGGTAAAAAAAAAAGATTTATTTGACATTTTGAGATGCTTTCCTTAACATGATTTTATAAAGGAATTGCAATGTAATGGTGAAGGCAGCTATAGTTTGTAATAAGATGTATTGTGAATAAAAGTTTTAAACACATTTTTTCAGAACCATAATAGTGAAAACAGTGTTTCCCCATCACTGCGTTGAATCCAATTGTATTGGGATGATACATTTACTAAAGAATCTGCATAATCGAAAAAGAGTTTCAAATTTTGAGATCTACCAACTGGTGTAACATACCACACCTTAAAAGAATGAGACATTAGTATTTTTTTATCTTAGGAACCCCCAGTAAGTCCTGATGAAGTGGTGTTGTAAGGCCACAAAACAACAACATATGTCAATTGATGGAATACAATCTGAATTAAGAGCTAGTACAGAAGGGCTGATCCTTTTTGTCTTTGCATACCATTGGTTACTCTGTATAGGATCCTACACACATACCTTTCTAAACAGTTTATAAGAGAATCCTGAGAATGTCTAGAATTACACAAATGCATTTCTGATATCCTTAGATTCATGCTCACTTTGTTTTTGTTTGTAAGATATTCCTAAAACGGCTTTTACAGTTAAGTTTGTAAGTAATGACTTATGTCATTTAAGATGGCTGTCACTCACAGTTTTCAAAAATCTCTTCCTTTAAGGATATATGTTGAATGTATATGCTAGATTCATAATGTGAATGTATAAGGATGGTGTTGCCACATGTTTCTCATGGTAAGCAACACAACACTGTACCAAGATATTTATTGTTTTCATGTCATGCGTGGCATGGGAGTGGGAACTGTTAAACATCAAAATTTGATATCTTGGTTCAGAAATGAAAAAAATGAAAAGAAAATGGAACACTGATAGTTTTGCCAGGAAAGCATTATTGCTGAAATAAACTGCATGATCACTAACAAATATTGCTGCTTTAATTACTTTATAGTACTTGTTTCAGTGCTGTTATCAACAAAATACTGCATGACAATTGTTATAATGTAAAAATGCTATTGCACTATTGTTCTGACATCACATCAATGTTCCGGGAAAAAGAATCTTGAGGCATACTTTAAAATTGTCACTTGCTTTTTTTTCTGACCACTAGAGATTGTCTATCATAAAAAAGAGTCTATAAAAAAACGATAGCAGTGTTTGTTGTTTTTTTCTGATTTCAATTAAATAAAATAGGACACATGAGTAAATTTTTGGGGAGTTTTGTTTGTGCAGGGAGAATTATTTTTTTATAAATAAGGGGTGCAGGACTATTTTCCATGATAAATAACAGCTGGGAAACACCATACATAACAATCTGGAGTTGCCATGTTGGAACCACTTGAGTTTTGCTTTTGTGCTTCTGATGGCATCAAAATCATTTGATGAGACAACATGCTTGTTATTCATTGTTTCCTACAGTTTCTATCACTCTGTTGTTTTGAGACTTGTGACTCCAGGTATTCAATAAAAACATTGAACAGTAGAGGTCAAGACAATAATGCCTGGGGGACATCCCTGGTGAGCTCATTCCAGTCTGATAGATTATGCTCTCCTACCCATTGAGCCCATTTACTTTAGTGGATCTCTAGCCATTGTGCAATGTTTGCTCTAAGTTATTATTTATTTATAATTACTGGTGACCCCCTTTATCACACAGACCAGAACAATGTTTCAAATGCTGTAATAACTCATAGAACTGGTTATTAAGGCATTTCTTGTCACTCATCTTTAGTGTGCCACCTTATTGGCTCACAATCGGTGCATGGGCAGGACAAGCACATCAAGAAACATGGCGCGGCGGTTTCTTTGAGTACCAAGGTCACAAATATTAGCTTCTCACCTTGGGTAACCAACTGTTTTATTTCATAGTATTTATCCAATTGATCCTGCTTATAGGTAAAAAAAAAACAAAAAAAAAGCTATCTGGTTGATCCTGCTGTTACCTCGCTTTGGATGGAGATAGTGGAGACAGGAAATTAGAAATGGCTGTGGTTCAGTGTGCCCACACAACAGGTAGCTTCACACTGAAACTTACACACAGAAAAGAAAAAATGTATGCTAGAAATATTAGAGAGCGAGAGATGGAGAGTGTGTGTGTGTGTGTCGAGTAGAGGACTGAGCAGCATCAGGGGTCAAAACACAGCTGCCTCTGTAACTTTCTGGTATTGACTCCTTGCACCAGTAATTACACAAAAAATAATGTATAGTCAACTGTGTGTCTATGAAGTTTGTTTACACACCCTCAGTGTGTGATGATCTAATAAACCTCTCGAGCTTTGCTGTCGAGGTTTATGGATCATCACACACCTTGGGTATGTAAAAAAAACTTTATAACACACAGTCGACTATCCATTATTCTCTATATTTTATTTATTTATTTCCATTCAACCCGGAAGTCCTGATATGCTGGGGCGCATTGGTTATGTATGCAGCACATCTGCAGCGGGCATGCCCTGGTGGTCCAGTAGTAACCCCACCCCTCCACCCTCCGAGGACAGCTTACAATATGTCCTGAAAGCCCACTGGTCCACACCTGAACCAATAGGCTTACAGCACATACTGTAAGCTGGCATTTGGTGGGTGGCTGGGCGGTATGTGGGCAGGTTGCAGCCACCCACCGATGACAGGGGGAGCTGGGTGGGATGGGGTCCTCTGTGGGTGGAGGGATGGGGGTTACCACTGGACCACCATGGCTTTATTCACAACCACTTTGCCAGCTTCGGGGATTCGGGTGGGGAAGGGGGGGGGATCCACTTGACCACCTGGGATATTTCATTTCTTCAGAAGATGGTGATCGGTGGGTCGGGATAGAGAGGGGGTACCACTAGACTCCCAGGGCAGGAGATTACTTTATTTTTACACCAATCATTGCATCGGGTGGGGTGGGGGGATTACTGGCCTACCAGGGCAGGGGCCTTGTTTACTGTTCGGGCAATTGGTGCATTGGGAGGGGTTGGGGGTACCACTAGATCACCAGGGCATATGCTGTCATTACATAATACTGGTGATCACAGCTATGAGAGGGAGGAGGGTTACCACTAGACTGCTAGGGCATATATTTACTCATATTTGCCACGATCAGAGCTACCAGGTGGATGTGGGTTACACTAGACTACCAGGGCTTATATTTCATTGGGTATACCACGATTGTGGTTATGGGGCATGGGGTGCCCCTGGACTCACTCAGTCCACACAACATTCTGTGTAGGGCACCAGGAGCATTTCGCTGGGCTGCCCTGCAAAGCTCATGCAAATGGCCCCATTTGCACCATGCACACATTTTGGCCGCATTTGCATGTCCAAGTCTGAATAGCTGCACCCATCACAACTACAATTGCGCTGGAGCATTCCCAATCCTACCTATCTGGGGACTGTGTCGGCACATTGTACATGAGCCATGCACCTTCGGTGCCATATTCAAACGTGATGCACCACGGCTCATCACCTTTGAATATTCCCATGTCTGGCACCTGGCACATCTTGGGTATGCTGTGCCGCCACTTGCGCCGTTGTCTGGCGCAGTCTGAATATTGAGCCCTCAATATTTTACATGCAAATCAATATCCTGTTGAACTAATTGATTTAACACTTTAGGTCCATAAAATGAAAAATACTTTAAAATGACCTCATCATTAGAACCAACTTTTAAGAAGGAGAAAGAGGAGGAGTGGCAGATTTTATTGAATAAAATGTCTTTCCCTGGAGGCTCAGGACACTGTACAATAAGTCAAACATACAAAAAAAAAATAACAAACATCTGCACATCATGGAATATACAATAACAACAAAGACAGCAACTTACAGTGATACACATTACTCAGTGGGGCATAGGTTGGGTATTACCCAATGCTTCCTGAAACAGATGATAATTAAGACCAGTTTTAAAGGCCCCCACTGGTGGTGCATCTCTCAGAGCTCTCAGGAATGCATTCCACAGTACTAGGGCCACCACTGTGAATGACCGGTCATTGAGGTCTTCAGTCTACCCCTTGGCACAGTACAGGACACATAATCAGAATGCCCTGGTGGTAGGCATTTTGTCCTAATTAAGAGGCCATCCTGAAAATCAGAAGCTATATTTTTAGTGTAAGTGACCGCTACTCCTGTGCCCTGGGTGTTCTGCTGTAGTCAACTGCAATTGGCTGCTTAGACTTCTGCTTCTCTGAGGTCCAGACTTCCCAACTAGAACACGGTTACCCTCCATTACAAATTAAACAGTATCATTATTTTCTTTTGTTTATAAAACAGCAGAATCTCATTAAATCTTCCATCTTTTTAACTATATTGTCAGAAGCTGCTTCACTGGCACTTTGACTAGAACAAAACAAATGGTTGTCCATCACAAAGTAGGAATCAAGGCAATTCAGGCAGCAAATTGGAAAAACTAAAGGATACACATGGCTGCATTTAGCTGAGGAAAGCATAATGGGAGCAGAGGGGGATGGGAGATAAAGAGACGGGTACACAGTGCAGAGTGTCATGCAGCAGTGATATTCAAGCAGCGGTGTTAAACAAATGTCTTATCTGCTTGCAGAACCACCTTCACTGACACAGATGCCCATACATCACAAAGTTGAGAGAAACTGCAGAGTTTCAGCTGGAGAAGATATAATGGAAGTGGGTAGGGTCTGAAATCTACAGATAATGAGAGGGGCTTACAGTGGAGATCTCATTAGACATTCACACCTACATAAGTGTGAAAAATGGATTAGGAAGGAATTAGAGAGGGACATGCCTGGGTAAGGTCAGACTCAGTTGTCCCAATTAGGCAGCAGTGAGTAGCAGGGAAGTCCCCTTTAAGTAGTTATAGCTCTCATAGAGTAACCTAGCCACTTAATCGGTTGTCAGTGTGACATCCCAATAAAGCAGACATCCCGATTAACTGTGCCCTGATTAAGTGGCTTGCACTATATCAACAAAAAACCTTCATTAGGGGAGCAGAGTGGGCAGCAGGGGGCAGAGACTTGGCAGAGGACACCAGAAGGAAGGAGTGCTGTGTGACTGGATGTCTCTACTGGGACTAAAGAAGTAGAACTCTTCTACTGGGACCTTTAATTTAGGGTAAAAAAACAAAAATAAATTAGTGTGTTTGTCTCTGTCAGCTAAAGGGGTTATCTTAACAGTTATCTAGGTGTAAATCTCAGATGGCTGAAGGGGCTTGATTTCTGTGCAGTTTAAATTACTTGTAGAAAGATCTAGTATGTAGGGGGAGTGGCTAAGCTAGAAGGAAACTAGATTTAAACACTGCCGTAGAAAGTTCTGTCAGAGGCATGGCAGAGGACACCAGAAGGAAGGAGTGCTGTGTGACTGGACTTCTCTACTGGGACTAAAGAAGTAGAACTCTTCTAAAAAACTATATTGTCCACATTCCCTCCCATCCAAAGCTAGTTCTACTTTTATAGGCACAGGATTTGACTGACAACAGGAACTTCCTGTTTGGGAGCAGAAAGTGAGTGATCACAGAGCCACCAAAGACACACCATCCTAGAATGGCAACAGTAGCTCTCCAGCCCCCTCTAGCTGCTGGAGGTCTGCCTCTAAGCAAGTAAGGGGTCTACTGAGAAATATAGGATCATCTTGTCTCAGAGCAGGACAATCAGGAGCTTAAAGGGCACAGAGGCAGTAAGTAAGCAGAGAGAAGGGGGAAAAAAAAACAGAGGAAAGAGTAAGGATTCCAAGCAATAGTGAAGGGGCCAGAAATAAGACATGATGGGAGTGGTGCAGTGCAGTGATTGTGGAGCAGTAGTCTTCTTGGAGACGTTCTGGAGGATACAGTGTTGTCCCATCTGCAGGCACCTCTCTGGGCTGAGGGGGGAGGTTGCTCATCTCCAGGCTGAGTTGGCCAGGATTTGTGGGACCTCCTCTTCCATCCAGGGACCACCAGGGCCACTGCCGTTGCCTCAGAGGTTGCCAAGAAAGAGGAGCGGTTGGACCACAGTGGGCTCAGGGAGGGTGAGGGTGGTGGAACAGAGGCGCATCCCTCCAGTTGTACCTCTCCATTGCCATTCTGGCAAAGTGTGGTTCCTCTATGGAGGCACCCACAGTGGAGACCAAGGAGGATGCTGGGAACCTCCACAAAGGAGATCCACAGGAGGATGGCATTGGACCCCACAGGGGAAGGAAACAACTCCTGGTGGGTGACTCCATTGTTAGGAAGGTAGAACTAGGGGAGGAAGGGGAGAGGGAGGTAAGGTGCCTGCCTGGCGCCATGGCTTGGAGGGACAGGGAGCGAATCCTCAGGATTGCCGGAGCAGCTGCACAGGGGAGGAAGCTGGATGTCATTGTCCACCTAGGGACAAATGACCTGGCTAAGAAAGGGATCAGAGCAGTGCAGGAAGAAGTTTGTGGAATTGGGGAGGGGCCTTAGGCAAGTAGCTCACACAGTAACCTTCTCGGAGGTGCTGCCTGTCTATGGCGTATGAGAGGCTAGGGTGCTCCACACTATGGGATTCAATCAGTGGTTGAAAAACTGGTACAGAGCTCAGGGATTTGGCTTCACTGGGGACTGGGGGTCCACCTGGAGTGATGCAAGCTTATACTGGCATGATGGGCTACATCTGTCAGGGAGGGGAACCAGGATCCTAGGTGACAGGTTTAAATGCTTCATTGGCAAGTATTTAAACTAGCCAAGGGAGGAGGCACTAGAAAGGAGCAGGGAAATCCTAGCCCCCCCAAAAAAGTTACAGTAGTAAGTGCAGCAAACACCAACATAGAGATGTCGATAGAGAGAAGGGCAGTGGTAAATGGAGAAAGTGACAAAGGCAAGAAGGACAGGGATGGGGCAAAAAGGAGTATAGCCATCAGGAAATGGAGGATAATGAGTACCAATGCCCGTAGCCTGGGCAACAAGCTCTCTGAACTGTTGGCCTTGATGGAGAGACAGGGAGGGTAGAAGAGTGGGAGGAGTAGCTCTCTATGTAAAGGAAGGGATAAAAGCAACTGAACAAAAGAGTAAACAGGGAGAGGAGGCACTGTGGGTCACCCTTGGAGACTGGAAGTGGCAACGTAATCCGCACAGGGGTGTGGCTTTACAGACCCAGGTCTGGAGGGAATGGACGAGGATATGATAGAAGGCATCTTGGGATGGCAGAGAAAGGGGAAACACTGTTGATGGGAGTCCTGAATATGCCAGATGTTAACTGGAGCACACTTGCTGCAGCCACATCCAAGAGCAGGGGCCATTCTCATGTCCCACAGGTGGCACTGCCCTAGACAGCTAGTTTCAGAACCCACTTGTGAGGGAGCAATCTTAGACCTCATACTCTCAAATGGGGACAAATGAGAGGATCTCAGATCTAGAAGTGGGTTGCCATCTGGGAACAAGTGACCATCAAACAGTGTGGTTCACGCTAAACTCAGCTACAGAGTCAGGCCATACAAAAGTGAGGGTACCTGGACTCAGGAGGGCTGACTTTGGCAAGATGGGAGAGTGCCTAGAAAAGCACTAGCAAACAGGCTAGAAGGAGGTGAGCAACAATGGGAATCATCAAAACTGCCCTCACAGATGCAGCAAGCCTTTGTGTGAAGCAAAAAAAAATCAAATGAAAGAAAAAGCCACTATGGTTCTCAAAAGAGGTGGCTGGGAAAGTCAGGGAGAAAAAGATAGCATTCAGGAAGTATAAGGAAACACAGAAGGAGCAGGACAGAGAGCTGTACCAGTTAAGGCAGAAGGAAGCAGGGAGGGAAGTCAGAATGGCAAAGGCCCAAACTGAGGAAAGGATAGCCAACTTGGTTAAGAAGGGGGATAAAACCTTTTACAGGTACATCAGGGAGCGTAGAAAGACAAAGGGAGGGATAGTGAGGCCGAACAGAATGAACGGTGGGTGGGCAGAGGGGGATAGTGAAAAAGCAGGGATAGTGAATGAATATTTCTGCTCAGTATTCACAAAAGAGGAGGGAGGAGGTGCCTAATCCAATTAACAGAAGCACTCTGGATAGGGGGGTCAATCCCAGTCCTTTCACAGAAGAAAGGGTTCTGAAAGAACTCCTAAAACTGAAGGTGGACAAAGCAATGGGGCCTGATGGAATTCACCACAGAATTCTAAAGAAATTAAGGGGAGAACTAGTGAAACCACTGACTACCCTTTTTAACAAATCATGGGAGGATGGTGTGGTACCCGAGGACTGGAGGAAGGCGGATGTGATTCCCCTTCACAAAAGTGGGACCAAGACAGAGGCAGGAAACTACAGACCTGTCAGTTTGACCTCTGTGATAGGGAAAGTCATGGAATCACTTCTGAAGGAAAGAATTGTTGAATACCTAGAGGCCAGTGGGGTAGGGAAGGTCATGTCAGACGAATCTAATTGATTTCTTTGAGTGGGTGACCAAAGTAGTAGACCAGGGAGGGGCTGTGGACATGGTCTACCTAGACTTTAGCAAGGCATTTGACACAGTCCCACACAAAAGATTAATAGTCAAATTAACCAGTCTTGGAGTGGGTCCCAGGGTGGTAGCCTGGGTAAAACATTGGCTGGACAACAGGACACAGAAGGTAATTGTAAATGGAGTCCACTCTGAAGAAAGAGGGGTTACTAGTGGGGTACAGCAGGGTTCAGTCCTTTTTAATGTCTTTATAAGTGACACTGCAGAGGGACTGGAAGGAAAAGTATGCCTCTTTGCAGATGACACAAAGATATGCAACAGGGTTGATAAACAAGGAGGCGTGGAAAGGATGAGAAGGGACTTGGCAATGTTGGAGGAATAGTCGGAAGTATGGCAGCTAGGATTCAATGCAAAGATGTGCAAAATAATGCACCTGGGAAACAAAAACCCAGGGGAAGATTACACAATGGGGGTAGTAACAAAAAAGGAAAGGGACCTGGGGGTAATCATATCAGATGACCTTAAGGTTAGCAAGCAATGTGAGAAGGCAGTAGGGAGAGCTGGGGGTACACTGGGATGCATAGGGAGAGGCATCACCAGCAGAAAACAGGAAGTTGTTATCCCTCTGTACAGACAGTTGGTGAGACCCCATCTGGAGTACTGCATCCAATTCTGGAGACCCCATCTCTGCAAGGACATAGACAGGATAGAGGCAGTCCAGAGGAGGGCAACTAGAATGGTGCTGGGTCTGCAAGAGAAGCCATACGAGGAGAGGCTAAAAAAGCTTAATATGTATACCCTTGAGGAAAGGAGGGAGAGGGGGGACATGATAGAAATGTTTAAGTACCTCAGTGGAATCAACAAAGTCCAAGAGGGTAGTGTCTTTCAGAAAAGAGAGACATGCAAGAACAAGGGACATACTTTAAAGATGGGGGGCAGTTTAGGGGCGATGTGAGGAAGTATTTTTTCACAGAGAGGATAGTGGATGCATGGAACAGCCTTCCTGAGGAGGTTGTGGGGTCTAAAACTGTGGGAGAATTCAAGAATACATGGGACAGATATAAGGTAATTCTTGTGGGGGGGTAGGAAGAAATAGACTGTTGGTTAACTAGGATCTGCGGCTTATCCTGTAGGTAGGGAAATGGGCAGACTAGGTGGGCCAAGCGGTCCTTATCTGCCGTCAAAGTTTATGTTTCTAGGATGCAAATGTTCAACAAGGCAGCCCAAGCCCATACTGTGTAGGGCTTTGTAAGTTAGCAAATCTACTTTAAATGTTGTACGCCACCTCACTGGCACCCACTCTAACTCATGCAGCACTGGGGTCACATGACATAGACAGGCCCACCAGTAACTGAGCCACCTCATTCTTCACTGGCTGCAGAGACATAGCAAACCCACATTTGCCCTGAGGTACAGAGCATTGCAGTAGTCAAGCCTGGACATTACAAAAGCATGTACTGTACCAGTGTTTTCAGGTCCTCAGAAGGGATTATGGCTTTTATCTAACCGATGTTCCTGAGATGGTAAAAGCCACTCCAAACAATTGCAGACAACTGAGCCTCTAATGTCAGTTTGATGTCCAGAATGACCCCCAGATTTCTCACCTTAGCAGAGGCACACAGTCTTGAAGATCTGTGCCTAAGCCACATTACCACTTTGGCCACCTCCTCTCCCCTGTTCAGGTCTGAATCAGTCACCAGCACCTCCATCTTGACTGGGCTGAGCCTCAATCAGCTTGATAGCATCCAGTCCTGGATCTCAGCCAGGCAGTTGTTAAGCACTGCCACTGCATCCTGTGTTCTGGGTACAAATGATGCATACAACTGGGTATTATCTGCATAGCAGTGAAAACCCAGATTCTACCATCTAATGATCCTACCCTGGGCAGTATATATACTGCAAACAACATGAATGACAGGGCCAACCCTAGGTCAAGAGGAAAGGGCATGAATTCTCAACCAGACATTCTGCATCTTAGCCAGCAGAAGGACTCAAACCAGCAGATGGCAGTGCTAATGAGCTCTCCGTGCTTCCTCAACTGGCACTGTGGCAACCCCCAGTCTAAAATATCAAAAGTTGAGAAGAGACCAAGTTGAATGACAGAGTACTTACCTCCATCTCCTGCCCTGAGCAGGTCATTATGCACCCTAATTCTGTTTCAGTGCTGTGCCTAGACTTAAAGCCAGACTGAAGTGGCTCCAAGATGTCAAAGGCTATGGGGTGCACCTTAAGCTGCGATGCCACAGTTGTCTCGGATATCTTTTCCAAATAGGGTAGGTTAGAGACAGCTCTATAATTTGCCAGGACTGCCATGTCCAGAGACAGTTTCTTCAGAAAGAGTCTCATTAATGCATGTTTTGTTGCAGTTGGAAAGACTCCCTTTGACAAGAAACATAGAACAATCCCCACAATCACCAGACCCCGTTGTCCCATGCAGCTCATCAGTAGCCTTTTAAGTCCCAGGTCCAGTTCACAAATGATGGGTCACAGCTCTGAAATCACATCACATACCTCTTTCACTGTAATTAGGCTAAGTACTTCTCAGCCAAGGAGGACACCCCAGGATGACAAGTCCATTTATAGAAATCCTGGCCTGAGTGGATGACATTCTGCCTGAGAACAATTGAGAAAACTCCTCATATTTGGCTAAGGACACTAACCCTCCAGACTCCAGACAAGGTGGGTGTAAATGCCTTTCTGCCATCTGGAAGAGATGGGCCAATGGATTCCTTCGAGCAGCAATCTCCCATGACAGAAAAGCTGTGTTAGTCAAAGATAGTGCCCTCTAATATTCCTCAGACTGAGTAATCATATCCAGCTCATCATCCAGAGCCCTGGACTTTCTCCAACCACACTATAGTCTCTGGCCCCTGATCTTCGGTCAGGTCAGCTCATCATCAAACCATGATAAGCCTAAGCGACAGGACCAGGAGATACATACAGTATGGTACAATGGTGTCAAACAAGCTGCCAAGAGCCCTATTATAGGGCACCACCATCTCATCTGCCCCATCTCACAGGCCATCATTCCCCTGAGATGAGCAGCATTGCCAAGAATCTTTCAGGCTCCAGCACTTTTAATGGACTGCACTGAACCGTCTCCATTAGGGGTAGGCCCAAGGAGGGGGTCAGAAAAGGTGAAGTTTACCACACAGGGATCTGACCAAATTACTACATCAGTTTTAAGTTTTTCAAGCCTGAGCTCCAGGAAAAGACCAAGTCCAAGGTATGGCTGTGTTGGTGAGTCAGAGAAGTTACAACTTGTGCAAAGCCCAATTAACCCATCTTCTGGAGGAAACTGTTACCAAACTGCAAGGATTTAATTTTAAGTTAGGCATTGAAGTCACTCAGATTCAACCATCTGGATGACTCCAATGGTCTGTATGTGGCAGTCTACCATTTCCTTTTGGAAATCTCTTGTATGAGGAGGCCTATACACAAGAAGGATACTGCAACCTGCATCTGGTCCCCTCATATATAGCCACATAATGCCTGCTGTTGGAAATATGCTTGCCGGGATACAAGAAGTTTCACGCAATTAGTCATTGCTCAATTCCATTTTTTTGCTAAATAAAAAAATAAAAAAATACCCCAAACTACTGAAGACCTGTATGCTGTTCAACTATCCAAACACTTGCAGTTTAAAACTTACACACCCTGACACGCTGGATAGGGTTTTGAGAGAGACCAAACCAGGAGATCCAGAATCTGTGCAGAGTGACAATAAGCACGAAAAAAAAAAAAAAAAAATTGTTCATGGTAAAGTCATACTGAATCCCATGCTTTTGATGTTCTATTAGTGGAGCTGACACTGAATCAGCACCAGGTTGTGAAGGACCAAACAGCTGAATCAGGGGAACTGGTTGTCTGGGCAGAAAGATAAAAATATAGAAAACAAAAACATTTTGTTTGTGGCACCAGTGGGCAGTAAAGGAGTAGTGAATGAGCAGAACTGAGATGGTGCTGATGCTGAATTAGTGGAGCAGACACCCTGACATACTGACTCAAGGGCTGAGGGGCTGAACTGTCTGAATAAGGAATCTGGGCAGTCAGTTAAAAATGTAGGGAAAAAAAAAGAAAACATTTTGTTAGTTAGGGCACAGTGGGTTTTCTGAGCATACAGGTCAGCAGATTCTCCTTGGGAAAAGCTGTGCAGGGATGAAGCCATGCCAGAGGGGGAGAGAGAGACAGAGAGAGAGAGAGAGAGAGAGAGAGGTGACTGAGTGCAAATGACCGTAATCACTAATCATGCTAATATGATCTCTTTCTCGAATGTAATTCATAGTTGTTTTGCTCCTCTGCAGGTGCCAACAGCACACAGCAGGTACAGTCATACATCTGGTGTAGGAGGGCTACAATGTCCACAGCAAGCAGCATTATTTTTATTGCTTTCAATGTAGATTTAGACGAGGGAAGATAAGTGGGCGTGTGGGAGTTGATAGTATACAACAGTACTACTATTTCTAAAATCTAACTGCAGCATTAGGTGAAACAGCCCCCCAATTAGCAGAACACATCTGTTAGTTTCAAGTAAACATACCGGCCCAGATATTCAAAAGGGTTGCGCCATGCGCAACAGGGTTGCGCATGCGCAAGTCCTACATTGCGCCATTCTGCGATATTCAGCAGGAGGCAGTTGCGCCAGTGAAAACAGGTTGAGCAACAGCGCAATGCAAATGAATGCATGCTCAACAGGAGGGGGAGGAATCACGCATAACCGCGCAACCCGATATTCAGTCGGTTGTGCAGAGTTGTGCAAGCGCAACCCCAACCGCGCCCCGCACAACTTTGAGCCAAAAAGGATCGTTGAGGGCCACCCACAGGTGAGCTGCTGTATTGCAGGGTGCAACACAGCAGCTGCCACCCGTAGCTGGCCCCCAACTCAATCCCTGTGCTCCCCCATCAGCCCGATCACGGGCAGAACGTAAAACAACCCCCTCCCCGCCCAAACATCTTCTCCCAATGCCCGATCGCGGGCAGAGCGTATCATGACAACCCCCCCAGTGCCCGATCGCGGGCAGAATGTAAAAAGGCCCCCCCAACTGAATATCTCCCTGGTGGTCAGTGGACGTAATGCCCGTCGTGGGCAGAATGTCCAGTGACAACCCCCAAACATCTCCCTGGTGTCTAGTGTCCCCCACCCCACCCACCCATGAAGCCCCACCCCACTCCTCCCCGGCAGCTGGCGGTGGCGGCACATCTGCCTGCCGCCCGCCGCTCGCCTGACTGACTGTCCAGTAGGGCTGCATGCCCGTGGTGCAGAGCTAGAGCCAATGGGTGCAGCCCATACCGACTTATGACAGTACAGATTTGTGAATGGTTCATTCACAAATCTGGACTATCATGTCTTGATAAACTACTGCACCCGGTAGCTCTATCTAATACCTTGACATCAGTCGATGGCTGGCAATGAGAGATACCGCCCTGCTGCAGAGGCGAGTGGTGGGCTTCATGGTGGTGGTGTTTGGTGTCACTGGACATTCTCGCGGTAACGTGGTCACTGGACCACCGAATGATCTGCCCCATTCTGCCCTTGATAGGGCACTGGAAGGTGACTCATGTTCTGCCCGCGATGGGGCATTAAGATGTTGATAGGCGAAAATGTTATCATGATAAGATTCTGCCAGCGATCGGCAATGGAAATGTTTGGGTGGGGGGTTGTCAGTATACATTCTGCCCGCGATCGGGCATTGGGAGATGTTGGCGGGGATTGTTTTCATGTTGTGCCCGCGATCGGGCTGCAGGGTCGTCGGTCCCGATGGCTGCTGCCTGGCAGGGGGCGGCCAGGCGCAAGTCCTCGGGATCGGCGCACCTACAGCGGATAATGGCATGCAAATGGGGCCATAATCAGATGCGTAAGGGCCCCCTGTGCCTTGCATGAATTATGGCCCCATTTGCATGTCACTTTTGAATATCAGAATTGCTGTAGGCGCAATGGTATAGCGCCACCGAAGTTTAATGCTCAACTCTGACAACTGCGGTGGCACAAGTTCCACTGGGCGCCATGCACAGTGGCTGTGGTGCTGGGTGATATTCATGAGTTGCTCAATAGCGCAACTCCTTTGAATATCACCTGGCCACACCTCGCGCAACTATTTTGAGCAGTGTGCAAGGGCTTGCGCCTCAGAATGGCGCAGTTTGAATATCCGGGCCACAGTATATATCATTTTTCATTTACTAAATTTTATTTCCCTCACTAACTAAAAAACAAAATTGTGGCAGCACAAAAATATTTCCCATTTGTGACACAAGATAATTTGTTTATGAATAAAGATTATTCATTTGAGACAAAGGATCCTTTTTTGAGTGGGACATCTAACTGGAGAGTGAAATTCCTATTGAAAATAATGGGAAACTTTGAAATTTAATAACTTTGGAATCAATTAATATTTTTTCACCAAATCCTCAAAAGATACAACTGAGACCCATGATCTTTGTAGCCTTACAATCAGCAGCGTGACAAACAATTTGACCAAAAATTTTTATTTTCACATTTTTTGACACTCTGTGTCTCCGCACTCACACATCTGACTAGAATGAAAATTGCCACATCACAAGATCTTTGGCCCCTGATGCCACATACAAAACTTGATGTGAACTGAATGAATGGTTGTGACATTATTAAAGTGAAACATTTTGAGTTTAACATAGAAGTGAAGACTGAATCTAACTATAGGGGTGTGACCACACCCCTATAAAAATAAATATATATATATATATATATATATATATATATATATATTACCAAAAATATTTGTTAATGCATCAGTTAGGGTTAAAGTGACAAAACTGAGGAAAGGAGATGTTAGGGTTGAGCCCCCCACCCCAACCCACCATCCTCCACATACTGACAGACATCACAGTGTGCCATGGAGTTGTCAGGCCCAACTCTCACCCCATTCCATGTGTAAACAGGTTCACATGCTACAGTAAAGGAGAATGGGGTGAGAGTTAGACATCAAGACCCCATGACACACCCCGATGTCTGTCGGTGTGTGGAGGATGAAGGAGTTGGGTGGTAGGATGGGGAGGTTAAGGGCTCAACCCTAACATCTCTTTTCCCCACTTTTGTCACTTTAGCCCTTAACTGCTGCATTAACAAAGTTTTTTGTAATGAATTTCCTTACTTATTGAGAAAGCGTAATGTAACTGGTAAGCTGCCCATTTACACATAACAATATGTGTGTGTGGGCCCTGTACTCCCACTTACACATAACAACGAAGTCATACAGTAGCCCTATAGAGCTGAAAAGGAACCCCTGTAACACTAATTTGCTAATATCTTAGTAACTGTACAAGTTATGAAATAAATTCCACTGCAGTTGTAATCATGGCTTCAAAACCTCCATGCATACTTAGTACACCAGTGGACAAAGCTGCAGGTAGTGAAAAATCCATATCTCGCATCGTTTCCAAGATATGGACACTGAGATTCACTGTGGGTGCCACAATGTTATCCTGAGGGGAAAATGTCAACTTCTTGATGACATATCTTTTTAACCGATTAATTTTTTTTACACCTAAATAGCATAAGTCACATCTCTGGGACATCCCCTTTATACCCTGAAAATTTCAAGCCAAAAGACCAAACCATTTATTTACAGTACAGTGGCAAAGTTTTTAGAATCCTAGTCCGTGAGCTGTCAAAATCCCCATTCATGAGGTCAATCCCCGTTCACAAGCTGTCAAAATCTCCATTCACGAGGAATCCTTGATCGTCAGATTCTGACCATCTGGCCTGGAAGTCATGAAAGGGGATTTTGTCACCTCATGAAAGGGGATTGGCTCACGAAAGGGGATTCTGACAGCTCACAAATTAGGAGTTAAAAAACTAATTCCCTTTTGCAAGCTGACACAATCCCCATTTACGAGCCAATCCCCTTTCAGGAGTCATCGAAATCCCTGTTTACGAGCCGATCCTCGTTCATGAGAATGGTCATCTGGTTGTGAAATGACAATCAAGAATTTTGTCAGCTCATGAAAGGGGATTGAAAAACCCAATCCCCTTTTGTGAGGTG